>JBBGZY010001321.1:0-600000 GCA_037952925.1 Lithobates clamitans | reverse complement strand
ATTGAATATTTATTTTTTTTGTCCCAAGTGATTGAATAATGACAAAAAAAAATAAAAATATTTACAAAAAGTTGTCACTAAATGATATATTGCTCACACAGGCCATGGGCCTATGTGGAATTGCACCCCAAAATACATTCTGCTGCTTCTCCTGAGTATGGGGATACCACATGTGTGGGACTTTTTGGGAGCCTAACCGCGTACGGGGCCCCGAAAACCAATCACCGCCTTCAGGATTTCTAAGGGTGTAAATTTATGATTTCACTCTTCACTGCCTATCACAGTTTCGGAGGCCATGGAATGCCCAGGTGGCACAAAACCCCCCCAAATGACCCCATTTTGGAAAGTAGACACCCCAAGATATTTGCTGAGAGGCATATTGAGTCCATGGAATATTTTATATTTTGACACAAGTTGCGGGAAAGTGACACTTTTTTTTTTTTTTTTTTGCACAAAGTTGTCACTAAATGATATATTGCTCACACACGCCATGGGCATATGTGGAATTGCACCCCAAAATACATTTAGCTGCTTCTCCTGAGTATGGGGATACCACATGTGTGGGACTTTTTGGGAGCCTAGCCGTGCATGGGACCCCGAAAACCAATCACCGCCTTCAGGATTTCTAAGGGTGAAAATTTTTGATTTCACTCTTCACTGCCTATCACAGTTTCGGAGGCCATGGAATGCCCAGGTGGCACAAAACCCCCCCAAATGACCCCATTTTGGAAAGTAGACACCCCAAGCTATTTGCTGAGAGGCATGGTGAGTATTTTGCAGCTCTCATTTGTTTTTGAAAATGAAGAAAGAAAAGAAAAAACATTTTTTTTTTCTTTTTTCAATTTTCAAAACTTTGTGACAAAAAGTGAGGTCTGCAAAATACTCACTATACCTCTCAGCAAATAGCTTTGGGTGTCTACTTTCCAAAATGGGGTCATTTGGGGGGGGGGTTTGTGCCACCTGGGCATTCCATGGCCCACAAAACTGTGATAGGCAGTGAAGAGTGAAATCAAAAATTCACGCCCTTAGAAAGCCTGAAGGCGGTGCTTGGTTTTCGGGGTTCCGTACGCTCCCAAAAAGTCTCACACATGTGGTATCCCCGTACTCAGGAGAAGCAGCAGAATGTATTTTGGGGTGTAATTTCACATATTCCCATGGCATGTTTGAGCAATATATCATTTAGTGACAATTTTGTGCAAAAAAAAAAAAAAAAAATTTGTCTCTTTCCCGCAACTTGTGTCGCAATATAAAATATTCCATGGACTCGACATGCCTCTCAGCAAATAGCTTGGGGTGTCTACTTTCCAAAATGGGGTCATTTGGGGGGGTTTTGAACTGTCCTGGCATTTTATGCACAACATTTAGAAGCTTATGTCACACATCACCCACTCTTCTAACCACTTAAAAGACAAAGCCCTTTCTGACACTTATTGTTTACATGAAAAAGTTTTGTTTTTTTTGCAAGAAAATTACTTTGAACCCCCAAACATTATATATTTTTTTAAAGCAAATGCCCTACAGATTAAAATGGTGGGTGTTTCATTTTTTTTTTTTCACACAGTATTTGCGCAGCAATTTTTCAAACGCATTTTTTGGGGAAAAAACACACTTTTTTAAATTTGAATGCACTAAAACACACTATATTGCCCAAATGTTTGATGAAATAAAAAAGATGATCTTAGGCCGAGTACATGGATACCAAACATGACATGCTTTACAATTGCGCACAAACATGCAGTGGCAACAAAATAAATACATTTTTAAAAGCCTTTAAAAGCCTTTACAGGTTACCACTTTAGATTTACAGAGGAGGTCTACTGCAAAAATTACTGCCCTCGATCTAACCTTCTCGGTGATACCTCACATGCATGGTGCAATTGCTGTATACGTTTGACGACAGGCCGCCGCTTGCGTTCGCCTTAGCGCGAGGGCAGGGGGCGACAGGGTGCTTTTTTTTTTTTTTCTTTATTATTTTTTTGCTTTTTTATCTTATTTTTAAACTGTTCCTTTCATTTTTTTTTTTTTTTTTATCATTTTTATTGTTATCTCTGGGAATGTAAATATGCCCTATGATAGCAATAGGTAGTGACAGGTACTCTTTTTTGAAAAAATTGGGGTCTATTAGACCCTAGATCTCTTCTCTGCCCTCAAAGCATCTGACTACACCAAGATCGGTGTGATAAAATGCTTCCCCAATTTCCCAATGGCGCTATTTACATCAGGCGAAATCTAAGTCATAAAATGCTCGTAGCTTCCGGTTTCTTAGGCCATAGAGATGTTTGGAGCCACTCTGGTCTCTGATCAGCTCTATGGTCAGCTGGCTGAATCACCGGCTGCATTTTCATATTCCCTGTTGAGACAGGAGAGCCAGAGAAAAACACGGAAGACGGTGGGGGGGGGGGGGCATTCCCTCCCACGGCTTGTAAAAGCAGTCTAGAGGCTAATTAGCCGCTAGGATTGCTTTTACATGAAAGCCGACCACTGGCTGAAAAGAATGATACCAAGATGATACCTAAACCTGCAGGCATCATTCTGGTATAACCACTCAAAGTTGTGAATGGCGTACCTGAAGACAAAAAAATGGTTAACAATAAAGCACAGTAAACGGTAAAGTATAAAAAATTGCATACCTGAAAAGCAAACATGATAAAACATAATAACAATAAAACATTGCAGAATAGAATACAGTAAAAAAGAGCAGAACAATAGAGAGAATAGAGAGAGAGAGAACAATAAAACGACAACTATTTTTTTTTATTTTATATATTTTTTTATTTTTATTTTTTTTACACTTTTTTTGTAACTAACTTTTATAACTGTAACCGGTTCCAGGTTCGGGTCTCTCAAAATGCGATGGCATCTTGGGAGACCCTGTGAAAGTGTGCCTAGTCTGTGGAATGCTGTACCCTACGCTAATACTCAACTAGTGTATGGTAGCGTTCAAAACATTCACCAATGCAAAGACCAGGATTGTCAGGACAGGAGGGACAATAATAGTGGGTGTCACGTCTATATCCGCGCTTGCTGCAGACACAACATCTTTTTTGGGGGGGTTCGTTGGGTAGGGGTACTCGGGAGGACATAAAGAAAATGCCCCTCATGCAGCCGATTGCATTTGGTTGGGGATGTGAATGGGGGAAGTACGGGCGCTGCAGAAGTGGTGGGTTCCCAATTATAATTGGCGAATCCAGCAGGAAGGGCATTATGGGCACGACGGGCCTGTGTTTGTCTTTTTGGTGGCAGCAGGACACTACTTGTGCTTGCCACCTCACCAGCTTGAACTGCACTTATGGGACTCGCCACGTCACCAAGTGTTACTGCAGTGCTGGTTTGACTACAACCGGGGTGTACTAGGCCGCTGGTGCTTGCCAGTTCACCAAAACGCTACCAAAAAAACTGTTAGCGATCGCAGGGATCAGGCCTGACTCTGCGAACGCTGCAGTTATGCGTTTAGTCTTTTGTAAGTGACAGTGATCGATCGATACTGCACTTGGGTGGGCTGGGCTGGGCCGGGCGGAGGGGCAAAACGCAGGTGCTAGCAGGTATCTGTGCTGATCCCGCTAACACTGCGTTTTTGGGAACCCTAAACTGCTGGGGACGCTAGTATAGATCTGATCGGATCAGATATTGATCCGATCAGATACTATACCACTAAGGGAGGTGTATGCTGCGTGCGTGGGTGTTAGCGGTACTGGCGCTAATCTGACGCTGCCTGGGGCGATGCAGATCACCGCCGGGCGATCAGGGGGCTAAACCTTTATTCGGTAATAAACGGCGGGTGCCCTGACACTATAAAAAATAAACGAACTAACCAGCGTCACCCGTAACACTTATACGGTGATCAGTGGTGAAAGGGTTAACTAGGGGGCCATCAAGGGGTTAAAACATTTATTCGGTAGTATATGGGGGTCCCTGACGCTATAAAACGCTGACGGCGAACCTCAATATTTACGTCCCTAACTAGCGTCACCAGCGACACTAATACAGCGATCAGAAAAATGGTCGCTTAGCGACACTGGTGACAGGGGGTGATCAAGGGGTTAAAACTTTATTAGGGGGGTTAGGGGGGTACCCTAGACCTAAAGGGGGGTAACAGTAACTGTCCCAACACTGTAACTGTCACAAACTGACACCAATGCAGTAATCAGAAAAAAAAAAACTGCTTGGTGTCAGTTTGTGACAGGGGGGGGGTGATTGGGGGGCGATCGGGGGGGGGAATCGGGGTGTTTTGTGTGCCTGGCATGTTCTACTGTGTGTGTGTAGTGTTGTGCACTCACATAGATGTCTTCTCTCCTCGGGCCGGAACGGAAATTACCGAGCCGAGGAGAGATGACATCATTTCCTTTGCTGCTGTTTAGCATACAGCAACAAAGGAATGATTCGAATGGCCGGCGGCGATCGCGAGGGGGGGGGGCCTCCCCCTCACCTCCGATCGCCATGGGACAAAAGACGACCGCCTCGGGCACCGGGGGGGGGGTCCGATCGGACCCCCCACCCGCGGAAGGCAAATCACGTACATGTACGTGATTTTGCCTGTCCGTGCCACCTTGCCGACGTACATCGGCGTGAGGCGGTCGTCAAGTGGTTAAAAAGGTTTAGTGTCATTTTAAGAATTCTCTGAATGGTGCCCATGCTGAGTGGTAATGGAGATCACTGGAGTAGCGGTGTTTACTTCAGTGGTTTTCAGCTTCCAGGGGCATCAGTCAGGTATGGTATACATAATTACATTGGTCAAACCTGGACCTATGTACCTATGTAAAAAAAAATACCAAGCCTCTGCAATTTTTTTTTTAAATCGATGGGTTTAGATTTGCTGTTATGTTTTATGTTCCTAAAAAATCTATAAAGGTCTTCCTCAAGCAAGCAAAATCTCCATTTTTAAATTAATAACCATTAATTTACTGGAGGGCAGAATAAGGGCTTTGTTGGTCTCTGCGGATGATTCTGGTGATTGATGACTCTGGGAGGCCTAATTGTTGTGGTGATGGTGCTTTCTCCCTTGTGTAGATTTCCACATTGATTTGCTCCAAATGCTTGAGGCCCCTTTCACACTTGTGTGACTTGGGACTGCAATGTCGCATGACAAGTCGTATCCCATGATTTCCAATGAGTACCATTCATATTTGTGCGACTTCAAAGTAGTCACTGTACTACTTTGGTCCGACTTTGATGTGAGTTGAGGTCCATAGACCTCAAGTTTGCACAGACATTCCCTGAAATCGAACGACTTTGAAGTCGCGGTAGTGTGAAAGGGGCCTGAGTGTGTGTGGATGACTGAAGTGCCTAAAAAAAATGATTCCTGTAAACAAAGTAACAGATGACTCTGATTCAGTAAATTACATGCTTTCTGTTTATCAGGATTAAGTGAAATTAAATTATAATTATTTATAATATATTATGTTATAGACCCTTTCTAATACAGTTATTATAACTAAGCAGTCACCTTAATTGCTTTTGCTTAGTTTCAGAAATGACCTTTCTTGTCTTTTTAACAAGGTTAAAGGTTCTGTCATGTGACCATGTATCTCTTCTTCCTGATATTGGGGGGGCGGTTGTTACAGGACACTGTGCAGACACACTGTGTGCCTGTATTCCATAGTCTATATGTGTAAGTGCTGCACTAATGTAATAAATAAAATTTAACCCATATTACAAATCATTAACTGTATTAATGCATTAACACAAAAATGTGAAAAATAAGGGAAAAACATGTCTGTGCATAAAACTCTGTGATAAATCCAAATGTGATAAATCACACATAGCATATAGTGCATCAAATAATCATGTAAAGTCTGTCACCATTACTAGGTTTGGTCCATGGAAGGAGCTTCAGAAATTACCAGGGAAATTTGGAATACTTTGAGAATCTTTTTGATTCAAAAAGTCTATTTTTTCCCTTGCTTGCAAATAGAGCAATATAACCTGCTGTTGCTATCAAGATCTTGACTGGCTCAAAAATTTATTGAGATGGACTTTCTGTTCTTCCCAGTCTATTACCCTTCTCTATGATGCTCCCAATTGGCCCTGCTTGCCCTTCCTCAGCTATTGATGACTGTATTTTTGGAGTGATCAGTCTACACAGAGTTAATTGTAACAGAATCTCCCGAAGAAGCCATGAACGGCGAAACATGTAAAGAGACAATTTACTTCTGTTGATATTTGTTACTGATGTACTGTGGTTTTACCCTTTTTTCACATATGTATTTTTAATTCAATAAATATTTTCTATTTTTCTAATTTTGTATATGTGTGCGCTTTAAAAGTCCCAATTTCTCTCCTCCTATGTTATTCTTGCAATAAGGGATGTGGTGCCTAAATTGAGTCTTTCCAACAGACTAACTCTAAAACTATACTTCTCCTCTATGATCAAAGTTTTGAGGTTACTCAAAAGAGGGGTGATGGACATTTTTTCACCCGCAAGAGCTCGTGCTCACTGAAATGTGGGTTTATCTGATTTGGATTTGTCGCGGAGTTTGGCACAGACTTTACATGATTTTTTGATGCATGATACACTGCATGTGAGAATTTGGATTTACCAGAGTTTTATACACGGACATGTTTATTTTCCTATTTTTCACATTTTTGTATTAATGCGCTATTATGGTTGATGATTTGTAATATAAAGTTCAATTTTATTTATTCCATTAGTGCAGCACTTACCCATACAGTATATATTTTATCAATTAATTATATTCACGTTTTGCTTGCAGCTTGAGGTCTTTTTAGATTGGTGCGCAATTTATTTTTTTATACAGCATATTCCACAGTCTGTTTAGTCTGAGTCAAGATGCAGGCTGTGCTTGAGCAGGGGGCTTCATCAAGAGGCAGACTGTGATTGGAAGGGGGCGTGTGGTTGTGGGGTTTTGCTGGCTGAACAAACTGTCCAATACAGACAGGCTGTGGGGGGAGATTTACTACAACTGGAGCACTCAGAATCTGGTGCAGCTGAGGACGTGATTGATAGTAATCAATCAGCTTCTAACTTTAGCTTGTTCAATTAAGCTTTGACAATAAAACCTGAAAGCTGATTGGTTTCTATGCAGAGCTGCACCAGTTTAAATAAAACAGACCCAGTGTCCTGAACCTATGACAAGGCAAAGGATGAAAACTAAGCATGCTAACACAGATCAGCTTCTGTGCTTTGGGTGGTTAGTTTAGAACAAGGAAGAAGGGTCACTGGCAGGATCAACTAGGTACATACACTTTGTTTTGAGCAAAAAACAAAGCTTGATGTTCTTCCACTTGGATCGGAATCCACCTGGTTCCTGTCTTACTATACAGTATCCTACAAAAGTGAGTACACCCCTCACATTTTTGTAAATATTTTAGTATATCTTTTCATGTGACAACACTAAAGAATGAAACTTTTCTATAATGTAAAGTAGTGAGTGTACAGATTGTATAACAGTGTAAATGTGCTGTCCCCTCAAAATAACTCAACACACAGCCATTAATGTCTAAACAGCTGGCAACAAAAGTGAGTACACCCCTAAATGAAAATGTCCAAACTGCCGGCAGCACTCAGGCAGCCCCAGACCATGACACTCCCCCCACCATGCTTGACTGTGGGCAAGACACACTTGTCTTAGTACTCCCCACCTGGTTTCCACCAAACACGCTTGACAACATCTGAGCCAAATACGTTTACCTTAGTCTCATCAGACCACAGGACATGGCTCCAGTAATCCATGTCCTTAGTCTGCTTATCTTCAGCAAACTGTTTGCGGGCTTTCTTGTGCATCATCTTTAGAAGGGGCTTCCTTTCTTGGCCGGCAGCCATGCAGACAGATTTGATGCAGTGTGCGATGTATGGTCTGAGCACTGGCAGGCTGACCCCCCACCCCTTCAACCTCTGCAGCAATGCTGGCAGCACTCATATGTCTATTTCCCAAAGACAACCTCTGGATATGACGCTGAGCACGTGCAATCAACTTCTTTGGTCAACCATGGCGAGGCCTGTTCTGAGTGGAACCCTTCCTGTTAAACTGCTGTCTGGTCTTTGCCACTGGGCTGCAGCTCATTTTCAGGGTCTTGGCAATATTCTTATAGCCTAGGCCATCTTTATGTAAAGCAACAATTCTTTTTTTTAGATCCTCAGAGTTCTTTGCCATGAGGTACCATGTTGAACTTCCAGTGACCAGTTTGAGAGAGTGAAAGCGATAGCACCAAATTTAACACACCTGCTCCCCATTCACACCTGAGACCTTGTAACACGAACGAGCCACATGACATCGGGGAGGGAAAATGGCTAATTGGGCCCAATTTGGACATTTTCACTTGGGGGTATACTCACTTTTGTTGCCAGAGGTTTAGACATTAATGGCTGTGTGTTGAGTTATTTTGAGGGGACAGCAAATTTACACTGTTATACAAGCTGTACACTCACTACTTTACATTGTAGCAAAGTGTCATTTCTTCAGTGTTTTCACACGAAAAGATATAATAAAATATTTACAAAAATGTGAGGGGTGTACTCACTTTTGTGAGATACTGTACATGTGTGTCAAATGTCATTCTCGTTCCTTTTATGTCAAATACCTCACCCAGTTACCCCACCCATTGATACCATTCAACAGCCTTTGTTGAACCCATAGGCTGGGCTGTACTATTAGGCTCCATTCACACCTGGACGTCCTGGGAATCACCGGCGATTCTGCCTGTGATTCCAGAATCATGGCAAAATGCACCCCAATCGTGGCAAATCGATTGTCGCTCAAAAAGGAACTGGAGCTTCTTTTGGATGACAGCATCGCGCACTGCAATTTGCCGCAATTGCATTTATCGTGGCAAAATCACACCACAATTTGAGTGCCTCTAGAAATAATGCTTCACAAGCGCATCTCACATTTTGCCGCAATTCTGGAAACACGGGCAAAATCGCCTGTGATTCCTGGGATGCCCAGGTGTGAATAGAGCCTTAGGCATATTGGACATCATCAGCACAATACTGGTGGTTCAAGTCAGAATGTGAAGTGTAATATGACTATAAGGTACAAGTAGAGAGACTTTAGGCAGACCCTGAGACATTTATGAACATATTCTTCTCCAAAAAGAAACTTCTGGGTACTCGGCTTTTTGCATGGTAGGTGTTTTAACGCTGAATTTCATTTGCACATTTTTTTTATTCCCTGGTGCATCCTTCCCTCCTCTTCAACATACTATTGACATTTTTAAATAAAACTTTTCTGTTTTCATTACATGCTGTACCTTATTTTAGACCCTTTGATGTCATCACTTGGTCTCTGTACCTTTCTCTGCAATGCAGGCAGATCATAGCTGGTGGGAGGGGCTGGCAAGATGCTGTACATAGCTTCCTGAAAACATCACAGCACCCTGCTTTAGTACCTATTTCATGAGCCCTCAGCTCTGATGCAAACAGTTTGGCTGGCTGTTAGGAGTTGTGCAAATATCAAAATGCCTTGATGGGGGTGTCAGTCTGAATGTGTGGGCAGTCTTAGTAGGGTACATTTGCATGTAGGCTGTTTCAGGTAACACCTACATGAGATGTGAGCCTCCATGATTGAAAGAGCCTTAGTCCAATGAAAAAAAAAGTACAGGCCAGGGACAGCCAGGCTACTTAGGAAAGGGCTAGATGATGCTGGAATCTTTCAGACACGATGAAGCAGGCTCTGTCGAACTTTCTGCAGCTTCTAAAGCACACTGTGAGAAGTTTAGAGGGTGCAATGAAATCAGAGTAAGCTATTTGATTACACAAGAGAAGTATGTACAGTTGTGCAAAATGGCAGGTATTGGCTGTATACTTGAAGTTTTCCTACATGTATGAGAGTGGGATGAAACTGTACACCACCTGATTAAACCTTTTTATACAACAAGGAAGATAGTCATGTATGTTAAAGAGTAACTCCACTTTTGTTGAGAAAAAAAAACATTGACTTCTGGGTGTTCTATGTACATTGCAAGTTTGTTAAACTTCGTTGCAGATTTCTACATTTCATTATTCTGAAGAAATAGCTGTTTGTTCGTCTGTGTCCAATGGCAGAGTGAACCAGCATAGGAGTCATTTTATAATTATTAATCAGCTGCTGCACCTGCAGGCTTCTAATGAGGAGAGTGGCAGGGTCTGAATCCCTTTTGGACGTGATTTCCCTTTGGGAGTATCTCAACAAAATTACATTGGGGGGATGTCTGAAATCTGATTTTTATCTTAGTGTAGACTTCTGGAAAAATCAGTAAGCCAATCTCACAAGCAAGAAATTACATTTCTGTGATGGTGTGACCCTCTAGATATATATTTTTTAACACACACACGCATAGACAATTAACTATACGTCTCCAGTGTTGTATAAATGGAGTCACCACATGTACAATCTGTATAATAAAGTGCAAATGAATCACATCATAATCAAAAAATAATAATCAGACCAAAATTAGACGTGACATCACACGTGATAAAAAAATGTGTCCAAAGCAGGTGATATCAAACTCTTGATCTAGGTGAAGGTGATACTATGTCTCTTCCACCTTTCCCCTCGTGAACAGTGATTCCACTCCCTCAAGAATTGCACTCACCGACTAATTTTGCCAGCATTCTCATGCAAGGCAAGAATCGCTTAATTACCACTCATCAGGGTAAAAGGATCAATCCTTGTTCCACAGTGAATGTATAACATGAGGTCCACATGAAAAAAATAATAGCTCCAATAGTGTAAACCAACAACACACATTTATTAAAATACTGTAATCTTCAAACAATCCACTCACATTTGGAACAATAAAATTTAGCCAGAGTAAAGTGCAGATGACATCAAATCAAATCTAGTGAAACCAAATGTAACAAACGGTCACGGCGGACCCGAGGTGTGCTGGTGCCGATTCTTAATCTCACCCCTCCCTTCATGGTCCTCCGTGCTTCTGTGCAAAACAAAGCTCCTTTCCTGTAGTGTAGTTAGCAGCGCTGTGCATCACGTCTCACAGCCACGCCCCCGACATGTTTCATCATGAATTGACTTCCTCATGGGATAGGCTGTGCACTCTGCCACTCATCCCTTATATGCAAATTTCGCTCACGGCCATTGGTCGAATAATCGCGCATGCGCACAACTCGGGTCCCCGTCATCTAGATTTCACTGAGAGCTCCGGTGTACGCTGCATTCAGGATCGGGCATGTCAATAGTGCGGACTGGTGTTCGCTACAACTTCCTTGTTCTACTAAGTGAAACACAGGCATACCTATTAGGTTCACAGACCGCTGCATATCAGATTCCTTATTAACCGGGGCATTACCTCACAGGCTCTCTCCAGTGCTGCAGGCTACGCTCTCACATGGTCTGCTGTATACCTAGTGTTGTTAACCCATACATCTGCATTCAGAGAACCCCCCTATCTCTATAAACTAAATGTAATCTACTACTCCTTCCTTATAGGTGCGATCCCATAACCTGTCTATATCTACACAAACATGGATTAATCCCATATAAGTGCGCTTATAGGTAAATAATTACTAAATTAAAATTAGTAATAATATTCATAGTATCAAAATAGGTGTGTAAAATAATAAAAATAGCGTATTAAAATTATTAATAATATAAGCCATCTAATGACAATTAATAAATTGGTTAAAATTACATATGTACTTCCTAATCCATAAGCATGTTAAATCAATGCAAATCACGGTGAAAATTAAATAATAAATTCATGTAGAGAATATATTAAATGTTCATACAAAGGACAGCACCAACTGTGCCCTGCCGCAAGCTACCCTTACTCATCACACCTAGACAATAAGCATCAGTATATGGTGCATGTCTTCAGCAGATAATAGATCACCTTAATACAATCAAAGCTTGCGACTTCAATATTTCATACAATTACACAAATTACGTGTTGGGCCTCCCCTAAAACTATAAATTTAAAAGTCAATAATAAAATTCAAAAATTAAAAGTCATTGATAAAGCAATTAAGGTCTAGCTCTATATTTAACCCCCTCGGGGCTAGACTCTTCATTAAAAATATCCACTGAGTTTCCCTTTGGGATAGATTTCTAACTCTGTTGGAACCCCTCCATGAGGGATGAATCACATCTATCCCACAATACTGTAACAAGGAGGGGTCTTGTTGGTGTTTTTCCTTAAAATGTAGAGAAACGCTACATACGGTACTTGTAACCATTCTTAATATTAGTTAGGTGTTCTGAGATTCTAATTCTGAGGAGCCTCTTCGTTCTCCCCACATAAAGTAGGCCACATGGGCACCACATTAAATAAACTACATGTGAGAAGTTACAAGTGCTGAATTCCTTAATGTCAAAGGATTCTCCCTCCCTATTGGTCACGGTGAATATTAAATAATAAATTCATGTAGAGAATATATTAAATGTTCATACAGAGGACAGCACCAACTGTGCCCTGCCATAAGCTACCCTTACTCATCACACCTAGACAATAAGCATCAGTATATGGTGCATGTCTTCGGCAGATAATAGATCACCTTAATACAATCAAAGCTTGCGACTTCAATATTTCATATACTGTATCTGTGGAAGATAGGGAGCGCGGTGGAGGTGTTTTTTGATTTGAAGGGCGGTTTATCAATCTAAAATACCTGATTATATAACATTTCTTTATTAACCAGCACCAGCGACAGGAGTATAAATGTAGGGAAGTAAAACCATCATAGATGAATAAATAAATGTCAGAATTAATAATCTGCTGCAGACCAAGATTCAATGTGTCCATTTACAGACACAGGTCAGCATCACTTGTGCCCGACGCGTTTCGTGTAGAGACACTCCTCAGGGGCAGATGCTAAAATATGTCTGCAGAGTGTGAAGAAAGAAATGATGACATTAGTCTAGTTCTAATTAGTAATATAGAAATAAGGCAAATTAGCCCATCCTAAATACTCACATAGGGTCCAATACGGCAAAATGCTGCGGCCATGTGATCAAAGTCCCAAGATAGTCTCCCCCGGGAACTGAGGTAATTGCAGCCGCGCACATCAGGGCGCATGCAACAAAGCCTCCCGATGAACCAAGGCACAAAATGCTGGTGCATAAGTGGAAAGTTGCGGTGGCCTGTGAAGGCAACCTGAAGTGATCTGTAAAGGTGTAAAAAAGAATGTGAAATTGAGAATGAAAGAAAAAAAAAAAAAATATATATATAAATTGAATGTGATGTAAAAGGGGGTGTATGTTGACTCAATATGTGAGCTATGTGAGCATTGTTGATGTTGCATGAAAAGGTGAAAGATAGGGTAGTGAGAGCCAATGTTAAAACAAAAAAAGTGGCAACAGTGATAACAAAAAAGGAAAAAACATCAAACAAAACATCAAACAAAAGTGACAGGCAATTGTGAATGACCTAGGGGGTGGCTTACGTGTTGGAGCAAGGCTGAAAACAAAGGGAAGTACTGGATGCGATGTGGTGTCTGGGAGGTGTAACAGAAAGATTGTGACAGGGGAGGCAGCTTATATGTACCCCGCACACGTGCACGCCGGCTCTTACCAGCGTCACGCTAGCGTAACATAGGCAGGAAGGGGCTACGGAGAAGGCGATAGGCACCGCCCTCCGCAGAAGCCTATATTCACTGCCAGAACAGCTGGGATGGAAATCACGTGCTCTGTGTGTTGGCCTCAATCATGACGCCACACACAGGGCAGGATGCGTGGCGCCAATGCTCTGTAGGCATCCACCCGCTACCCCGTACCGCTCCCCACCCCCCGGAGGGCGGAGAGGGGAGGGGGAGGCACGTAAAGAGCATCGCAGCTCCCGGGTAAAAGACCAAAAAAGAAACCAGAAATCACCACAACCGCAACATACCCCAAATGAACTGGTGCAACGGCGCTGTGGAACTACATGGATACAAAATGAATGTACCCTGAGTATGTAAGAAACCGGGTATGGTGACATAGCCACCCGGGATCTACAGGCCTCACACTTGGGTGGCAGGGGAACACTACCAAACCAGTCATCAAATCTCCATCCCTGTTCAAATCGAATGGAGAGAGGGAATTGGGACATTTGATGGTTTTTCCTTTTTTGTTATCACTGTTGCCACTTTTTTTGTTTTAACATTGGCTCTCACTACCATATCTTTCACCTTTTCATGCAACATCATCAATGCTCACATAGCTCACATATTGAGTCAACATACACCCCCTTTTACATCACATTCAATTTATATATATATATATATATATATATATATATATATATATATATATTTTTTTTTTTTTTTTCTTTCATTCTCAATTTCACTTTCTTTTTTACACCTTTACAGATCACTTCAGGTTGCCTTCACAGGCCACCGCAACTTTCCACTTATGCATTAGCATTTTGTGCCTTGGGTCATCGGGAGGCTTTGTTGCATGCGCCCTGATGTGCGCGGCTGCAATTACCTCAGTTCCCGGGGGAGACTATCTTGGGACTTTGATCACTTGGCCGCAGCATTTTACCGTATTGGACCCTATGTGGGTATTTAGGATGGGCTAATTTGCCCTATTTCTATATTACTAATTAGAACTAGACTAATGTCATCATTTCTTTCTTTACACTCTGCAGACATATTTTAGCATCTGCCCCTGAGGAGTGTCTCTACACGAAACGCGTCGGTCACAAGGGATGCTGACCTGTGTCTGTAATGGACACATTGAATCTTGGTCTGCAGCAGATTATTAATTCTGACATTTATTTATTCATCTATGATGGTTTTATTTCCTACATTTATACTCCTGTCGCTGGTGCTGTTTATATGTCATATGTATAAATACAAATTTACCCCATGTAATGTATCTTTGAACTGCTTTGACAATATCATACTCATGCAAACTTTTTACCCATGCCACACCTGTATGTTATGTGTGGGTGGAGTTTATATGAATTATTGCACTGAATGTATATGTGGTTATCATATTGCCATATTCTTTATAACGTTCTTTATTAATAAAATAATTTTGCAATTTTTTTCAACTTTGCCTCCACAAAGTCATCTATCTCATTCAAAGTCCCACTTTCCCTTCTCTTTTGCAGTGAGTATACCCCTAATTAAAAATGTCCAAATTGGGCCCAATTAGCCATTTTCCCTCCCCGATGTCATGTGACTCGTTAGTGTTACAAGGTCTCAGGTGTGAATGAGGAGCAGGTATGTTAAATTTGGTGTTATCGCTCTCACTTTCTCATACTGGTCACTGGAAGTTTAACATAGCACCTCATGGGAAAAAACTCTCTGAGGATCTGAAAAAAAAAGAGAATTGTTGCTCTACATAAAGATGGACTAGGCTATAAGAAGATTGCCAAGACCCTGAAACTGAGCTGCAGCACAGTGGCCAAGACCATACAGCGGTTTAACAGGACAGGTTCCACTCAGAACAGGCCTCGCCATGGTCGAACAAAAAAGTTGAGTGCACGTGCTCAGCGTCATATCTAGGGGTTGTCTTTGGGAAATAGATGTATGAGTGCTGCCAGCATTGCTGCAGAGGTTGAAGGGGTTGGGGGGTCAGTCTGTCAGTGCTCAAACCATACGCATCACACTGCATCAAATTGGTCTGCATGACTGTCGTCCCAGAAGGAAGCTTCTTCTAAAGATGACGCACAAGAAAGCCTGCAAACAGCTTGCTGAAGACAAGCAGACTAAGGACATGGAATACTGGTACCATGTCCTGTGGTCTGATGAGACCAAGATAAACTTGATTGGTTCAGATGGTGTCAAGCGTGTGTGGCAGCAACCAGGGAAGGAGTAGAAAGACAAGTGTGTCTTGCCTACAGTCAAGCATGGTGGTGGGAGTGTCATGGTCTGAGGCTGTATGAGTGCTGCCAGCACTGGGGAGCTACAGTTCATTGAGGGAACCATGGATGCCAAGATATACTGTGACATACCGAAGCAGAGCATGATCCCGTCCCTTCGGAGACTGAGCCGCAGAGCAGTTTTCCAACATAATGACCTCAAACACACCTCCAAGATGACCACTGCCTTGCTAAAGAAGCTGAGGGTGAAGGTGATGGACTGGCCAAGCATGTCTCCAGACCTAAACCCTATTGAGCATCTGTGGGGTATCCTCAAATGGAAGGTGGGGGAGTGCAAGGTCTCTAACATCCACCAGCTCCATGATGTCATCATGGAGGAGTGGAAGAGGACTCCAGTGGCAACCTGTGAAGCTCTGATTAATTCCATGCCCAAGAGGGTTAAGACAGTGCTGGAAAATAGTGGCCACACAAAATATTGACACTTTGGGCTCAATTTGGACATTTTCACTTAGGGGTGTACTCACTTTTGCCAGCGGTTTAGACATTAATGGCTATGTGTTGAGTTATTTTGAGGGGACAGCAAATTTACACTGTTGTACAAGTGGTACACTCACTACTTTACTGTAGAAAAGTGTCATTTCTTCAGTGCTGTCACATGAAAAGATATAATCTAATATTTACAAAAATGTGAGGGGTGTACTTACTTCTGTGAGATACTGTATCACTCTGTGTGTAACACACCTATATAAAATATGAGTTTCACTTTTTGAATTGAATTACTGAAATAAATTAACTTTTTGATGGTATTCAAATTTTATGAGATGCACCTTTTATATGGAATATTTGAGACTACCAGTAAATCAGCTTTATATCTGAATTTCAGGAATTATGTCTCAGACAATACAAGCCAATGGAGCTCAGCCACTCAGCAAAACATGGGAGCTAAGTTTATATGAACTGCAGAGAACACCACAGGTAAAGACTTTTGATTAAATCTGTTTGGAAGTGGAGCTTTTACTGTAGGCTATAAGTTTGTAATAATAATCATATTTTGAATGCTTAATGTTTTGACAGGAAGCAATTACAGATGGGCTAGAAATTGTAGTATCACCTAGAAGCTTGCACAGTGAACTTATGTGTCCAATTTGCCTTGACATGCTGAAGAACACAATGACAACTAAAGAATGTCTGCACAGGTTTTGTGCTGACTGCATAATAACTGCTCTCAGAAGTGGGTGAGTATAGTTTGTTTGTAGTTGGTATTTTGTCCAGGGCTGGCAGCAGAGGCTCTACTTGACAAAGTATTGCTTCTTCCCAATAAAAGCTTCTTCTTTTATTTTAATGTATAATTTATATAAAGTTCTAGCTGAACTTACCACCTCGTTCTTTGTTACCACCTTGTCCTTTGTGAATTCCACTAGAAAAAGTCATAGCTCATTTGACCTGGTTCCACAAACAAGTAGAGATGAAAACAGGAACCATTTTCTAATATAATAATAAAAGCTATCTGAGCAATGCAATTCAGAAAGCATAATTTACTTTTTCAGTCTGCCAGTTATCTCCTGGCTCATTTGTTCCAATACTTCAATGTTGCCCCTTTAACCCATTCAGCTTTGGAAGGTTTTACCCTCTTCATGACCATGCCATTCTTTGTTATTTAGCACAATAACTGGTAATTGTGCGGTCATACAATGCTGTACCCAAACAAAATTTATGTAATTTCTTTCACACAAATAGATCTTTCTTTTGGTGGTTTGATCAACACTGGGTTTTTTCTTATTTTTGCAACCCAGGAGGTGACGCGTGCGTTTCACACTGACCTCGGTGCTTCTTTAAACCCTGAGGTCAGTGTGAAGCGCACGCGTCACCTCCTGGGTTCGGACACTCTATCTTTGTTGGCTGTCATTTGCTATTTTTGGAATAAAATCGTTGGAACGTTGCTGTGGTGTGCAGCCCTTCTTTTCTTCCTGTTGATCATCGGTGGCGGGCCGTGGCGCGCATTCGGACTGTAGTGACTGCTCGCCTGGAGTGGCGTCTTCCTTGTTTGAATAAGAAACAAAGTGATCATTCCCTCAGTACAAAGCCCTGTTTGGATTGACAACACAGGGCTTTGAGCTGTGATTGGACACAGTCAATTAGCAGGTCCCGGCAATGTATAATTGGCCGGGACTTGCTGACAGACTCCCGCTGTGTACAATCACAGCAGGTGGGGCGCTTTACCTGCACGGGCCGCCCGTCCACAGTACATTGTGGGCGGGCAGTCCACAAAAGGTTAAACATGAATTGCTTATGTTTTTTTATATTGGTCTTTCTTAATTTGTCCCAATGTTGGAGCATGTAGACATTTAAATATTAACTTAACATAACATTTAAATATTAACTATTAATTGTACAGTCCCAGGTTCTATTTAAAACAAAAAGTTTTGGCTGGAGTTAGGCAGTATGCATTTATGCAGTTATGGTGTATAATATGGTCAACTAAGACTTATAGCTTACTATTTTGATTTGAAAATAATTGTAATGCTTGGGTACATAAAATGTACAAAAAGAAAAGTAATAGGTCATCGCATGTAAGGAATGAGCAGCTCAGTATGCAGAAAGAAAAAATCCTGGAATTACATCCTTTATCCTTTGTTCTCCACAGAAATAAAGAATGTCCAACATGCCGTAAAAAATTGGTTTCAAAAAGATCATTACGCCCAGATCCAAACTTTGATGCCCTCATCAGTAAGATCTACCCAAGCCGAGATGAATATGAAGCTCATCAGGAAAGAGTACTGGCCCGGATCAGCAAACATAACAATCAACAGGCACTGAGCCACAGTATTGAAGAAGGTCTTAAGATACAAGCAATGAACAGGTAAAACTCTAGGTAACAAATTATATAAAGGTGGATGCATACCAGTATGTACAGCAGGGGTCTCAAACTCAAATTACCTGAGGGCCACAGGACAAGTATTCATATGCCATGGGGCCACATGCAAACGTTCCTTTCTGCCAGCATTGGTGTCAGCGGGCACACTATTAACCCCCAACATTGGTGTCAGCGGACGCACTATTACCCCTAGCATTGGTGTCAGCAGATGCACTATTAACCCCCAGCACTGGTGTCAGCGGACACACTATTACCCCCTCCCCCAGCATTGGTGTCAGGGGATGCACTATTAACCCCCAGCACTGGTGTCAGCGGACACACTATTACCCCCCCAGCATTGGTGTCAGCGGACACACTATTACCCCCCAGCATTGGTGTCAGCGGACGCACTATTAACCCCCAGCATTGGTGTCAGCGGACGCACTATTAAACCCAAGCACTGGTCTCAGCAGATGCACTATTAACCCCAGCACTGGTCTCAGCAGACGCACTATTAACCTGCAGCACGGGTGTCAGCAGACACACTATTATCCCCCAGCACTGGTGTCAGCGAACTCACTATTAACCCCCATCACTGGTGTCAGCGGATGCATTATTAACCCCCAGCACTAATGTCAGCGAACGCACTATTAACCCCCATCACTAGTGTCAGCTGAGGCACTATTGACCCCCAGCACTGGTCTCAGCAGACGCACTATTAACCTCCATCACTGGTGTCAGCTGATGCACTATTATCCCCCAGCACTGGTGTCAGCGGAAGCACTATTATCCCCCAGCACTGGTGTTAGCGGAAGCACTATTATCCCCCAGCACTGGTGTCAGCGGAAGCACTATTATGCCCCAGCACTGGTGTTAGCGGAAGCACTATTATCCCCCAGCACTGCTGTCAGCGGAAGCACTATTATCCCCCAGCACTGGTGTCAGCGGACGCACTATTATCCCCCAGCACTGGTGTCAGCGAACTCACTAATAACCCCCATCACTGGTGTCAGCAGATGCATTTTTAACCCCCAGCACTCATGTCAGCGAACGCACTATTAACCCCCATCACTGGTGTCAGCTGACGCACTATTAACCCCCATTACTGGTGTCAGCTGACGCACTATTAACCCCCATCACTGGTGTCAGCTGATGCACTATTATCCCCCAGCACTGGTGTCAGCGGAAGCACTATTATCCCCAGCACTGGTGTTAGCGGAAGCACTATTATCCCCCAGCACTGGTGTCAGCGGAAGCACTATTTTGCCCCAGCACTGGTGTTAGCGGAAGCACTATTATCCCCCAGCACTGGTGTCAGCGGAAGCACTATTATGCCCCAGCACTGGTGTTAGCGGAAGCACTATTATCCCCCAGCACTGGTGTCAGCGGAAGAACTATTATCCCCCAGCACTGGTGTCAGCGGACGCACTATTATCCCCCAGCACTAGTGTCAGTGGACACACTATTAACCCCCAGCACTGGTCTCAGCAGACACATTATTAACCCCCAGCATTACCCCCCACACTCCACAAATACCCCCCATAATCCACAAATACCCCCCCACTACACTCCACAAATACTCTCCACATTCCACAAATACTCCCCACACTTCACAAATACCCCCTCTTCACAAATTTCAACCCCAGTCACCCAACTAAGGACTTTGCTCAGCCTCTGTGTGATGGCTCACTAACCTCTCCTCCTGGCAGTCAGCTGGTGGCCTGATCTTCTGCCTCCCGAGTCCTCTAGTCCTCTCAGATTCTGGCTTCATCACAGGCCTAGTGGCAGCGCATACCGAGAATGACACAAGCTCCCGCCCTGAGGTGGCAGCAGGACCCTGGATCCGGGGCCACGCATTGCCTTCGAGGTCGACCATACCTAGGTGGGCGGGACGATGGGCTGATCCTCCCTCCGCTATGTACTCTCTCGTCTCCTGTGACACAGGAGACGGAGAGAGAAAGCTCCTCCGCGCTGCTACATGTGACACAAACAAGGAAGGGACAAGGAATAAACTGGGGGGGGGGGGGCGATCGTTCCCCCCCTAGAGACGCCACTTTACCTGACATTACAGGCACCTCGGCGCCCCCTCCTCTGCGGCGCCTGAGTATACGGTGCTTCCCACGCGCCCGCCCAGGATTGGCCATGCCTGTGGGCCATTTGTAACCAGTTTGAGTGATCTTTCTCCATTTGTAACCAGTCGGCCCATTTACGGCCCGCGGGCCGGTACTTTGAGACCCCTGATGTACAGTAACTGTTTTATCATTTGTAAAAAGCATAGAAGAAAAGTACAGAAAACACCAAATCCTGTGGTCTATTCATTGCCTTACATTTGCTGGAGGTCTTTCCAGCACATCTGGTTTAAAAACTTTTCTCTCAGCATTTATATATCATTGACATTTATTTGGGTGAGTAAACACACAAAAAATGTTGTCATATACTAAAATACATTGAAGGCATTAGGATTGGACTGCCTTTTAAGGGGACCTGTATGCACTTTCTTCAGGCCAGAAAAAAGTCGATGCTACAAAAAAATTTTCCTAAAATCTTTGCATTATATACTGTAAGTCCACCAGAAGGGGATTGTTCTTTTAAGTAGTGTTCATAATTTGAGGCATCAGCTGGTTTATAGCAATTGAATCTATTTTAGGACTGAGCCAAATCTTAATTCATGTAAAACCTTGAACAGATATAACTATTATGCAGTATTAAAAGTTTTATAGGTGTCTACTGTAGTTTAGTGTGAAAATCCTGCCAGAAGTTGAAATTGAAGGTTGCTATATAATCTGCATATGTTTGTTTTTTTTGGTATACTCTATATACCTTTCCTGAAGAAAGTGCTGCTGTGGGCTCCATCCACTGCTGGACTCATGGCCAAATGCCTAGATTATGATCTTTGCCGAAGAGAGTAACCAGCCAGCCTAAACTTGATCCATTCCCTCAGTAAAAATCTCTTGACCAAATTCTTTGCCTTTGTGTTATGTTGGCAGCACTGACAGATACCTGGAACTGCATTTTCACTAGCAAAGCTTACTGCTTTTTTGTTATCTTTTACCTGTATCAGCAAGTCTGTTAACAATTTAATGTATAGCTCCATACTTGTATTTTGATCAACCACAAAGCAGGTATAAAAGATTAGCGTTTTGTTTCCCGATAATCAAATGGCCATGAATAAATTGTCTTTATTCTGGCCTTCCTAATTTGGGTTTTTTAGCTAGAGCATTTCTGCAGTAGAATCTAATAAATTGGGTACTTTTTCCATAATCCCTAGCTGGCTGGCTGTATGGACTACTGTACATACTACTACTACATTTATTTTCTGAAGCTGCCCATAGCTGCATAGTTATTGATTTCTCAGTGTAGCATTTGATCCTTATAAGATTTATCTGTCTTCCTATTACTTAAAGCGGTAGTAAACCACAGCATTAATCGCATACTTGCACATTATGAAATACTTACCTTAGAACGAAGCCCTCCAGCGGAGTGCTGTCATCGCTGATAGGGCTTCCATCTTCACCCGGTCTTCCTTCCGAGTTCATGGGCTCTGGCTGTATGAGTGGCCGGAGCCGCGATGATGTCACTCGGCCTCACTCTGTGCCTTGGCTCTGGCACAGAGCTCTGAAGGTCCGGCAGCATCAAGTGTGAATATCTCCTAAACACCACAAGTTTAGGAGATATTCACTGTACCTACAGGTAAGCCCAATTATTACCACTTTAAAAACTCAGTAACTCTAAATAAAATTAAACAAGAGCTCACACCTAATGCCTCTTATTAGTTTTGTGGGAATAGTCATTGACATCAATGAGGAACATTGTCCTCTCAAGAGTAATGTTATTATGCATACTAGACATGTGCAATTCGTTTGGTTCCAAATGAGTTTTTTTGACAAATTCATTAATTCCTAAATTCCAGAATTTCCAAAATTTCGAATTTACGAAATTTCTGAAATTGGAAAATTCTAAATTTTGAAAATTTCAGAAATTCTAAATTTCAGAAAATGGAAATTCAGAAATTGGAAATTTCTGATAGTGGAAATTTCGGAAAGTGGAAATTTCGAAAATTGGAAAATTTAGAAAATTGGAAAATTCAAATTCGAAATTTCGGAAATTAGGAAATTAGAAAATTCGGAAATTAGAAAAATAAGAATGAAAATCTGGAAATTTAAAAAAATCTGAAATAATAACTAATAATAACTATGAAATTAGGAATTTTCTTTCAAATTTGGCTGTTGGTGAACGTAACAAGTACGAATTTATCCGAATTTATCCGAAGTTACAAATTATCTGAAATAACGAATGCCATATCTAAATGAATGGACCGTAACAATCTAATAACAATAATTAACAATAATAATAATGAAACCTTTTTATTATTATTATTTATTATTAATCTGTTCCATTCCTTTTGACAAATGCCGAAATAACGGCATGGTTATTTCGGATAATTTGGAACTTCAGATAAATATGTATTCGTTACATTCACAAACAGCCAAATTTGAAAGGAAATTCAAATACCTATAGTTTAACCGCTTCAGATCCGGGCAATTGCCAAATGACGGCAACAGCGCGGATCTAAATTGCCGGGACTACGTCTATTGACGTCGTCCCGTGCACGAGCGGCCGGCGCGCTCGGTGATCAGCGAGTCTATGAGACTCGCCTGATCACAGATCAGAGTAAGGGGTTGGTCCCGACCCCTTACCACATGATCAGCTGTCAGCCAATGACAGCTGATCATGTGATGTAAACAGAGCTGGTAATCGGCTATTTTTCCTCCTCGCGCTGACAGCGTGAGGAGGAAAAAAAAAACCCGATCACCGGCGGCCGTGATCGGGACATCAGTCCCGATCACGGCGATCTTATAACACAAAGCAATAGGCAGCAGTGCTGCCTACCAGTGCCCACCAGAGTCACCCATCAGTGCCCACAGTGCCATCCATCAGTGCCCACAGTGCCATCCATCAGTGCCCACAGTGCCACCCATCAGTGCCACCCAGCAGCACCCACATCAGTGCCACCCATCAGCACCCACATCAGTGCAACCTATCAGTGCCCATCAGTGTCACGTGCCCATCAATGCCGCCCATCACTGCCCATCAGTGCCACCCATCAGTGCCCCCCATCAGTGCCGCCCATCAGTGCGCCCCATCCGTGCCACCTATCTGTGCCACCTATCCGTGCCACCCATCCGTGCCACCCATTCGTGCCACCCATCCGTGCCGCCCATCCGTGCCGCCCATCCGTGGCCATCAGTGCCGCCTTATCTGTGCCCATCAGTACCGCCTTATCTGTCTCCATCAGTGCCGCCTTAACTGTGCCTATCAGTGCCGCCTTATCTTTGCCTATCCGTGCCCATCAGTGCAGCCTATCAGTGCCCACCAGTGCCGCCTCATCAGTGCATATCAATGAAGGAGAAAAATTACCTGTTTGCAAAATTTTATAACAAACTAGTAAACATGATTTTTTTTTTTCAAAATTTTCCATCTTTTTTTGTTTGTTTAGCAAAAAATAAAAACCCCAGCTGTGATTAAATACCACCAAAAGAAAGCTCTATTTGTGGGAAAAAATGATAAAAATTTCATTTGGGTACAGTGTTGTATGACCGCGCAATTGTCATTCAAAGTGCGACAGTGCTGAAAGCTCAAAATTGGTCTGGGCAGGAGGGGGGTTTAAGTGCCCAGTAAGCAAGTGGTTAATAGTTAGTTATTATTAGTTAGTTATTATTTTGAATTTTACTGATTTTTTTTTTTTTTTTCAGATTTTCGAATTCCGAAAATTCGGAAATTTGAAAATTCGGAAATTCGAAATTTCCGAATTTCAAATTTTCGTATTTCCGAATTTTCTAATTTTTGAATTTCCAAATTTTCTAATTTTTGAATTTACGAATTTCTGAAAAAAGGAAAAAAAAACGAATGAAACGAAAACTAACAAATTTTTTGTCAGTGCACATGTCTAATGCAAACCTCAGATTTTAGAACGTGGATATTTTTCATTTACTGCTACAACTACAGAAGACTTTTCAGGCAATCTTGTTCCCTAAAAGAAACCTATAATGAGACACATAGGGACTGGGGTGGCTGAGCTTTCCCTCTTTAGGTACTAGTTGCCTGGCTGTCGTGCTTATCGACTGACTTCTTTGCTTTGAGTCACTGACTTGAAAAACACATGCAAACAGGCATTGAAAACTCTAGTGCCCCTTTTGACATCTGTTCCATCCTCTTACAGCATTCCTTGTTTGTGTGCAATCTTTTTGTTTTCCTTTGCTTTTGTATTTCTTAAGCTTAAAGAAAAAAAATTCTGCTAAGGTTGGTTTTTTTCAAGGAATAGTTTGTTTCCTGACGCCTCCATGGCAGCACACACTGGGTTGTGACTCCGCCCCCACAACCTGACAGGATTGGTTAGCTATAAATTTGAAGGGGAGACACCCCGCTGCATTCTCTTTTTTATCCTCACCTGACAGATTGGGATATGCAGCTTGCTCCTGTTGTCAAGATAAAGAAAAAGAAAAAAGCCTCTTACCGCACTCGCCCCAGCAGGTTCAAGCCTCTCCTGTTTGGAAGTCCCTCCTGTACAGTCTCTAAAGGAGCTTCTATGGAGGGAACCCCCGGTCTGGTGGTCTCAGGGGGCGTCTGGACATCTGGCACAGTAAGCTTTAAAGAAGCTTCATATTTTTGCAGTGGTCTCCTTTTCCTTTTTGCCTGTACCTTTGTCTGTAGTTTACTTATGGTGTTTCTCTGCTTAGAGGCCTGCTGGCACTTGTTGTCCACCGCTGTAGGAACTGTCATGGCCGCCGAGGCCGCCTCCTCCACTCTGCAATTGGCCTCAGGGCTTAGTTCTGCCTTGGGAAGGTAATGCCCTTCTCCAAGATGGCGCCGAGGCGCTCGGGACGTTCTGCGCATGCGCGGGAGCGTCATTTTGCCGCGACGGCGGCGGCAGATTTAAAAACACAGGCATTTCTGTGATTTTTGCTGAGCAGTATCACAGATGCCTGAATGTTCACCGGCCTTCAACTGCTTTGCCAGAAAACGACTCAGCAAGACCAGGTAAGTCAATTTATTCAATTTAGCCTTTTTTAAATAAATAAATAATATATTAAAAGAAAGAGTAAGTTTTAAAAAAAAAAAAAAAGTTTTTTTCCTTTCTCTTAATTTCCTTCAGTCTACACTGTCTACTATCACTATGGAGACCACTGCCCGCGCAGACCACCATCAGCAAACGAGGTAAGAGGCTATTCGTCATTGGTAAGTATTGAAGAAGGGGAGAGAAAAAAGAGAGCCAACCACTAACGCTGCGTTTTTGGCAGCCCCACCAGGTCAAGAGCCGCAAGTTCCAGGCGTGAGAGGACATCAAGCCATGGGTCAAGCAAGAAGTCCCGCAGAAGCCGCTCAAGATCCTCTTCTCGCCACCGAAGACATAGCCGCTCACGTCACAGCCGCTCAAGACGCAGCCGCTCCCGTCACAGTCGGTCACACCGCAGACGGTCACCTTCATCGCACCGCCAAAGCCGCCACACCCGTCCTGCAGCAAACGCTTGCTGGGTATGCGGCGCACCAGCCTTGCCAGATAAACTAGTCTGCAGATCCTGCTTCAATGAGGCAGCAAAGGACAAAGAACTAGACGCAGCAATGGCTACGGAGCTCATAAGAGAATCTGTGCGGGAATCCATAAGGGAGACAACAGCACCTCTAATCGATAGGCCTACGCCTAGCACATCGGTGGCGGATGACAGCCAACCCCAGGCATCAGAACCCTCCTCAGGAGATGAGGAACAGGACATGTCAGCAGGTTTTGACTTTTCCCTGGTACAGCCTTTCGCAAAGTCAGTCAAAGAAGCGATAGGCTGGGAAGAAGATAAAGAGGAACCGCAGAAAGTCCGGAAATATTTCCCAAATTTAAGGAAAGAACCAGAGAATTTCCCTTTTATAGGTGAACTGGAGGATCTAATTAAAGATGAGTGGGAAAGATCTGATAAGCGGTCCAGTCTCACCAACAGACTGACAAAAATGTATCCTCTGAAGGAGTCAAAAGTCAAAACATTGATGAACGCTCCAGTAGTCGACTCCTCCTTGATGCGTCTTGCACGGCATGTCACTCTGCCTATTGAAGACGCAGTTTCCTTTCGGGATGTTCTGGATCGGAAATTGGATCTAGAATTGAAGAAAGCATACTCCACTGCTGGGGGCGCATGCAGACCAGCAATTACCACAGCAGCAGTGGCCAAAGCCATATCAGGTTGGGCAACCAAGGTGGAGAAGGATCTGCAAGACGGTACCGAAATAGATAAAATAATATCTTCTCTTCAGGAGATCAAGTTGGCAGGTGACTTTGTGGCAGAAGCCTCAGTGGATATTATAAGATCCTCGGCGAGATCAATGCTAGCCTCAGTCACAGCAAGAAGGGCCTTGTGGCTGAAACCATGGATGGCCGATACTGCATCCAAAACAAACTGGTGCAGAATTCCATATGATGGCTCAAACCTGTTCGGGTCTAAATTGGACACCGCTATTTCGAAGGTAACAGGAGGGAAGTCGGGATTAATTCCCTCGGATAGAAAACCCAAGGCCCAAAAGGGTTCCTTCTTCAGGCGCAACCTTCCTGAGAAATATAGGGAAGCTAGAGCCTACCGTCCTGGTAGGGAGTTTAGAAGGGACTGGAAGAACACAAGACCTTCCTTCCTAAGGATGCAGAAGTCCAAGCCTACCCCGGTAGGGGAGCAGCAGAAGTCCTTTTGAAGGTTCGCCTGCCCACTCAGTACAGGTGGGCGCCAGGCTCAAGGACTTCGCACAGATTTGGTCAAGCCATATAGAGGACCAGTGGACTCTCTCCACGATCAAATTTGGACACAAGTGGAAATTTATGGGCAAAATTCCAAAGAATCACTTCCAATCAACAAGAATGCCATCTTCACTAGTCAAAAGGAAGTTACTATTAAAATATATAGTGGAATTGAAGGAGAAAGGGGCAATACTGGAAGTTCCGTCAGATCAAAAGGGGAGGGGGTTCTATTCCCCACTATTCTTGGTAAAGAAGAAGACCGGAGACTTACGCCCTGTATTGGATTTAAAAAATCTCAACAGGAACATAAAAACAGAGGCCTTCAAAATGGAGAGTCTGCAGTCTATACTTCTGGCAGTGAACCTGGGCGACTGGATGCTCTCAGTAGATTTATCAGACGCTTATCTACATATTCCGATTCATCCCGCCTTTCAAAAATTCCTCCGATTTGCCATCAACAAAAGTCACTTCCAATTTCAGTGCCTTCCTTTCGGCATCTCGTCGGCTCCCAGGACATTTACCAAGGTCCTTCTACCCTTGGTTGCATTCCTCAGGGAGAAAGGTCTGCGAGTCCACCATTATTTGGACGACATCCTGCTCTTGGCAGAAGATCAAGAAACCTTGCTATGCCATCAGAAGATCTTACTCACGACTCTCCAAGACTTCGGCTGGTTAGTCAACTGGAAAAAGAGCAGCTTACAACCCACTCAGAACATGGTATTCTTGGGAGCAGATCTGAACACCAAATTGAACATGGTACAACTTCCTCAAGAAAAGATTCAGCCTCTAGTACAGAAGATGTGGAGATTACTATCAGCAAGGCATCTTCCAGCCAGAGTCTGCTTAAGTGTGCTAGGGTCTATGGCTGCAACCCTGCCCATGGTGCAATGGTCACAATGGCACATGAGAATCCTCCAGAACTCCTTTCTGAGACAGTGGGATGGAGTATCGATGCGTCAGACCATTACCATCTCCAGACCAATGAAGCAATCAGTGTGGTGGTGGACACACTTGACCAATCTCAGGAAATACAAACTGATAGTTCCCCCAGATCCGATAATAGTCACCTCGGACGCCTGTCAGAGCGGCTGGGGAGCTCACTGTCAAGATCAAGCAGCGCAGGGCCGATGGCAGTTCCGGGGCCAGGATTTAGTATCGAATATACTGGAACTCAGAGCAGCTTTCCAGGCCCTCATGGCATTTGCACCAGTCCTCAGAGGGAAGAACGTGCTTATTCGGATGGACAACAAGGTGGCAGTATCCTACATCCAGAGGCAAGGGGGTACCAAGAGTCTCACACTGATGGAGGAAGTCCACCCTATCTTGGAATGGGCACAGGCACACCTAGCAGATCTAAAAGCAATATATGTTCCTGCGGCACAGAACATGTTAGCCGATTACCTGAGTCGAGAAACTCTTTCGAACAACGAATGGTCCCTGAGTCTCCAGGCCTTTTCTCTTCTTACGGAGACATGGGGAGTACCAGAGATCGACTTAGCAGCTACTCCGGCGAATACGAAGTGTCGGAGGTTTCTGTCCAGAGCATCTTTCCCTTCAGCCGAGGGGATAGATTGTCTAATCCATCCCTGGAACTTCAAGTTGGGGTACATATTCCCGCCAACTCCGCTAATTGCGAGATTCCTGTCCAGGCTTCGGAGATCTTCAGCCACGGTAATCGCGATAATTCCTCTTTGGCCGAGAAGACCATGGTTCACGACACTATTGCAGCTCAGCCTTCAACCTCCAATCCCCCTTCCGGTAACTCCGGATCTGCTATTTCAAGGCCAATTCCTACATCCAGCTCCAGAGAAACTACATCTGACAGCATGGAAGTTGAAAGGGTTAGGTTAAGGGAACAAGGCTGCTCACAGGAAGTAATATCGACTTTGATGCAAGCCAGGAAGAGCACCACCAACACCACCTATACAAGAATTTGGAACCAATTCTTTAGAATGGCGCAGCAGAAGGGATGGGATCCTATTGCTCCAGAACCTTCTCAAATCCTAGAATTCCTCCAATCAGGAATCAACAAAGGTCTAAGTTCAAGTACCCTTAAGGTACAAGTATCTGCCTTGTCGGCCAAAACAGGCACCAGATGGGCATTACATCCGCTGGTTATCCAATTCCTGAGAGCCTGCCTGAAAATCAAACCTCCTAAGAAACCAGTTTTTCCATCATGGGATCTCTCAATAGTTCTTGAAGCCTTCACCAATCCTCCTTTTACTCCATCTGAATCAATATCTCTATGGGATCTGACTCTAAAACTATCCTTTCTCATTGCAATCACATCAGCAAAGAGGGTGTCTGAGATCCAAGCACTGATGGCATCAGAACCTTACTTGGTATTCTTTCCTGATAAGGTAGTACTAAGACCTTCAGACCACTTCATCCCGAAGGTAGCAACTTCCTTCCATTACAACCAAGATATTGTCTTACCATCCTTCACTAATGATCAGGGTGAACCTCATCCTCTGGATGTTAAAACTACCATCATTAGTTACCTGACGGCTACGAATTCTTTTAGAAAGACGGATACCCTCATGGTCATCCCACATGGAAACAGACGAGGTCAAGCGGCTACTTCACGTACTATAGCCTCCTGGCTAGTCAAGTCCATCAAGAAGGCATACTCCATGCGGCATATGGCAATTCCTGAAGGCATCAGGGCTCACTCGACCAGGGCAGTGGCTACCTCCTGGGCAGCGTATTGCAGGGTTTCACCGGAGACTATTTGCAAAGCAGCAACTTGGTCCTCCAGACATACGTTTATTTCTCACTATAGAGTAGATTCTGCTCATTTGGCTATGGCAGACTTCGGTAGATCCGTTGTTAGAGCCAATTCTTCCGCATTATAAGGAATAAATATTATTTTCTTGCACCCACCCGACTGGCGAGTTATTTCCCAGTGTGTGCTGCCATGGAGGCGTCAGGAAAACGGAAAATTGTATACTCACCTTTCCGTAATTTTCCTTTCCTGACGCCTCTCCATGGCAGCACAGATTCCCACCCCGTTTTTTTTGGTGATATATTTACAGAGAATGCAGCGGGGTGTCTCCCCTTCAAATTTATAGCTAACCAATCCTGTCAGGTTGTGGGGGCGGAGTCACAACCCAGTGTGTGCTGCCATGGAGAGGCGTCAGGAAAGGAAAATTACGGAAAGGTGAGTATACAATTTTCCGTTTTTTTGAAGGAACTCAATTATTCTACTTGCAATTCCATGGAACCCTATTGCAAAAACTCAACAGATGTTAAGCAAAATTTAAAAAAAAGGAGAGTCTATTACACCTAAAGCTCTAAAGTCAAATTACGTACATAGGTACTCTTGGTGCCTAATGCCTGGTAAATACTGTATCCTAAATGATCATCTTTTGGCAAGTGTATAACTGTCATTCACCTCCAAAGGGAATACACTGTTACATACACACAACAGGAGTCATTAACCTGTGCGTGGGTTGTGCCCACCAAACTTTGCATCTGCCAACAAATATTAAAGTGGTATTAAACCCAAACCAAGAATGTATTATATTGCAGCTTACCAATCATTGGATGTGGTGGCTGCATTAGTTTTCTTTTCTTTGGCTTTTTCCCCCTGTATTCTCACCTGGTGATCAGGCCAGGAACACTCCTGTATTAGTAAGACACAGCTCTGGAATAATGAGTACAGGGGGGCACAGCAGACATCAGCATTGTCAGTCTGGAGGGGGGGGGGGGGTGGCAGTGTTGTATCAGCAGAATTAGAACCACTAACAATTTGAAGCCAAACTTCAGATCACACTTTACAAGCAGTTACAACAAACTGTTTTTTTTTCCTTTTTGGATTAAGGTTTTGCATCAATAAATAAAAGCTGATTACTTTATTAATCACCCCTGCCAGTGTTAGTGGTTTGTCTCATCCATGTAAACTGATACATTGTGCTGGAGAACTTGTGCTTTTTGCAAAACAGCAGACTTACTGGCTGCTTCACAAATAGAAGAAAGAAAACCTAAAAAGGGAAACTAATGCAGTCATCACATCTAAGAATTGGTAAGCTGCAATATAATAAATGTTTGCTTTTGGGTTTATTACTGCTTAAAATCAGATGTACTGGGCAGTGTGCTGTATCCATTTGATAGCCTTGTACATATAACCTCACAGAGATACCTGAGTAGATTATGGTACGTATTTAACAAGTGAACATATTTTGGGACTGTATTTGTTACAAGTGTCGCTCTTATAACATAACTCTTAAAGTGTTGGTCGAAATTTATGTTCCATAAAATATTTAGTGATAGTGTGAGTCACAATTTTCTGATAATATTAAAGGACCTCTACTGACATGGCTGAGTGTCAAACACTTGGCAGCACCCTGGCAGTACAAACTATCCGAGTGAAAACTCGGGACTTACTGAGTTTTACAATTGGTAACATAATTTAATAGAAAAGCTCATCCCAAGTAGATCATTGTGTTAGTCAGCTGTGTTTACAATGAATGTTAAATATATGTATATATTTAATTACTGTCAGAGAGACAACAACATTGAATGTTCGCTATTGCCCTTTAACCACTTCAGCCCCGGAATACTTGGCTGCTCAATGACCAGGCCATTTTTTGTGATACAGCATAGCGTCGCTTTAACTGACAATTGCGCAGTCGTGCAACGTTGTACCCAAACAAAATTGACGTCCTTTTTTCCCCACCAATAGAGCTTTCTTTTGGTGGTATTTGATCATCTCTGCGGTTTTTAGTTTTTGCGCTATAAACAAAAAAAGAGCGACAATTTTGAAAAAAACACAACATTTTGTACTTTTTGCTATAATAAATACTCCCAATTTTTTTTTTTTTTAAAAAGCAATTTTTTTTCTCAGTTTAGGCCGATATGTATTCTTCTACATATTTTTGGTAATAAAAATTGCAATACGCGTATATTGATTGGTTTGCGCAAAAGGTATAGCGTCTACAAAATAGGAGATAGATTTATGGCATTTTTTATTATTATTATTTTTTAACTAGTAATGGCGACGATCTGCGATTTTCATCGTGACTGTGACATTATGGCGGACACATCGGACACTTTTGACACATTTTTGGAAGGATTGACAATTATACAGCAATCAGTGCTATAAAAATGCACTGATTACTATATACATGTCACTGACAGGGAAGGGGTTAACACTAGGAGGAGATCAAGGAGTTAACTGTGTTCCCTGACTGTGTGTTCTAACTGTAGGGGGAGGCGACTGACTATAGGAGATGACAGATCATCGTTCCTAGCTATTAGGAACTCATGCTCTGCATCTCCTCTCGGAACAGAACAGAAATTTGTGTGTTTACACACACATGTCCCTGTTCTGCCTCTCGTGCCCGCGTTCGCTCGTGGCCGGCGTTCATCGCCCCCGTGCCTGCTATCCCGCTTAAAGGAGCCTATGTACAGCTACGACGGCTCGCAGGATCGTGCAGAACTGCTGCAGTATAATGACTGCGGCTGGTCGGCAAGTGGTTAAATACCCCTCTTTCTAAGATCCTTTCTCTGTTTTGTTTTTTTTATTTCTGGTCCTTGCTATGACATCAGTTTATGATGCTGGGTTATACACACATTACACACATCACTATTTTCATGTTTTGAGTTTTAATTGTTTTATAGAGTTAAATGTTCATGAAACAGTACCTTATCTATATATATGCATACCCCTCTTGTTCAGCATTCTGCACATTATTTGATTTGTTTTGTTTTTGATTTGTTGCTTTTAAACAACATAAAATCAAATAAATTATTTTCTCGACAAATTTAATTAATGGCGTTGCATATATCATATCCTAGTTAAGAGTTAATGTACGGGTAATTATTTTAGGTATCTTCTGTTTTGTGCTGTGTACAGGGAAAGGAGAACATTCTAATCTGCTTACCAGTTTCTTCTTCTGGAAAATAAACAAAACCGCAGGAGAAGAACAAAATGGTAAGCCAATTTAGAATTTTCTCTTTTTTAATATAAAAAACATTTTTGGAAAACGTAAACCATCAGTATTTTTCTCTGATCTACACGTAGTGATTAGAGATATTGTGTGGGCACTTATTGTAAGGAAGTGTAAATGTGTAGAAATTACTGCTTTACTGTATGATTAATATACATAGTGTATATTTTTTTGTAATATAATTATGTATCACAAGATATCAATTTGATTCAATACATACAGCAATCACTTTAAATGGGTAAAGTGTTAATAAAAAAACTGACCTGGCCTAATAATTTGTTGGGTCCTTTTAAAAGACTTGTCCAAACATGAACACATTTGAGCTGAAAATGAACATGGAGAAAGCCTTTTTAGTTAGTTACCCACGGCCACCTCCTTCATTTAACCTGCTTTATCCTTGACTCTCTAATAGAAAAACACAAAATTTAAGTATTTGATATTTTTTGATTGTGTATTGCAAAAGTAAATTGTCGTAAGTCCTGTTCATCTTCTGTTGTCACTATTGTTAGTGCTAATTATGTTATAGAGTTGCATTAGCTTGTTGCAGATCTTGGAAAGGGACTAGCCCACATGTTCCTTTCATGATGGCTTCGAAAACTCTAATTGTTTATGGTTTGTCATGGAACATACATTGATTGATACAATACTGTTAGATTTGTGACAGAATAAATGTTGCATTACAGATTACAAAGGGGAAAGAAGCAACAAGTGGAGAATGGAAGTGGAGCTGAAGATAATGCAGACAGTTCCCACTGCAGTAATGCTTCTGTACACAGCAATCAAGAAGCTGGGCCCAGCAATAAGAGGACAAAAACATCTGATGATTCTGGTTTGGAGCTGGATGCAAATAATGAGACTGTAACAATGGATCCTGTGTTGGATGGATCCAATGAGATAGAGCTGGTCTTTAGGCCTCACCCAACACTAATGGAGAAAGATGATAATGCTCAGACACGGTAAAAGAATGTCATCTGTAATTTGATCACTATACCTGTATAATTTCAAGCAAAACTGTACTGAGGTCACAATCACTGAAAACATGTTAAGAGCCCATTTGAAGGCTTACACTCTTGTTGTTTCTATTGTCCTATAGTTATACGTCATGATTTTTAAAGGAGAAGTATAGCCAAAGCTATTTTGGCTATACTTCTATGGATCACAAGAGTGCAGTTTGTTCTGCAGTTCTGTGACCAGTTTTTAGCCAACAAAGGGGTAAAGCCTGCCGCCGGCTGACGCCACTCAACCAGGCCAGGCTCGGGGAAAAAAACCTGACTTTACAGTCAGGGTCCATCCAGATGCCTGGACCGGCAGCTCCCTCAGCCTCTCGGCAAGCAGTTGGGAAACTGAGCCAGCTGCTCTCGCTCCCCACCCCCCCCCCCCCCACCCCCATTTTTTTAAGTGCATACTTCTTTTAACTGATTTTCTCTTAGTGAAAATGCTGATTCCTGCCCTTTCACTTTATTGTTTTTTTGCCGCAATGGATAGGTAATGGCCACACCCATCACATCCATTTGTGCTGTGGAGAAAGAGTAGGGGTAGGTCAGTAAGAGTGCACTGGACAGAGTGGTCCAATGCTGGTGTCTTCTGCACTGCAGGGTCATATTTAAACTCCAGGATAGAAGACCTGATTTTCCTGTACTGCAGTGTAACATTTACAGGTCCTGTCCCTTCTCCACCCTGTGGCTGGACAGTGAAAAGAGAAGCAGCATACTGATGAGCTAATTTCTCTCTCACTATGCTCTCTTACACTAACAGCTTGTTCCTTGTTAGCACATGAGCACAACAGCATACCTGAATAATTCCTTGTGCTCCTTCTACTTCACCCATCCTAAACTCTGGTGTATAAGAATTGGCACATTCCAAGTCAAATTCAGGTACTTACACTGTTTGTATTTTACAAACCCATTTGTCCTCATCTTTGGGCATTATAGTTTTGAGCATGAATGTAGGATTTTTTTTTTACATTTTTTATCATGTGTGCTCTGATAAAAGATTTTCTTCTGCATTGCTGCTTTCTTTCCTGAAGTCATTCTTCAGGGGCCATTTGCAGCACAGTGACCTGTCTTCTGAACGTCCCTATGTAGTTTTTTAGTACTTTGGGTGGGCTTATTAAAATTAGATTATGTTCTGCCTGTCTGTCTCCACCCACCAGATGCTGCTGCAGAGATCTGGAAGGGAGCCCTGTGATGGCATCACTGGTAATAAATTGTGGGTTATTGCTTTAAAGGAGCCATATAAGTGCAAAAATATTTTTCATACTTTCAAAGGGGTTGGGGGGGGCTGAAAGCTTTCATTTTTTATGACTTTTATATCTGCCTGGAGTTCAGCTTTAAACACACTAAGGTAGAAGTGAAACTATGACAAGAGTATTTTTACTATCAGTGAATAATATTATTGAACTCACAATTCTGCTCAAATTGCTCAGGTGTAATTCTGTTGTCTTAAATACAGTATATTCAAATTAACAACACCATCACAGGAAGACTTGTGATGCTTCCTTAGCTGTGGGTCATCTTGTTTTGTGAGCAGTCTTGGTAGTTATACAACTGTACACACACGTATCCTTATAACACATAGACATCACTTTCCTATTGTCTTATCTTGAAGGTTCATAAAGACTTCAGGAAATGCTACAGTTGATCACTTATCTAAATACCTTGCTGTGAGATTGGCTCTTGAAGAATTTCGGAATAAAGGAGAGACCAACCAGATGAGTCTGAATGCTGCCAGTGAAAAGCAGTATACTATATACATTGCTACAGCCAATGGACAATTTACAGTGAGTATTTTGTTTTCTGTGTTTGCCTGCATTGATATTGTTTAGTGGTATTCAACGTGGTGTTATTCCCCACCACCATTAGAGATGAGCATGCTAATCTTGGAATTTGGACCCAACCGAGATCACCAAAGTCCTAATGCAAACTGAAAAAACTGAGCAGTGAACACTCCTAGGCTGTAAACCTTTATCATATTAATTCACTTAAAATGGATATTTTCAACCCTTTCTTTTTTTCACCATATTTTAGTGGTATTTCTGCTTCCTAATGACAGTCAGCTACGCTGCTTCTGTCAGCGGAGTTGTAATCGGAGAGAAATAATATGCAGGCAACAGCTTCCTTGGATGGTTATGTTCTTTACCTGGTGCTTGTTTTAATAACAGACGTGTTGATGGGCAGTGCTCAGTGGTGAGACTAACCTAATACATAATACAATGGGTGGACCACAGTTGGTCATTCAGTTGAATATATTTGGCATCTGTATGATCCTAGATTACCACGTGAAAAATACATTCAGAATGAATTCATACAACAGGCAGCATGTCTCACACAGTATGATGCTCTTTGCCCAAGTGTAATCCCAAGTGTTTTGTTTTCATTAAAGTGACCTTCTACTTTGCCCTCGCGGGGCACCGCAACAAATTCAAGAGAAGACTCCACTTTCTATCAACATGCTGAAAGATTGGGCATTTAAACTGTCCTCCACTTCTGTGCTGGACAAGTTTTTTATAAGGAAATCCAGAAACAGGGCAGTCTGACAACACCACACATCCCATCAAACACCAGGGAGGAAAAAAGAGGGTTCTGTAATGCTGGAGGTTTGCTACATCTTTCAGTGGGCAGAAAATCACATTCCAGCTCTTCCCACAATGTCCATTCCAGATGTAAAGTATTGACAGGCTGACTAAGTCACCAGAGCCAGGATTAGGACAGTGGTTTCTCCATCCGGATATATTTACATAGTTGTACTTTTGGTGAGGTTAGTCAGGTGTGGACCTGATAGAGTCTTGCCTCAACCACAAGGAAGAGAGGTTTGTAGCCAGGACAAAGGATCTCTGGCAGGGGATGACAGATGCACTGGTGTCTCCATGGGACTGATACTCTCTGATTTTCCTATTTTAACCACTTCCCGCCCGCCATATAACAGAATGAAGTACGCAAAGTGATTAAGTAATCCTGACTGGACGTCATATGACGTCCAGCAGGATAAGCCGCGATCGCGCGCCCGCTTGGGCATGTAGCGCAGCGATCATTGGTGTGGTGTGTCAGTCTGACACACCGCATTAACGATCTCTGTAAAAAGCCTCTGATGTAGGCTCTTCACCATGTGATCAGCTATGTCCAATCACAGCTGATCACAGCGTAAACAGGAAGAGCCGTGTATCCACTTTTCCTCCACTTGCGCTGACAGAAGCGAGTAGAGGAGAGCCAATCAGTTGCTCTCCTGACAGGGGGGGTCTGCACTGATTGATTGTCAGCGCAGCCCCCCCGAGGATGCCCACCAGGGATACCCACCCAGGACCATCAGGTATGCTCACCCATGACCATCAGGGTTGCCAATCAGTGCCCATTAGAGGTGCCTGCCAGTGCCTCCTCATCAGTGCCCATCAGTCTTGCCTAACAGTGCCGCCTATCAATGCCCATCAGTGCTGCATAATGGTGCCTCATCATCAGTGCCAACTTTGCCAAATTGGATGGCGTGCCTTACGGACCCCAAATAGACAGCTTAAGGAATGGCAAACAGTAATTCAATATATTGTCATCACTGATGCAGGAACCTGACCAAAGCCCTATTTGATCCCCCTCTGTGAGATTGCCAGATGGGCTTTAAACCTTCGTTCCCAGCTGCACATCCCCTTGTCTGAAGGACCACTGACATGTTCCTTTCATTTGGGCCGTGATACTTCAAATCTATAGGTTGAACTAGACCTCCACATACGCCATCCAATGACATTGCTAACTTTAGTCTTGCCTGAATACTGTGTATTTGATTGCAGTGTCATTCACCATTTCTCGAATTTAAATTCTCCTATATAAATACCCCTGATGAAAGGACTTTGAACCTGGAACGCATTGGGTACCGGAAAGCATTTCCTGGAGGTTGGCTACTGGAAAGTGTTTTCGACTACTGGAGAGAGACTACTTTATATACATACTCTTTGTATTCTATTGCAAGATATAACATTATGTATGTTCGTGTCTGATGTTTATGTTTGTTTTATCGATCATCGTGTGATGATTTTTTAGCTCATATTTGTAATAAAATAACTTTTTATATATTCCATCAGTGTTTTTGCCAATTTAAAGTCCCATTCGGGGTTATCCAATTTTCTCTATATATACAGGGATGTGGCAAACTCACAATTTTTTCTGCTATGGTAAAAACATTTATCCATCATCAGTGCCGCCTTATCAGTGCCCGTCATTGCAGCCTCAACAGTGCCCACCAGTGAAGGAGAAAACTTACTTTACAAAATGTTAGAACGGCTGCCGTTCTCCCTCAGTCTCTATCCCCTTGTCACATGACTGGAGGACGAAGATATTTCACAGTCTCTGTCCATGGAATGTTGCCTTGAGGGATTCACCCACGGAATACCCCACCCTTCTAGGACCTACAGGACCATCCATATCCGTGAGATTGCCCACACCCTTCAGGACCTGGGTGCTACTTGGAGGAATACAGTAATCCGCGAGATAACATCCTTCTTTGAGCCAAACACAGCCACTCACCACCCAAGCCTTATCTTACCCAATTTGGCATATGCCCCTTTGGGTCCACCCCATCCGGTAAGCCTTTTCATCTCTCGGTGGAAGTGAGCTGGTCTGCATTTGGGATGCCGGAAATTTTTTGTCTAAAAAAAAAGATTTCTGTCTAAAATATGTTTTCATAAGGACTACCCACTTTTATTGTTTAGTCATAATGTCTACATGAGGACTACCTATTTATAAGGTTCATTTCTCAGATACAGTTGATCCCTTTCACTGCATACTGACTGGCCTATTGTCGTTTTATGTTGGATATTGTTTAGCGCTACACTTTTTCGTTGTTTTTCACATTTATACTTTGTTGGTCGTGTTAGCTGCTTTCGTTTCCCTTTTTTCGGGTAGCGCAGAATTATTTTGTATATAAAGGAAAATTGTACAAGAAAATTGTATAGTGTATAGCCAGCCTTAGGCTCAAAGAGTTTATCCTCCTAACCTCCTTATCTGGTCTTGCATAAGGACAAGTCATGCTTTGCCCAAGGCCAGCTTAATATCCTAAGGTGGGATCTTCCTTTCACCTAAGAGGATATTGTCTTCCCAACATGCTATCCTAAACCAGTTTCTCATGGGAGATGGCTCTCCATTGCATAAACGTGGTCTAGGCTGTTTTTGTTTTTTAAATGCTACAGCCTCTTTCCACCAGGCGAATTCCCACTTTGTGGTCACTGTTAGGTTACAAAGAGGTTTGGTGGCCTTTTAGGCAACCATTTCTTGTTGGATTCATTAGACTTTAGTTGAGGCTTATGCCATCTACACCTGAATCCTCAATTTCCAGTTACAACTCATTCTGCTAGGGTAGTAAGGGCCTTGTCAGCTTTTCACCACCAGGCATCAGATTCATAGGTCTTCAGACAACTATCTGGTCTTCTACTCATACCTTTACCAAGTTGTACAAGATCAATGTTGCATATTGCCATATTTTCTATTGACCTTTGCTTTATTAGCACTGCATTTGATGCCCCATTTGTGAGAATAGAGAAAGCTATGTCCATCAATGAATGAAAGAGAAAATATGATTTTTTTTGTACTCGCTGTAAAATCTTTTTCTACGAGTTATTTGATGGACATAGCACTACCCCCTCTGTTTGTTTGCTGTTGCTCCATATATGTTGGATTGTTGTTTCCCCTTTTTACTGCTTGTTCACTTCAGCAGAGGCCACCCCTAGGCTGAACTTGATTAGTCTTATACCTAGTGTCTTTGTCCAGCATTTGGCAGTATAACCCAGTTGCGGAGAATAGAGAGAAAGCTATGGCCGTCAATTAAGTCAGTAAATATTGCATTCTGCTGATTGCACTCTAAATGAAAGAAGGTCACCTCTAAGATAACCCCACAAAACTGTACGTACACTAACTTTAACAGAACTACCAAATCTTTTCTCAGCTCTGCTTGCCCAACTGTAGTCCACTTAATGTACACAGTGGGTATAAAAAAAAAAAAATCACCCCCCCCCCCCCGAATTGTGTTGCTTTGCAGCCTGGAATGAAGACAGATACAGATCCAGCTGTATTTACTCAGTGCAACCTATAACATCCAAGTGAAAGATCTAACACCAACATGTCAGAAAACTGCATGTGGCCTTTTTTGAGTGGCTTTTTTCTTGCAGCCCTCCCATACAATCAAGATTTGTGGAGAATTTGTGATATTGTTGCTCACAATGACCACTCTTTGTCATAATTTCCTGCAGCTGCTTCACAGTTGCTGTAGCTCTCTTGGTAGCCTTATTGTCCAGTTTCCTCCTGGCTCTTTCATCCAGTTTGGAGTAATGTCCTGATCCAAGGAGGGTCTGTGTTGTACCTAATACCTTTCACTTCTTAATAATAGACTTCACTGTGCTTCCAGGCATTGGCAAACCTTTTTATTTTATTTTTGTATCCATCTCCTGATTTGTGCCTGTCCACACGTTTATTCCGGAGGTCTTTTGACAGTGCCCTGCTACCCATATTTGATTGCTTCAGTTGTACTATCAGGGTCTGAAATGCTCCAGGAAAGCTCTTTTTATGCTGAGCTAATCAAAATGACCACAGCTGATCACAGTTTGAATTAAATTGCTTTATGTGTCATTGAGAAGGTGATTAGCTACACCTAATTGAGTTTACAAGTCATTTTAAGAGGGGGTGATCCTTTTTCCAACTTAGTAATTTTTTTTTTATTTGTCCTGACATTTTGGTGTTATATCTTTCACTTGAATGTTATAAGTTGCACTGAGTAAATACAGCGGGATAAAACAAAAACAGTTTGTCTTCATTTCAGGCTGCAAAGCAACAAAATGTGATTATTTTAAAGGGGGTGATTCTTTTTTATACCTACTGTATAGAGGCAGTGATATTGCAGTGACATTGGTGCAAAAACCTTTCCTTTTTTGTATTAATTTTTTTAACCATTAAATAACTCCAGGCAAATAGAAAAGTAAACATTTCAAATACATATATGCTTATTGTTTTACCTGCAAAGATATTTGGTGCTGGCTGTAGTCATCAAATGGCTTCAAAAACATATTAATCCAACTGTCTTCAGTAGTCACAGGCATGTCTCCAAACCAAAAAATGAATAAGCAAGCCAACATGCCAGCATCAGATATTCTTCATCAATCATATCAACAAAGAAAGACATTACCAAAAAACATTTATCAGTAAAACACATATACTATTAAAGAGTATTATCCTAAGGTGGAACAGCTGAGTTTACTATCAATGGGACTAGGTACTGTACACAATATATACAACATCATAGAGGCTGCACCAACATGTAATTGCCTCTAGATGGCAACAGATATCCAGTCAAAGTACAGAATACCATCTAGTGGCAATTACATGTTGACTTGTTAGTAGCATCATTGTTTTATGTGTTATTTTGTATTTAATGTAAATGTAATACACTTAAGTTGATTCTTTATATTGGAAATTTTGTTTATAGTTGTTGAATGTACAAGTCATTTTCAACAATGACATTGTGACTCTCTCCTTATTTACTGTTCAGTTGCCTAATACAGTATACTATTTTGATGGTGCTGTTGTATATGACCATCTTAAAAATTACATAAAACATTGCTGGAAAGAAAATTGCAGACTTTGATAACAAATTCAAATAACCATGAAATGTTTCATTTTAGGTTTTAAATGGCTCATTTTCCTTGGAACTGGTCAGTGAAAAGTACTGGAAGGTAAATAAACCCATGGAACTCTACTATGCACCTACTAAGGAGCACAAATAATTTGGGACTTCTCTTTTCAAAAGGACCTTTTTTCTTATCCTAAAGACAAACTATGTACACTTCATACTCAAGTGGCATCTCCAATATTTCCTAAAGGATATCTGTGAATTTATTCACAAAAACATGTTGATGGTGTTTTTGAAGACAGCCCTTTACAGCTTTTTGGAACTAAGGGATCTGTGTAATCCTGGAAGTTGAGGACTATCGTTTTACGTATTATGGAAATTCTTATTTATTTATTTTTTTGTCCTAATTGGTGGCTGTGGATTTGTTCAGAAACAAATGTAGCACTAAACAAGTACAAAATGATCGGTATGTAAAGCTAGTGGTATCATGAAGATGTTACGGTACCCATAGATATTAGAAGCTTTTTATCATTGGTCTAGAATATATGAAATCTGCAAAATATGACCTTGGTAATCCTTTTTCGGAGAGAAGAGCTCCTGGACAAGATGTACAGTTTTTTACTCAACTGCACCAACATAAGGAAAAAGGGTTATTATCAGTACAGTTCTATGGCTTATAATAAAGGCTGAAGTATATAAACATGTAAGTATGTTGTCATAAAGCACTCCTTCACTTTCTGTATCCCACTTAGCTCAACTCTCCACCTCTGGTGCTAAATCCTGTGCTGTATCTCAGACCTGTCCTCCACCTCTGGTGCTAAACCCGATTCCATAACCATACCTGCTCCTGTATTTACATGGGAAATAGTGTGGTGTTACAGTTTTTAGTTCACTGCAGTGTTGGCCAATATGCACAGGAAAACATGGTATCTTGTGGAACAAGGGGTAAAGTGAGTATCTTACGTCATAAAGGCTCAGTCTAGAGGGTGAAGCCTGAACAAAGATTTTCTCCTTTTGTTTGTGGTAAAAACTGTCAAATATGTATCTGGTGTGGGAGAAAGAAGACCTGTTAAAGTGTATCCAATAATAGTATAGTATCGGTGCAAATTATATGATCATTAGGGGAAAAAAAACAGTCCATATAAGTGAGTCCATATGTAAAAATAGATTCCATCCAAAGGCTCCACCCTGGAACCAGACTTCTCCGTAGGACTGGAGAACAGCAACGTCTCTGTTGAAAGTCTACTTGATTTAAAAAGTGGGTGGTTTGTCTACTTTTCATAGATGGCGCCATACATATAGAGGTCCCACCATCCTGCATATCCAGCTTGACAAAGGACATACCACTCTCAGCGCGCATGCTCAGAAATGCATTGCAATCATGCCCAGTGACGTCATCATGCCTGACGCTGTACTCAATGAGCGTTACACAGACACTTTTAATTTTTTTTAAAAGTTTACACTTAGAGGCGCTTCTGTTTCTCCCCTCTTTAAAGTGTATCCAAACCTAAGAGCAAAAAAAAGATAGACAGCGCCATCTCCCGGGAGTGGGGACAGGTACCTGTCCCCCCCCCCCGAAAGGTGCCAAATGTGGCACCGGAGGGGGAGTGGGAGTCAGTAAAGTGGAGGTTCCACTTTTGGGTGGAACTCTGCTTTAAGTTTGTGTTTAAAGTGGAAGGAAAGGCTTCCCAGTCACGTACCTGTAAAATGATGCTTTGCCCTTGCTCTGATCCTTTCTGCCTACATTTTGTATTAAATCATTTTCTGAATATTTTTTTCTTTTTTTTTACATTTTTCTATGCGTTCACGTTACTGCAAAGTTTCAGCACTTATCTGTACTGTGGAGGGTCCGACAACCGTGCTGAATTCCCTGTAGCCATGACGTCATCAGCTAGTTTCTGCCCTCTAGCTGAAGAGAGAGAGAGGGTATTGAGCCAGCACGCAGGAGTTTTGCAGTCACGTGACCGCATAAGAAAAGTTAAAAGAATAGCATTCAAAAAGCAGTTTATTACAAAATGAAGGCAGAGAGGATCACAGTAAAGGTAAGGCATAATTTAACAGGAAAGTAATTGGGTGGCCTTTTCTTCCATTTTAAGAGCAATGAATGTAACATGAGCACATTAAAGGGTCATTTCAGAAACATATTCAAGCACAATACACATACAAAGAGGAAAGAACTCAAGTTATTATTCAGTTGTTTTTTCTAAAGCAGTTGAAATCAGTTTTTGCTTTACTTACTTTCCTGTATTGCAGACATGAATCAATGAAGTATTGTTAAAAAAAAACTTGTATTGTGTCTTAATATTATTGATAATGATCACATGGGGAATACACTGCTAAAAACAAAAAAGAGCCTTTTTACAGTGCCATTTGTAGTCGAAGTCTTGAAGTTTCTATTGGCATGTAAATGTTTGTCTCTATATTTATGTTTGGCTTTGCCAAATATACTTGTTTTAACAAGTCTATTATAATAAGTATAACGTGTACACTATTTGAGATATTTCAATTGTAAATAAAGTATTTTTCATTTACAAATTAAATAAGTACCCTGGACTAAATAAAAAGCATGATAACATTTATTTAGTGTTTAACCGGTTAACATTTCTGCTTAGCTTGCAATGAGACAAAGGCTAATTTGCATTCCAGTACCCAACACCATTAAATACTTTGTATCCCTGTCAGAAATATGCATTACATCACACACATGGACAGGGTTGGAACAGAGAACGTTTTGGATTATGGTTCCTGAGCTTCTTGTCAATCCTTAAAGGCAGACATTTTAACGTTTTAACATAATATACCATAAAAAAAAAGTAATTTTGGTTTGCAGAAATGATTGTTAGTATAAAAGGACAAAATCTGATGGCCAAGTATGGCTAAATGGGAAAGGAGTTTTTGTTTAATCTGCTATTTCTTAGCATTTCACATGAATGCAGTGGGCATCATAAATATATATGTTTATAAAAAAAATACAAACAGATTTGTTGCCCAGAACATCAATCCAGCTCTTATATGAAATCAATACAGCAAGGATGATGATTAGTTGCTGTTGGCAGCGGGGTATGGTTGTATTTTAGGTACCTAAATTCACAAGGTCTTCTGGATTCTCTGTAAAGTAAAATATAGCAGGTTAAACTTCACGTTAATATCTAAAATGCCACACAAGCAATTTATACTTTCACAATCAGAAGACCATAAAGCACTAGACTTTTTCTCAAAAATTCAATAAAGTGAGAACGCCAAGAAAAAAAGGGAAATATATTTACTTACCGTATATACTCGAGTATAAGTCGTTCCGAGTATAAGTCGAGGCCCTAATTTACCACAAAAAAATGTGAAAAACTTATTGACCCGAGTATAAGACGAGGGTGAGAAATGCACAGCTACTTTAAGTGGAAAAGAGGGTCAACAATGCCCATTTGCAGCATCACTGTGCCCATTTGCATGCCTCACTGTGCCCATTTGCAGCCATAGGTCCCCTGAACTTCAAACTTGGTAGTTAAGGGTTCCTAGATGCCTCCTAGCTGCAGCCAAAATTTGGGGTCTCTGAACCCAAAGGGTCCCGAAATGACATTGCTGCAGATAGACACAGTTGACCGAATTTGGGGCCCCATATCTTGGGGCCACTTAGTGCTAAGAACCCCAAATTTGGTGTGCAAACCCAGAGGAACTAGCACCATAAAATTTCCAAAGCTGGGGTTTCTAGCACCAAGTGGCCCCGAGATACAGGGCCCCAAAAATCAGTTCAGAAAATGTCAAGCACTTTTCTGCAGCAGAGAATGACATTTTCCGAACCAGTTTTGGGGCCCCGTATCTCAGGGCCACTTGGTGCTAGGAACCCCAGCTTTGGATATGTTATGGTACCAGTTCCACTGGGTTTTCACACCAAATGTGGGGTTCCTAGCACCAAGTGGCCCTGAGATATGGGGCCCCAAAGTCGGTTCAGAAAATGACAAGCACTTTTCTGCAGCAGAGAATGAAATTTTCCGAACCGATTTTGGGGCCCCGTATCTCGGGGCCACTTAGTGCTAGGAACTTCAGCTTTGGATATGTTGTGGTACCAGGTCCACTGGGTTTGCATACCAAATTTGGGGTTTCTAGCACCAAGTGGCCCTGAGATACGGGGCCCCAAAGTTGGTTCGGAAAATGAAATTTTTTGCTACAGAAAAGTGCTTGACTTGAGTATAAGTCGAGGGGGGCACTTTCAGCACAAAAAAATGTGCTGAAAAATTCGACTTATACTCGAGTATATACGGTATGTGTATTTTGCTACAAGGTTGCACCTGGGGTGGCAGATATTTGATCAATGAAATATATCTATAACAATTGTATGTTATGTTCAGTTGACTGAATTAAATTTACTACACCCAAGCTTTTAAAACTGTTTTTCACATATATGTACAATATATATGTACTGTGGGGGTTAACTCAATGGGGATCACCTTCCCTGGGAAAAAGGGTAGTCCAAACGACAGGTTTTATTAAAATCTGACTTATAGCCAGTCTTATTTTTAAAAGGTTGCATGAAAATTTTTTAGTTATACCACCTGTTGGTGGACACAAGTGGACCGTAAAATCTGGTCAAGAACCAACCCTTGCCAATACCCTGAAACTGAGCTGCAGCATGGTGGCCAAGACCATACAGCGGTTTGATAGGACAGGTTCCACTCAGAACAGGCCTCGCCATGGTCGAGCAATGAAGTTGAGTACACGTGCTCAGCATCATATCCAGAGGTTGTCTTTGGGAAATATACGTATGAGTGCTGCCAGCATTGCTGCAGAGGTCGAAGGGGTGAGGGGTCAGCCTGTCAGTGCTTAGACCATACACCGCACACTGCATCAAATTGATCTGCATGGCTGTCGTCCCAGAAGGAAGCCTCTTCTAAAGATGATGCACAAGAAAGCCCACAAACAGTTTGCTGCAGACGATTAGACTAAGGACATGGATTACTGGAACCATGTCCTGTGCTCTGATGAGACCAAGATAAACTTATTTGGTTCAGATGGTGTCAATCGTGTGGCGGCAACCAGGTGAGGAGTACAAAGACAAGTGTGTCTTGCCTACAGTCAAGCATGGTGGTGGGAGTGTCATGGTCTAGGGCTGCATGAGTGCTGCCGGGACTAGGGAGCTACAGTTTATTGAGGGAACCATGAATGCCAACATGTACTGTGACATACTGAAACAGAGCATGATCCCCTCCCTTAGGAGACTGGGTCGCAGGGCTGTATTCCAACATACCAACCCCAAACACACCTCCAAGACGACCACTGCCTTGCTAAAGAAGCTGAAGGTAAAGGTGATGGATAGGCCAAGCATGTCCCCAGACCTAAACCTTATTGAGCATCTGTGGGGCATCCTCAAACGGAAAGTGGAGGAGTGCAAGGTCTCTAACATCCACCAGCTCCATGATGTCATCATGAAGGAGTGGAAGAGGACTCCAGTGGCTCACTTTTGTTGCCAGCAGTTTAGACATTAATGGCTGTGTGTTAATTTATTTTGAGGGGACAGCAAATTTACACTGTTATACAAGCTGTACACTCACTACTTTACATTGTAGCAAAGTGTCATTTCTTCAGTGTTGTCATATGAAAAGATATAATAAAATATTTACAAAAATGTGAGGGGTGTACTCACTTTTGTGAGATACTGTATATATACACACACATACATACACCAATCAGCCATAACATTCTGAGGACCCACCATAACCCATCAAGGCATGGACTACACTAGACCTCTCAAAGTACCGGGCACCTAGCTGATCCCTTAATTCCTGCAAGTTGTGAGGTACAACCTCCAGGACTCAGACTTGTTTTTCCAGCACATCCCACAAATGCTCAATTAGATTGAGACCTGGAGCACTTGTAGGCTAATTCAACACCTCAAACTCATTGTTGTGCTCCTGAAATTATTCTTGAATTGATCAGACAAGGGCACTTTATTCCATTGCTCCCTGGTCCAGTTTTTTGTTTTTGTTTTTTTACGTTCTTTATACATTTTTTAGAGAGACAGACCAGTGCAACAGTACCAATTACAACAATACAAAGAGTGGGGCAATCCAGATATGTTACAGCATAATATATGTGGTAAGAACTGTCTTTACATAGATAAGAAGTATCTATTTCACACACAAAAGCCCAAAATAAATGTTGTTACTCTGAATATTTCCAAAATAAGCACAGACAATAAACAAGAGGAGTCCCAGGTCAGGTACAGTCAGGTCCATAAATATTGGGACGTCGACACAATTCTAATCTTTTTGGATCTATACACTACCACAATGGATTTGAAATGAAACGAACAAGATGTGCTTTAATTTGAGGGTATTTACATCCAAATCAGGTGAACGGTGTAGGAATTGCAATAGATTGTATATGTGCCTTCCACTTTTTAAGGGACCAAAAGTAATGGGACAGATTAACAATCATCCATCAAACTTTCACTTTTTAATACTTGGTTGCAAATCCTTTGCAGTCAATTACAGCCTGAAGTCTGGAACGCATAGACATCACCAACGCTGGGTTTCATCCCTGGTGATGCTCTGCCAGGCCTCTACTGCAACTGTCTTCAGTTCCTGCTTGTTCTTGGGGCATTTTCCCTTCAGTTTTGTCTTTAGCAAAAATAAATGCATGCTCAATCGGATTCAGGTCAGGTGATTGACTTGGCCATTGCATAACATTCCACTTCTTTCCCTTAAAAAACCTTTGGTTGCTTTTGCAGTATGCTTCGGGTTATTGTCCATCTGCACTGTGAAGCGCCGTCCAATGAGTTCTGAAGCATTTTGCTGAATATGAGCAGATATTGCCCGAAACACTTCAGAATTCATCCTTTTGTCAGCAGTCACATCATCATTAAATACAAGAGAACCAGTTCCATTGGCAGCCATACATGTCCATGCCATGACACTACCACCACCATGCTTCATTGATGAGGTGGTATGCTTTGGATCATGAGCAGTTCCTTTCCTTCGTCATACTCTTCTCTTCCCATCACTCTGGTAACAAGTTGATCTTGGTCTCTTCTGTCCATAGGATGTTGTTCCAGAACTGTGAAGGCTTTTTTAGATCTTGTTTGGCAAACTCTAATCTGGCCTTCCTGTTTTTGAGGCTCACCAATGGTTTACATCTTGTGGTAAACCCTCTGTATTCACTCTGGTGAAGTCTTCTCTTGATTGTTGACTTTGACACACATACACCTACCTCCTGGAGAGTGTTCTTGATCTGGCCAACTGTTGTGAACCAGGGAAAGAATTCTTTGGTCATCCACCACAGTTGTTTTCTGTGGTCTTCCGGGTCTTTTGGTGTTGCTGAGCTCACTGGTGCGCTTTTCAGAGAACTCACACAGCAAATGCTCATCCTCACGCAATCTCTGTTTCGCTATCGCCAATGCGCATGCACAGAATCTTAGAGTGAGACGAATGGGGTTCAGAATGGGCATGCACAATGGAGCACACGTGCGAACGCATGTGCGCGCTTCCACGAATCCTGGCGCACGGCGCCTTATATAAACACAGAATCTGCCCAGTATTAGTGCTGGATCATCTTCAGCTTGTTCCTGTGTTATGTACTTCTGCCTGATTGACTCTGCTCCTGAAAACCCGGCTTCCCTCTGACCATTCTCTTGGATTCTCCTTACCTGCCTGCCTGCCTCTGTGTACCGAACTGACTCTGGCTTAGACTTTGACCACGGCTCTGTCTCCTGATTGTGTACCTCGCTGCCAGCCTGTTGCTGACTCCTTCCAGTTCCTGACTCCTCTGTTAATCCTGATCTGGTCCCAGCTGAACAACCTGGTGTTCAGTCCTTAGAATTCCTGTGTCTTCAAGTTCCAGCCTTTGACCTGCAGGCACCTGCACCCTTTCGCTGCCCCTGCACTTCCTATATCCACCACCAGGGGTGCTAGGACCAGAACTGTGCAAGAGGCCACCCTCATCCTCTCGGGCTCCGCTGTAGGTACGTGACAGCATTCTTTCTTTTTAAGGATGTTCCAAACAGGTGATTTGGCCACACCTAATGTTTTTGCTATCTCTCTGATGGGTTTGTTTTGTTTTTTTCAGCCTAATGATGGCTTGCTTCACTGATAGTAACAGCTGAGAGTTGACAGCAACAGATTCCAAATGCAAATAACACACTTGAAATGAACTCTGGACCTTTTATCTGCTCCTTGTAAATGGGATAATGAGGGAATAACACACACCTGGCCATGGAACAGCTGAGCAGCCAATTGTCCCATTACTTTTGGTCGCTTAAAAATTGTGAGGCACATATACAAACTGTTGTAATTCCTACACCGTTCACCTGATTTGGATGTAAATACCCTCAAATTAAAGCTGAAAGTCTGCAGTTAAAGCACATCATGGTTGTTTCATTTCAAATCCATTGCAGTGGTGTATAGAGCCAAAAAGATTAGAATTGTGTCGATGTCTCAATATTTATGGACCTGACTGTAAACATAAAGTATAATCAGATCAGGTCCCAGAACTAGTCACAATCGTTGTGTGTAGATGCTGCTCTAAGTGGTTAGAATAAAGTAAACATTCTTTGTTAGGAATGGGTGTGTATTTTATTTGCAGAACATACGTATGTATAGTACCATCTGTTGTGGTTATTATTATTTTTTTAGAGTCAATGGCTTGTTTGTTTAAAAACGAATGTTAAATATTGAGATCTCAGCAGTGTGCTTTATGCAGCAGTACTTGGGAAGAACATGACTGGTAAAGCTGCTTCTAGAAATTACACTTCATATAACTGGTGAGTACAGAGCATGCTTACCACTACTTAATAGGGCATAACTGGGTAAATAAAGACTATGGAGGCATTGGGGACATATATTAATTATGACATATGGTATTGCAAACTGGAGCAACAAGACCAGTCATGAGCAGATTTATTTTTAATAATAAACTTTTTGTTCTATTACTCAAAAGTAGCACTGCAATAAAAATCGCAGTCCCTGGACTAGTTTAATGGCAAATCTATTTTAGATCTTTGCTAAACAATCATAGATGAGCACAAGAACACAAATACCTTACCTCGCTGAAAGGCAGCCTGATTTGCACTAATTCTACTTTACTACTGATTCTGTTGACAATTTGTTAATTTATACCTCTCAGTCACACTCAATTTGCACTAATGAAATACAGTACATATAAATATATGTAGTATAATAAATAGTTATTTGTAGGTCCATTTTGCATCTGAGCTTGTGTAACTAACTTTTTTGTACAAGATATTTCAAAGACTTCACAGTTGTACTAAACCCAATATTATTATTTTTATATTGAACTGCATAAAAATGTTATTGTAATGCTATGCACTAAATATAACTAATGATTAGTTTGTTAGGGTTGGTGCACACACTGCATTGCAACGCATTAAGGTCTTCTGCACTGCCTTGCATTAAGAAGCTCATTCAAAATCAATGGACTATAACACACTTCAATGCACACCTTTTTGCAGCACTCAGCAATGCATCAAGTTTTATAAATACTTTTTTATGGTGTCACAAAGCTTACTGATATTGCGTGTATGAAGAACTTGTGCTTGCAAAATGGCAAACTAGGTGTAAATTAAAGTAAATCTATTGCCCAAACTGGAAGAAACAGGAGAATGGAAACAAGGTTACTGGATTTTGTAAAACCGATAGAGATTATCAGAGAGGATGAATAAAAGATATCTGTCTTGAGTAAATATGGATGCTTCTATGGCTGAGCTATCCTTCTGAGAATGCAAATTGCAAAGCTGTCATGCTGACCCTTTTGCTTCAATATTTTGAGTGGGCAGCAAAAAGTATGTACTAAGTCCTAAAAACCTGAAAAGTAATGCGTACCTAATTCAACATGACTGCAAACCAAATTAAGTGGTAGCACAACTAGCAGAATACTATTCCTGGGTCCCTTTGAAGATGCAAGCAAATGTGTCAGTAGGCACAAGAGAGACATATACAATGTCCCAGTGACTTCACTAGGGTTTACAGTATGTCACCTGTTTTTGCCATATAACAATTAAGTGTAACACTTAGGGAGCGCAAAAGTGGACCTGGTCAAACTTTACATTGGGAGAGGCTTAAGGGGCATGGTTAAACAAAATCCAGGTTTTGGATATGTGCTGGGGGGTACTTTGGAACAGGAGAGGACTTGTGCTAGAAAGTGGGTTGGGGAGGTCGAATATGTCTTGGGGGGTGCTCTGGGAGGGGAGCGGACTTGTGCTAGAAGGTAGATTGGGGGGGTCGAGTGTGCTCGGGGGTGCCCTGGAAGGGGAGAGGATTTTGCTAGAACGCTGAGGAGGGGGAGCTGATATGTACAAGGGGGGGGCATTGGGAGGTGAGAGGACTTGTGCTAGAAGATAGGGTGGAGGGGCTGATATGTACTGGGGGCATGTTGGGACAGGAGAGGACTTGTAATAGAAGGTGGGTTGGAGGGGGGTTGGATATATTGGGGGGTGCTCTGGGAGTAGAGAGGACTTGTGCTTGAAGGTGGGGCATTTTAAATCCACTCCCCCTTCTAGCACAAGTCCTCTCCCCCAAAGTGCCTCCCAGTACATATCTTCTTACCCTTGACTTACTACTCCATGTGTACACCCTTTTCTTTATCGTACATCATGGGACACAGAGCCTTAAGTAATTACTTAATGGGTTATAGGCCACCTTCAGGCGTTGACACTGGTAAACCCAATCAAGGGAAGTTTACTCCCTATATAACCCCTCCTCCTTCCAGGAGCACATTCGTTTTTTTCGCCAGTGTCTAAGGTGTTGGTCACGAATGAAAAAGTGCTCTGAGGAGCTCCAGGAGGGATCCATGCTGGATTTAAATTCCTCCATAAAAAGAAGCCAGATCCATCCAAAGTGCCACTGAGGCCTAAGATGGATGGTACCTGGGACCTCGTATCCGAAACACGAGGTTTTGCCTGTAACGCCTCTCTTTTTAGGGCTGGACCCCAGGAACCCAGGGCTTAGGTCTTGTTACATTACCTAAAGCTTCCTGAAGGGGTGCTTGTCCTTGAAGGTTTGCTAAATGCAGCCCGCTGAGATGGGTGAAGATTGGATTTTCTGTTAATTCAGCAAAATCCTGCGGCGAGGATAAGGTAAGGGAATAAACTTAGGTATTAAAAACATCTACGTATGTCTTCCATTAAAGGAAAAAATGTTGTCATGCCTTAAAATCTCCACTAGATGGAGTCTATGCACATACCTTACTCTGTTGTCTTCACTGTTAGCTCAGTCCGTGTCTGGCTGCACAGCGTGTGGAGGAAGATTTGCAAGGTAAAAAAAGAAATCTGCAAAAAATTTATTTTTCTCCCCCTGAGGGGACCAGAGGGTTAGGGGGACAGCAGCGCTGCACCCCCCTTACATTCCCCCCCCCCCCATGGGGGATGCGGAGGTCCCACTATTTTACTGCTAAAAGTTTGTTACTGTGACTGTATTTTTTTACATATCTGTGCCTCACTACAGGAGTCCCTGCCTCCCCTCTACCCCCTTGTGTTAGGTCTGGGACCCGAAAAATGCCGCACCCAGGCGTGGGAAACATTTTTTAAATAAAAAAGGGGGAAGAATATTTCGGAGGGGGCGGGGCCTAAACGCAGGTGACATGAACGTCCACAAGGACGTACGCCAGGCTAGAAGCAGATAAATACAGCTGTGTTAGTATCTCCTCTGCTGATGAGGAGGAAACAAGCTGCCTGCACACAGGGACACACGAGCTGTGGGACACGTATGGGTTGCAAAAAAAGTCATGACTATTTTCAGCGATTTAGTGCAAATTGTATAGCACCTCTGTTTTTGTACTTAGGACTATGCCTGCCAAAAAAGACACCACAAAAGCCAAAAGAGTAAAGGTTTCACCCCCAGGCATTGGGATCTCGAGCTGTATTTCCATGCTATCATCCTCACCTGAATTACCAGTTATGGCGACTCAGGGTGAGCCATTAGAACAAATTGATTGTGCAGCTGCCTCTCACATCTCAGCACCTGTATACGTGACTGAAGATGCCCTTTCCTCCTCCCTCCCGCTTTAATCGCTTCCTCCATTCAAATGGATAGGAAGCGTACTAGGTCCCCTTCCCCCCACTTCAGCTTTGCAAGGGGAACAGTGGGCACACGATGAGGTGTTACCCTCAATCGATTGGGAAGAAAAGCAAACCGATGAGTTCTCTGTAATGGAAACAATGGTAGATAAACCTTTTTCAGCTTCTCAATCTGAGAAATTGCTGATACAATCGCTTACAAAAATGGTTCGTTCCACTTTCATGATGCCTCTAACAGAGTCACAGAGACAGAAAACTCGGCCTCTTCCTTAGGTTCTTTAAAACCTTCTTATCCTTTGCATGCGTTTCCAGCACATGCATTACTAGAACAGCTTATTTTTGCCGAATGGGATCAACCGGATAAGCATTTTCTCCCTCCTAAGAGGTTTTCAATTCTCTATCCTCTGAAGGAGAATTTCTCCAAAAAATGGAAAGTACCAGCAATTGATGCTGCGATTTCCAATGTGAATAACAACTTAACTTGTCCTGTAGACAATGCACAGATGCTTAGGGATCCAACAGATAAGAAGTTGGAATCCCTGCTAAAATCTGCCTTTTCTATAGCAGGTGCCGTCACTCAGCCCTTAGTCGCCGCGATAGGCGTCTGCCAATCCCTAAAGGACCAATTTAAACAGGCCCTTAGAGAGCTTCCTACACAACAAGCTTGGGTTTTGGCTGAACTACCTAAGGCATTATGTTTTGCCATAGATGCCATTAAAGATTCTATTCACCAGGCATCCCGCCTTACGCTTATGCTTGTACATATGCATAGAATCCTGGGTTCCCCTTTCATGGGGAGCGACTATTTGGAGAAGACTAGGATAAATATATCAAGACAATTTCTAGTGCGAAAAGTACTCTTTTACCAGTCAAAAGAAAATATAAAAGCCCTTCATTTAAACGGGCTCTTTCTCCTGCACCAGGGGCTTCTGCCTCTAGGCAGTGGCAATGGCCTCCGCAATCAGACTCTAGAGGAAAACCTCAGGGTCAGACCCAGGCTCAAAAGAAGCCCTGGGGTAGGAAATCTGCAAAACAGAATCCTAAAGCCTCATCATGAAGAGGCAACCCCCTCACCAAGGTGGGGGGAAGACTTCTGCAATTTTCAGAAGTCTGGAAAAAGGAAATTCAGGACAGATGGGTCATCTCCATGGTAACGCTGGGGTAGAAGCTGGAATTTTGGGACTTTCCACTGTCTCGTTTCCTGAGATCAAGCATTCCCAAAGATCCAGAGTAGAAACTATCTCTGTTTCAGGCTCTAGACTGATTAATATCTCAAGGGGTGATCATACAGATCCCCACAAAAGAGCAAGGTCTGAGGTTTTATTCAAATTTTTTCATGGTACCAAAACCAAATGGAGATGTCAGACCCATTCTAGATCTAAGAAAGCTAAATCAATTCCTGAAGATCCGCTCCTTTCCCATGGAGACAATCAGGCCGGTAGTTTCTATCCTTCTAGGAAGAGAACTTCTGGCGTCAATCGACATCAGGGATGCATATCTGCATGTCCCTATATTTCCTGCTCATCAAAAGTTTCTGTGGTTCGAGTTAGAACAGCAGCATTTCCAGTTTGTAGCCCTGCCCTTCGGGCTAGCCACTAGGGATGAGCTTCGAGTTCTCGAACATCGGCTGTTCGATCACTCGACGAAGAATGAACATTATGTGTCATTCGCGCCAAATTCGAGCGGCGTGTCATGCCCCATAATGCACTGCATAATCGCATTGCTGGCTGATGATTGGCCAAGCATGCACTATGACCCGCATGCTTTAGCCAATCACATAGCCGTCAGCAAAGAGAGCCATAATTGGCCAAATGCAGGGTGCCTTTGGCCAATTATGGCTCAGGGTCTTAAGTCCACGCCCCACACTATATAAGGCCGCCTGCACGTCGGCCTTGTGTAGTGTGTTACTGGCAGAGAGAGAGAGAGAGTGTCATTAAATTTACTTTGAGCAGGCAGTTTATTCAGTTAGCTAGATCTCACTGCAGACCATTCGTGCTGTACTGTTTCTAATACACTTCAGGCAGGCAGTTGATTTAGTTAGCTGCCGTGTATTTAGTAGTATATATATACATCCCGGCTTTATATATATATATATATATATATATATATATATATATATATATATATATATAACGTATATACTCGAGTATAAGTTGTTCCGAGTATAAATCGAGGCCCTAATTTACCACAAAAAAAATGGGAAAAACTTATTGACCCGAGTATAAGACGAGGGTGAGAAATGCACAGCTACTGTAAGTGGAAAAGAGGGTCAACAATGCCAACTTGCAGCATCACTGTTCCCATTTGCATGCCTCACTGTGCCCATTTGCAGCCATAGGTCCCCTGAACTTCAAACTCGGTAGTTAAGGGTTCCTAGATGCCCCCTAGCTGCAGCCAAAATTTGGGGCCTTTGAACCCAAAGGGTCCCGAAATGACATTGCTGCAGATGGACACAGTTGACTGAATGTAGGGCCCCATATCTCGGGGCCACTAAGTGCTAAGAACCCCAAATTTGGTATGCAAACCCAGTGGAACTAGCACCATAACATTTCCAAAGCTGGGGTTTCTAGCACCAAGTGGCTTCGAGATACAGGGCCCCAAAAATCAGTTCAGAAAATGTCAAGCACTTTTTTGCAGCAGAGAATGACATTTTCCAAACCCCGTATCTCAGGGCCACTTGGTGCTAGGAACCCCAGCTTTGGATATGTTATAGTTCCACTGGGATTGCACACCAAATTTGGGGTTCCTAGCACCAAGTAGCCCTGAGATATGGGGCCCCAAAATCGGTTCAGAAAATGTCAAGCTCTTTTCTGCAGCAGAGAATGACATTTCCTGAACCGATTTTGGGGCCCCGTATCTTGGGGCCACTTAGTGCTAGGAACTTCATCTTTGGATATGTTGTGGTACTAGTTCCACTGGGTTTGCACACCAAACTTGGGGTTCCTAGCACTAAATGGCCCTGAGATACGGGGCCCCAAAGTCGGTTCAGAAAATGAAATTTTTTGCTGCAGAAAAGTGCTTGACTCGAGTATAAGTGGGCTCTTTAAGCACAAAAAAAGTGCTGAAAAATTTGACTTATACTCGAGTATATACGGTATATATATATATATATATATATATATATATATACACACAGTCAGGTCCATAAATATTGGGACATCCACACATCGACTCTAATCTTTTTGACTCTATACACCACCACAATGAATTTGAAATGAAACGAACAAGACGTGCTTTAACTGCAGACTTTCAGCTTTAATTTGAGGGTATTCACATCCAAATCAGGTGAACGGTGTAGGAATTACAACAGTTTGTATATGTGCCTCCCACTTTTTAAGGGACCAAAAGTAATGGCACAATTGGCTGCTCAGCTGTTCCATGGCCAGGTGTGTGTTATTTCCTCATTATCCCATTTACAAGGAGCAGATACAAGGTACAGAGTTCATTTCTTTTTTTGTTTACAAACTTTTTTATTAGGTATAAAACAGAAAAAAAATGGTACAGTGCAAGATGTTGATTATCAAGATAATTACATCGAAAAATAATCATCAGTACAAAAAATTACAATTTTGTATACAGTGGTTGTACAAATTGGCATATACACTATAAGAATATCTTTTAGAAAGGTAGAGGTAGATAAATAATTATTCTAAGTTTATAAAACGATTTGCATGAGTGAACCAAGGATTCCATTTTTTATCAAATATGTGTTTTGAGTTATTTAGAGTGTGAAATATTTTTTCCATAAGGAGGATATTGTTGATCCTTGTTTTAAGTTGGGATAAGGGTAGTGTAGGAGATTTCCAGTGGTATGCAATGAGCCAGTGTATGGCGACGCATATTGTATGGACCAATCTCATATGAAAAATATTTAGACCTATGATAGGTGTGAATAGAAGACAATTGGAAAGAGTGAGATTAACATTATTCTCGGATATAATGGTTGCGAAACCTTCAAGACGTTTCCATATCTGGGAGACTTTATCGCAGTGCCAGAAAATATGGGAGAATGAACCTGTAGCAATGCATCCTCTAAAGCATATATGAGGAACTGATGGGAAAATGGCATGAAGTTTAGATGGAGTATAATACCACCATGTGAAGAGCTTAATTGCTGTCTCTCTAATTGTGATTGATCTCGTGCATTTGAGAAGATTGGAGATGCAATCAGACCAATTTTCAGTTGAAAGGGTGATGTTGCATTCTTGTTCCCATTTAAGCATATAGGGGTGTTTTTCTGGACTATTGGTGCCTATCAGATTTGAGTATATTTCTGAGATTAAGCCAGCTGCTCTTGGAGAATTAATAAATTTTTTTTCAAAAAATGTATGTGATAAATTAGATGAAATCTGAAAATAAGTGTTGTAATAGTGTCTGATTTGAAGGTATCTTCTAAATTCGCTATTGGGAGTCTTGTATTTTTCTTTTAATGTTGCAAAGGAAGTGAAAGTAGAGTCTACAATAAGGGTCTTGAGTGTGGTTAAATTATTTTCAATCCACCATGTGAAATTATCTGAGTCTTGGTGTAGTGATAAGAATTTGGGGTCCCCAATAAAGGGAGCGAGTGGTTGTGTGGTTGACGCCATATTACATTTTTGATTATGTAATTTCCAGAGTTGGTAAGAATTGGCAACCACAAGATTAAGATTAGCTAATTTGTGTATTGGTATTTTGTGACCCCAAAGTAATCCAACTAAAGAGTAAGGGAGAATTGATTCATTTTCAAACTTAACCATGGGGATTTTGGAATTCTGTATGTGCCATTGAGCTAATTGGGACCATCTAGCTGCAAGATAGTATAGCCAAAAATCCGGGAGACCAAAGCCACCATCTTTCTGTGATTTGTATAATACTGTTTTGGCAATCCTTGGATGAGAATTAGACCATATAAATTTGTTACCATCAGATTGGAATTTGGAGATCAACGTTTTATCAAGTCTGGTTGGGAGAGCGCGAAATAAATAAAGTAATTTAGGTAAGAGGGACAAGATAAGAGGGACATTTTTATAGCTGTTATTCTACCTAAAAATGAAATATTAAAGCATCTCCTACAGAGTTCATTTCATTTATTTGCATTTGGAATCTGTTGCTGTCAACTCTCAATATGAGATCCAAAGAGCTGTCACTATCAGTGAAACAAGCCATTATTAGGCTGAAAAAATAAAACAAATCCATCAGAGAGATACCAAAAACATTAGGTGTGGCCAAATCAACTGTTTAGAGCATCCTTAAAAAGAAAGAACGCACTGGTGAGCTCAGCAACACCAAAAGACCCAGAAGACCACGGAAAACAACTGTGATGGATGACCGAATAATTATTTCCCTGGTGAAGAAAACACCCTTCACAATAGTTGGCCAGATCAAGAACACTCTTCATGAGGTAGGTGTATGTGTGTCAAAGTCAGAGGATTCACCACAAGATGTAAACCATCGGTGAGCCTCAAAAACAGGAAGGCCAGATTAGAGTTTGCCAAACAAGATCTAAAAAAGCCTTCACAGTTCTGGAACAAAATCCTACCTGACCTGACTATATATATATATATATATATATATATATATATATATAAAATATATATATATATATATATATATATATATATATATATATATATATATATATATATATATATATATATATATATAAAATATATATATATATATATATATATATATATATATATATATATATATATATATATACACACACTGTATCCAGTTTAGCTAGATCTCACTACAGACCGTTCCTGCTGTACTGTTTCTAATATACTTCAGGCAGTTGATTCAGTTAGCTGCAGTGTATTTAATATATATATATATATATATATATATATATATATATATAGTCAGACTGGTATATATATCCACTGCATACAGTTTAGCTAGATCTCACTGCAGACCATTCCTGCTGTACTGTTTCTAATATACTTCAGGAAGGCAGTTGATTTGGTTAGCTGCAGTCTGTTTAATATATATATATATATATATATATATATATATATATATATATATATATATACACACACACACTGTATCCAGTTTAGCTAGATCTCACTGCAGACTGTTCCTGGTGTATGTATTCAAAAACACTTTCAGGCAGGGGCAGACCAGGCAGGTTATTCAGTGATCTGCAGTGCATAAAATATATATACTGTCTCCTACATATATATCCACTGGATTCTAGTCTAGCCAAGCCTATATCTGACTGCAGGTAGTTCCTGGTGTACGTTTTCAAATACACTTTCAAGCAGGCAGGCAGATGATTCAGTGATCTGCAGTGCATAAAATATATATACAGTCTCCTACATATATATATATATATATATATATATGCACTGCATTCTAGTCTAGTCAAGCCTATATCTGACTGCAGGCCATTGCTGGTGTACATTTTCAAATACACTTGCAAGTAGGCAGGCAAGTGATTCAGTGATCTGCAGTGCATTGAATATATACAGTCTCCAACATATATATATATCCACTGCATTCCAGTCTAGCCAAGCCTATATCTGACTGCAGGCCATTGCTGGTGTACGTTTTCAAATACTCTTTCAGGCAGGCAGGCAGGCAGGCAAGTGATTCAGTGATCTGCAGTGCATTAAATATATATATACAGTCTCCAACATATATATATATATCCACTGCATTCCAGTCTAGCCAAGCCTATATCTGACTGCAGGCCATTGCTGGTGTACATTTTCAAATACACTTTCAGGCAGGCAAGTGATTCAGTGATCAGCAGTGCATTAAATATATATACAGTCTCTAACATATATATATCCACTGCATTCCAGTCTAGCCAAGCCTATATCTGACTGCAGGCCATTGCTGGTGTACTTTTTCAAATACACTTTCAGGCAGGCAGGCAGGCAAGTGATTCAGTGATCTGCAGTGCATTAAATATAATACAGTCTCCAACATATATATATCCACTGCATTTCAGTCTAGCCAAGCCTATATCTGACTGCAGGCCATTGCTGGTGTACGTTTTCAAATACACTTTCAGGCAGGCAGGCAAGTGATTCAGTGATCTGCAGTGCATTAAATATATATACAGTCTCCAACATATATATATATCCACTGCATTCTAGTCTAGCCAAGCCTATTTCTGACTGCAGCTAGTTCCTGGTGTACTTTTTCAAATACACTTTCAGGCAGGTGATTCAGTGATCTGCAGTGCATTAAATATATATACAGTCTCCAATATATATATATCCACTGCATTCCAGTCTAGCCAAGCCTATATCTGACTGCAGGCCATTGCAGGTGTACCTGTCAGAGGAATAACAGGAACCTTATCTGCCAGTACCGGCGCTTTCCCGTGCGCCTGCATGGTAGAACGGCGCAATGACGCACGTGGGTGCACGATTCAGCGGGCCGCGACACTGCGCAACGGCGCACGCAGGTGCGAGATTTGGTGGGCTGCGACACAGCGCATCGGCGTAAGCACATACGTGCCTTAGCCTGCACAACGTGAGATCCTCTGGCGGCCCTATAAATGGCAGCTCTGCTCCTTGCCTCATTGCTGGTTTGTCCCTTCCGCTCCTGTGTAACTGTTTCCAAGTTCTGTTATCTGTACCTGCCTGCTGTAACCCGGATTGCCTTGACCACCTCTGACCCTCTCCTGCACTTGACCTTGGCTTGCCAAACGGACTTCTCTTCCTGCCTGATCCTGTGTTTGACCCCCCGGCTACTCTAAGGACTTTGCTTCTGCCTGATTACTGTGTTTGACCCTCGGCCTGTTTAAAGGACTTTCCTATTGCTTGATTCTCGTGCATGACTCCGGCTTGCTTAACAGACTTCTCTTTTACTGGATCACTGTGTTGGACCCCCGGCCCCCTCATCAGACCCTGTTCCAGTTACCTGTTCCAGATCAAGGTGTTTGAACCCCAGCCAGGATTCCCTGCTGACCAGTGTCCTAGTGCAACCTGCACGGCTCTTCTATCTGCTAGAAGATCTGTACACAAGCCTCTACTACTTCCTGGCGACCCGTGCCTCTCCGTGCCCGATACCCTCTGTGCCACCTCCAGGAGTATAGCGCACCCAGCTGCAAGGGGAGCCGCTCTCAGCATCTCGGCCCTGGTGAGTACCTGACGGTACGTTTTCAAATACACTTTCAGGCAGGCAGGCAGGTGATTTAGTGATCTGCAGTGCATAAAATATATATACAGTCTCCTTCATATATATCCACTGCATTCTAGTCTAGCCAGGCCTATACCTGACTACAGGCCATTCCTAGTGTACGTTTTCAACGACACTTTCAGGCAGGCAGGTGATTCAGTGATCTGCAGTGCATAAAGATCTATATACAGTCTCCTACATATATGTCCACTGCATTCTAGTCTAGCCAAGCCTAAACCTGACTGCAGGCCATTCCTGGTGTAATGTTTCTAGTAAACTTCAGGTGGTGTTTTGCTAATCCAATTTTACAGTATGTCCGGAAGGCCACCAAGGAAAGGCAGATGCACACAGGCCACTAAAAGAGGGCAAGCAAGCTCTGTGTCTACAGCCAACAGTGCTGGTCATGGACACGGTGCATCCTCAGCATGTGGCCGTGGGGCACGCCTGTCCTTTTTTTCGACAGCTGGTCGTGTTGAGCCACAACATGCAGAAGAGTTGGTAGAGTGGATCACAAAGCCGTCCTCATCCTCCTCATCCTCCTCATCCTCTGTCACCCAGGCTAAGACAAGTTTGACTGCCAATGCAGCTGCCAAAGCGGCCTATTCCATTGGCTCAATGGCATCAGTCACTCCTTCCCTAGCCCCACCATCATGTCCTGAGGAGTCCCCCGAACTGTTCGACCACAGTGTCGGGTACATGCTGCAGGAGAATGTGCAGTGTTTTGAAGGCTTCGATGATGGTACCCAGGTTGAGGATGAAGGCAGTAACGTAAGCCCAGAGAGAGGGGTGCCCAAGAAGGACAAGAAACTGGCAGTCATGTTCCCCCAGCTGCAGCATACTGCCAGGTTTGCTCCAGTGGCGAGGAAGGAGGGGATGATGAGGTCAATGACTCTACGTCCAACTGCTGCCTTTTCAGCTGGTAGACTCTGCCACCTTTCGTGAATTTGTGGAATGTGCGGTACCTCAGTGGCAGGTCCAACCCCCTCCTCTTCTTCTTCCTCTATGCCCTCTTTGTGTGCAGATTTGTCCTTGGAACCAGCTGTGCTACATAGGTGTTCTAGGGGCTACGCAAGCAAAAAGTTGCCATGCGGTGCTTGAGTTGGTCTGCTTAGGGGACAGGAGCAACACTGGGGCAGAGATTTTGGCAGCTCTGCAGGGGCAGGCTCAGAGGTGGTTGACGCCATGCCAGCTTCAGGCAGGAATGGTGGTTTGCGACAATGGTACCAAACTCCTCTCTGCCCTTCAACAGGGACACTTGACCCATGTTCCCTGTTTGGCTCACGTCCTTAATTTGGTGGTTCAGCGGTTCTTGTGCAGGTAACCGGGCTTACAGGATCTCCTGAGGCAGGCCAGGAAAGTCTGTGGGCATTTCCGCCGGTCATATAATGCCAGTGCTCGGCTGGCTGACCTTCAAAAGGAATGGAACCTGCCCAAGAACCGCCTCATCTGTGACATGCCCACCAGGTGGAACTCAACATTGGCAATGCTGCAGCGGCTGCAAATGCAGTAGAGGGCCATCAATGAGTACCTGTGCAAGTATGGCACCAGGACAGGGTCAGGGGAGCTTGGCTTTTTTTCACCACGCCAGTGGCTAATGATCAAGGATGCATGCACTGTCCTGTCACCATTTGAGGAGGCCACGAGGATGGTGAGCAGTAACAGTGCATGCATCAGTGAGACTGTCGCTCTTGTCTTCCCCAGCACACGCTGCATGGAATAATGGACAGGGCACTTGAGGCAGAACAGAGGGAGGAAGAGGAGTATTTCCTTACCTCTCAAGGCCCCCTTTATCCAGACAGTATTCACTTTTTTTTCTCACTTTAAGCATCATTAAAATCACTGATCCCGAAAAAAAAGGCCGTTTTTAAATCAGGACCCGGGTCCCCAAACCCTTTTTAGGACAATAACTTGCATATTAGCCTTTAAAATTTGCACTTTCGATTTCTTACGTTCGAGTCCCATAGACTTTAACGGTGTTCGAATGTTCGCGCAAACTTTCCGTCCGTTCGCATGTTCTAGATGCGAACCAAACCCGGGGGGTGTTTGGCTCATCCCTACTAGCCACAGCACCCCGGGTGTTCACCAAGGTGCTGGCTCCACCTCTAGCCAGGTTAAGGGCACAGGGCATAACAGTCGTAGCGTACCTAGACGATCTATTACTTATAGATCAATCAGTGACTCATTTGGACCAAAGCGTATGCACCACAACTACCTATCTGAAAAGTTTGGGTTAGATTCTCAACCTAGAGAAATCTTCCTTAATACTGCTAAAAAGGCTAGAGTACTTGGGTCTGATCATAGACACAGCCCAGGAAAGGGTGTTCTTGCCTCAAGCAAAGATCAACTCCATAAGAGAGCTGATGCGAAGGGTCAGGTCAAATGGCAATCCCTTCATTCGCCTCTGAATGAGGTTTCTAGGAACAATGGTGGCTTCATTCAAAGCAGTTCCCTATGCCCAGTTCCATTCAAGACTGTTGCAAAACAGTATCCTGTCTGCTTGAAACAAAACAACTCAAGCTTTAGACTTGCCAATGCGGCTGTCGCCAAAAGTGGCCTAAAGCCTTACTTGGTGGTTATTAACCCAGAATCTGCTGAAAGGAAAATCCTTCAGACCGGTCATCTGGAAAGTGGTAACGACGGATGCCAGCCTTTCAGGCTGGGGAGCAGTACTAGAAAAGACAACTGTCCAAGGACAGTGGTCAAGAACCGAAAGAATCTTGCCCATCAATATGCTAGAGATTCGGGCAGTACGTCTGGCTCTAAAGGCCTGGACTTTCAGGTTACGGGATTGTCCTGTCAGAATTCAATCCAACAATGCCACAGCTGGGGCCTATATCAATCACCAAGGGAGCACCAAAAGTCTCTCAGCACGGAGAGAGGTGAACCATATTCTAACTTGGGCAGAAAGGAATGTTCAATGCCTTTCTGCAATCTTCATTCCGGGAGTAGAGGATTGGCAGGCAGGCTACTTAAGTCACCAGCAGTTATTCCCAGGGGAATGGTCTCTTCACCCCGACATATTTCGGGCTGTTTGCCAAAGATGGGGGACTCCGGACTTGAATCTTCTAGCATCCAGGTTCAACAGGAAGTTGGTCAATTTTGTGGCCAGAACAAGAGATCCATTCGCATGCAGAACAGATGCATTGGTGACCCCATGGGATCAGTTCTCACTGATCTATGCATTCCCCCCTATTCAGTTGCTGCCTCGATTTCTATTCAGGATCAAGCTGGAAAGAAAGCTGATAATTCTGGTGGTACCAGCATGGCCCAGAAGGTCATGGTACGCAGAAATCATAAAGATGGCAGTGGAGGGCCCATGGTCCCTCTCACTACGGCCAGATCTGCTCTCTCAGGGACCGATATTCCATCCTTCCTTACGGTCTCTAAATTTAACAGCTTGGCTATTGAAACCCACATTCTAAAGAAACGTGGGCTTTCCGGGTCAGTTATCTCTGCCCTGATTAATGCTAGGAAGCCAGCTTCCAGAACTATATATAATAGAGTATGGAAGGCTTATGTTTCCTTTTGTGAATCCAAGGGTTGGCACCCTCGGAGATATATCATAGGCAGAATTCTTGCCTTTTTACAATTAGGGGTAGTAATAAAATTGGCCTTAAGTACTATTAAAGGCCAAGTCTCAGCTCTATTGGTCTTATTTCAAAGACCACTTGCTACTCATTCTTTAGTCTGGGGCTTTATACAAGGGGTGACGTGGCTTAATCCGCCCGTCAAACCTCAGTTGAACCCTTGGGACTTAAACTTAGTTTTGTCTGTGTTACAAAAACAGCCATTTGAACCGATACAACATATTCCTCTAGTCCTTCTGACAAGGAAGTTGGTATTTATGGTTGCTATATCCTCAGCAAGGAGGGTTTCAGAATTGACTGCTCTTTCTTGTAAAGAGCCATATTTGATTTTCCATGAGGACAGAGTGGTGTTACGCCCTCATCCAGGCTGTTTGCCAAAAGTAATTTCAGGTTTTCACTTGAACCAAGATATTTTCCAAAACCATGTTCCAGGGAAGAAAGGTCACTATATTGTCTTGATGTGGTGAGAGCAGTGAAAATCTATTTAAAGAAAACTGCTCAGATTCGTAAGACTGATGTCTTATTTATTCTGCCAGAGGGTCCTAAGAAAGGACAGGCAGCATCGAAATCCACTGTCGCGAAATCCAGTTGATTCGGCAAGTGATAATTTAAACTTATGATTTAAGGGGTAAGATTCCCCCGTTTCAAGTTGAGGCAAATTCTACCAGATCGGTTAGTGCTTCTTGGGCAGTGCGTCACCAGGCCTCCATGGTTTAGATCTGTGAGGCCGCAACTTGATCTTCAGTGCATACATACACAAAATTTTATCAGGTGGATGTAAGGAGGTATGAGGATATCGCCTTCGGGCGCAGTGTGCTGCAAGCAGCAGTATAGATCTTCAAGTCTGGGTGTACCCTGCGGGTTGTTTCTCCCACCCCTCAAGTGGCATTGTTATGGGACGCCCCATTAAGTAATTACTTAAGGCTCTGTGTCCCATGATGTACAATAAAGAAAATAGTATTTTTATTAAAGCTTACCTGTAAAATCCTTTTCTTGGAGTACATCATGGGACACAGAGGTCCCTCCCCTCTTTTTTGGCATTTAAGTATATTGCTTTTAAATATATTTAATATATTGCTTTGCTACAAAAACTGATGTGCTCCTGGAAGGAGGAGGGGTTATATAGGGAGTAAACTTCCTTTGATTGGGTTTACCAGTGTCAACACCTGAAGGTGGCCTATAACCCATTAAGTAATTATTTAAGGCTCCGTGTCCCATGATGTACTCCAAGAAAAGGATTTTACAGGTAAGCTGTAATAAAAATCCTATTTTTTATCTGCCACCTCCCTTCCCAGTCACTGTAGCTCTCCATTCATAGTAAACTCACTGCAGTCCTCAGATTAGCGCGGCTCACGCAGTGGTGTCCCTCCTCCCCAGGTCCTCCTCCTATCTGTGTACAATGTCCAAGCCGAGGAGGAGGAGGCGTCTGCTCTGCAGTGTGTACAGGCAACCAGACTGGCTTGGAGAGATCCCATCTATCACAGAGGAGCTGATATAAACGTGTGGAACCCCGGGCACTGATGTGAGGCAGGTGTCCTCAGTGCCCATTCCAATGCGCCCCTGCCAAACCAGGGCAGCCTTTTTATGGAGAATCCCAGCCCAGTCAGCCCCTTGTGTTGTGTCTCCCCTCTGGTGGGTGTCACCTGGGCACAGTCCGCAACCCCATAGTGGCCTCACTGCAATGTCCACTGATTCATTTAATACATACCCACCTCATGAATTGAGGAGATGAAGCAGATAAATCCTAAATTGGGAACCGCAGCTGTGCATCCCCATGTGGGTAAACACAGCCCTTGCACGGGTGTACGCTGTAGTATGCCTGTGTGAACGAGCCCTAACAATCATTTCGCAATCACCACATTCCTTTATGTTTTGTTGGTATTAGTATGCATTACAATGACATGAGATTAATTCCATGACTGTGTCTTTACAAAAACAATGTATATATTCTCTCAGACATCATATTATCTGCCAGCCTACTACAATACCATTACAAAAACAAATTAAATACCATTTATGTTAACTAGTCTGCTTGTATTAAAACTTTAATGCCCTGTTCTCTTACACTTTCCTTTACTAGTCTGACAGTAGCTCTATCACTAATTTGCTTACCCAAATAATTTTTATATTTTGAGTTTGACTTTTTGTTGGCACATTTTTGTCATGCATTTTCTCTACAGTGAGTAATAAGTGACAAGGTGGCAGATTGACAGCTGCAGTAAACAAATCTGATTGCAAACACCATGCTTACCTGTTAATGTTGTCACATGATTGTGAATATTTTGATTAAGGCCCCTTTCACACTTATACGACTTGTCCCACGATTTTGTACTGCAAAATCGTATGACAAGTCATTCTCCATGATTTTCAATGACTACCATTCATATTGGCACGACTTTAAGTCATGCCGACTTGAAAGTAGTCCCTGCACTACTTTGGTCCAACTTCTATGCGAGTTGTACTCCATAGACCTCAATGTTAAACCCTCAAGTAGCATGCAAATCGTGCCTGAATAATATAGACACGATTTCAGTACGACTTTGTAAGCACAAGCCTGGCTCGCTGATCGGGAAGGGAAAACTTTTTTTTCCTTTCGCGATGAGCGACAGGCAGTGCTGACAGCTGTCTGGTATAAATCCTGAGGGGGAAAGGGGGAACGCCGCGCCAAGATTTAAATGAAAAAACCAGCGTGGGTTCCCCCCCAGGGGCATACCAGGACCTTAGGTCTGGTATGGATCTAAGGGGAACCCCCTACGCCGGAAAATCGGCGTGGGGTCCCCCCCAAAATCCATACCAGACCCTTAACCGAGCACGCAACCCGGCCGGTCAGGAATGGGGGTGGGGACGAGTGAGCCCCCCCCCTCCTGGACCGTATCAGGCCACATGCCCTCAACATGGGGGGGTGGGTGCTTTGGGGCATGGGGGGCACCCAGCAGGCCCCCCACCCCAAAGCACCTTGTCCCCATGTTGATGGGGACAAGGGCCTCTTCCCGACAACCCTGGCCGTTGGTTGTCGGGGTCTGCGGGCGGGGGGCTTATCGGAATCCAGGAGCCCCCTTTAATAAGGGGGCCCCCAGATCCCGGCCCCCCACCCTATGTGAACCCATTCACCTAGGGAAAAAAGTGTCAATAAAAAACACAGTACACAGGTTTTTAAAGTAATTCGCTCCGACTTCGGGGGTCCTCTTCCGACTTCGGGGGTCCTCTTCCGACTTCGGGGGTCTCTCCGGCGTCTCCTTCCGGTGTCCTGATCTTCTGCCGGCTCCTCCGCTATCTTCTGCAGCTCAATTGCTAGCGGTGGTCCGGACTTCTGCCTTCTGCCTTCTTCTTTTCTTCCGCAATGGACTTATATAGGCGGTGATCCCCCCCCTTTATGAGGTCACTGTCCCGGGGCATGCTGGGACTGTGCCGTCATAAGGGGGCGTGGTCATCACCCGGTGACCACGCCTCCTAAAACGTCACAGTCCCAGCATGCCCAGGGACTGTGACGGCATAAGGGGGTGGGGTCACCGCCTATATAAGTCCGTTGCGGAGCGTTCAGAGACCATTGCAGCTGGAGAGAGCGTCGTGTCAACATCTCTGGAAGAGAAGAGGGAGGAAGACGATCCAGAAGTCCGGACCACCGCTGGCAAAAGAGCGGCAGAAGATAGCGGTGGAACCGGCAGAAGATGCGGACACCGGGAGAAGACACCGGAGAGACCCTCGAAGTCGGAAGAGGACCCCCGAAGTCGGAAGAAGACCCCCAAAGTCGGAAGAGGACCCCCGAAGTCGGCAGAAGACCCCGGAGCTGCCTAATAAATTACTTTAAAACCTGTGTACTGTGTTTTTTATTGACGCTTTTTTCCCTAGGTGAATGGGTAGGGGTACAATGTACCCCATACTCATTCACATAGGGTGGGGGGCCGGGATCTGGGGGCTCCCTTATTAAAGGGGGCTCCCGGATTCCGATAAGCCCCTCGCCTGCAGACCCCGACAACCAACGACCAGGGTTGTCGGGAAGAGGCCCTTGTCCTCATCAACATGGGGACAAGGTGCTTTGGGGTGGGGGGGCCGCAGGGTGCCCCCCCATGCCCCAAAGCACCCACCCCCCATGTTGAGGGCATGCGGCCTGGTACGGTCCAGGAGGGGGGGGCGCTCGCTCGTCCCCACCCCCATTCCTGACCGGCCGGGCTGCGTGCTCGGATAAGGGTCTGGTATGGATTTTGGGGGGGACCCCACGCCGATTTTTCAGTGTAGGGGGTTCCCCTTAGATGCATACCAGACCTAAGGGCCTGGTATGCCCCTGGGGGGGAACCCACGCCAGTTTTTTTATTTAAAACTTGGCGTGGAGTTCCCCCTTATGATTCATACCAACTGCTGTATGTTTTCATTTGTTAATGCCAAAAACGTGGCAAAGTCGTACAAAGTAGTACTGCTCCCAAATCGCGGTAAAATCGCAGCAAAATCGCGGACACGAAATCTCGGTAAAATGGCGCGACTTTGAAGTCGTATAAGTGTGAAAGGGGCCTTAGTGTGAAAGGGGCCTAAGGCCCCTTTCACACATATGACTTGTCCCACGATTTTGTACTGCAAAATCGTATGACAAGTCATTCTCCATGATTTTCAATGACTACCATTCATATTGGCACGACTTTAAGTCGTGCCGACTTCAAAGTAGTCCCTGCACTACTTTGGTCCAACTTCCATTTGTACTCCATAGACCTCAATGTTAAACTCTCAAGTAGCATGCAAATCGTACCTGAATAATATAGACACGATTTCAGCACTACTTTGGTCCAACTTCCATACGATTTGTACTCCATAGACCTCAATGTTAAACCCTCAAGTAGCATGCAAATCGTACCTGAATAATATAGACACGATTTCAGCACTACTTTGGTCCAACTTCCATACGATTTGTACTCCATAGACCTCAATGTTAAACCCTCAAAAAGCATGCAAATCGTACCTGAATAATATAGACACGATTTCAGCACTACTTTGTAAGCACAAGTTGAGAATGGTTAATGCCAAAGTTGTGGCAAAGTCGTACAAAGTAGTACTGCTCCCAAATCGCGGCAAAATCGTGGCAAAATCGCAGCAAAATAGCGGCCGCAAAATCGCGGTAAAATCGAGTGACTTTGAAGTCGTATAAGTGTGAAAGGGGCCTAATACCTGATCATTAATTTTGAATTTCCAGCTGTCAATTTCTGCACTGGACCTGCTGGTAACACACGCACAACCTAGAGAACAAGTGTCTTAGTATAAAGGGCAGCTGATGCTGTAGGCAGTTATTATATACGCTGAATACTGTATATACTCAGTTCTAATTTAAACATTTATTTGCCTAGAGGCTTGCAATATAAATAAGAAGGCAGGCTAGCCAAGATAAGTAGCATTGGTGAAACCTGGAGTTAGTTAATTAGTAGGCTGATTTTTTTGAATGCTTGTAAACACAGGATTTTAAGCTTAAAAAGAGTATAAAAATCAAATACCTCACGCCGATATACGTCAGCAAAGTGGCACGGGTGTGCAAAACAACGTAACCGTACGTTGCTGCATCACTGGCGACGAGCAGGTGCGCATGTTCCGCCGGCGACGCTCGCCCGTCACGTGGCATGGGAGCGTGCCCGTGGCTCCCACGGGCTCGGTGTCCGCTGGTGGCCCGCAATTGTGACACGGAGAGGCAGAACGGAGGGATGTTGTAAACAAGGCATTTCCCTTTTCTGCCTAGCAACATGACAGGGATCTACTGCTTCCAGTGATCAGGAGCAGTGATCTGTTATGTTCTAGTGAGCCCATCCCCCCTACAGTTAGAACATACCCAGAGAACACACTTAACCCCTAGATCGTCCCCTAGTGTTTAACCCCTTCCCTGCCAATGACATTTACACAGTAATCAGTACATTTTTATAGCACTGATCGCTGTATAAATGCCAGTGGTCCCAAAATAGTTTCAAAAGTGTCTGATCTGTCCGCCGCAATGTCGCAGTCATGATGAGAATCGCAGATCGCTGCCATTACTAACAAAAAAAATTATAATAAAAATGCCATAAATCTATCTCCTATTTTGTAGACGCAATAACTTTTGCGCACACCAATTAATATATGCTTATTGCGATTTTGTTTTTTAGCAAAATTTGTTTTATATATTTTTTGGGGATATTTATTATAGCAAAAAGTAAAAATGATTGCTTTTTTTTTCAAAATGTTTGCTTTTTTTTGTTTATAGCGCAAAAAATAAAAACCGCAGAGGTGATCAAATACCACCAAAAGAAAGCTCTATTTGTGGGAAAAAAAGGACGTCAATTTTGTTAGAGCACAACGTTGCACGACCGCGCAATTGCCAGTTAAAGCGACGCAGTGCCGTATCGCAAAAAAGGGCTTGGTCAGGAAGGGCGTAAATGAAATATGCCTTCCCTAATTCATACCTGTTCCAGTACCTCCAGCTATGCCATGCTTTTCATTTGCAAGTCAACTGGTTACCTTTATATAGAAAAAGTATATTTCTTCCCCATAGGGGGGAAGAAAAAGGAAAGAAAGGCTGCAAAATGACTGAGAGTACGGACTGCTAAAGTCAAAGTTGATTATAGTTTATTAATCAAAAATATCACCATTTAAAATCATGGTGCTGCTAATTCAGCCACCAAGTGGGGAAACATAAAATCTGCTTAGCAATGCAAAATATGCATGCTAGCTGTGTCAAAGACACACAAACACAGACAATGTATAAAAAACAAAATAAAAACGTCTGAGCGCCAGATCAATTGACACAGGGGGACACCACCATGGCAATTGCCTTATATCATGTATATCACAGTGTATCTAGGAGGCTAGATGACTGACCCATACTGGTATGAGTAGACAGGACACACTGCTTTGATTAATGCCTTGTATATTTTTTTCTTTTTGCAACTGGTCACCTTTGCACTCTAATCGGTCGGATTTCCACGGTCGGATTTTCCGACGGAAAATGTTCGATGGGAGCTTGTTGTCGGTAATTCAGACCGTGTGTAGGCTCCATCAGACATTTCCCATCAGAATTTCCGTCACACAAAATTTGAGATCTGGATCTCAAATTTTCAACGACAAAATCCGTTCTCGTAAATTCCGATCGTGGGTAAACAATTCCGATGCACAAAGTTCCACGTACGCTCAGAATCAAGATGGAAGCGCTCGGTCTGGAGAATAGCACATTCGTGCGGTAATGGAGATAGCACATTCGTCATGCTGCAATTTTTAAAATCTTTTAATGCAGCGCATTTTCTTCTTCTTTAGAATGCTAGAATAATGAAATTGTTTTGCTGCTGATATTCACATTGAGTTCTGAAAAAATGATTTCTTTATCATTTCTCGTGATCTTCTGAATATTTTATTTTTTGTTTTATGTCAGATCTCCATAATAATGTATTACATTTTTGTATATAGTTTTTTATCAAGATCTCCTTGTTTTTTTTCTAGTGCTATCCATAATATTGTTTTTCGTTTTGTGTGTCAAGTTACCACAACAACATTGTTATCTTGTATTTTTTTTAACCTCAAGGAGGTTGGTTTGTGTTGGTATCCCTTGTTAATTTGACATTGTATTTTGGAAATGTACCTGCCTGCTCACAAACAAACTGTCCTTTTTCAAGTAAAACACATAGGCAAGTATTTGTGACTACAAAATAGCCATTTATTATGGGTCATAATAAAATAAAAAGGAAGGCAACGCTGGAGAAACTGGTGAAATTGGCGAAGCCTTTGTACCCCAGGGCACACATCAACTATTTTACACACAAAATTGGTAGCCTGAGGAGTCCATATAATAGTGAGCACAATCCGGTCCCGGACTACAGGAGATCAGGAACAGCAGCTGTGTTGCATTTGTTAAAATGTGATTTTTTAAAATATTAATCAGACATAACATTACACAATAGTGGTTGCTCATAGAGATACTGTCAGGTTTTTTGGCTTGAGCAGATTTCTCAAACAAATGCTGTTTCATACAATGGGTATGTAGATACAATTGTTGTATTACAGTTTGAATAGGCTATTGTCTCTATAGCTACAGTAAACAAGTAAGACATTACTTGTTTGAGATTCTTTCAACTCTCAAACTGAAAGAATGACTGTTAGATTACTGTCAGGTCTTGGCTTGAGTAGACAATGGTTTACATAGATATCATTGTTATATCCAATTGACAGTTGCAACAGTCCATTGTCTACACAGCTACAGTAAACAGGTATTTTTTCTGTTCTTTGGTAACTATGGTAAACAGCCTGGCACATAAAAGGGGGATTCAGGCATAAGTAGAGACTGACACACACACCATCGTGCTGTAACATCAGAAGCCACCCATGATAGAACAGTGCCTAATTTCCGGAAGAATCATTGCCAATGGAGATCACGAACATACAGTAACAGAAGATAAGTAACCTTTAAGTGTATTTGTACTGATATAGACCATAGGCTGTTCATTTGATAGGCATTTTGCTTGTTATAGATATCTGTCAGTCTTGTATTATATTCCTAAGATTGTAATAGTTTTGTATGTACAGCATCTTTGCATAGCAAAAGCACATTTACACACTGCAGAAGTCTCAGCTTCCTTGCTTATACCACAGAGTAACCTTGCTAGATAGACGCAAGCAAAACAGCAGTAGATGACATATATGTCCCCAGGCTGTGGTCATACAACAGCTTGCGTCTTTTGTCAGACCAGACTGAAGCAAGGGCATCACTTTCTTGTCTTACTTCCACTCTTCATTCCCCGCTTGCTTCCAGGCTGTGGCTGTGGTGTTGGAGGTGTGGCAGGAGGTGGAGGAGGATGGTCCAACTCACACAGGTGTGTTTTGGTTGTGATTTGGCCCCTCAACCCCTTATTTAGGGACATATACATAATTTCCTCACACAAGAGGAGTTGGCCCTCCTCCATTTCCTGCATTTTGCTGGCAGTCATGGAGGCAAAGGCATCTTAAAGAGTGGGGGTGGCTCTGAGGGCTGCCTTAGCCTCCCGAATCAGCCCAAGCGCTGCCTCCTGCACATCACTCCCCTTCCTGGGCCTTTTGGTTGGAAGGTGGAGGGGAGAGACCTGGGATTCTGTCAGGCTACTACTGGTCCCGGCCACCTCCTGGCTGCCACTTACCCCCACCACCTCCTGGCTGCCACATTCCACAGCCTCCTCCTGGCTGCCACTTTCACGCCCTCCTCCTGGCTGCCACATTTCATGCCCTCCTCCTGGCTGAGGCTTTCCTGTGTATGAAAAAAGAACATAGTTTTAGTTTTTTGTTCATCAATCACACACAATTTTGAGCTCATGATTGTTGCAAATTGAATGTTAACAAATAGAAAAGACTATCATTGTGACCCGTGCATTTTTTCTTCTTGTCCCAAACATTTTTGGCCACTACTGTCTATTGATATGTAAAACACTTTATTAAATCAGCAATTAGTGATCGATAATAACATCTATTTAACATCTTTAATTTTACGACCAGAAATATGTTGAACAATGCTATACCTGACTCAAGCCGGGCTCCTCCACTTCTTCTTCCTGGCTGGAAGGCCCAGGTTGGACGTTGGAAGCCTCAGCTGGGGTGGAAGGAAGTGTGGAAGGAAGAGTGGAAGGAAGGGTTCAAACCAGACTTCAGACTTCAGTCTGGTTTGACAGAAAATGAACTCTCTCATTGCTTCACAGCCTGGCGACATAAATGGCATCTGCTGCTGCTCTTGATCTCATGGAATCCTGGACCTTATTGCACTCCCTATTAGAAGTGCTCCTCAGCCCACCACTTTTTGCCTTCAAATAGGGGATGGTTGCCGTGGGAATCTACGGCTTCACCAACTCCAGCAGTTTCTCCAGCGCTGCATGCCTCTTTTGTTTATGATTATAATGCGGATGTTTCACCTGCCACAGACAGTGCAGCTCCCTGTACTTGTCTATGAATATGGGGAGGAAGTTGTGGTCATTGAAGCCATCCATTTTCTCTGCAAGACACAACACAAGACAAACCTTAATGTCAGGCTAAACTCTCCTAATCTTGTCCCAATATAGGCCTCAATCTATAAGCAGTAAAGACCACTGATGCCCCAAGTTCAATTTGTACCTTCATTCTAAAGATCGTTGCTTCCGATACTCCTTCCTCTGCTCACAGATCGCATGTACGATGCACGCGTGTTACGCTTTATATACACTGCACATGCGTGAAACTCCGCCCGCCCCTGACCTTCTTTCTAGTCTATTCCCCGCCCCTTCTCTTTCTGCGCAGTGGGGAGAGCACATGGCGGAGAAAGAGCAAGTGCATGCAGACAGCAGCAGCAATGACGAAAGCCCAGAGCCACGAACGTCCCGATCTCGAAGGAGATTTAAGGCCTCAAATATATCCCTTGTAGAGATGGTGGAGATGGTGGACATCTTGAAGAGGGCCGACTATGATGGGAAGCATGGACCTTACCCAAACCCAAATGTGAGAAAGGCCAAGACCATGATTAAAGTTGTGAAAAGTCTGCACAGGAATTTTGGGGTGCGGCAATACAAGGATCAACTGAGGAAACTCTGGTCAGACCTGAAACTGAGGGAGCACGATCAGTACAGAAGGATCAAGAGAGTTCTTCAAAAAAGTAAGTTGTTGTTGTGTGTTCCTATTATTATTATTTACTTGCATGCTGCTCCATGTGCTTTTCTTTACTGTTGTACAGTTTAAAATGGCAACGTTCAGGTTCGTGGGCACAGTAATCGTTCGTAGTAAACATCGAAACATCATTCGTTCGCCCACTAATACAATGTTTTTGGCAGATGCAGGTTAACTACATTTGTTCAGGCCTATTTGGATTAAAATAAGTTTAGTACATTGTTGTCTAGATGGGTTTGTAACTAGAACGAAATGTAAACTTGATTCAGTGTAAGGTGAGGACACTCAGTAGCTGTTTACACATCTAGACGCAGGAGCACTAGTGTGGGAGACCCGAACAAACTTTTTATGGTGTCCCACACAGGTGCTACAGTGGATACTAAGGGTGACTCCATGTGTGAAAATTGTACAAAAAAGGTAAGTATTCCAGCTTTAGAAAGGGAGGATAATATGTCTTCAGCTTGGAACTCTGCCCAAAAAGACAATTGTACCACACTTCCAAGCAATGTTTCATATTCCTATTTCTGGACTCAAATATCTGTGTGCTAAGTATACCTTTTTTTATTCACATAGGGGAGAAAAAACTCAGAACATCTGAGGACACCAGGGCCCCACAACCTCCTAAAGAGGGGAAAATACCACCAACACAACCACAGGATGTGGAGGAAGGAGATCTTTTGGAAGTTGGCGAAATTGTGACCACAACAGGTGAGTGTCTGAGACCACAGCTTCAGGTAATAGATGTATGCCTGCATATTTGTAATACATGGTGTTTTTTTAATTTAAGGTGATGTGGATGTTGTGGAAGAAGAAACTCATTTCACAAGTGCAAGTGCACAGATCCTCATCGGGGAGATCATGGTCTGCAATTGTGATTTACAGAAGATCAAGGAAGACATCAATGATATTGAAGACTCAAAAACATCATTGATGTTTTAGGCCAAATCTAAAAATCCCTAAAGTCTTCATTTTTTTGATATTTTTCACCAATTTTTTAAGTATCTTGAAAGCCAAATTTTGAAGATGCACACTGTGGGGGTCATTTACTATAGCGCCAGGAAGTACTGGGCACTATTGCAAATAATAGCTCCCATTTTAGCCAATTAAAATTTCAACAGGCGAATGTGCGAATGAAAATTAGCACCAGTAGTGAGGAACACATGCTAGTAATTAGCGCTTCCGTGTATATGCAAATGCCAATTCCTACCAAGTTGTTACATAGTACTGCACTGTAACCATGATCCATGTATGTGAAAGAAACATTGTAATGTGAGATTTGCTCTACCTCGTGTGCATCTATTGATGTATGTTGCAAATAGAATTCCTAGTTTTTTTCCTTCTTTTGCTAACGAATGCAGTTATGAATGATTATTACATAGTAATATCTGCTATTCTGTAAAGTTACATGTATTAAACATTTAGATTACCTATTTGTTGTATGTTGTTTTTTATTTTTTAATTTAGGTGACTATAAAGCGGTAATTATTTATGTTCATTCTTTAATCATACTACACTATTATGCAGGTCTCGTACTTAGCACAATGGCTTAGTGGTCTGCTCAGATGTCTCCACAGCACTCACGGTACAAGTTCAAATACCATCCACCAGCTGTGTTTATTTTTTCAGTGCACAAGCGAATTAAAATAAACAAACAAAAAAATGTAATCTGCCCGTTAGCTAGTGTGTGGTGTTTGGAATTTCACACCATAATAGTATTGAATACTTACATATCATTGCATGCATTTGAAGAGTTAATATAATAGAATCAGCCAAATTTAAAGTGCATTGGCTAATTGGCATTCACCTATTTTCAGTATATGCTGCTTTGGCTAATTGGCTAATAGTCATTTGCCTTTTTTTCACCAAGTCAATCTTTTAGTATCTCTCTGTGGGATTTGAACCCATGAGTTCTTCAAGGTAGAAGTGCTGACCACTAGCCTATTGGGCGTAGCACAGTCATACATAGAAAATACATTTACTAGTGTTTGATGTTTCTTCTCCCTGAGCTGTCTCTCCTGCCGCCGCCATCTTCTCCCACTGATGTGTTCTTCCGCGCAGCTGGTTACCCACTAATAAAAAAAAGCTGCTCTTCTTGTGGCGGTCTTCTATGGCCATCCGATAATCTCACCCGGAGAGTCCGCTCCATGGCTATGTAAGAGACGCCACACAGCGGGTGACAACACAGCGGAGGAAGACCGCCACGGAAGAAGAGCAGCTTTTTTTTTATTAGTGGGTAACCAGCAATGTGAAAGAACACAGCAGATGGAGAAGATGGCGGCGGCAGGAGAGAAGGCTCTGGGAGAATACAGCTCGGGGAGAAGATGGAGGAGGGAGAGACAGTGTCTGGAGAAGATGGCTCAGGGAAGAAGACAGCTCAGAGCTATTTTACAATAAAGGACTTGTCAAAAACCGGCTATTGATTTTTTTACATTTCACTGCTTTTTTTGGTGAATGGGGAGGGGTACAATGTATCCCATACCTATTCACATAGGGGGGCAGGATCTGGGAGCCCCCTTGTTAAAGGGGGCGTCCAGATTCTGATAAACCCCCTGCCCCCACTGACCAGGGTTGTCGGTAAGAGGCCCTTGTCCTCATCAACATGGGGAAAAGGTGCTTTGGGGCATGTGGCCTGGTAGGGTTCAAAAGGGGAGGGTGCTCACTCGTCCCCCCTATCCTGACCTCTAGGCTGCATGCTACGATAAGGGTCTGGTATGGATTTTGGGGGGCTCCACATCAAATTTATTTTACATTTTGGTGTGGGGTTCCCCTTAAAGTCCATACCGAAGGGCCTGGTATGTACTGTGGGGGACCCTACGACTTTTTTTTCCTTGAATTTTGGAATTCCATACCATACTATTATTGAATAAGTACATACCATTGCATGCATTTGAAGAGTTAAAATATGGAATAAACCAAGCTGATGTGCATTGGCTAATTATGCTGCTGAGTACAATGCACTCTTCCAGGAGGTGATGCTGTCAGTGGGATTAAAACTCATGGCTTGAACCTTTGAGGGCAGCAGGATATACCGCAATGCTACAGAGCTGAGCACATATCTACAGAGAAAATACATTTACTAATGTTTGATTCTATTCTGCTCATGCTACTGTGGCATTGGCTAATAGGAATTCGCCTCTTTTCAGCATATGCTGCTGAGTCTAATGCAAGCTTTCAGTAGTTGATACCATCTGTGTGATTTTCAGCCATTTGAGCACAATTATAATGAGAACATACGTTTACTAGTGTTTGATGGTGGGACTACTTTATATTCTAGGTATAATAGCACAGTGACTTAGGCCCCTTTCACACTTGTGCGACCTAAAAGTTGCGAGATTTTGATGCGACTTTAAGCAATGCCTGTGTAATCTTGAGGTCTATGGACGCAGGAGTCGCAGGGAAAGGCACGCAACTTTCCCGTGATTTTGCATCAGCAGTTTTGCCACGATTCCAGGGAATGCCTGTGTAAACTTGAGGTCTATGGACCTCAACTCGCATCAAAGTCAGACCAAAAAAGTACAGGGACTACGTTGAAGTCAGTGTTACTTGAAGTCACACAGATATGAATGGTACACATTGAAAATCATGGGGTATGACTTGTCCCGCGACTCTGATGTCCAAAGTCGCACAAGTGTGACTCAGTCCGACTTTGTGAGCAATTTCAGAGACATCAGTGCAATTTCCTGCACAGATGTCTAGTGAAATCACATAGGTCCCAACTGTTCTCCTTTAAGAAGGTGTCCTATGCCTACCTACTTTTGCTAATAGGTGTCCCTTATACCCATCTCAAAAAGTTCGGAGGTAAGAAATCACCCCCTGAAGTCGCCCAAAGTATTGCAGGAACTACTTTTGGGAATCGTGGCGTCGCACCAATTCGGACAGTTCCATTGCCGACAATAGGCGCCGATTTGGCCTGCAAGTTGACATGTCAATTCAGAGCTATGTGAACATGGGTGAAGTTGCATAGATATTAGAGCTGAATGGTTCTGGCCAAAATGAGAATCACAATTTTTTTGCTTAGCATAAAAAGATCACGATTCTCGTGACGTAAAATCTTTCACATTATCCCTAAAAAATTGGGTTAACTTTTTTTTTTTTTATTCATTAAAGTAATTTTTTCCAAAAAAACCTGCATTTGAAAGACCGCTGCACAAATACAGTGTGACATAAAATAATGCAACAACCACCATTTTATTCTCTAGGGTCTCTACTAAAAAAAATATATAATGTTTGGGGGTTCTAATTAATTTTCTAGCAAAAAAAATGATTTTTACCTGAAACCAACAAATGTCAGAAAAAGGTTTAGTGTTTAAGTGGTTAAACTTTCCTCACTTACACATAAGTCTATTTCATTGAAAAATTGTTACAATATTTCTAGTTAAGTTCACTGATAAAGAATGTTCTAATTCTTGGCAGACTGCCTGGTTTTTCTATTCCTTTCTTTTGATGGCTGTGGCTTCAGAAGAGCAGAGAGAAATAGCAAGAATCGTGAAATGCTTTTTTCAAGATCGCAAAGGGGAAAATAATCACGATGACGATTAATCGTGCAGCTCTAATAAATCTGAATTGAAATCATAGGGGACATCTTTTCATGTGACTCTGAGGTCCAAAGCTGCATGAAAAGTCACCCAAGTGTGAAAGTAACCTAATGAGATTAATTGATAACACATTTGAATAAGGCCCCATTTGCACTTGTGCGACCTTAAAATTGCACAGCTTTGCCATGACTTGAAGCAATGCCTGTGTAATCTTGTGGTGTATGGACCTCAAATCGCATCAAAGTCAAACCAAGATAGTGCAGGGACGAATTTGCTACACTTTCAGGATGCATAAGTGACAATAAGGCCAAATTCAAAGGTGTTATCCTTGATTCTCATTCATACTGCTGCGACCTGAAAGTCACTCTATTTTGCTGCCACTTTGTCGCTGCAACTTGGCCCCAACTTCTGGGAATGCCTGTGTCATATTGTACCCGATATACTTCTTGTTCAATATTTTTATTGAAATTTTGCATAAGAAAAGACAAAGTATATCAGATATCATAACAAGGGATACATATATGAACAATAGAGACATATCTATATAGTCTTTACAAAAACAATTCTCGCAGGCGAGGTGAAAGCAGAGATAATAGATAACATTTTAAATTAGTCAATAAATTGTGGACCCAAATATGAATCAATATTTATATATGAGATATATAAAGTATGCCTCCAGACCACCTATCCATCCCTCTTGAGCTCAAACTGTGGATAGGTGGGGGCATGGATAGTCAAAAATGAAATTGTTATTACAAATAGGAATTAGTCCATATAGTATACCTGAGAGAAGAGAGAAAAAATTTAAATGGAGAACGAGAAAAAGGAGTGATACTCTCATTACAAATTATTGACTATATTTAACTATTGGAGGAGAAAAATTGTGAAAGTCTAATATGCATAAAGGCATTACTCATTGATAATGAGATATGAGTCATTTAAGTAAGTTGTAAAAGTATCCCATAATTATCGTTAGCGTAATAAATAATAAAGGGAAAGTTAGTAGAGAAAGAAGAGAAAGAATATGAGACTTATACGGGCATTATAACCTTAGTGCTGAATATTAAATAAAAATTACATAGGTTTGCCCTAGAAATTAAAGGAATCTAAGAGAAACAGATAGTAAGATAAGAAGAAAAAAAAAGAAAAGAAAGAATCCCCCGAAGTGGTATCCCGGCTCCCAACATAGATAAGCAATAATACATCAATATTACAGGAATTTTAATAGGGTAACATCAATGACTTGTCGAAATCGGAAGAAAAAAAGTGCTTAACCCATGGCTGCCAAATCATACGGAATTTATTAATATTATTATCTTCGATAGCTGTCATTTTTGTGAAAATGAGGGCCTTGTTCGTTCTATGTTTGACTTCTGCCACAATCAGTGTATTAGACTTCCATGCTTTGGCTATAGTTTGTTTGGCTGCAGTATGAGCAATTTGAATTGATTACGGGTTATGTTGTCCGGTTTAAGATTTAGAAGTGCAATGGCTGGATCTAGTGTTATAGGAATTTCTAAAGCTTTAGATGCCATGGCAAATAAGTTTTTCCAGAATTCTTGCGCAATCGGGCATTGCCACCATATATGCAAGTGGGTACCTGGTGAGGAACAACCTCGGAAGCAATTATTAGGTTAAGAAGGAGTAAATTTTGCTATCCTAGCTGGTACTAAATACCAACGCGCCAAAACTTTGAAATTAGTTTCAAGAGCAAAGCAATTAGGGGATGAGGATTTGGTAGCCAGCCATATATTAGACCAGTCATTGATGGTGAACGTCTGTCCTAAATCTGTTGCCCATTTAGCAGTATAAGGCGGAAGTATATCATTAGAAGTATTAATGAGATTTTGATAAATGAGTGAAATAATCCCTCTATCATGTGGGTCACTCATACAAATATGTTCAAATTGAGACAATTGATTAAGCGTAGTACCAGTCCTAAGGAGAGGCGTATAAAAATTTTTGATTTGTAGATAACGAAATATTTCATTACAAGGTAATTCATTGTTATCACATAAAGTAGAGAATGCTTGAAATTTATCAATAGAGACTAGCTTGTATAATCTGACCAAGTTTGTAGAGGACCAAGCAGAAAATGACTTTGGAAAATTTCCAAGCAGGATAAAAGGCTGGGTTCCCTAGAAAAGAAAGAAGGGGATTGTGCATAGATTGAAGCATATGAGTTTTACCAAACTTATCCCAAATAGTTAATGAATGCTTCGTAATGGGGTTAAGTAGATGAGATCTATCTCTAGGTTGCATCCATAACAAATTGGCTACAGATATGGGGTCGCTATCAATAGATTCAATAGCTACCCAAAGGGGTATTTCTTCCCTAGAATGGTATTTAGTTAAAATTGATATTTGTGCAGCATGGTATTAAGAGGAAAAGTTTGGTAACCCCAAGCCCCCACATGTTTTGCTAAGGTAAAGAGTAGATTTAGATATACGGGGTTTAATATTACCCCAAATGAACGACATCGCTTTACGTTGTGTATCCGGGACCCCCTCCCCGCTCTTGTCGGTCCTCCATTCGTTCTCCGCCCGTCCAGCCTACCGGCCGGCCGCCAGGCAGCTCCGTGGTCCGGCTTGCCCCCCCCGCACCATCATCGGACCCCCCTCCCGCTCCTCCCTCCCTGACGCCGCCCTCAGCCAGCCGGCCGGCCGCACAGGATACTCCGCGGCTCCGGCCCAGCTCGGCTGCTAACAGGCAGCAATTCACTGCCCCCTTCACCGACCGTTCTGCCCGCCCGCGGGCGCCCCCCCACCTCCTTGCTTACCTACCACCGGATTATCCCGCACACCTTCGCTGGACGGCCGGGACCACCGTAGGAAAGTCCGCGGCTCGGGCCTAGCCGGCGGCCATCTTGGTACACCCATCGCCGCCCAGCTGCAGCTCAGACCTAACCGGCGGCCATATTGGCACACCCAGGCTGTCAGTGCAACTACTGAAGACCCTCGGTGCAACATCTGAGGCCACCAGCGCCCAGCAGGACCCCCCCCAGTTAGACCCACATCCTCCCCCCCCTTCTGGCACCCCCCCCGGGTCACCACCGCAGCCGCAGTCTAATCACCATAGGCTAGCGCTAGACTCTGTGGGACAGACCACGGCTGCGGCTTGGTTTCCTGCAGCCAGCCACTCATCCCCCCCTCCCCTTTTTTGTCCTACAGAGCCCGCACCCCTCCCGCCTTTCACTGAACATCATTGCAAGGGCTCCGGGATCTCACCAGAGGCTACTCCAAATCAATCATCCTAGACGCAGCCACCGCACCACCTACCAGTAAGTAGTGTCTGATCCCCCCTCGTCCGCCGGACCATCCTACAGGTAAGCCACCAAGGGTACTTCATTAGTTGATCCAGGGGCCAGTCCGATCGCCCCTCGGGGGGTCAGGAAGGAATTTTTTCCTCTGCTGCATATTGGCCTCGCAGCTAGGGGTTTTTCGCCTTCCTCTGGATCAACGACTAGGGGGTAGGCAGCCGTACCTCCTCAAGTACCGCCGCACCCACACCAGCCCATCGCCACACCACTCCATTAGCAGCGGGTAGCCATCAGACCTCTCCATCTCCCTGGAAGTGGATCGTCACCACATCACTACCACCATCAGAATACCTTCCCTGCTAGCAACACCATCCTCCTCATCATGTGCAACTTTAAATACACAGCAGACACCATCCACAGGCTAAGAAACACCACCGCAACTTTACCGATCGCCACTAAGGAAAGACTAAAAAAAGAACAATTATTAAGAACCAACCCACAATCAACCAGGAAATGCAGGGAGACACCGATCCAACCGCAACAACTAGCATGCGTCCTGATCAACACCAGATCTGCAGTCAAGCATAGGCTTGAAATCCACGATTTCGTCATCGAAAACAACTTAGATTGCCTCTTCATTACAGAAAGCTGGCTAACACCTGACTGCAACACCATCCTAACTGAACTGGTGCCCGAGAACTACAGTATCCTAACCGAGCATAGAATCGGAAAAAAAGGAGGAGGCCTAGCAGTGATCTTCAAATCTCATCTTGGGTTCACCAAACCAAACGTACAGAACTCAGTGCCTTTCATGGAAACACTCTCACTGCACCTCCGAACAACACCTCAAGACACCGTTCACATACTACTATGCTACAGACCACCAGGACCAAAGACCAATCTCCTCACGCCGCTCACTGAATTCTTTTCGATGCACACCTTGAAAACCAAAAACCTGCTGGTACTTGGGGATTTTAACCTGTGGGCAAACTCTGCCCAAGACCCCACCGCAACCGCCTGCGTCAACCAAATGGAAGAACTTGGTCTTCAACAACTGATAAACTCTCCCACGCATGGTTCAGGACACACCCTAGATCTCATTTTCAAACAGAATATGGACATCAACGTTTTTGACAACACTCCACTACCATGGACGGACCACCATGCTATCAAATTTAAAATCACTACTAACACCATCCTCCAAAAACAGAAACACGTAACAGCAACACACTGGAATAGATCTCAGAAGAAACTTCACTCCGATCTCTTCAAAACTACATTATCGAGCAAAATTCTTTTGCTAAACTCAAACCTCTCAACAGAACAAACGCTCAACTCCCTAAACAATGCATTACTACAAACAGCAGACTTCGTGGCGCCAAAACGCAGAACACTCATCCGCAAAAAAAACTCAAGCTGGTTCAATGGTACTCTCACCCTACTCAAGCAAGAACGTAGAAGAGCTGAAAGAGCATGGAGAAGAAATCCTACCAAGGAAAACCATGCTAACTACAAAGCACTCACGGGGAAATACCACAAGGCAATCTTCAAAGCCAAAAAAGAACATTTCTCAGACACCATCTCATCCGCCTTAAACCGTCCGCGGGAACTGTTCAAAATAGTGGCTCAGTCTATGAACCCGGCCTGCTTAGAGCCCCCAGGAAATGATACTCAAGAATTCTGCAATGAGTTATCAGATTTCTTCATCGACAAAATCGACAACATTCGGAAATCAATCCATCAGAAAACAACGATCATCCTCACTGAACCAAACCAAAAAGAGGATATCGACACGAACATCACTCAACCACCGAATTTCATTTTGTCTCCAATCACCATAGACACAACCAAAAACATCATCAGTAGCCTTCGAGACAGCACATCACCGAACGACATCATCCCCACTAAACTGCTTAAAGAATGTTCCGACATCTTGGCTCCTATCCTAACACAGCTCATAAATCAATCATTCAAAGAAGGGACTGTGCCAACCTCCCTCAAGCAAGGCATCGTCAAACCTCTCCTAAAGAAACCAAATCTCGACCCTAAGGACCCTAACAGCCGCAGACCAATAACAAGCCTCAACACCATCTCCAAGATTATGGAGAAAGCAGTAGTACAACAGCTACAACGCCACCTGGACACACACCAACTCCTGGACCCTCTGCAATCTGGCTTCCGCCCAGGCCATGGCACAGAAACAGCACTTCTGAAGATATGGGATGATGCCCTTGAAGCAGCAGACGACGGAGAACAGAGTCTCCTGGTACTGTTAGACCTCAGCGCAGCATTCGATACAGTAGACCACAATACTTTACTCGTCCGCCTCGCTGAAGTAGTAGGAGCTACAGGTTCTGCTCTAAAATGGTTTACATCCTTCCTAGAGAATCGCTCCCAGACAGTGAAACTAGGTACATTCACCTCGGAAACCCGGGCAGTCTCCTGTGGAGTCCCCCAAGGATCACCCTTGTCACCAGTACTATTCAACATATACATCCGCCCACTTTTCAATATCATCAGGAAAACCGATCTTTGTTTCCATTCATACGCTGACGACACCCAACTCTACCTTCGTATCAACGGACAAAAAGACCTTCATCAGCAATTACAGAATTGCCTCTCCTTAATAGACAACTGGATGACCACTAGCTCCCTCAAACTCAACGGATCAAAAACAGAACTACTTCTCCTACAAGCTAACAAAAATTCCAAAATAAAGACTACATGGACACCTCCCACCATCCTTGGACAGACCATCTCCCCAAGCACCAAAGTCAAAAGTCTTGGAGTCATTTTTGACTCAGAAATGACAATGGATGCACAAATAGGATCAGTGGTGAGCGGATCCCACCATCTCCTCCGCCAACTACGCAGACTAATCCCCTTCATCCCAGAAGAGGACAAAGCGGCAGTTGTGGGAACAATCATCAATTCCCGACTCGACTACGCAAATTCGCTCTACGTAGGACTACCCCAATATCAGCTTGCGCGCTTACAACTCATCCAAAACACGGCGGCAAGACTGTTAACAGGGAAAAAACCCTGGGAATCCATCTCCCCCTCCCTAAAGAGCCTACACTGGCTAACCGTGAAGAAACGGATCACATTCAAGACCCTCTGCATCACCCACAAATGCGTACAAGGAAACGCCCCACCATATCTCCGCGAGAAAATAAAACACTACACACCGACTCGCAGTCTTCGATCAGCTAACCAAAACCTCCTTACCATTCCCAAATACCGCTACAAAGCAAAGGGAGAAGGAAGATTCGCAGTCCAAGGACCTCAACTATGGAACGCTCTTCCTACCAACATCCGCATGGAAGAAAACCACCAGGCCTTCAGGAAAAAACTAAAGACCTTCCTTTTCTGAGAAGCTGACATCAGAGAATGCATCCAGCGCCTTGAGGCGATTCAGTTCGCATTTGCAGCGCTTTATAAATCAATCATTCATTCATTCATTCATGGTATAGAAATCGGAAGTACTCTAAATAGGTATAAAAATTTCGGTAATAACGACATCTTTATAGTATTTATCCGTCCCAACCATGACAATGGGAGAGAGGACCATTGTTTCATGAGGCCTGTGGCTTGTTTCAATAGAGGTAGATAATTGATAGCAAAAAGGTCAGAAAGTGAGGATGTGAGGTATACTCCTAAGTATGGTAATTGATGAGAGACCCAATAAATGGTAAAGAAATTTGAGCCTGTTGAAGATCTGATAATGATAAAGATATATTTAGCACATTTGATTTAACAGGGTTTACAAAGAGCCCTGAAATATGTGCAAATTTATCAAGTACGTTAAGAAGATTAGGGGCGGAAATGTGGGGATGTGATAAAAAAATAAGAATATCGTCTGCAAAAAGACAAAGCTTGTGTTGATAACCACTAGGGATGAGCTTCGAGTTCGAGTCGAACTCATGTTCTACTCGAACATTGGCTGTTCGCAAGTTCTCCGAACAGCGAACAATTTGGGGTGTTCGCGGCAAATTCGAATGCCGCGGAACACCCTTTAAAAGTCTATGGGAGAAATCAAAAGTGCTAATTTTAAAGGCTTATATGCAAGTTATTGTCATAAAAAGTGTTTGGGGACCCGGGTCCTGCCCCAGGGGACATGGATCAATGCAAAAAAAAGTTTTAAAAACGGACGTTTTTTCAGGAACAGTGATTTTATTAATGCTTAAAGTCAAACAATAAAAGTGTAATATCCCTTTAAATTTCGTACCTGGGGGGTGTCTATAGTATGCCTGTAAAGGGGCGCATGTTTCCTGTGTTTAGAACAGTCTGACAGCAAAATGACATTTGGAAGGAAAAAACTCATTTAAAACTACCCGCGGCTATTGCATTGCCGACAATACACATAGAAGTTCATTGATAAAAACGGCATGGGAATTCCCCACAGGGCAACCCCGAACCAAAAAAAAAAAAAAAAAAATGATGTGGGGGTCCCCCTAAATTCCATACAAGGCCCTTCAGGTCTGGTATGGATATTAAGGGGAACCCCAGCCAAAATTTAAAAAAAAAATTGACGTGGGGTTCCCCCTAAATTCCATACCAGACCCTTCAGGTCTGGTATGGATTTTAAGGGGAACCCCGCGCCAAAAAAAAAAAAAAACGGCGTGGGGTCCCCCCAAAAATCCATACCAGACCCTTATCCGAGCACGCAACCTGGCAGGCCTCAGGAAAAGAGGGGGGGACGAGAGTGCGGCCCCCTCCTGAACCGTACCAGGCCACATGCCCTCAACATTGGGAGGGTGCTTTGGGGTAGCCCCCCAAAACACCTTGTCCCCATGTTGATGAAGACAAGGGCCTCATCCCCACAACCCTGGCCGGTGGTTGTGGGGGTCTGCGGGCGGGGGGCTTATTGGAATCTGGAAGCCCCCTTTAACAAGGGGACCCCCAGATCCCGGCCCCCCCCCTGTGTGAAATGGTAAGGGGGTACTTACCCCTACCATTTCACTAAAAAACTGTCAAAAATGTTAAAAATGACAAGAGACAGTTTTTGACAATTCCTTTATTTAAATGCTTCTTCTTTCTTCCTTCATCTTCTTCTTCTTCTGGTTCTTCTGGCTCTTCTGGTTCTTCCTCCGGCGTTCTCGTCCAGCATCTTCTCCGCGGCGTCTTCTATCTTCTTCTCCTCGGGCCGCTCCGCACCCATGGCATGAGGGGAGGCTCCCGCTCTTCTCTTCATCTTCTTCTCTTCTTCATCTTCTTCTTCATCTTCTTCTTCTTCTTCTCTTCTTCCTTCTTCTCTTCTTCATGTCTTCTCCGGGCCGCTCCGCAGCCATGCTGGCATGGTGGGAGGCTCCCGCTGTGTGACGGCGTCTCTTCGTCTGACGGTTCTTAAATAACGGGGGGGGGGCATCCGGTGACCCCGCCCCCCTCTGACGCACGGTGACTTGAGGGACTTCCCTGTGACGTCACGGGGAATGCCACAGAGAAGTCCCGTCATGTCACCGTGCGTCAGAGGGGGGCGGGGTCACCGGGTGGCCCCGCCCCCCGTTATTTAAGAACCGTCAGACGAAGAGACGCCGTCACACAGCGGGAGCCTCCCTCCATGCCACAGCATGGCTGCGGAGCGGCCCGGAGAAGACATGAAGAAGAGAAGAAGGAAGAAGAGAAGAAGAAGAAGAAGATGAAGAAGAAGATGAAGAAGAGAAGAAGATGAAGAGAAGAGCGGGAGCCTCCCCCCCCATGCCATGGGTGCGGAGCGGCCCGAGGAGAAGAAGATAGAAGACGCCGCGGAGAAGATGCTGGACGAGAACGCCGGAGGAAGAACCAGAAGAGCCAGAAGAACCAGAAGAAGAAGAAGATGAAGGAAGAAAGAAGAAGCATTTAAATAAAGGAATTGTCAAAAACTGTCTCTTGTCATTTTTAACATTCTTGACAGTTTTTTAGTGAAATGGTAGGGGTAAGTACCCCCTTACCATTTCACACAGGGGGGGGGCCGGGATCTGGGGGTCCCCTTGTTAAAGGGGGCTTCCAGATTCCGATAAGCCCCCCGCCCGCAGACCCCCACAACCACCGGCCAGGGTTGTGGGGATGAGGCCCTTGTCTTCATCAACATGGGGACAAGGTGTTTTGGGGGGCTACCCCAAAGCACCCTCCCAATGTTGAGGGCATGTGGCCTGGTACGGTTCAGGAGGGGGGGGGCGCACTCTCGTCCCCCCCTCTTTTCCTGCGGCCTGCCAGGTTGCATGCTCGGATAAGGGTCTGGTATGGACTTTTAGGGGGACCCCACGCCGTTTTTTTTTTTTTTTGGCGCGGGGTTCCCCTTAAAATCCATACCAGACCTGAAGGGTCTGGTATGGAATTTAGGGGGAACCCCACATCAATTTTTTTTTTAAATTTTGGCTGGGGTTCCCCTTAATATCCATACCAGACCTGAAGGGCCTTGTATGGAATTTAGGGGGACTCCCACATCATTTTTTTTTTTTTATTTTGGTTCGGGGTTGCCCTGTGGGGAATTCCCATGCCGTTTTTATCAATGAACTTCTATGTGTATTGTCGGCAATGCAATAGCTGCGGTAGTTTTAAATGTGTTTTTTCCTTCAAAATGTCACTTTGCTGTCAGACTGTTCTAAACACGGGAAACATGCGCCCCTTTACAGGCATACTATAGACACCCCTCAGGTATGAAATTTAAAGGGATATTACACTTTTATTGTTTGACTTTAAGCATTATTAAAATCACTGCTCCTGAAAAAACGGCCGTTTTTAAAACTTTTTTTTGCATTGATTCATGTCCCCTGGGGGAGGACCCGGGTCCCCAAACACTTTTATTGACAATAACTTGCATATTAGCCTTTAAAATTAGCACTTTTGATTATTCATGTTCGTGTCCCATAGACTTTAACGGCGGTCGCGTGTTCGAACGAATTTTTTTCCTGTTCGCATGTTCTGGTGCGAACCGAACAGGGGGGTGTTCGGCTCATCCCTAATAACCACCTAATTCAATACCTTTGATGTCTGGATTAGATCTGATTAATTGTGCTAAAGGTTCTATAAGTAGAGCGAAAAGCAGCGGGGATAGGGGGCAGCCTTGTCTCGTACCTCTTCTAATATCGAGCATTGACGATTTGTAGCCAGCATATTTAATATAAGCCCTCGGATTGTTATAAAGAGAGGAAACCCAGGTTAGAAAATGTATTCCAAAACCCCATTTTTGAAGCATATACTGCATATAAGGCCAGGTGACTGAATCAAATGCTTTTTTGATGTCTAAAGATAAGAGGCAGGTTGGGATGCATCTGGATTTAGCTGCATGAATGAGTAAAAGGGTTCTTCTTATATTATCTCCTGCCTGTCTCTTGGGCATAAAACCAGTTTGGTCCCTTTGTATAAGTTGACCTATAATATTGTTCAATCTAGATGCCAATATCTTGGCAAGCAATTTAATATCTAAATTGAGTAGGGATATAGGGCGATGATTAGTCCAAGAGGTAGTATCTGAACGGGGTTTGGGAATCATAACTATAATAGATTTTAATGTCTCAGATTGAAATAAGTGTCCTGCCAAGATAGAATTGAAGGCTCTAGTCAAGACTGGAGTTAAGATGTGCTCAAAATTTTTATAATATGATGCCGAAAACCCGTCAGGGCCCGGTCTTTTATGAAGTTTCAAACTTTTTATAGCATTCTGAACTTCAATATTTGTGATAGGACACTCAAGTCTCTCTCGTTGTTCATTAGCTAGAGTAGGGAGTTTGATATTGGAGAAAAGAGTATCTGCATTGGTTTGATTAAAATCATGAGTATAGGAATACACTTTAGCTAAATTAGATCGAAATATTTCTAATATTTTAATTGGATGTACGCATCACGTGACGTTTTCAGTCGTATAGGGATCCGTATTTGATCTATTGATTTCAAATTTCTTGCCAAAGAGGTGGTGGGTTTGTTGGCATTAAGGTATTGAATGTGTTGTCATTTACATAGTCTGCTGAGTCAGTTAAAAATAAATCTAGATCAAGACGAGCTTTGTCTAATTTAGTGTTGTTAATGGCATTCAGGGATGATTGAAAGGCGGAATGACACGAGTTAAAGTTATCTTCCAACTTTGCAAACAAAAGTTTACGTTCTCTTTTGAGGTTTGTAGCTTGTTGTATCAGTCTACCACGAATAACCACTTTGTGAGCTTCCCACAACGTGGTGTCAGAAATATCTCCGGTATCATTGGAATAGAGATAATCCTTTAGTGCTATTTCAATTTCACTACGACGGGAAGGGTGAGTTAATGTGGAGTCATTAATACACCAATTAGTATCGTGGGATCTGGGTATTGTAGATGCAATGGATGTGCATATCGCAAATGATCTGTCCATGTAAAGGGTAGAATGTTTGAAGATAAAATTTCAGGGGTCATGCTATAAGGGATTAGGATATGGTCTATACGTGAGAATGATTTATGTGGGTAGGAATAATACGTAAAACGTCTACTAGTAGCATTAAGCTCTCGCCATGTGTCTACCAAACCATGTTTAGCAAGTAGATGTTGAAGAGTTACTTTAATAGACCTATTGATGGGTGCCGGAGGAGACTTATCTAAGAAGGGGAAAACTGTTGCATTTGAGTCTCCACATAAAACTACAGTGCCAAATTTGTGGGTTTCTACAATTTGGAAAAGATGGTACAAAAAGGATTCTGGTCTCTTATTTGGTGCATAATATGATACTATTGTGACAGCCATATCCAATATATATCCTGTGAGAAGTAAATATTTTCCCTCCGGATCTTTCAGTTGAGTTAAAAGGGTAAATAGCATAGAACGATGAAATCCGATAAGAGTCCCTCGTTGTTTAACTGTGGTTGAGGCGGTAAAAAATTGTGGCTAAGAGGGGGAAAGAAATTTAGGAGTAGCTTTATCTGTAAAGTGAGTTTCCTGCAAACAAATAATGTGTGCCTTCTTGGCTGAGAAAGATCTCATTGCTTTTGTGCGTTTATGTGGAATATTAAATCCTTGAACATTCAAGGATAGAATATTTATCGGGGCCATAATAGATCAGAGATGACTATCACACCATATAGAATACAATTAATAACTAGAGTCAAGGACACCACCCCGAGAGAAAGAAAAGGAAAAGAAAGGACAGAATAGGAGAGAACAATTTGCAATCGAGTAACCCTAATATGATAACATTTAAGCATAAAAAAAAGCAAAATGCTAGGGTAAGGGAGCAACTAAGAGGAGTAATCAAAAAACTCCAAGAGGCTCCAAAACCATCCGCAGACTCCCACATAATAACAGCGAGAGTCCGAGGATGGAGAGGGGGGCAACAAGAAGTTCCGAAAGGACGAACTTCGCCGGAGAACTACAGCTCCATTAAAATATACTACTATAACTTATAATACTAGACGCAATCTTAGGCAAACTAAAATATTTAAATCGCTACCGGCCTTAAGATTGTTTATTTATATGATAATCGTGACAAAAAAAAAAAAAATTTAAATAAATAAACATATAAATATATATATATATATATATATACATATACATATACACATATATACATATATATATATATATATATATACATACATACATACACACATGCACATACATATACATACACATATACACACAAATGCATACATATACATACACATATACATTAAAAAAAAAATATATATATATATATATATATACACACACATATATATATATATATATATATATATATATATATATATATATATATATTCATCTTTAAAATAAATAAATAAAAAATATATGCAAACATATATACACCCATACACATATGTATATATATATAAACATACACATACATACACATACATTTTATTAACAGATAGGATATTAAGTGTTGGTCATATCCAGGTACCAAAGTGTAATCAAAAAATTATTATTAAAAGCTGTAAAAAAAAAAAAAAAAAAAGGAAAAAAGAAAAAAAAAAGAAAAACAAAATATATTTTCTCAAAAAATTATGGATGACATAGACATTAGAAACAAGGATTAGACTGGAAGTCCAAAAACCTGAAACATTGGTATTGTGAATAGTGGGTTCACTTAAACAGATTATAATATAATACTGAAGATTCGAATAGAAGACATTCTTTAACAGATATATATATAAAAAAAATATATATATCAGTCCATTGAATCTTCATTATTAGGGGAAGAGTTGTCAAAGCGGCCTCGCTTATGTAGATTCTGACGCGAAGAGGTGGGAGAGTTATGTACTCCTGTTGCATTTTGCTGAGGTGATCCTGAGGCTGACCTTCTGCGTGGTAAATCTTTAGGTGAATCCTGGTCCTTTAGGCCCAACTCGATCAAAGCTGACTGCAATTCCTCTGAAGAGCGACATACATATTTAGTTTCTAAATGTGTAAATCTGAGCGAAAAAGGAAAACCCCAATCATAAGTAATTTGATGACGCTGAAGTACTTGTAACTGGGGTTTGAGTGCACGTCTTTTTGCCACTGTAATAGGAGAGAGGTCTGCAAAAAGCTGATATACATGACCTTGAAAGGTGAGAGAATCCTTTCCTCTGGCTGCTGCAAGCAATTGTTCTTTAGTGCGATAATAATGCATTTTAGCAATTATGTCCCTAGGAGGACCATTTATTCTACGTTGAGCTAAAGCTCTATGCACTCTATCCATTTCTAATCTCTCTATTGGGATACCAGGTTGTAGTTCCTGAAATAGTGCAGTAATAGTGGCTTGAACATCAAGGACAGTCTCAGAGATACCTCTAATCCGCAAGTTGGCCCGACGATCCCTATTCTCCTGGTCCTCTAAACGTGACTGTAATACAGCATTTTCTTCTTTCAGGTTCATAAATTCTGACTCATATTGCTGTGTTTGGCTTTCCAGATCATCCATCCTTATTTCTAGCTCAGCTGTTCTTTGCCCCAATTCTCTAATTTCCTTTGTTAATTTATCTGTTATGTGGTCTGACGTCTGTTTCAGGGCTTTTTGTAATATTCGCTCAAATTTTTTAAATAAATCTGTTTGTGATGCTGATTGTGAGCCTCCTATGTCTGTATCAGACTCTCCAGAAAAATCTATAGTGCTTGTATTAAGTTTCAGTGGCTTGGCAGTATGTGAGGTGCTGGGCTGTGAGGTAACTGCCGCCGCCATCTTGGATAACGGCCGGGCCGGCGTTTCTTTAATGTTACCAGACTTAAATTTGGATTTGGTACCTTTCAGAACCATTCTAATAGTACCTGAGTACTTTACAGGTAAGTGCCAGGTAGTTTTGATGATTTTCGGCGTCTCTGGGACCTGTAGTCCTCCGGCGAAAACGGCCTTGGAGTGGAGCTCTAAGCAGGCATAACTAACCTCTCAGGCATCCGCGCATGCGCCTTACCCGATATACTTCAAGTCACATGAAAGTCACACCAAAGTAGTACAGGGACTACTTTGAAGTTGATGCGACTTAAAGTAGCACAGATATGAATGGTTATCATTGAGAATCATGGAGTACAACTTGTCATGCAAATCAGAGGTCCAAATTTGCAGGAAAAGTCGCCCAACTGTGAAACAAGTCATAAATATTTTAATAAAACAAGCTCTCATTTATACTTGCATAGTCCTTACTGAATTACATCAGCAGAACGAATACAGGAAGTGATGTGTGCACATGGGATGGAAGCAAATGTGTGGTGATGTCAAACAAATCAATGAGCCCCACCCACACTAAATCTAACTACCACATCAACCCCCACATTGAGTAAGCACAAGTACATATCCTACACTTACCCAGCAAATGAGCAGCACCTCCTCTTTGCTAAAGAGACCTCGCAATGTCCACCTAGATGGAGATCCTGACCAGCACGGGAACTTCTGGGTGCATACAATGACTAATTTCCGGGTCAGAAGGTGAAACCACACTCTTGATTGCAGCTGCGAATATTTGATCGCAACCACAATTCGTATTTTTTCTTTTAGTTTATTTGCAAATATGCAAATCTGTACTTCTACATATATTTGAAGGTAAACTTAAGGGAGTTTGATAAGAAATTGTGTCCCTGGGTTAGCAGCAGGTGAATTACAAAGACAAAAGGCCCAGTTTGAGCCCTGGTTCACACTGACAGAGGGAGGAAATCGTTCAGCTGAACTCACACAATTTAATTCCCGCATGTCAGTCCCGACTGTGGGGGCAACATCAGAGACATTGGTGCAGGTTTCTGCACCAATATCAATACAAATCGCACCAATTAGAACAGTGCAATTGCCACCGATTTGACATGTCAAATCGCACCAATGTGAACCAGAGCTGACACATTCAAACACTGCCTATCCACCAGCTGAATTCATTACCTGCAATTCTCCACAGCTGTTAGATATAAAGATTCCACTTTTATCACTTACTTGCAGGTGTGCTGAAGCCTAGGTTTACATTGGAGCAATTTGAGAGATCAAATTGCATGACAAGACACAGCCCATTAGCGGCAATGGCACTGTTCCAATCGATGTGACACCGATTTGCAAAAGCAGTTCCTGCACTACTTTTGCTGATTTCAGGTGTGACTTCAATAGAAATCTGTATGAAGCCACACAGATGTCTATCAAGTAGCACCTAAAATCGCGCTGACCTTGCTACTTTGAAATCGGGCTACTTCAAGTGAAGTAGCCCAATTTAAAAGTAGCATCAATGTGAACCAGGGCAAGAGACTAGCTTTTTCGGTGCACAAATACATATAGAAATGATCTTATTAGATATAAAAAGATATTATTCTACCCCAAAACTAATTAAAAGAAAGAAAAAAAAAACAAAACACCCCCAGCAGAAACAAAATTATGTACATTCATTTACTAGCAAAAAAAAAAAAAAATATTTCTACAGGATATATGGTGCTACATTTAGCAAAACATTTAGCAATTGGATTTTAAGGGCCCTGCTCATCTTAATCTAAAATTTGCCTAAACCTTAGAGTGGACACAGCTTTACTTTCAGTGTATAACGGGCAACACATCATTTTTGTCGGCAAAATTATAGAAACATACTTAACAGCCATTCTTACAAAGCATTCCAACATAATATTAAAAAAGGCACGTATTCAATACATAACACCCACCACCAGCCCACAATCCACACACATACTTTGGTGACCACATTCTGCTGGAAGCTGCATTTCTGTGTACATGATTAAGCAATGAGCTCAAAGAGTAGAACGTCAGCACATACTCCCAAACCATGCAGGCGTCACAATACTTTTGGCTAGATAGTGTATCTGGAGAAGATTTACAATGGTGTGGCATGTTTGGGATTTGAACCCAGACACTCAGGGATACTAAGCAGAAGTTCTAACCTCTAAGCCACAGAGCTGCCACATGTGAGAACCTCCTACACATAACTACACATAAATACTGCATGTCTTTGGACATACAGGTGATGGAATTACATTACTCAAGAGTTATTCTGCTTGATTTATTCTGTGATATTTGGTGTTTTTTTGTGGGTGAGAGTAGAATATTACCCTCAAATTTTTGGGAATTACATTTTGATTTCTGATGTTGGTACACATATCAAATTTTTTGGGCTCAAATTATGAATATTTGGAAATAATAAAAAGCACAAAAAATGTGATTCATTTTAAATTTGCATCAGCAATGGTACTGTTTGTGGATTGTAAAGACACCTGTGTGAGTTTGGGTAAAGATTGTTGTGAAATGGTGAGTAACAAGTGAAAGTGACAGAGAAAAATATATTTTACCAAAGAAAAAAAAACATTTCACATTCTAGCATTCTTAAAAATAAAATATTTTAAGTAGAAGCAACAATGTTGCAAAGGAAAATTTAATTCAGAGAAACATACATTTCATCTCAACATTAAAAGTTTTTTTTGTGAAAGTTACAATTGTTTCATTAGAATTAATGGCTGAAACTTGATTTGGACTAGAATAGAACAGATTTTCACTTCCAAAAAATGGTCTCTAATTAGCTCTCATTTTGGTATTTACTATAGCGCCGGGTAAAAAAGACACCTGAGTTAAAATGAGAGCTATTTTCAGGTCAGAGCATGCTCAGTTGTGTTGGCACCTAGTTGTCCAAAACGGGGAATTTTTCACTTTTCAGTCTTTTAAAGATATTTCAGTGTAGAAATCACTTTTTAACACAGTTTAAAAGCAGATTATCTTTTAACAATATACCGCATATATCTGTACCATTTAGGCAATTATATCATGCTTTTAACATTATTTCCATGTGCACTACTCCAGGTTTTAGCAGAGTAAGGGTTTTGCTCGCTATTTGGTTTCAGGGAACAATAGTAAATTCGATTTTGGGAGTATTTTCCCACCAGCGCTATAGTGAATACCGTTTTAGCGCTAATTAGCGCTAATTAGTGCCAATTAGCGCTGATTTGCGCCGCAGCTCTATAGTAAATAAACCCCAGTGTGTCAACATGTGCTATCTGCCATCACGGGATATCAATGGGTGGGTGCAACCCCTTCCTTGCAACTAAAGTAGCTGAGAGGAAGGGGTTGCACCCCCAAAACAAGTCCATTGATCCCGCATGATGTGAGCTAGCACATGTTGACATTAGGCATGGGATCAGGAGGGAAATCCCCATTTTGACTCTCACTTTGTGTGCATCTTCAAAGTTTGGCTTTCACAGGGGTGACCCCATCTGATGAAGGCAAGATCAACACAGTTTGGACATACTAATGTCTGATCTTGCGTTCATTTTTTTCAAAGTTGAACTTTGTAAGTTTCTGAGTTAGGTATTGTTTTATGGTTTTAAACATGCCTATTTAACACAAAAAAGGCTATTTGTACTGTCTATACCAAAAATGTTATTCCTAAAATATGTTGGTTTGTTCAAAAACCCCTTTCTAATGCACATGTGAATGTGCACAGAGTAAAAATTTTAAGACTCAACAATGTGTGGCTTCTTCTTTCAATGCTCAATAGCAGTTTTTGGAGTAAGTTGTTGTTTACAGTGACAATGGACGTTATTTTCTAAAGGCAAATTAACTTTGCACTCCAAGTGCAGTGCACTTGGAGTGCAAAGTGGATTTTCCTTTAGTAAATAACTCCCACGGTGCTTTATAATTTGCCACAATCATGCTATTTTCGTGACTCCCCAAAATTCAATCATGGTGCTGAAAATGATGAATCTTTTATCATTAATGCAATACATACATTAACAACAAAAAAAGTGTGTGTGTGTGTAGCAGACCCACAACATAATATTACGCAGAAGAAGAGATTGTCACCTCATGTATCAAATAAATTACGTTTGTACTATTGAAGAAAATGACCATAGAAAAAGGCCATTGGAGAACCTAGGAGACAGCTAAAAGAAACACAAGCAGTAAATCAAATGAAATATGAGTTCAGTTTATACCAAAAATATTTATTTGAGAAAAGTTTCACACATTGTCTGGCATATCAATGGCCCCTACCCGCAAAGTACTCAAGATACTTCTGTCTAATTTTGCGCTTTGGGGGGGCAAGCCAGGATGGCCAGGTTCAAGTGTGGTCAAGGTAGTTGGATTTGGAACACCGGCCTCAGTCCCAACTGAGGCCACATAGTTTATAGCATTTTTCTGTAGGAAATTGTGGAGAATGCAACAGGCAAGGACGATATGATTCAGTTTATATTCCGCCATATGGATCGCTGTCATAAATAGGCGGAACCGGCTGGCCATTATTCCAAAGGCAGCCGGTAATTAAAAACCCTCTGGTCCGGGTGAGGGCCGCAGAAGATGGTCCCCCAGTGCAAAAGCTTCATCTACGACGAAGACAAACGGGAGTCCCACCACATTGTCTTCCGGAGGTGGCAAGCCCAAGCCGCAATTCGGGAGCCGTCTGTAAAACTCCATCCGGGCGATGACTCCACCATCCAACATCTGGCCATTTTTCCCCATGTCCACATACAGAAACTCGTAAGTCGCCGACACCACCGCCAACAACACTATACTATTAAACCCCTTGTGATTATAATAGCATGACCCCGAGTTGGGGAGTGGTACAATGTGGGCGTGTTTCCCATCTATTGCCCCTCCGCAGCTGGGAAAGTCCCACTGCTGGGCAAACTGTGATGCCACAGTCTGCCATTCCTGTGGCGTTAAAGGAAACTGTGGAGTGAAACAAGAAAAAAAAAAGTAGTACTTTTGCACATAAACATCGCAAGCAGATTAAACACAAACATTCTTGGCCAACATTATTATAACATTTATTTGAAGGAGTATTTAAAGACAAATATATAAAGTACACTTATCAGATTCCTCACCCTCTCTGATGGCCCATAGTAAAAATTATAGGGGGGGGATGTTTTGGAAAGGTAACCCTCTCCACTTCCATGAGGGCTGAATGCATAAATAATGTGTTTAACTTTGGCCATCCCCTCCTTACTTACACTATTGGCAGCCCACTGGACAGGTAAGAAGTGTCATAATAAAAAAATATAAATACACACTGTACAAATTGAAGCACATTTTTTCATTCTGCAGTTACCTATCAAGATAATAAGAGAACAAAACTTTAAACAGTATCATTTGAAAGTATTCAGGCAGGCCCTTGGACTACATGCTTTGGGGAATTCATCCATAAATATGTCCACAAAAGAGGTAGGTATAGTGTGTATGGGTTGGGCAAAGTCAGCAGATAGAGGATTGGTATTGGTTGACTTAGTGGTTGGGGGGAGGGAGGGTTCAAAATGAGTTTGGGACCCCCAAAAAAAGCATCAGGCACTCTGCATGAATTTATGGACACGAATACCATTTGTACACATTTTAGGGGGTGTTTAGGGTAAAGCACTACAATGGAGCTGACAAAATACATTAAGTGACTAGGCTAGGTGTGTATGGGCCCAGGATAGCATGCTGGGGAGGTTAGTAAAGGCAAATATGCATGAAGGACAAAAAAGGAACTTTAAAAAATTCAAGCATACATGAGGACAAATGGAACATTCACAGCATATTACAATCATGGTAATTAGGGAATGATTAAATAAATACAATACATTAGCAAAAATTAAATACATATAATGTGATGTTAAAGGAGTAATCTTACCTTAATATAGTCCTTCTGCAGGACCTGAATGATGGCAGAACAGGTCTCTGGAATAATGATCCCCAGAGCCTGGGGGGAGATGCCTGATGAGAACTTGATGTCCTGCAGACTTCTCCCTGTCGTCAAGTACCGCAACATGGCGACTAGCCTCTGTTCGGGAGTGATGGCTTGCCGCATGCAGGTGTCCTACTTGGTAATATGAGGGTATAGCAAAGCCAACAGACGGTGAAAAATGGGGTCCGTCATCCAGAGATAATTCCTGAAATCATCAGGATTATTCTCCTGGATCTCCCGCAAAAAATGCATTTGCGAGAATTGGTCATGCTGGAGCAACCAATTCTTGGTCCATGAACTCCTCCCCACTCTGTTCATGGACTGGGCTTGGGTCAAAGTAATAAGAACCCCAACGCCAAGCCCCTGCACAGCATGAACTCTACGATGAGTACATACCCGCAATATGGCTTTAAAACGTCCGGCTAGTCAGAACGAACTAACATAAGGCACTGAAAAACAGAAAGGCCTGAGAAGAGCGAGCTGAAAATCAGAAAAGAGCGGACAAGAACGCACTGCAAAATTAAATACATACTATAAAATACGCACTGAAAAACAAATGCGAACTGACTACACGCACTGAAAATCATATACGAACCCACAAGCACAAACTGAAGAGCAGTAACGATCTGAAAAGCACGAGGCTGAAAAGCGCAAATCGTCTCTCACCAAACTTCTACTAACACGGGATTAGCAGAAGGAGCCCAAAGGGTGGTGCACTGGATATTGAACTTCCCTTTTCTAGTGCCGTCGTACGTGTTGTACGTCACCGCGTTCTGGACATTCAGAATTTCCGAAAAGATTTGTGTGACCGTGGGGGCCATTTGCTATAGTGCCGCGGCACTAATTAGCGCTAAAACTGTATTCACTATAGCGCTGGTGAGAAAATACTCCCAAAATCAAATAAATCAAATTTACTATAGTTCCCTGAAACTAAATGGCGCCCAAATCCTTACTCTGCTAAAAGCTGGAGAATTGCACATGGAAATAATGTTTAGAGCATGATATAATTGCCTAAATGGTACTGAAATATGCAATATATTATTTAAAGATAATCTGCTTTTAAACTGTGTGAAAAAGTGATTTCTACACTGAAATATCTTTAAAAGTCAGAGAAGAGATAAATTCCCCGTTTCTGTACAACTAGGTGCCAACACAACTGAGCATGCTCAGACCTGCAAATAGCTCTCATTTTAGCTCCAGTGTCTTTTTTACCAGGCACTATAATAAATACCAGAATTAGCGCTTGGCTAAAATGCGTTTTTGAGAATGAAAATCGGCGCTATTATAGTCCAATGCAAGTTTTAGCCATTGATTCTAATGGTACAATAAATAAATACTTTTAATGTTGAAATGAAATGTAACTTTCTCTGAAATAAATGTTCCTTGCAACATTGTTGCTGCTTCTATTTTGTTTTTTCTCATATATTTTGTTTTTAAGAATGCTAGAAATGTTTTGATGTTTTGGGAAGATATATTTTTCACTGTCACTTTCACTTGTTGCTCTCCATCTCACAACAATCTTTACCCAAACTCACACAGGTGTCTTTACAAAGCACAATAATTGAAAAGTGTCCTTCGCGCTGATGGATAATAAATAGTGAAGTCGCTAAATAATTATGTGTGTAGGTGATAATAGGTAAACAAGTGATAATATTGCAGCAAAATGGGGGTGTTCACACCAACACTTAGTAACATCAATAATTGAATCAATTTCGCGCAATATTAGAAGTAAAAAACGTGTGAGTGTGAGTGAATATGCATACATAATATACATACTGAATGCCTGATTACTACTAACTGAAGGTGAGGGTTCTGTGAGACTACACTAGGAGACACCAGCAGCAGAAGGACACACATTCATTACATCTTATTCATCAAGATTAAATAGAAGAATTACTTACAGACTATTTATATGCCAGTACCCACCTACCTCCTTTAAAGCACTTTTTTGTCTGAACACCTGCACTTTATTATAGCACCAAAGTGGACTATCATCACATATTTTTATGATCACTATTTTTATGTGTACTTTTCTATGACATTATTTATGATTGATTGCACATTTTGATTAATGATTTTAGAAGATTTCATTGTTTTTTATTCACAAGGAATTGTTATTTATCAGGCTAATTTATTTTTTATGCACGTAATTTATTCACGTTGATTACAGGGTGGTATTTATATTATTTTAGTATTTAATTGCAATTATTTGAATACCATCACTATATTGGTAAATAGTAGCGATCATCAAAATGCAAAACAGAGATCAGTGATCCTAGCATTAATAGCAGCAGTTACTATTACCAGTGTCCCACACTTGCATTATAGTATGCACTTTGTATAGTCACTCACACGTTTTTTACTTCTAATATTGCGCGAAATTGATTCAATTATTGATTTTACAAAGCACAAACAATACCATTGCTGATGCCAATTTAAAATGAGTCACAATTTTTTGTGCTTTTTATTATTTCCAAATATTCATAATTTGAGCCCAAAAAATGTGATATGTGTACCAACATCAGAAATCAAAATGTAATTCCCAAAAATTTGAGGGTAATATCACTATTCTACACTGACCCACAAAGAACCACCAAATATAAAAGAATAAATCAAGAAGAATAACTCTTGAGTAATGTAATTCCATCACCTGTCCAAAAGAAATGCAGTATTTACAAGTATTTTTGTGTAGGAGGTTCTTGCATGTGGCAGCTCCGTGGCTTAGAGGTTAGAACTTCTGCTGAGCATCTGGGTTTGATTCCCAAATATGCTGCTTCATGTAGAGAAGTTGTCTCATCTCCCAGGTCCTAAAACTGTGTCTAAATGCAGTATTTATGTGTAGGAGGGTTCCACCACCATTATAAATCTTGCCAGATACACTATCTAGCCAAAAGTATTGGGACGCCTGCCTTTACACACACACATGACCTTTAGTAGCAGCCCAGTCCTAGTCCATAGGGTTAAAATTTGATTTGGCCCACGTTTTGCAGCTAGAACAGCTTCTGGAAGGCTGGGAAGGCTGTCCACAAGGTTTACTGTGTCTATGGCAATGTTTGACCATTCTTTCAGAAGTGCATTTGTGAAGCCAGGCACTGATGTTGGATGAGAAGGTCTGGCTCGCAGTCTCTACTCTAAATTCAGCCAAAAGGTGTTCTAGGTTGAGGTCAGGACTCTGTGCAGGCCAGTCAAGTTCCTCCACCCCAAACTCACTCATCCATGTCTTTATGTACCTTGCTTTGTGCACAGGTATGCAGTCATTTTGGAACAGGAAGGGATCATCCCCAAACTGTTCCCACAAAGTTGGGAGCATGAAATTGTCCAAAATGTCTTGTTATGATGATGCCTTCACTGGAACTAAGGGGCCAAGCCCAACCCTTGAAAAACAACCCCACACCATAATTCCCCCCTTCACTAAATGATTTGGACCAATGCACAAAGCAAGGTCCATAAAGACATGGATGAGTGAGTTTGGGAAGGAAGAACTTGACTGACCTGGACAGAGTCCTGACCTCAACACAACAGAACACCTTGGGGATGAATTAGAGTGGAGACTGTAAGCCAGGCCTTCTCGTCCAACATCAGTGCCTGACCTCACAAATGCACTTGGAAGAATGGTCAAACGATCCTATAGACACACTCCTAAACCTTGTGGATAGCCTTCCCAGAAGAGTTGAAACTGTTATAGCTGCAGAGGGTGGGCCAACTCAATATTGAACCCTACGGACTAAGACTGGGATGCCATTACAGTTCATGTGCGTTTAAAGGCAGGTGTTCCAATACTTAGGCCAATATATTGTATATTGCTTGTGACACTGAGCATGGCTATGGACTTAGGGCTGGTTCACACCACAGAGATGCAGACACCATGTGTGAGGCTGCCTGCTGGCTAAGTGGGTAGAAATTCTGTCTAGCAGCACTGTGGTTGCTCGTTCAATTCCCTAATATGCTAATGCTTTTGTTGAAGTTTACCTGTGTGGGTTTCTCACTCCAAAGACATGCTGGCATTTAATTTGTCTCCTGTCGAAATAGTCTCTAATGTAAGAAAGTTAATTTTGTACTTTAGATTGGAAGCTCATTGCAGCCACGGATTGATGCTAATGGGGGTTATTTACGAAAGGCAAATCCACTTTGCACTACAAGTGCAAAGTGCATATGAAATTGCACTTGGAAGTGCAGTCACTGTAAATCTGAAGGGTAGATCTGAAATGAGGGGAAGCTCTGCTGTTTTTATCATCCAATCATGTGCAAGCTAAAATGCTGTTTTTTACTTTCCTTGCATGTCCCCCTCAGATCTACAGCGGCTACACTTCCAAGTGCATTTTCAGTGCATTTTCAAGTACACTTTGCACTTGTAGTGAAAAGTGGATTTGCCTTTCGTAAATAACCTCCAATGTTTGTTAGCACTAATCATGCCCAGGGACTTGGACATTTAAAATTGTAGGGTTTACACTGCACAGGTACATATGTTTAGAAAACTGTTGCTTTGTTTATGTGCATGCAAAACTTTGATCTTTGGCCTGTAGTTGGAGATTTGATGAACATAGCCAAAGGCTAACACAGTGTGCTAACAATACAACTTCTCTTATATAAAGGGCTGCAGTTGGGGGGGGGGGGGGGTTTGTTTGGCCTAAGAAGGTCAGGTTTTTTGCTGTGATTTGTGGGGGGGGAAGGAATGATAGTGTGCATATTGACAAATGCCCAAGTAGGGTTGTTTGCTGAAATTCTTGTGCATTTTTTCCATCAAAAGTGGGTTTTTCTGGCCATGCTGTCAATGTTGTGTGTGTATTGTTCCTGTCTGTCTATGCAAACATGGTTTGGGAGCATGTGCTTAGTCATGTACACAGAAATGCAGCTTCCAGCAGAACACGGTCACCAATGTATGTATGTGTGGATTGTAGGGTGGTAGTGGGTGTTTTGAATAAGTGCCTTTTTTAATATGTTGGAATGCTTTGTAAGAATGACTATTAAGTATGTTTCTATAATCTTGCAGATAAAAATGTGCTGTGTTACCCGTTATACACTGAACGTAAAGCTGTGTCCACTCTAAGGTTTAGACACATTTTAGATTGTAAGAACAGGGCCCTTAAAATACAATTGCTAACTGTTTTGCTAAATGTAGCACCATATATCCTGTAGAATTTTTTTTTTTGAAGCTAGTAAATGAATGTACATAGCTTTGTTTCTGCTGGCAAAATAAAAGTACATTATTGAGCTTGTTTGTTGTGGTGGTTTTTCTCTTTTTTCTTTTCTTTCTTTTAATTAGTTTTGGGGGTGGTGGTTTTGGAGAAGTGCAATATCTTCATCTTATCTTATCTTTTCTATATGTATTTGTGCACCAAAAAAACTAGTCTCTTCGCCCTGGTTCACATTGATGCTACTTTGAAATCAGGCTACTTCGCTTGATTTCAAAGTAGCAAGGTCAGCACGATTTCAGGTGCTACTTGATAGACATCTGTGTGGTTTCATACAGATTTCTATTGAAGTCACACCTGAAATCAGCAAAAGTAGTGCAGGAACTACTTTTGCAAATCGGTGCGACGCTGCAAAATCAGGGTTGCATTGATTGGAACAGTGCCATTGCTGCCAATAGGCTGTGACTTGTCATGGGATTTGAGCTCTCAAATCGCATGACAAATTACTCTAATGTAAACCTAGACTTCAGCACACCTGCAAGTAAGTGATAAAGGTGGAATCTTTATATATCAGCTGTGGAGAATTGCAGGTAATGATTTCAGCTGGTGGATAGGCAGTGTTGTACGTGTCAGCTCTGGTTCACATTGGTGCGATTTGACATGTCAAATCGGTGGTAATTGCATTGTTCTGATTGGTGTGACTTTGGGGTGTGTTTTGTATTGATATCAGTGCAAAAACCTGCACAGATGTCTCTGATATTGCCCCTGCAGTCGGGATGGACATGTGGGAATTAAATTGTGTGAGTTCAGCTGGACAATTTCCTCCTGCTGTCAGTGTGAGCCAGGGCTCAAACTGGGCTTTTTGTCTTTGTAATTCACTTGCTGCTATCCCAGGGACAACATTTCTTATCAAACTCACTTAAGTTTACCTTCAAATATATGTAGAAATACAGATTTGCATATCTGCAAATAAACCAAAATAATCGTGGTTGCGATCAAATATTCACAGCTGTGATCAAAAGAGTGTGGTTTCACCCTCTGACCCGGAAATGAGTCATTGTATGTGCCCGGAAGTTCCTGTGCTGGTCAGGATCTCCATCTAGGTGGACATGGCAAGGTCTCTCTTTAGCAAAGAGGGTAGGATAAGAGTAGGATATGTACTTACTCAATGTGGGGTGGATGTGGTAGTTAGATTTGGTGTGGGTGGGGTTCATTGATTTGTTTGGCATCACCACACATTTGCTTCCATCCCATGTGCACACATCACTTCCTGCATTTGTTCTGCTGATGTAAATCGGTAAGGACTATGCAAGTATCAATGAGAGCTCCTTTTATTAAAATATATATGACTTGTTTCACAGTTGGGCGACTTTTCCAGCAAATTTGGACCTCTGAGTTGCATGACACGTTGTACTCCATGATTCTCAATGATAACCATTCATATCTGTGCTACTTTAAGTCGCACTAACTTCAAAGTAGTCCCTATACTACTTTGGTGAGACTTTCATGTGACTTGAGGTACATAGGGCGCAATATTACACAGGCATTCCCAGAGGTTGGGGCCAAGTTGCAGCAGCAAAGTGGCATCAAAATAGTGTGACTTTCAGGTCGCAGCAGGGTAAATGAGATTCAAGGATAACACCTTTGAATTTGGCCCTATTGTCACTTATGCATCCTGAAAGTGTGGCAAATTCGTTCCTGCACTACCTTGGTTTGACTTTGATGCGATTTGAGGTCCATACACCACAAGATTACACAGACATTGCTTCAAGTCATGGCAAAGCTGTGCAATTTTAAGGTCGCACACGTGCAAATGGGGCCTTATTCAAAGGTGTTATCAATTAATCTCATTAGGTTACTTTCACACTTGGGTGACTTTTCATGCAGCGTTGGACCTCAGAGTCACATGAAAAGTTGCCCCCCATGATTTCCATTCATATCTATGCAACTTCGCCCATGTTCACATAGCTCTGAATTGACATGTCAAATTGCAGGCCAAATCGGCGCCTATTGACGGCAATGGAACTGTCCGTATTGGTGCGACGCCACAACGATTCCCAAAAGTAGTTCCTACACTACTTTGGGTGACTTCAGGGGGCGATTTCTTACCTCCCAACTTTTTGAGATCTGTATAAAGAGACACCTATTAGCAAAAGTATGTAGGCATAGGACACGCCTCCTAAAACACCTTCTTAAAGGAGAATTATTCAACAAAAAAAAAAATATATAAGTTAAACCTCTAAGTGCTTTTTTTTACCAATAATATTCCTTTAGATTGGTTAGTAAATTAGTAAATGTATTTTCTCTGTAGGTATGTGCTCAGCTCTGTAGCAGTATCCCCTGGTATCCCCTGCTGCCCTCAAAGGTTCAAGTCATGAGTTCAAATCCCACTGACAGCATCACCTCCTGAAAGCTTGCATTGTACTCAGCAGCATAATTAGCCAATGCACATCTATTTGGTTTATTCCATATTTTAACTCTTCAAATGCATGCAATCGTATGTACTTATTCAATAATATTATGGTGTGGAATTCCAAAAATCAAGGAAAAAAAATGTTGTAGGGTCCCCCCAGTACATACCAGGCCCTTCGGGCCTGGACTTTAAGGGGAGCCCACACCAAAATGTAAAATAAAATTGATGTGGGGCCCTCCCAAAATCCATACCATACCCTTATCCGAGCATGCAGCCTTGAGGTCAGGATAGGGGGGCGAGCAAGCACCCTCCCCTTTCCGTACAAGGCCACATGCCCCAAACAAGGGCCTCTTCCCGACAACCCTGGTCGGTGGTTGTTGGTCTGCGGGCAGGGGGTTTATCAGAATTTAACAAGGGGGCTCCCAGATCCTGCCTCCCTATGTGAATAGGTATGGGGTACATTGTACCCCTACTTGTTACCAAAAAAAGCAGTGAAGGGTAAAAAAATCAATAGCCAGTTTTTGACAAGTCCTTTATTGTAAAATAGCCTCGAGCTGCCTTCTTCCCTGAGCCGTCTTCTCCAGACGCTGTCTCTCCCTCCTCCTTCTTCTCCCCAACCTGTATTCTCCCAGAGCCGTCTCTCCTGCCGCCGCTGTCTTTTCCATTTGTTGTGTTATCCGCACAGCCGGTTACCCGCTAATAAAAAAAAAGCCACTCTTCTTCTGTGGCAGTCTTCCTCCGCTGTGTTGTCACCCACTGTGTGGCGTCTCTTACATAGCCATGGAGCGGACTCTCCAGGTGACATTATTGGATGGCCACAGAAGACCGCAACAGAAGAAGAGCGGCTTTTATTTTTATTAGCGGTAAGAACACATCAGCGGGAGAAGGCAGCGGCGGCAGGGGAGCCAGCTCAGGGAGAAGAAACATCAAACACTAGTAAATGTATTTTCTATGTATAATTGTGCTATGCCCAATAGGCTAGTGGTCAGCACTTCTATCTTGAAAAACTCAGGCTCTGAAGGAGTCATGGGTTCAAATCCTACAGATAGATACTAAAAGACTGAATTGGTGAAAAAAAGGCAAATGACAATTAACTAAATCAGCATATGCTGAAAATAGGTGAATGTCAATTAGCCAATGCACTTTAATTTGGCCGATTCTATTATATTAACTCTTCAAATGCATGCAACGGTATGTAAGTATTCAATAATATTATGGTGTGAAATTTCAAACACCCCATACTAGCTAACGGCAGTTTACATTTCTTTGTTTGTTTATTTTAATTCTCTTGTGCACTGAAAAAATAAAAACAGCTGGTGGATGGTAGGTATTTGAACTTGTACCATGAGTGCTGTGGAGACATCTGAGCAGACCACTAAGCCATTGTGCTAAGTACAAGACCTGCATAGTAGTTAGTATGATTAAAGAATGAACATAAATAATTACCGCTTTATAGTGACCTAAATTAGAAAATAAAAAATAAAAAATAACATACAACAAATAGGTACCCAAAATGTTTAATACATGTAACTTTACAGAATAGCAGACATTACTATGTAACAATCATTCATAACTGCATTCGTTAGCAAAAGAAGGAAAAAAACTAGGAATACTAATTGCAATATACATCAATAGATGCACACAAAGTAGAGCACATCTCACATAAAATGTTTCTTTCACATACATGGATCATGGTTACAGTGCAGTGCTATATAACAACTTAGTAGAAATTGGCATTTGCATATACGCGTAATCGCTAATTAGCGCTGATTTCTAATTCACTAACGTTTGTTTGCCGCTAATAGCACTCTTTTTCATTCACACATTTGCCTGTTAAAATTTTATATAGCTAAAATGGGTGCTATGATTTGCAATAGTGCCCAGTACTTCCTGGTGCTATAGTAAATGACCCCCGTGTGTACGCAAGACAAGTTTGAGCCAACATCCGTATGAAAAAAATCCATGGATTATGTTGTCGGAATGTCCGATTGTGTGTACAGGACATTAGGGGTTGAATCTCTGGTGATGTCAGGGACTGGACTTGAACCTGGGACATCTGGTGTCTGGCAATGATGCTTCTCACTGAGCTACCTGTTGGATGCAGTTACAATGCACTCATATGACAACTTGCCTCCACAATATAATGAGTTCCAGGATGTCTTTGATTAGAAGAAATTCCTTTTGGTTGCCTTTTCAGTCTATGAGAACCTGAACTGAAGGTACCTGAAGGTAAGAATTTAGAGGAGGGCTTCATTAAACCCGCAACATCTCCTGCAGGTGCAGCCCTGTTCTTTGTTGAAAAGAAAGACTCCACCTTGCATCCATGCATTTAACTACAGGGACTTGAATAAAATCACTATTAACTGCCGTATAGACAAATGATGGCAGAGCGGGGTGGCTCTTGTTCAGGGACGACATCATATGACGGCGCCCAGTTTAGACGCAATCGCGCACCCCATAGGAGTGAGCAGCACAGCGATCGCGGGCACACCGCGTGCAACTCTGATCTCGGCAAAGAGCTACTGCCGCAACTCTTTACCCACGTGGTCGGGTATGTTCAATCACAGCTGATCACATGTAAACAAAGAGATGACGTTTAACTGGATCTCCTCGCCTCACACTGACAGAGTGTGAGGTGAGGAGAGCCGATCAGTGGAATCTCCTCACAGGGGAGACCTGTAAATGTAATCAGGGCACTGATAGTCTGTCTAATCAGCGCACATCAGTGAATGAGAAAAATTACTTATCTACAATTTTTTTTTTTTTTAAATTTTGGGCTTTTTTTGTTTTTTTTTTAGCAAAAAATAAAAAACCCAGCGGTGATTACATACCACCAAAAGAAAGCTCTATTTGTGTGAAGAAAATGATAAAAAAATTATTTGGGTACAGTTTTGCATGATGCAATTGTCATTCAAAGTGTGACAGCGCTGAAAGCTGAAAATTGGCCTGGGCAGGAAGTAGGTGAAAGTGCCCAATATTGAGGTGGTTAAAAACCATTATCCCCTTCCTTTAATCTCTGAAATGTTGGAAAGACTCTGCTCTGCCAAAGTCTTTACAAAGCTGGACAATGATTTGTTGGATTTGCCAATTTCTACAGAAAATTCATAAGAAACTTCTCTAAGGTGATAGCACCAATTACACAGCTACCGGTAACAAAGAAAGGGATGCCCTTTGTGTGGTCACCTGAGGCACAGCCTGCTTTTATCAAGTTAGAGACTCTTTTTACTTCTTGGTACAGCCTGATCCTAAAATTCCTTTTATAGTGGAAGTGGATGGCTCAGACTCCGCTATTTCTCTTGCCTAATGTCATCAGCTGAAAAGAATTATGAAAGTAGGAATAAGAAGTTGCGGGCAATTAAGAAAACCTTTTCTGAATAGAGGCATCTGCTGGAAGGGACTCAGCATCCTGCAACAGTTTTCACTGACCAAAATAGTACAGTCTCCATATCTAACTCACACCAGACTATCCCAAATTTCCATACGAGTATGTCACATACATCTCATAACTCTACCTCCAGCAATTCCACTATTCCATCCACTCCCAGCTCCAGGGGCACCATTGACTATTCCACTGCAACTGGTGCTCAACTTACTTCAGACGCAGCACTACCTGCGGTCTCTTTTTTAGGGCCCAGCCTCTTCCCCACCAGGCCGTCAAAAAGAAAATACACCGAAGAGGTTGTAGGAGACGAGGAAGAAAACATAAACTCAAGCCCACACAGCAGAAAACAACGCCTACGGTGAAGATTTTCAACTTATCTTCACACACACTCACAACGCAGGAAACTACCTTACTCACACGTGGACTAACTTTCGCACCAACTAATTTGCCTAACGCCTTCCAGTTGTTCAAAGATTTGAACAAGTCTATCCGAGACCTTACCCTCAAAAGATTTTATAATATAAAAGCAGCTAAAGATGCATCTATCATTTCAATTGACACAACCTCACCCTCTTCAGCCTATAGCAACATCCTAGACGAAAAAATAGCCTTGGATATATTAGAAGAATTATATCACGAAGGAACTGGACCGCTCCTTAACCCTGATAATCCTGAATCAGATGCCCTTTTATATACCCAACATCTAAATTGTTCTCCTGCAGTTAAACACACCAATCTTCGTCCCCTGTCTAATTTTTATCCCACACAATCTAAAGGCCCATGCCTTGAAACATTTTACCGCATGGTATACTCTGAATTATTGATGATGTGCCAACAGCAACACAACCCCTATAAAAATCACAATTTAACATACCCAGAAAGATTAGCCCTCAATTTATTGAAAACCAATGAGAATGTTATGATTAAATCAGCAGATAAGGGCGGTAGCATTGTGTTGCAAAACCGGGTAGACTACATCAAAGAGGCCATTAGACTACTCGGAGACTCACAAGCCTATACAAAATTGCAAGAGGACCCCCTACCTAGTTTCACTATTGATGCTACAATTTTAGTTAACCAAGCCACCAAAGATAATGTAATTACCAAAAACGAAGCTTCATTCTTGGTTACAAAATATCATCAAACTCCGTATTTCTATCATTTAACTAAAGTACATAAAAGCACTACCAACCCCCCTGGCAGACCCATAGTTGCCTCTATGAACAGTATTACTAGTGGTTTTTCCCAGTATGTAGACCTTTTTCTACAACCTTTTGTTTCCAATTTACAATCCCATATCAAAGATGGAATACACCTGCTTGAATTATTAGGTCCATACCAATGGGAGCCCAACTACATCTGGCTCTCACTGGATGTCCAATCATTATACACATCCATCCCCCATAATGTCGGCATGCAGGCCATACAACACTTTCTGTCAGAAGACCCATCTATTCATCCAAACCAAGTTAAATTCATTCTAGATGCCACATTCTTCTGCCTGACTCACAATTATTTCATATTTGAAGACCATTACTACCTTCAAACCCATGGGCACCAATTTTGCACCTTCATATGCTAACTTAACTATGGGTCTTTGGGAAATGCGATACATATGGGCGAATAACCCTTTCATGGCCAAAATTATATTTTACGATCGTTATATTGATGACATCATTATTATCTGGGACGGTAATACCGATGATATTGAATCTTTTGTTTCCCATTGTAATAATAACAACATGGGCCTATCCTTTACATCTGTTCACGATAAAACACATCTAGCATTCTTAGACCTTGATCTATTTCATGATACTGGTCGCATCCATGCAAAAAATTATTGCAAACCCACTGCTGGGAATTCCTATCTGCACTTTAATAGTTGCCATCACCCTTGTTGGTTAAAAAACATTCCAAAAAGTCAATTCTGCCGTCTCAGACATAATTGCACCATGCAGTCAGACTATCAGACACAAAGCATAAATCTCAAACAAAAATTCATTGAAAAAGGCTACCCTCCTTCACTCATCGAACAAGCCTACACCACATACATCAATCCTGATACTCATACCCATAAAATGAATTCATCAAAGGACATTCGGTTCACGACTCAATTTCATAACAAATACAAAAATATGGAACACATAGTTCATAAACATTGGCCAATACTACTGCAGGATCCCCATCTCAAAGACAGTATATCAAATAAACCTAAATTTTCATATAGGAAAGCACCTAACATTAAGGGAAAGATTGCCCCAAGCAAACTCAAAAAGAAAACAAATACGTGATCTTCACTCCAACTCTTTTATGATTGGAATGTATCAATGCCGCAAACCCCTTTGCCTTACATGCAGTTTTGTACAACATGGTCAAAAAACATTCACGATTAAAAATAAAACATACAAAATTTCAGAATTCTACACCTGTTCTACAGACCATGTAGTATACTGCCTGACCTGCCCCTGCGGCCTCCACTATGTAGGTTGAACTATACGCCCCCTACGCCAGCGTTTTGGAGAGCACCGCCGATTCATCGAGGCCGGTAAAGACCATCATAGCGTCCCACGACATTTCACCCAACATCACCCTAAATCTACCGTAGGCCTAAAAGTATGGATCATCGAATCCATACCAGCCACTCTCCCTGCGGCAGAGAGATTTAAACGTCTCTGCCAACGGGAGACTTATTAGATATACGCTCTTGACGTACTTTCGCCTGGAGGTATCAATGAAGAATTGGAAATTAGCACCTTACTCTAGATGATACCACATTTAACATACAGACTGTAATATTATGGTTCATTTATCATTCATCCCTCCTTATTATCATATCCATGCGTCATGGTGTTTGCCTGTTATACATGTACATATCTGCCATCTGTCACAATCAAATACTATTTGTAGAGCATCCATTACATCTTATTACCTATTTCTATAAGTTAATTCCTTATAGTAGATTTGTGACCTTATTTGCGGGTGTGTAAATGCCCGGCCGCCCCTGTAACACACTCGCATACTTATTTACAGTCTATTATTATCTATTATCATCAGAGTATTGCTACAGGCATAATCTGCACTATTTGTATAAGTATCCACCACCTCCTATTATCCTTCTGTAGTTTATAGATGCCCAGCCGCCCCTGTAATACTTCTATATTCTAGTACACAGTTGAGTAATACCTCTCACCGTGAGATTATTGCTACAGGCATAATCTGCACAATTTGTACAACTTGTATAAGCATCCACTATTTTCCTCTATCTGTCCTTAGTGTATAGACGCCCGGCCGCCCTTGTAACACACCTATACACTTATTCATAGTAAAGTAATATTCATCACTGTTTTATCATTGTTACAGACATAATTAGTAATCGCTTATTCCTTTTTTTTTTTAATTATTTTTATTTTTTTTATCCCCTTACAACAGATTTATTACTTTATTTGCATGTGTACAGATGCCTGGCCGCCCCTGTAACACAGGTGTATAGCGCCCCGGCTGCCCTTGTAACACGGCTACATATTTATTTATTATTTCTTCATTGTTAATTCAACATTAGACTTACTACCTTATTTGCATGTGTACAAACGCCCGGCTGCCTTTGTAACACGTGCACATAGATTCCTGGCTGCCCCGGTAACACATGTGTATATACGCCTGGCTGCCCTTGTAACACGGCTGTAGATTTATTCATTGTCAACTCAACATTAGACTCACGACCCTATTTGCATGTGTAAAAACGCCCGGCCGCCTTTATAACACATTCATATAGACACCCGGCCGACCATGTAACACACCTGTATATTAATTCAATGTCAACCTTATGTTTGTATATTTATTGATTTATTATTGTTAATTTAACCACTGCCATCTGTGCCCTGTACCCCTGTGTCAAATTCCTTCAGGACTTCATTGTATATAGCACTGACGTTAATAATCCATTTTGCGAGTGCATGGTCAACTTGGCCATCCTCATAATACATCTGTCACTTCCCTTATTATTGTGTATTTAGTATCTGCCCACACTCCTCCTCTTGCTCCTCCCCCTCACCATTTATAAGCCAGCTTGAGGAGTGTGGGCGTAGGTCTGACGAAGGAGCCGCACATGCTCCGAAACGCGTTACCACCCCCTTCTCTACACTGACACCATCAGTCTTGTGTGTCCCGCAGTGAATACAGGCTTCCCTGCTGCCTCCTCTTTCCAACACGCATGAGAACGCTTTACAGCTGCTGGACGGCTCTACACTGCTCTCTACCACCGTGCTGAGGATGGACACATGCCACAGATGAGGACTCCTGATTTTATCATGTCTTTTAACACTCAACAATCTTGTAAGTGCTTTTAACCCTTTGTGCACTTTATAAAATTTGACATACTGCACTTAGAGGGCCTTTCTTTTCCTTTTTTAGTTCTCACTGACCATAACAATGTAGAATTAATTTGTTCTGCCTAGAGGATGTCTTTTAGACAAGCACAAGCTGTTATTTTTCAGGTTTAATTTTCTCATCTTGTATCGACCTGGGTCAAGGAATAGTAAGGCCAATGCCTTATTGAGGATGTTGACCGAACCTCTCCAGGAAAGAAACTCTGAATGTACAATCCTACCCCCTCCACCAAATGATTTGGGCCAGTGCACAAAGCAAGGTCCATAAAGACATGGATAAGCGAGTTTGGGGTGGAGGAACTTGACTGGCCTGACCTCAACCCGATAGAACACCTTTGGGATGAATTAGAGCAGAGCTGCAGGCCAGGTCTTCTCATCCACATCAGTGCCAGACCTCACAAATGTGCTTCTGGAAGAATGGTCAAACATTCCCATAAACACACTCCTAAACCTTGTGGGAGAATTAGTTCATTTTTGGCAAATGGGGACACAGCTGTATACATTCATAGGAACAGTGTCCTTCACATTATTCTACGGCCGTATCTCCAATAATATTGCGACCGGACCATTTCCTGCCCCGTCAACCTACAACAAAATGGCAGATGTGCTATTTCCAGTTCTATATCATTGGCAAAATGGCGGACCGAGTACTTCCGGTTTTAAATTTAGTTCAATTGATTTCTATAGCATGGCGTACTTTTGAGACATTACAAAAAGATGATGGTCATTAAGGATGGTCCCAATGATTGGCCAAAGCATGCACCTGACCTGCATGCTTCAGCCAATCACATCGCGATCTGCTGTGAAAGCTATGATCGGCCAAAGGCAAGGTGCCTTTGGGCAATCATGGCTCAGGGGCTCCACACCCCACACTATATAAGGCTGCTTACACAGCGACCGTATGTAGTCTGTTGTGGAGAACTGGAAATAGATTAGGCAAGTTAGTTAGTGGATAGAGTGTGTAGTCAGTGTAGTGTGTGTGTGTGTGTGTATGTATATATACAGTGGGGACGGAAAGTATTCAAACCCCCTTAAATTTTCACTTTTTGTTATATTGCAGCCATTTGCTAAAATCATTTAAGTTCATTTTTTTCTCATTAATGTACACACAGCACCCCATATTGACAGAAAAACACAGAATTGTTGACATTTTTGCAGATTTATTAAAAAAGAAAAACTGAAATATCACATGGTCCTAAGTATTCAGACCCTTTGCTGTGACACTCATATATTTAACTCAGGTGCTGTCCATTTCTTCTGATCATCATTGAGATGGTTCTACACATTCATTTGAGTCCAGCTGTGTTTGATTATACTGATTGGACTTGATTAGGAAAGCCACACACCTGTCTATATAAGACCTTACAGCTCACAGTGCATGTCAGAGCAAATGAGAATCAAGAGGTCAAAGGAACTGCCTGAAGAGCTCAGAGACAGAATTGTGGCAAGGCACAGATCTGGCCAAGGTTACAAAAAAAATTCTGCTCCACTTAAGGTTCCTAAGAGCACAGTGGCCTCCATAATCCTTAAATAGAAGATGTTTGGGACGACCAGAACCCTTCCTAGAGCTGGCAGTCCGGCCAAACTGAGCTATCGGGGGAGAAGAGCCTTGGTGAGAGAGGTAAAGAAGAACCCAAGCTGGCTGAGCTCCAGAGATGCAGTTGAGAGATGGGAGAAAGTTGTAGAAAGTCAACCATCACTGAAGCCCTCCACCAGTTGGGGTTTTATGGCAGAGTGGCCCAACGGAAGCCTCTTCTCAGTGCAAGACACATGAAAGCCCGCATGGAGTTTGATAAAAAAAACACCTGAAGGACTCCAAGATGGTGAGAAATAAGATTCTTTGGTCTGATGAGACCAAGATAGAACTTTTTGGCCTTAATTCTAAGTGGTATGTGTGGAGAAAAACAGGCACTGCTCATCACCTGTCCAATACAGTCCCAACAGTGAAGCATGGTGGTGGCAGCATCATGCTGTGGGGGTGTTTTTCAGCTGCAGGGACAAGACGACTGGTTGCAATGGAGGGAAAGATGAATGCGGCCAAGTACAGGGATATCCTGGACGAAAACCTTCTCCAGAGTGCTCAGGACCTCAGACTGGGCCGAAGGTTTACCTTCCAACAAGACAATGACCCTAAGCACACAGCTAAAATAACGAAGGAGTGGCTTCACAACAACTCCGTGATTGTTCTTGAATGGTCCAGCCAGAGCCCTGACTTAAACCCAATTGAGCATCTCTGGAGAGACCTAAAAATGGCTGTCCACCATCGTTTACCATCCAACCTGACAGAACTGGAGAGGATCTGCAAGGAGGAATGGCAGAGGATCCCCAAATCCAGGTGTGAAAAACTTGTTGCATCTTTCCCAAAAAGACTCATGGCTGTATTAGATCAAAAGGGTGCTTTTACAAAATACCGAGCAAAGGGTCTGAATAGTTAGGACCATGTGATATTTCAGTTTTTTTTTTAATAAATCTGCAAAAATGTCAACAATTCTGTGTTTTTCTGTCAATATGGGGTGCTGTGTGTAAATTAATGAGGAAAAAAATGAACTTAAATGATTTTAGCAAATGGCTGCAATATAACAGAGTGAAAAATTTAAGGGGGTCTGAATACTTTCCGCCCCCACTGTGTGTGTGTATGTATGTACATATATATAAAAAAATCTCTTACAAAATTGAGTACACCCCTCACATTTTTGCACATATTTTATTATATCTTTTCATGTGACAACACTGAAGAAATATACAAAAACATATTGGGGGGGGGGGGGCACACCCTAAAATGCGTTTAAATACAACATGGTGCTGCTATAAGACCAACAAACAGTACAAAACATTACAGCGCACACATTCAAGAATTACATTTTATCCTGCAAGGCTAGTTAAAAACACCTGAACATATTAAAAAAAAAAGACCCACTAATTCGGGGTATTTTGTCGCAGTGAGTGGGCTTAGCACTATATGACCATATAGTGTAACCAAACCCCCATATTTTTTTGAATATGTTCAGGTATTTTTAACTAGCCTTGCAGGGTGTCATTCTTGAATGTGTGCACTGTAATCTGTTTTGTACTTTTAACACTGAAGAAATGACACTTTGCTATAATGTAAAGTAGTGAGTGTACAACTTGTATAACAGTGTAAATTTTCTGTCCCCTCAAAATAACTCAACACACTGCATTTAATGTCTAAACCGCTGGCAACAAAAGTGAGTACATCCCTAAGGGAAAATGTCCAAATTGGGCCCAAAGTGTCAATATTGTTTGTGGCCACCATTATTTCCCAGCACTCCCTTAACCCTCTTGGGCATGGAGTTCACCAGAGCTTCACAGGTTGCCACTGGAGTCCTCTTCCACTCCTCCATGACGACATCACAAAGTTGGTGGATGTTAGAGACTTTGCGCTCCTTCACCTTCCGTTTGAGGATGCCCCACAGATGCTCAATAGGGTTTAGGTGCGGAGACATGCTTGGCCAGTCCATCACATTTACCCTCAGCTTCTTTAGCAAGGCAGTGGTCATCTTGGAGGTGTGTTTGGAGTTGTTATCATGTTGTAATACTGCCCTGCGGCCCAGTCTCTGAAGGATATATATATATCACGTACAGTTTTTGTAATGGAATGTAGGAAGTTTCCTCCTATTGCTATCTGACCTGTGGGAACAGTTTTGTTTTCCTGTTATTTCTGCTATTCTGTTTTCTTTCCTCCCTGAGTTAGTTTTCTTGATTCATACACATCTGTTTCCTTTACGTAAAAACCTATGGTTAATTGTTCCTTGCTGACTAATTATTGTAAAGTCCTTTTTTCTTGTTATGCACAGTATGTTCATGATATATAGAATATGACGTGTGTAGAATTAAAATAGGATACTGAACTTTTCCTGTTTCAAACTGTATATAAGATTGAGACACAGGAAATAAAAGTTAAGTTGACATTCAGCAGATTTTGAGTTGAGTGTTCACTTCCGGAGCTGCTCCGAGGTATCGGACGTGTGGAACGGAATAATGTCGTCAAAAGGTTAGTAGATATTACATAGACAGATAATATAGAAAGAGATAAAACCCTTAGGTAAATAGTTACCTTGTTGCAGTTCTGGGGTAATCTTTTAGATAGAATAAAGTAATATATAAGGGACTATTGATATGAACCATTAGCTTGTTGTTATATATCAGATATGTTAATCCATCGACTGGTGATCAGAAGTGTTGGGTGGGGGATGCCATCGGTGAACAGGCTGCTTCGGTGCATCCTGTTGTCCCCAATTGCCCTCTATTTCGGACAGAAGCCTTGAGCGCTTTGGTAGTGCCAGGAATTAGCACTTGAGCTGTGGGAGCATAAGCCTAGGCAGTAAAGGTAGGGACTAGGTAGGTGCTAGAAAATTTTCCTTTCAGTTGAGAGGTTTCTCCCTTCCACACGCCCAGACATCTTCCAGGTAATAACTTTTTATTTTATAATTGCTTACTGTATTTACGCTTTCATATAGAACATTTCTAAGTAGATGTATTATTCAGTCTCTTGAAAAATTATAATAACTCCCTGGTTTTTAGTTCCACGTGAGTGCTACTCTGAGAGACAGACTATGGGTATTTTTTGATTGTGCAACCTTTCCGCTTTGACGCCCATGCACAGCAGTTGAACAGTTTATCAGGTGCTATTTCAGTGCCAGCAGGTTTTTTTTCCTCCTAGAACTGTTGCACATTCAAAAGGATCATAGTAGGTCTGCTCACATAATTTGCTATTTTTGTTTACAGGATGGGTAAAAGGAAAATACCGCACTTAACATTGTTTAAATTGTTAAGATTTTCTAAGGCACTGTTTAAAATATTACATATTTTATTTTAAATATTAATATTCCTACACAGAGCACTAAGCAACATAGGCCTCCGCTCTCAGCACTCTCTTCTGGCCTAAACCAAATTAACTATCTCCTTGCTGACTTGGAAACGTCACAAGGAGATACCACAAATGTAGGGTACCTGGAGAAGGTTCGGAGAGAGTGTCAGGATGAGTTCAGCAGATGTTGCAGGAACACATGTCTTTAACAATCAGACTAAAAGATAATTATGCATGCAATTAAGGAATCCATTTCCCGGTTTGCAGAATATTTTGCACTATTAGAAGCCCCCACACCTAACGCTTTTGTAATTATGCCCTAGGCTGATATACCTATTATGCCAGAAATAGGGAGTTGTGTTTCCCCCTCACTAAACTTAGATGATTGTGAGTTTGGGAATACTGTGTATGTCCCTCAACTGCTCCCATGCCAGAAACTGTGCAGCATAATTGCTCGTCTTCTCCTACTTCAAATAGGATGTTGTCCCCACATGTCAGTGCACAGAAATATCATGGACCAATAAGTGTCCCACCTCAAGAATTTATGGTTCTTGACAGAGTGCTCCCTCTTGACAAAAGGGGACTTATGCGAGTACCCCAAACCCTAGTGGATACGGATTACTTCCTTGTACAGGTGGATGTTGATATCCATCCAGTACCAGAACCTTTTATAAGCAACACAGGTATGGTTAGGCCCCCTTGTCCTGAGCCTCCCTTGGAGAGTGAGGAATTTCTTTAGATTTCTACTCCTGATCCGAGGGCAGAGTTATTAGGAATGTCCACACCATTAAGGGCAGATGATCATGGGGAAGGGTGGGGTCCTGACGTGAAAGCAGAATGGGTGCAAGATTTTGCAAACCAAACTCTTGTTCTCTTTAGTAGTTAAGTCCTGTTACTGCTTTTAGCAGGGACTCACTGTTTAGGATTTGCTGTTGTTGTTAACAATAGTCTTTGTTTTACGGTCAGTTACATGGAGTTCAATCAGCATTGCTGTCAATGCTGATGCTTCTAATGCTGCTCTCTTGCAGATTTGCATAATAGGGAAATATATGCTCATCTATGTGTACATAGATCTATAGTATGATTTTCTCCACTGTTCTGGTTGCCTAAGATTGCTTTTTAATATTGTAGCCATTATCACATGTTGAGCCCCTGCCAAGGGACAGGATTCATTTGAATGGGAATTGGTAAATATGACGTAATTTCTAAATGTTATGTATTACAAGATACCTAAACATTTTGTAGCTACTTCCTCTCCTGAGGAACCTGATCAGGTAACATTAGCAACATCATAGATGTAACTAATATATTTTGGATATCTCTGTTGCGTTCTGCCTTAATTTTATATGTTGACATGTCTTTTTCCCTCTTTAAAATGTCTATTATTGAACTTGCAGATACTGGTTTAGCTGTTCTGCAACTACTAGTTTAATATGTGAGGTTTGGGTTATTTGAAATGGTTTATTGTCAAGCATATGAGGTATTAAATGGCGAATCATTTTTTCTGCTAATATTTTGTATGCTAACATTATGATGTACTAATTGCTCATGGTAAAGGGTTATAAATATACTGTATTGACTAAATACAGTTTGCATGTTGCCTTTACGGACCGTTCTGGGCTGCTACCCTTCATGATTGTTTTTAAGTCCTGTTGGATATCAGGAATTTGTTGTCTTATTGATGCAATTTACAGTTATACCTCTATTTTCTGGTACAACTCAGCCTGCTCTGCATTTAAGCCCCTGACAACAGGGACTTTTTGATGGGATTACCACTGCTCACTTTGTTGCCAGTCTTGCGGATATTTGAATACTTGTGTATAAGGTTCATGGCTTATGCATCAAATTGATACAGTGGGAACGGAAAGTATTCAGACCCCCTTAAATTTTTCACTCTTTGTTATATTGCAGCCATTTGCTAAAATCATTTAAGTTCATTTTTTTCCTCATTAATGTACATACAGCACCCCATATTGACAGAAAAACACAGAATTGTTGACATTTTTGCACATTTATTAAAAAAGAAAAACTGCGGTGGCTGGTCGGCATGCAGTTAATAGATGCACAAGATTTATTCTTTACTTATTTAAATTATCTAAAGCAAGGATATTGGTGTTGGTATTAGGTAACTAATAACACTGCATGTTTGGTGAATTCCTTAAAAGGTATATAAATAAGTGTTATATGCATGCCTTTGAAGAAAATGCTAAGGTTTATTGGTGGGAAAGTTTGTTTGGTCACAATTCAAAAGTAATTGCCTTTTGGATATTTTACTTATTGTTACATTATTCTTATTCATTATTATTTTTATTTTCTTATGATAATCATGTATTGCAAGGTTAAGAAACTATGTGGTTATTTACTAAAGGCAAATCCACTTTGCACTACAAGTGCAAACTACAAGTGCAAAGTGCACTTGAAATTGCACTGAAGTGCCCTTGGAAGTGCAGTCGCTGTAGATCCGAGGGGGACATGCAAAGAAAATAAAAAACAGCATTTTAGCGTGGACGTGATTGGATAATAAAATCAGCAGAGCTTCCCCACATTTCAGAACTACCCCTCAGATTTACAGTGACTGCACTTCTAAGTGCAATTTCAAGTGCACTTTGCACTTGTAGTGCAAAGTGGATTCGCCTTTCGTTAATATAAACCCTATGTTCTGAGATAGAATATGTGTTGAAGAAAGGTGTAAGGTTTTGTTCTGGGATTACTTGGTTTGACCTAGTTCAAAGGATAAGGAACTAAAGGGGTTTTGCCTCAGGTCACTTGTGAATCCAATCTGAGAATTGGATGCTCTTCTTTCTGATTTGTTGAATTCTGCTGCAATATTGAGTGTATATGCCTAGTAATGAAAACTGCTGCTAGAAAACACTTTATTTCTGCATACTTAATGGACTTATGTTTGAATTCTTAAAATGGCAGAATATTTTTTTTTTTTAAATACCTCCAATGGTTAAGAAAGACTTTATCTGAGGGGTGTGGTTTTGACATGCAGCATTGAGGATGCGTCTCTCCCGAGCTCCGACGCTGACACTTCATCTATAGCACTTTATCAGCTCCTTACCGCGGCTATTCACCTGAAAACGATGCGGAAGAAATCAGGCAAGTCCCTGCCTAAAAAAGGAACTTTGGCGGGCTCTATAAAGCGGTTTCTGGCCACAGAACCAGAAGACTCGGCAGACATGGACGGCCTAGGCCGCTCTCCTCGTGGCGTGAGCTCCGGCACAGGCTCCGCCTCTCGCCACAGGCCAGAACACAGACACCGATTACCCAGCCTCATCAGCCGACTTGGAAGGTGAGGAGAGCACATCCAGACACTCAGGGGTTGCGTCCTTGGTGAGTGACTTACCAACCAAAACAATATTGGCATCCATGCTGTTGTGCCTCGAACGAGCAATTAAAAAGGAGGTCCCCGCTGTGCGCTCTGACCTTTCCCAAGTGCTGGAATGTGTGGAGGAGTCCGAGCCTGGATCACTACGCGGTGGCCATTAGAAATCTGCCAGCGTCCACTCGCAGTCTTGCCATAGCTCACAGAATGGCCCTTTATAAAATCGAGGACCAGGAGAACCGCATTAGTTGGAATAATATCCGGATCAGAGGCGACTGGGGATGAGGACCTCCTCCCCTCCATTCGGGGCATCTTTAATGGCCTAATAGGCCAGGCGGCTGATCATCCTTTGAAAATCGACCGAGTGCATAGGGCCCTTCGCCCCCGCAACCTCTCTTCAGACCTCCCTCGTGATGTCATTTGCAGGGTCCACTATTATGAGGAAAAAGAACTCATTATGAAAAAGGCCAGAGATGCCACATCGTTGGACTTTGACGGTGCAATACTATATTTTTTCCTGGACCTAGCCAGGGAGACCCTGGAACGACGCAGGGGCCTGTGTCCCGTGACTGAGAACTTGCAAGCTGCTTCTATTAAATACAGATGGGGTTTCCCAGCGTCGCTGATTGCAAACAGAGACGGCAAAATGGCGATTCTTCGGTTTCCAGAGGACCTGAAGAAATTCTGCATGGATGTCAGCATATCCCCGCTGGAGCTACCTGGTTGGCAGGATGCCATCCCGCCCCATCCCAGCAACTCCGAACCAAGATGGCAAAAAGTGGATCGTAAACAACGTTCTTCCACCTCTGGAGCTTCACCTTAGCTGGGATAACCACCGGGCCGGATGGCCCAGGCCTCCTCTCCTCACTTCTTTCACCTGGCCCTGCCGAAACTTTTGTGGCCACAAGTATATCTTTACCATTTAGGTTTTGTTGCCAGTCTTTTAGTCTAGTATCTGGGCCTTAAAGTACCTAACTGAGCTGATGTCGTCACATGGGACAGATGACATGTCCTGGGTTTTATGTTTTTTGTTTCAAGTTCTTAGTCGTACTTTTTAATGTTAATTGTTTTAGGTTTAAAGTATTACAATAAGTGCTTTTTTATAAGTGTTAATTTCTGCAAATATGGTGTTGATGCCATAGCATCTCGACGGCGCCCACACCAATTTTGGTGCCTGTGGTTGGATGCACGGGGTCCCTTACCCCCCTTCATAGGACGCTGCGTGGCCTCATGTCCCCATGCCCCTGCCCCTCTTGGTGTCAGGCCTCGCATGTGCCCTCCTTATACACCGCAGATTTATGCGTGCAACATGCTGACCATCCTCCTGAGTGGTCTTTGTTTTTCTTGCTGCAAGTTGTTAACTGTTTGTCCTTTCTCGTTCTGCTTTTCTCTCCTTTTTATCCTCCTCCCTCCCCCCCCCTCATCTTAACTTTCCGCTGCCTCAGGTCCAACCTCTCTTGAAAACAGTGCTCGTGGATCCCTCCTGCTGGTCCCCATGGATACGGTAAACCTATTATATTTTAATGTACGGGGTCCACACGCCCCTGAAAAGAGACACAATTCATATAGAGAGTTGGGTCACCTGCGGGGAGACGTAGTTTTTCTACAGGAGACCCACCTCACACACACCTCTTCTGTAAAACCTTTCTCCCAACAGTAGCCTACATGGTACTATACCTTTTTAGATGTTCATAAAGCAAAAGGCATGGCCATTGGGCTCTGCAGGGGTACCTCGTTTATACTAGAAACCATGTTATGTGACCAAATGGGCATTTCCTGTTCCTGAGAGGCAACCTGGGTAGAATGCCATGTACTTTAGTGACTTTATATGCCCTCAACCGTGATCAGGCAGGCTTTATAGCATCCACCCTTAAGAAACTGAGAGACTTCGCTCGCGGGGGCGTTCTCCTAGCTGGAGACTTCAATACTCCACTGGAACCTGCTATAGACACGTCCAAAGGGAGATCTAGTATCTCACATAAACGCTTGTTCATACACAAACGTATGCATGAATCCCAGTTGGTAGATATCTGGAGGATTATGCACCCGCACCCGCAAATGAAAGACTACACCCACTTCTACACCCACTTCTCCCAGGTTCACCATACTTATTCTAGAATTGGCTTTTTCTTCATAGATCGACCTCTCACTACTCGTAAGTGCTCTTATTGAGTCCTCTCCCATATCCAATCATGCTCCGATTGTGCTCAAATTAAAAATCCCTTCCCTGCCCCATAAGGCCACAAATTGGAAGCTTAATGAAGCTCTCATAGCTGAGGACATAGATAAAAAACGAATAGGGGAGGAACTATCCTTCTATTTTACAGAAAACACACAACCCATATTGGAGGTAGGCTAATAGAATTGGACGCTAGGAAAAAAAAGAGAACGGACATTACAACAATCTAAGCTACTCAGTGATATTAAAGTACTTGAGCAACAACATAAAGCTAGCCAACCCCAAGCAGTATTTCACACCTTGACCTTGAAGAGGGAAGAATTTAAATCCCTCTTCCACACAGAACAGAAGCAACAGGCTTGCATAGTGGCCCACTTCTATGAATGGGGCAGTAAGCCGAGTAGACTACTGGCCCATTCATTGCAACAGAGGAAATCTGCTTCCTTTATAGCAGGAATTAAAAATGTGTCAGCTACTCTAGTTCACGATACACCAGCTATAGCTAAAGAATTTTGTGTGTTTTATCAACATTTGTATCACGTTCAACACCTCCTTGCAGATCGGGACACTAAGGATAGGCTCATTAGGGACTATCTATCGTGAGCCAATCTGCCTAGACTCCCATCTGACACCCTAGCTACTCCGGAAGGGGAGCCCACCACATCAGAGTTACACGTTGCTCTAAAAGCTATGGCTAATGGCAAAGCACCTGGTCCTGACGGCTTTACAGTAGCATATTATCGATCATTTGCAGACATCCTGCTGACTCGCTTGACCTGCTAGGCTAACATGACCTCTGCTGGTGGTACCCTCCGACCTGAGACTATTCATACTATTCAATGTTGAACATTGATGCCAAACTGTATGCTAAAGCTATCGTGAAAAGACTCCTCCCCTTGATGGGTCTCCAAAGATCAAACAGGTGTCATCCTGGGCAGGGAGGCAAGGGACAATTCCCTTCATACCCTCTCCTTGATGGCATATGTTCGCAGGTTGTCCCAGCCCACCCTGTTATTGTCAACGGGTGTGGAAAAAGCGTTTGATAGGGTGGACTGGGACTACCTCATGGCAACGTTATCCCGCCTAGGAATTGGAGCTCCACTTCTGTCCCAAATCTCAGCTCTTTATAACTACCCCACCGCTCAATTGCGCATAAATGGCACTCTCAGCAACCCCTTTACCTTATATAATGGCACTCGCGAGGGTTGTCCCCTCTCGCCCATTTTATTCACCTTATCGTTAGAGCCTTTCCTATCCATGGTGAGACATAACCCCTCCATTCATGGGATCACCTTAGGAGAATCAGAACACAAATGTAGCGCTTACCCCCGAAGGAGCAGCTTAATATTTTCTATATCCTTAATTCACATTTACTACTCAACCCTCGCAGCCCATAGATTTAAAAGTCATAGTCCTTAATGCTTTTTCTTAATGCTTTATTCATCAACATAAACTGGGATGGGAGAAGGACTTCCTTTGAGATGCTCTTTGGTTACATTGTCATCTTTCAATGAATCATACAGGAAAATCTGAGTACAATTGCGGGTAGTCAAGAAATCCTTTTTAAACAATCTCTTCAATCAGGGATGATGGAAGTAGATTTGATAGAGAATGAGTTGATAAAGAGTCACTCTGAAAAACTTCTTCATCTGGATAACTTTAAAAGGAACGATCCATATCTCTACATGTGCGCTTGCAGCTTCACCGCTACCTCTTTACCACTACTTCCCACCGACATGGTACTTCCAAATTAAGCTAAAGGAGAGCCAATCTGAATAACTCCTCCTGCTTGACTGATTGGAATCCCGGGGCAATGCTGAACTCAAAGTCATAGGCCATTACTGCCCATCTCACCGACTTGTGCACCAACAACCCTCAGTCTCTGGCAGTACCTTTCCCGTAGGCTTTCACTCACGTGATCAATAGTCCATGTGCCACTCATAAGCGATCGATCGCCCAGTTTCCTTCTGCTTTGTTGCTACTTCATCTGCAATGATCCTCAGTTTTCTCTACCTCTTTGTGGCCCGTTCCCCTCCTCCCCGCAGGGGCCGCCTACGACATCCACGACTACATGCGGCAAGATGTCGTCTGTTCCTCCATGAGGACCGGATCTCCACCCTTCTCGCTAAGGTAAAGCTCCGTTGGCTCCCCGGAGGGGAAAACCTCCAACTTCCCCTCCGGGAACCAGGCTGGCTCTCTCACTACTCAAAGCTGGACTGGACTGGACTCGGACCCCCTCGGAACCATGTGACCCCGCATTTATATGAGAGTCCCGGGAATACCAAGCAAATTAATGATTGGCCGAAACCAACACATAAACCACCTGTCACTCAAATATGGAAATCAAACAAAACAGGCCTGCTGCAAATAGCATCAGCCTGTCGAAATTTACCTATAACAGAAAGCTAACAAGAAAGGTCACCTACTTAAAAGTAGGTGCCCGCTACACAAATATGCTGCATATGCAGATGACATCTTGTTCTACGTACAACAGTCCCTGATATCCCTTCCTAACAATATGTCAGAAATTTTAACGTTTAGTGCTATTTCCAATTTTAAAATTAACATGATGAAGTCTGAAATCTTAAACATATCTATCCCTGCCAAGATTGTAGCCCATTTGAAACGGTCCTTCCCCTTTAGCTGGCAGGCGCACAGGATGAAATACTTAGGGATTTACCTTACCTCAAAACCCGGCCGCCCTATTTCGTAATAACTTCCTGCCCCTACTGAATACGATTAGGTCGGACTTGCAGAAATGGTCTCAAATAGCTCACTCATGGCTGGGGAGGATTGGAGTAGTGAATATGAATATACTGCCCAGGTTGCTGTTCCTGTTCCAAATGTACCTGCAGGTTTCTTTACGACAATAAGATTGTTCATTGGTAAATATGTATGCAACAGAAAACGACCCAGACTTGCTAGGACCCTCCTCATTAGACCCAAAAGGGAAGGGGGCTTAGGCCTACCAGACTTTAAAAGATATTTTCTGGCAATTGTGTTGAATAGAATCTCTGACTGGAAGTACCATAAAGACTCTAAGCTTTGGGTGAACCTGGAAATTGAGCTCAGTGGCTTGGACCTTCTCACACAAATTTGGATCCCTAGGAAACACAGAACCCTGTCCTCAACCACATCACCGCTTAACATGCTCCACCCTCATGGTATCGGACTCGCTGTGTAAGGCGAATAAATGGTTATATAACTCCCCTCTTTTGCCATTGACCAGCCATAACTATTTCCCTCCGGGGAACATAGACCCCAAGACTCATCTTGTGGCTACAGCTCAACTACATCAAGTAACCACCCCAACTGGTATTGTCCCTTTGTCTACAATAACACATAACTCCACAGTGACACCCATGTACCAGTGGAGGTACCACCAGCTGGCGGCTTTTGTTCTCTCCCAAAACCTATACGGACCATATCTGACTTGACACCTATAGAAGCTGCCTTTTTTGAAGACCAACCAGTGAAGAAGCCTGTCTCCCACTTCTACCAAGCATTGCAAACGTTAACCCCCACAAGAGATCCTACTTTCCTAAACAACTGTGAAAAAGATCTGCACAAAGAGTTGTGAACAGTTCAAAGATCCACTATTCTCATAATGTCCCATACCTCCTCTGGGGCTGCCAGAATAGCGGAGGTGAACTATAAACTGCTGACAAGATGGCATTACACTCCTTTGGTGCTACACAAAAACTTCCCTCAAGCATCACCCCATCCTCTTCTTCAGCCAGCGTTCCACTTTCCGATAAGAGTGGTCTCTGAAGTGGATTCACCGCGAGATCACTTTTATTGGCGGCGGGAGAGGGGCCCCCCTTCTGCCACGCTCCGGTGCCCTCCGCTGCTTACCGGAGCCGTCGGCAGCGGCGGAGGCGATCAGATCTTCACCCTTGCTGGGTATAGAGACGAGTGAGGGGAAGATGGCTCCCACCCGTCTCCATAACATTGCAGCGTGGAAGCGATGTCATTTTAGTGTAAATATGAGATCTAAGGTCTTTTTGACCCCAGATCTCATATTTAAGCGGTCCTGTCATGCTTTTTTTCTATTACAAGGGATATTTACATTCCTTGTAATAGAAATAAAAGTGACACATTTTTTTTTTAATAAAAACTATGTAAAAATAAAAGGTAAAATAAATAAGAAAAAAAAATTTTTTAAACGCGCCCCGTCCCGCCGAGCTTGCACGCAGAAGCGAACGCATACATGAGTAGCGCCCTCGTATGTGAGCTATCACCATGATCGGTAGAGCAAGGGCAATAATTCTAGCCCTAGATCTCCTCTGTACCTTAAAACATGCAACCTGTAGAATTTTTTAAACGTCGCCTATGTGGCTTAACCGCAGAAGAAGATGGCCGCTTAACTCCTCAGCTCCCGCTGACAGAGCTGATTATCAAACTACTACGGAGGTATTTTTCGTTATTTCACACCCATATTAACATGGAAACATCTTCCAGAAGTTCCTCCACCACAAGGTCACGATTTCCCCGCGATTTGAGCGGTAATTCTTCACACGCGATCCCGGAAATGTTCCGGTCACAATCGGCCAATATGGCGCCCGCTCAGAGTGCGCAGTTAAATTCCAGTCAGATGCAGGCGGGTATATCCCTCTTACAGCCGCCTCATACTGACAGAGTGTCAACGTCACATCAACACCCCAGCATTACCAATCTACACTCAGTAGCGGCAGATATTAACGATACGCTAACGGCGGCTATCACTGACCTCCGCATTGACATCCAGTTGATTGCAGGGCGAGTACAAGAGGTGGAAAAAGTACAGGCCTTACACTCCAATACGATCCGCAGGGCCCACCAATCTATTGATGCACACTCCCTTCAGCTTAGGGATCTCAATAGACATGTGAAAGATCTTGATAACCGTGGAAGAGGCCGCAATTTGAGACTGAGAGGCCTTCCAGAAACGGTCGATGCAGACCACCTTGATTCAACAGTTATGGGTATTTTCAAAAACCTCTTGGATAAACCCCCTACAACCCCAATAGGGATGGAGAGGATACATCGTGCCCTTAGACCTCGGGGTAAATATTCAGATCCACCCAGGAATGTAATTTGTCACATAATTGATTATCAACTTAAGAAAGAAATACCAAGAAAGGAACGAAATAAAGCTCAGATTTCACAAAATGGCACAGAATTACATTTATTCCCACATCTTTATAATATTACACTCCAGAGACGTCGAGAACTTTCTTGAAGTCCTTCACACAAAAGGAATTACATACAGTTGGAAGTTTTACCGGAGACAACGATCACCATCGGAAACACGTCCCACACAAACAGCTTCTGATACCGGCAGAGGATCAAGTCCCATGAGAGCACCTCAAACCCGTAGAGCTCGCCGTGGTCATTAAATATATATTATATTGTCCTACTGATTCCATTTACCTTTGCTTAATATATTGGATCTATTAGTTCTTTATTCTTGTTATGACTGTTAAACTTTAGATAACCTTCAATATATTCTGTTTGGATAACTGGATTTCCTATTTTCATTTTATATGAACCACATGTCCTAATAGGGTTAACACTGTCAAGCTGTACTCCCCCCAATGCGCATTGAAAAAAAATTTTTTTTTTTTTTTTTTTTTTTAGCCATATCTAGGAATGATGAAGCATTCTACATATGCTGTCATGCATTATTCACCCTCAGATCTGTTGTAATTATTAGGATGAATTAATGTTTTTTCTAATTTACCTGCAACCTCACAGACTTGAATACCCTCTTTGTAACAAACGTTAATGACCTATATAAGTTGTTGTATGCCTTTTCATTATAGGATATACTTATATTCCCACTAATATTCTTATCTAATTTCATTTACTCTTATCTATCTCTGATGTCTAATCTTACTTCAGATTTGTTCTGGATACTATGCCTTTCTTTTGCTTATACGTTAGAACGTAATAGAAAGGGTAATTTCTAATTTATTGATAATACAAGATGGGCTTGGGGTATGATCTGCTGAAGCTTAACTCATTTTTCAGCCTTGTTATTACCATCTGCGCTAATTGATAGATTATTTCAGCAGACAGGTATTACCTTTGTCAACAAGATTATAAAAATGTTACTCACACAAACCACAAAGCTTATTTTCGCTGATCTTAATCCACCTTTCTGTGACACTTATTGTATGTTCAATTTCTAATTATAATAACAAATTATTTACTTATTGGGATAGTTGTTCCTGTGGATCATCTCCTGAGTTTATCTTATCATTAAGTTTTCAGCCGATTTCCTTACATCATTAAGGTTGGTAATTGATATTCATATATTGTATTACACCTTATCTAGTTAATACTTTTTACATTATTTGTTTATCTCTTCTTTATATAACATCATATTCAATATAGATTAGAATACCTTTCGCTTGACTAAACATATCTAAGCTTCTTCATATTTTACCCATAGTGTTCCACTGGATACATATCAATACCAGTAATGATCAGTTTTACCAAACAGATATATCATTAGAGGTATTGCTGAGACTATGAATTCATTTTTTTGACCTATCCTGTATAAAAACCCTAACTAAATACATATTATTTCTTCATCTATTGATTTCAGAATTTTTTCTCTCAACCAATGATGTGCGGGTTGCACATCATTGGTTGGGAGAACCCATCTATTCTGTATTTGACATCGTCCTCCCACAGTGGTACCCGATAATACTCAGGTTTTAAATTTTTTTTAGTTGACATAAACTGTACCACTGACAATTTCCGGCGTCATAGTAGTCTGAATATCTACTGTAAACGGATTAGCAAGCAGGTTCTTGTTAATCACCAGTTTCCCCCTTTCATTTTTTTTACACTTGCAGTGTAACCCTTTAAATCCTTTTCAAATACACTGTATTTCATAACCCCCATTCTTTCCCTGAATCCCTTCCATCTCCCTTCGACAGCTCCTGACCATTTTACACCACGTAATACTTGTTAAATAGAGTAATTCTTTTCACACATAATGGCATCGTCATGCCCCAAGACAATCTTACCCACTATTAAAATCATCTCCTTAAACATCCGAGGTCTCAACATCCTGGAAAAACGTTCACAATTACTTTCTTCAATGCATAAAAACAAAGCCAACATAATCTTTTTACAGGAGACGCATTTTAAAATAGATTCCATTCCAAAACTTTCTAATGCCCGATACCCAACCTCCTTTCATGCAACCAACCCAACTTCAAAATCTAAAGGAGTTTCTATCTTATTTGCAAATATTTGCCCATTTCAAATTTCAGACACCTGTAAAGACCCGGAGGATTGATACTTTTTCTTAAAAGGATCACTTCATGGAAAACCAATAACACTGGCAAATATTTACGTACCAAACTCTAAACAAGCTTCGTTCTTTAAATCGACTTTACAAACACTATCCAATTTTCAAAGAAGGCATTTTGATTTTGGGTGGAGCTTTTAATGTCCCCCTTAATCCCCTCCAAGATACTTCCACTGGTACCTCATCAATGCCATACAAGGTTTTACGCTCTATTAAAACTCAACTTCAAAATCTATCGCTACATGATGCGTGGGGTACGTTGTATCCTACATTGAAAGATTATACATTCTATTCTGCCCCACACAAACGTTACTCTAGACTTGATTATATTTTTATTTCACAAAGAGACCTAACGTTTCTCTCTTCAGCCACGATTGATCCCATGTTCTTGTCTGATCACCACCCTATTTCTATATCTATAACGTTTCCAGATATATTGATGCGATCCTCAATATGGCGCTTAGATCCCTCCCTTCTTATGGATAACAAGATAGTACCCGAAATTATTAAACAATTACTCCAATATTTTCAAGATAATTCTTCACCTGACATATCACCTATGATGTGTTGGGAAGCACACAAATGTGCCATAAGAGGATACTTGATCGCGATCTCCGTAAAACGTAAAAGAGAAAGACAATCTTACATTAATAAGCTAACAACACGTATCCAGACATTGGAAAGGGCACATAAATCTACACAAGCAGTAGCTTCATTACATGAACTTGTTCAGGCTAGAAACGAGCTATTAGAAGAACTGGACAAAAGATCTAAACGAAACTATATTCTAACTCAAAAAACTTTTTAATGAATATGGGAATAAAGCTAGAAAACCATTGGCTAATGTCACTCCCTCAATGATTCCACGGGACGCAGATTGGTTACCAATAATGATATAGCTAACAAATTTGTTACCTATTATATCCATCTCTACAATCTAGCACCTTCAAATACACAATCTGAGAAAAACGTCTGTATACAACTGATCAAAGACTTTCTGACTAAACATACCCCTAAAAGACTTTCTGATCAGGAAGCAAGAGATATGGCACACCCTATATCTCCTGAGGAGGTTGAAGCCTGGAAAAGTCCTGGACCTGATGGCTTAACGTCAGGTTATTATAAATGCTTTCAAGAAACACTTCGCCCACATTTTTTTACCAGCTTATAACTCTATTTCACCAGACCAATCTCCGCTCTGTGATTTACTCACAGCTCATATAGCTGTTATTCCGAAACCTAATAAAGATCCTTCCATAGTAATGAATTATCGACCGATTTCTTTATTAAATGTGGACCTCAAACTTTATGCAAAGATTTTAGCCAATCGTCTTTTACCCCTATTGCCCAAAACTTATTTCATTAGACCAGGTAGGTTTCATACCTGGTAGGGAAGCAAAAGACAACACCACGAAAGCTATTCATCTGCATAGATGGTTAACTTCCTCCCGACAACCTGGCTTTTTCTTATCCCTAGATGCGGAGAAGGCGTTCCATAGAGTGGCCTAGGATTATATGCTAGAAGCCCTTAAAATGTTTGACGTACCAGACCCTATGTTGCAATTTATATTGGCTTTGTACTCTTCCCCAACTGCAAGGGTTAGAGTTAATGGCCACCTATCAAACGCCTTCCCAATTTCGTATGGTACTTGTCAGGGCTGTCTTTTGTCTCCTTTAATTTTTGTATTTACTCTTGAACCTGTACTACAACGTCTTAGATCTAACACTGACATCAAAGGAATCACCATTGCTCAACACACGTGCAAACTGGCAACCTTCGCCAATGACATTCTTTTATTTCTCATAGATCCTCACATTACCATTCCAAACATACTCAAAGACTTTGATACATTCAGAAGTATGACTAATCTCCAAATAAACTTTAACAAATAAGAAGCCCTAAATGTTTTCCTAGATAACGATAAGATTTCTCGTTGTCAATCAAATAGCCTTTTCAAATGGAGTAAAGATTAGATCACTTATCTTGGTATCCAATTACCCACTCATTTATCCAACCTTTATTCCAAAAATTACATCCCCATCCTTCAACACATCCAAAAAGATTTGAAATCATGGTCCACTGGTCTCTTTTCATGGTTTGGCAGAGCTCCCATAGTAAAAATGAACATCCTTCCAAGAATTCTTTATATCCTACAAACAATACCCATAAAGTTAACACAGGCTTTTTTTGCTTCGGTTCGCAGTGCTCGCTCTACATTTATATGGGGTAAGGCAAAACCAAGACTAAGTTTTGACAGACTAACCATACCCAAATTAAAGGGAGGTATTGGATTTCCGGATATATCTAAATATTATTGGGCCTGCCAGATGGCAAGAATTATTGATTGGAATGTTCATTCTTCTACCAAAGACTGGGTAAACATTGAACATTCCTTCTCTTTCATACCTGTACACCAACTGCCCTGGACTATTCACACTCACGTGCCACATAACTGTAAACAACACCCTCTAATTGGCAATACTTTACAAGTATTCAGAAAGGCTTGTCAAAAATTGTCCTCTACTCCAGGCCCTCTCACACCTATTCGCACTAACCCAGATTTCCTTCCAGGTCTTTCAAACTCCTTCCTAGCTAAAGTTTGGCCTCATGACACCATGAGAGCTGCACAATTTTTTTTGGGGCTGTTCTTTTCTGGCCTTAACGGATATGACTTCACAAACCTCAGATTACCCCTTTCCATTTTGGTTGTATTTTCAAATTACACATTTCTTGAACAACCCTCTTACACAAAATACTCATGCTAGACAATTACCCTCTTTTGCTATTGTGCAGAAAAACGGAACCACAGAGACATGTTATTTCCGAACTGTACTCCCTTCTCTTCTTGAACCACAGCTCTAAATCCAACGTTGCTAGTCAACACTAGGTAAGGGATCTTTCTATTGACCTTACGGAGGAGGAATGGAGTAGAGTTTATTCCTACATACATAAAGGTTCAATTAATGTCTCTGCACAAGAGAATGGATTCAAGATTTTTTCTAGATGGTACAAAACTTCACTCAGATTACATAAAATCTCCCCCTCAATACCACCTAACTGTTGGAGATGTACAGAAGCAGACGGTTCCTTCATATATTGTGGACTTGCCCTTGCATTCAACCCTTTTGGAAGGAGGTTGACCATCTTGCTACACATATCTCCACACTTTCATTAGACTTCTCCCCAGCACAAATGCTTTTACACCATTCTAACATTCCTAAAAAAAAATGACCATAAGTCTCTTGCTTTACACCTACTCAACGCAGCAAAAATGTGTATCCTGGCTCTTTGGAAAGACACTAATCCCCCAACTATTCTTGATTGGTTCAAACGCATAAAGTGGGAGACATGGAAGAATTAATCTATAAAGCTAATGACACACCTAATAACTTTCAGAAAACTTGGGCTTGTTGGCGCCACTTTCAAACCTCAACTGAATTCAAAAATTAATCTCCCACTAAAATTTAAACATATTTTCATGTCAGGTAGATGGAGGAGGAAGAAGTTACTTCTACTTCCCATTTCCCTCTCATTGCCCTATCTATACTTTCCCCTAAATATAGTTATACCAATATTGAGATTGTTACTCTAGATAGTCCCTGAGTGTTTCTTTCACCCCATTTATACACTTAATCCTACCTTTTTACTCTCCTAGGAATTCTGATTGGAAATTCCATTCTTCCCGAACTAGAGTTTCCTCCCTATTATATCCCTTGTTTTCAATACATTTTTCGCGTCTTATTTTTCATGGATATAATTTTTTTTAATCCATGATTAAAACACATATATACTTCTAGCCTTGTATGGATTTGCTAGAGGTCCGGAGACCGCATGTTCCCAATTTTTTGGTTGGAAAAAGTTCAGATCAGAAATTCTGATCGTCTGTACCAATTCCGACGCACAAAATTCCTACACATGCTCGGAAACAATTTGACACATGCTCAGAAGCATTGAACTTAATTTTCTCGGGTCATCGCAGTGTTGTACGTCACCGCGTTCTTGACGGTCGAAAGTTCAGCTTTGTTCGTACTGCAACGACTGCCATTTTATTCTCTAGGGTGTTAGAAAAAAATGTATAATGTTTGGGGGTTATAAGTAATTTTATAGCAAAAAAAACTTGTAAACACCACATCTCAAAAAGAGGCTTGGTCCTTAAATGGTTCATCGCTTCTGGACCAGCCGCTGCAGTTATACTGCGGCAGGTTGGCTCCCCTGGGCGAGCCATTGCAACTGTGCGTTGGCTCTTTAAGACCCCGTAGGAGGCGCGCGCGCCCGCAGCTTGTCCCCGGAGCCGATGCGAGTGCCCGGCGGGTGCGGGATTGCTCGTGACAGAGCGAGAACCGGGATCTGTGTGTGTAAACACACAAATCCCGGTTCTGTCAGGGGAGAGGAGACCGATCGTGTGTTCATACTAACTATGAACACCGATCGGTCTCCTCCCCTAGTCAGTCCCCCCCCCCACAGTTAGAACACACCTAGGGAACACAGTTAACCCCTTGATTGCCCCCTAGTGTTAACCCCTTTCCTGCCAATGACATTTATACAGTAATCAGTGCATTTTTATAGCACTGATTGCTGTATAAATGTCACTGGTCCCAAAAATGTGTTAAAAGTGTCCGATTTGTCCACCACAATATCGCAGTACCACTAAAAATTGCAGATCGCCACCATTACTAGTAAAAGAAATTAAAAAATAATAATAATAAAATAATAAAAATGCCATAAATCTATCCCCTGTTTTGTAAACTCTATAACTTTCCAATCAATGTATGCTTATTGCGATTTTTTTTTTTTACCAAAAATATGTAGAAGAATACATATCGGCCTAAACTGAGGAAAAAACTATGTGTTTTTTTTTTTCAAAATTGTCGCTCTTCTTTTGTTTATAGCGCAAAAAATAAAAACTGCAGAGATGATCAAATACCACCAAAAGAAAGGGAAAAAAGGACGTAAATTTTGTTTGGGTAGAGCGTTGCACAATTGTCAGTTAAAGCGACCCAGTGCAGTATCGTAAAAAATGGCCTGGTCAGGAAGGGGGTAAATTCTTCTGGGGCTGAAGTGGTTAAGTTAAAATTCTACTGAGATATATTCTGAAGTTTCACATACAGTTTTTGTAATAGAATGTAGGAAGTTTCCTCCTATTGTTATCTGACCTGTGGGGACAGTTTTGTTTTCCTGTTATTTCTGCTATTCTGTTATCTTTCCTCCCTGAGTTAGTTTTCCTGATTCATACACATCTGTTTCCTTTACGTAAAAGCCTATGGTTAATTGTTCCTTGCTGACTAATTATTGTAAAGTACTTTTTTCCTGTTATGCACAGTATGTTCCTGATATATAGAATAATCTTTTAGATAGAATAAGATAGAATCTGGGATAATCTTTTGGATAGAATAAAGTAATATATAAGGGACTATGGATATGTTGGATATGTATGGATATGTACCATTAGCTTGTTATATCGGATATAATAATCCATCAGTATTACAGTGTAGGCGGTGTACAGTATATAATACAGTGCAGGTAGTGTACAGTATATAATACAGCGCAGGTGGTGTACAATATATATTACAGTGCAGGCGGTGTACAGTATCCAATACAGTGCAGGCGGTGTACAGTATATAATACACTTCAGGCGGTGTACAGTATATAATACAGTGCAGCCGGTATACAGTATATAATACAGTGCAGGCGGTGTACAGTGTATAATACAGTGTAGTGCGGAGAAAAACATTCCCATCATGTCTGGAAGGCCACCAAGGAGAGACAGACACTCACAGGCCACTAAAAGAGGGCAAGCAGCCTCTGTGTCTACGGTGAAAAGTGGTGATTGCGGACATGGTGCATCCTCTGCAGGCAGGGCACGCTTGTCCTTTTTTTCTGCTGCTGGGAGTGTTATTGAGCCACAACATGCAGAAGATTTGGTGGAGTGGATAACTAATCCATCCTTATCCTCTGTCACCCAGCCTCATACTAGTTTGCCTTCCAATGCAGCTGCCAAAGCAGACTATTCCACCAACTCCTTGTCCACAGTTATTTCTTCTGTAGCCCCACCATCATGCACGGAGGAGTCATCAGAATTATTCGACCATAGAGTCGGTTACATGCTGCTGGATGATGCAAAGCAATTTGAATGCTCTGATTTGAGTAAGGGAGTAACGTGAGCCTAGAGAGAGGGGGTGCCACAGAAGGACAAGAAACTAGCAGTCATGTACTGCCAAGTTTGCTCCAGTGACGAGGAGGGAGAGGATGATGAGGTCACTGACTGTACTTGGGTGCCTGAGAGAAGATAGGAGGAAAGTGAAGTGGAGGCACAACTCCAATGAGGCAGGATGTCCTCCAGGGGCCAGCTTAAGTAGAGCCACCCTATTGCATCACACCACAGAGCTCCACAGGTTCATTGGTGAGGGCTTTTTTCAAAACATGTGCAGTAGATTACGCTGTTGCTCTTTGCAATCTCTGTCTGACCTGCCATGCAGTCTGTTGGCAACAGCACCTAAAAGACCCACCTCAAAAAAATGGACTTCTTGCTCCTCATCTGGGATCTCAACCCCTACTATACCTCAACTCCTTTTAAAAACCAGCACTGAGAGGAATAAAGGTATAGCAATAGGTGCCACAAGTACTTGCAGCCAATCTGCTAGCAGTACACCACGTGTTGATTTCAGCAGGCAAATGGTGTTACCCCAGTTGCTGAACCGTAAAAAAAAATACTGTCCCGGCCATCCACATGCCCAGCGTCTAAATGCTAGCTTGGCCAAATTTTTACCACTATAACTGCTGCCTTTTAATCTGGTAGACTCTGCCCCCTTTCGTGAATTTGTGGAATGTGCTGTACCACAGTGACAGGTTCCAAAAATAATTTTCTTTTCACATAAGGCCATTCCAGCTCTCTACCAACATGTGGAAGGCAATGTTTTTGTCTCAGTGGACAGAGCAGTCAGCATCAAGGTTCACATTACCACTGACTCATGGTCCAGCAGGCATGGTCAGGGATGTTACCTTTCTTTCATGGTGCACTGGGTAACTCTGCTGGCAGCTGGGAAGGATGCAGGACAGGGTTCAGTGATGGAGCTTGTTCCACCACCACACCTCCAAAAAGCTAGTGGTGATTCTGCCACATCTGTCTGCTCCACCTCCTCCTCTTCTTCTTCCTCTATGGCCTTTTCTGCTGAATTGTCCTCTGAACCAGCAGTGCTCCCTAAGCGTTCAAGGGGCTACGCAAGCAGTCAGGCTAAAAGATGCCATGTGGTGCTTCAGTTGGTCTGTCTAGGGGACAGGAGCCACACTGGGGTAGAGATTCTGTCAGCTCTGCAGGGGAAGGCTCAGAGGTGGTTGACACCACGGCAGCTTGAGCAAGTAATGGCTGTATGCGACAATGGCATCAACCTTCTCTCTGCCCTCCGACAGGTACACTTGACACATGTTCCATGCTTGGCACATGTCCTGAATTTGGAGGTGCAGTGTTCCTTGACCAGGTTCCCAGGCTTACAGGATCTCCTGAGGCAGGCCAGAAAAGTCTGTGGTCATTTCTGGTGGTCATACAATGCCAGTGCTCGGCTGGTTGATATTCAATAGGAATTTAACATGCCCACTAACCGCCTCATTTGTGACATGCCCGCCAGGTGGAACTCAACATTGGCAATGCTTCAGCGGCTGCACACACCACAGAGGGCCATTAATGAGTACCTGTGTGAGTATGGCACCAGAACAGGCTCAGGGGAGCTTGGCTTCTTTTCACCACACTAGTGGCAACTGATTAAGGATGCATGCACTGTCCTGTCACCATTTGAGGAGGCCACAACTGGTGAGCAGCGACAATACATGCATCAGTGACACTGACCCTCTAGTCTTCCTGTTGGAGCATACGCTTCGTGGAATCATGGACAGGGCACTTGAGGCAGAACAGCAGGAGGAAGAGATGGAGTTCCTTTCCTCTCAAGGCCTACTTTATGCAGAATCCATTCCTGCGGGATTGCCAAACACACAGGAGGAGGAGGAGGATTGTGTCAGCATGGATGTAGAGGATAACATGCAGCAGTCTTCAAGGGGTGTTTTTCAGTCCCTCAGAAACCCAAGGAGTTGTACGTGGCTGGGAGGAGGTAGTTCCTGACAATATCATCCTTGTGACCCTTGAGGACTCAGAATCTCATGCCTCTTCATACTTACACTGCATGGGCTCCCAGATTCTGCAAAGCCTGCATAAGGACCTGAGGATTCATGGTATCAAGGAGAGGGATAATTTCTGGTTGGCAACCCTTCTTGATCCACGTTACAAGGATAAAATTGTAGAGGTCATCCTGCCCTCGCAGAGGGAGCAGAGAATGAAACATCTTTAGGACGCCTTGAAGAAAAATTTTTGTGTAACACCTTTCCAGACCCTGGGAGGTTACCTGTCAAAATTGGGGTTGTGACCTGTCCACTTATAATTGTATAGATGCACCAACAAGCCTCCATCCCATAAAGTACAGAGAAAATGGAGATAGAAAGCGGGACTTTGTGTGAGGCATGTTGGTGAATAGGTTTAAGAGGGGATATCTAAGGTGGATCCTGTATCGAGTGATGATACCCACAACATATATTACAGGCAAAATGATATGTATTTTAATACAAAAGAAAAGTTATAAAACAGAATACATAATAAAAAAAGTACATTTGGGCTACGATGAGGCATGTTAACATACGTCAGTTTACAGACATGATTGGAATAATAGTTGCACATATACAAGTCATAATAAGATGGTATAGTACATGATACAGTGAATAAAAGTATGCATCAATAGATGTTAACTTTACGCGTTTCTTGGCTTGAAACCAATCGTCAGGAGTCTGATGCAGTGTACTTTTACTGACACATAGTCATTTTTTCAATGCAGCTACACTGCATCAGACTCCTGACGATTGGTTTCAAGCCAAGAAACGCGTAGAGTTAACATCTATTGATGCATACTTTTATTCACTGTATCATGTACTATACCATCTTATTATGACTTGTATATGTGCAACTATTATTCCAATCATGTCTGTAAACTGACGTATGTTAACATGCCTCATCGTAGCCCAAATGTACTTTTTTTATTATGTATTCTGTTTTATAACTTTTCTTTTGTATTAAAATACATATCATTTTGCCTGTAATATATGTTGTGGGTATCATCACTCGATACAGGATCCACCTTAGATATCCCCTCTTAAACCTATTTACCAACATGCCTCACACAAAGTCCCGCTTTCTATCTCCATTTTCCCTGGGAGGTTACCATTTCCTAAAACAAATAAACTGGCGCTCAGAGGCTATAAGGCACATGACTATAAAAGTTAATGAAAGTATAAAGTCTAAAAGCTGGATCAATCACAGTGTAATCAGGACGGTGTTGGAAGTCTTGGACAGGAGCCAGGAAACAGTCTATAAAGCAGGAGAGGATCCCTGGAGGATAAGTCATAGGTAAAACAAAACACCGGAATAAAACTTTTCTTTTCTTGTAAGAATTTGTGTGGCCAGATTCACGAAAGGCAGCTCTTCTTGTTGAGAGAAGTCAAACTCAGATCCATCCAGGTAAAAAAGAGAGAGAGGAGCGCCAATTTAGGAGCGGTATATAGAACAGACAGATGTGATTCCTGATAGAAGAGGGGGAAGGGAACAGTTAGTGATTCCCCGGGGATGCCTCCAAACACAACGCAGTCTGGCGGGGAGGCCAGGACGGTACACAGCCTGTCTCTGCGGGAGGACGGAGCGGCAGCCCAGGAATCCGCTGGCAATGTTGTCAAAGAGGAGAAAAAACACAATGTGTTTCTGAGCATGCGCAGGTTCTGTACGGCACATGCGTGCTCCTTTATCAAGTGTGGACACTTGATAAAGGAGCGCACATGTGCCGTATAAAGGAGCGCGCATGTGCCGTACAGACCCTGCGCATGCTCAGAAACACATTGTGTTTTTTCTCCTCTTTGACAACATTGCCAGCGGATTCCTGGGCTGCCGCTCCGTCCTCCCACAGAGACAGGCTGTGTACCGCCCTGGCCTCCCCGCCAGACTGCGTCGTGTTTGGAGGCATGCCCGGGGAATCACTGACTGTTCCCTTGGTTACCATTTCCTGGTGCTGGACAACGTGATTCTGAGGCTTCGTTCGGTCAGAGGAAGAGCGTTGGAGTAGGTGGCCGGCTGTCAGGGCTGGGCTCAGCAATTTCTTTTCTGAGCTGGCCGCTCAGCTGTCGGCTAATTGCCAGCTCCTATCTCTCCACAGTGATTCACCTGCTGATGATATCCTGCTCGTCAGTCCTGCTTACTTAAGCCGTCCAGCCCAGATGATCTCTGCCTTCGCCTTGGTCAACATCACAGTGACTTTCTCCTGCGCTCCTGTTAAAGACTTGCTTGGTTGACATACCTTATGGCTCCAGGTCCTGCGTGCTGTTCCACTATGCTGATTTCTGGCTTCCTGACTTTCTGGCTTGTCTGACTATCTGTTCTGGTTACCGAACTTTGGCTATGTTTTGACTACGTTTGTTCTATTTACTTTTATTATTAAACAAGTGTGATTTAACTGTACCTCTGTCTCGGTCTGATTCATGGTTTCTGACAGTAGACGAAGGCCATGAATTCAGACGATGCAGTCAATCCACTTGTTGGTAATATTTTTTCCAGATTGGATGGGCAGGATCACCGCATGGATCGTTTGCCATGGCGTTACAAACGCTCCTGAGTCGCATGGCTCACCTGGAATCTCCCACTGTGGCTGCTCCGAAACAACCTGTGTTGCAGGCTGTCCCTGCTGCTGCTCCAGTCTCTGTGCAGGCACCTGCCTCAAGTACTACCTCTATAAGAGGTATGTTGGTTCTGCTCCACTTCCCCAGCGATTTGGGGGTGATCCAGTCTGCAGAGGGTTTTTCAACCAGGTTGAGGTATACTTTGAGACGCTGCCCCATGTGTTTCCCAGGGACACCAAGGATTACCTTTCAAATGGGGATGGTGCTGCGCTAATCCTGGAATAAGCTGCAATATCTAGGTGTACTAGGATGTCCTGGGTTGGGGAGCTTGCTTCCTGCCTACACTGGGGCATAGGATGGTGATCTAGATCATAATGAAGAGTATTAAAATAAAAATATGTGGCGCTACTCTATCAATCAGTAACAATCAGACAATTAGAAACCATAACCGTAATCATCTAAGATAAAGGATGAAGTTGACGAAGTGGACTCCAACACAAATATTCAAGGCCAGAAAATATAATATGACCTTAGGAATACTAACACCATACAGGAGTTTATCAAAGAAGACATCAGTTCTAAAATAAGGAAATAAGTAGGTAAATATCAACCATTAAAGTGCTCAGTAGAATAAATATATACTGTATCAGCCACCCCTCCTCAAGGGAAGTGACAATATAGAGTGAACCTGTGAATAAAATAAAATGACTTTCCAAACCAGATGAACCCCGAAAAAAAATCCCTAATCATAAGCAAAAACACCAAATAACGCTTGCAGTGTGTCACAGGCAGCAGCTAAAAATGAAATAATCTCTAGTGCTGATATCACAATAAATCTTAAAAGTGAACCACATAAAAATAGATATAGCAAACTAACATAAAGTGCAAAAAATGAGGTTAGCAAAAATTCCGTATTGATATAAATCCACAGTATCAAAATGAAAGGTGCCGACGCTTCTCGGGGACAGCCGAACCCGGAAGCTCAACACAGCCGCTGATTACTGTGATTTTAGATGTAAGTTACTATGTTTTTTAATAAAATTTGTTCATAATTACTGCACAATGAGACCTCTCCTTTGTTCCTAAATAACTGCTGGGATTGCTGGGATTGCTGGGAGCTGCGGGAAGAGTTGCAGAGAGACAGATTCATTAGCATCGCTCCAGGAAACACATCCTCTCCTAGAATATCCACCCGCTCTACTTGGCCCACTGGGGGCCGCTACTGGAGGTGAGAGGCTGGGGGAAACACTTGGTATATGCACCAGAACGTGTATAGAAGAAGAGCACCAGTCACTGCACACTTTGCACTTTATTCAAAGACTGTTCCTTGTGGACATCACTTATCACAGTTGCACTTCTCTATGGACTAAATTGCACTATTGCCACTGTTTGGGACAGCATCTCTGTTGTGTGATTATCTGTCCTTGTATTCATTATTTATTTATTTACATTTATTAATTATTCACCTATAGTGCATTAGAACGTTCAATATGTCATGAATGCACCATTATTACTGTTTGGATTTCATTTTGATACTGTGGATTTATATCAATACGGAATTTTTGCTAACCTAATTTTTTGCACTTTATGTTAGTTTGCTATATCTATTTTTATGTGGTTCACTTTTAAGATTTATTGTGATATCAGCACTAGAGATTATTTCATTTTTAGCTGCTGCCTGTGACACACTGCAAGCGTTATTTGGTGTTTTTGCTTATGATTAGGGATTTTTTTTCAGTGTTCATCTGGTTTGGGAAGTCATTTTATTTTATTCACAGGTTCACTCTATATTGTCACTTCCCTTGAGGAGGGGTGGCTGATACAGTATATATTTATTCTACTGAGCACTTTAATGGTTGATATTCACCTACTTATTTCCTTATTTTAGAACTGATGTCTTCTTTGATGAACTCCTGTATGGTGTTAGTATTCCTAAGGTCATATTATATTTTCTGGCCTTGAATATATGTGTTAGAGTCCACTTCGTCAACTTCATCCTTTATCTTAGATGATTACGGTTATGGTTTCTAATTGTCTGATTGTTACTGATTGATAGAGTAGCGCCACATATTTTTATTTTATTGCTTTTTCCTGGGGGAACTGAGTGGACCCATCTATGTTGGCAGCTCTCTATCGGGTACCTTACCGTCAGTTTCAGAGTCTTTTGTTTACATTGTGGTTTTTTCGCACTAGTTCCCATATACTTATAATGAAGAGTATAACACCATGTGAACGTGCAAGCAATATGTGCATAGAAAATAATAAAAAAATAATAAAAAGTACTAAACGGTGGAGCCCACCAAAAACAGTGTACATATATATCTCAGTTTAGATAAAACATAAAATCATAGTGAAGTCTCCAATCAAACAAAAAAAAAAAAAAAAATTCTTGCAATAAAATAGTAATTGCCACTGAGATAATTAATACTAGTACAAAGTGCTGTGAACTGATATCTAGGAATTAATATTATACAATCAGCCGTGATTAATATATATAAATGGATGGTTGAAAACTCAATAACTTAAAAGCAAAAAATTGCCAAATAATACAGTGTTACATTGAATGTCCAAAGTGATCTTCATAACTGTGCATCATGCAATATAGTATCCAGCGCCAGAAGGGGGTGCTCAAACTTGAAATAACAAAGTTCAATACAAGTGACTTAGTGCAACATAAAAGAGCAGCTTCAATGCTTCATTTAGTGCTACATGGACAATTAAAACGTGCAGATGGCAGCTGGATTAAAAATCTTTTTGTTCAGAAGAGTGGTGAATGTGAAGTGTATCGCAGGATCTTCTCCATTCAACAATCCTCTAGTGGTAGATAATGGCCCCTTACCTCACTATTAGGGATGAGCTTCGTGTTCGAGTCGAACCCATGTTCGAGTCGAACATCGGCTGTTCGGTCGTTCGCCGAATTGCGAACGATATGGGCCATTTGCGCCAAATTCGTGTGGCGCGTCACGGCCCATAATTCACTGCAGCATCGCAGTGCATTGCTTGCTGATGATTGGCCAAGCATGCACTATGACCCGCATGCTTGGCCAATCACAGCGCCGCCTGAACAGAGAGCCGTAATTGGCCAAAGCCAAGGAGGCTTTGGCCAATTATGGCTCAGGGGATTTAGTACACGCCCCACACTATATAAGGCCGCCTGCACGGCGGCCCTGTGCAGTGTGTTCCGGTGTGCTGAGAGATAGAGAGAGAGAGAGAAAGAGACAGTGTCATTTCATTTGAGTTAGCTAGATTAGGCAGGACAGTCAGTTAGTTAGCTGCCCTTAAAGTGTATTGTGTATATATATGCATCCCAGGTGTTGCATATATATATATACACTGTATTCAGTTTAGCTAGATCCGTTCCTGTTATCTTCTAGACTATTTACATTTAGTGCAGTGTGTCCTGCTCACAGTGTTCAGCTAGATCCGTTCCTGTTATCTTCCTACTGACAGGCAGGCTTGTCTTGTTACAGTATATAAAGCTACCTGAAGAAAATTGCTGGTGTTCTTTTGATCCTATTAGTACCACGGTCAGGCAGCTAGACTATTTACATTTAGTGCAGTGCGTCCTGCTCACAGTGTTCAGCTAGATCCGTTCCTGTTATCTTCTTACTGACAGGCAGGCTTGTCTTGTTACAGTAAATACAGCTACCTGAAGAAAATTGCTGGTGTTCTTTTGATCCTATTAGTACCACAGTCAGGCAGCTAGACTATTTACATTTAGTGTAGTGCGTCCTGCTCACAGTGTTCAGCTAGATCCGTTCCTGTTATCTTCTTACTGACAGGCAGGCTTGTCTTGTTACAGTATTTACAGCTACCTAAAGAAAATTACTGGTGTTCTTTTGATCCTATTAGTACCACGGTCAGGCAGCTAGACTATTTACATTTAGTGCAGTGCGTCCTGCTCACAGTGTTCAGCTAGATCCGTTCCTGTTATCTTCTTACTGACAGGCAGGCTTGTCTTGTTACAGTAAATACAGCTACCTGAAGAAAATTGCTGGTGTTCTTTTGATCCTATTAGTACCACGGTCAGGCAGCTAGACTATTTACATTTAGTGCAGTGCGTCCTGCTCACAGTGTTCAGATCCGTTCCTGTTATCTTCTTACTGACAGGCAGGCTTGTCTTGTTACAGTAAATACAGCTACCTGAAGAAAATTGCTGGTGTTCTTTTGATCCTATTAGTACCACGGTCAGGCAGCTAGACTTTTTACATTTAGTGCAGTGCGTCCTGCTCACAGTGTTCAGCTAGATCCGTTCCTGTTATCTTCTTACTGACAGGCAGGCTTGTCTTGTTACAGTAAATACAGCTACCTGAAGAAAATTGCTGGTGTTCTTTTGATCCTATTAGTACCACAGTCAGGCAGCTAGACTATTTACAGTTAGTGCAGTGCGTCCTGCTCACAGTGTTCAGCTAAACCTACAAGTTAGTGGGGTGCGTCCACCTCACAGTGTTCAGCTAAAGCTACCTGTAGAAGGTTGGTGGTGTTCTCATACTACAGGCAGGCAGTTGAATTTGCTAGCTGCAGTATCAGTACATATATATATATATATATATATATATATATATATATATATATCCCAGCTTAGTGCAGCTACAGGCCATTAGTATGTCTGGAAGGCCAAGAAGGAGAGGCAGACAGTCACAAGCCAATAAGAGAGGGCAAGCAGGCTCTGTGTCTAGTGCTGGTCGTGGAGACGGTGCATCCTCATCAGCACGTGGCCATGGGACACGCTTGGCCTTTTTTTCGGCAGCTGGCCGTGTTGAGCCGCAACATGCGTAAGACTTGGTCGAGTGGATGACCAAGCTGTCCTCATCCTCCTCATCCTCTCTCACCCATGCCCAGGGTGCTTTGTCTGGCAAAGCAGCGGCCTCTTCCCTCGGCTCAATGTCATCAGTGACTCCTTCCCTAGCTCCACCATGTCCTCCTGAGGAGTCCCTCGAACTGTTTGACCACAGTGTTGGGTACATGCTCCAGGAGGATGCCCAGCGTTTGGAAGGCTCTGATGATGATACTGAGCTCGATGAAGGCAGTAACATGAGCACGGACAGAGGGGGTGCCCAAGAAGGACAGCAATCTGGCAGTTATGCTCCCCCTGCTGCAGCATACTGCCAGGTTTGCTCCAGTGATGAGGAGGGAGGGGATGATGAGGTCACTGACTCAACGTGGGTGCCTGATAGGAGAGAGGAGGAGGAGGAGGAGGAGGCGGCACATCACCAACGAGGCAGGATGCCCTCCAGGGGCCAGCCTAAGGGCAGCACATTGACTGCATCACACCCCAAAGCTCCACATGTGCAGGGCGCTGCAATCTCTGCGCGTTATTCAAAAAGTTCTTTGGTGTGGGCCTTTTTTGAGACGAGTGCATCAGATCGCACCGCTGCTATTTGCAACATATGTCTCAAGCGTATCTCACGTGGCCAAAACATCTCCCGCTTGGGTACCACATGCTTGACCAGACATATGTTGACCTGCCATGCAGTTCGTTGGCAAGCGTATCTAAAAGACCCACACCAAAGAACAAAGAGGACATCTCCTTGCTCCTCATCAGCTGAGATTTCCAACCCCACTAGACCTTCAGTCCTCTCTGAGACCTGCACTGAGAGGAATGAAGGTGTAGAATTAGGTGTGTCACAGCCAAGTACTTGTGGGCAATCTGCTTTTGGTACACTGACGTCAGATTGTACCAGGCAAATTTCCCTGCCCCAGCTGCTGCACCGCAGAAAGAAGTTTGCTCCCAGCCATCCACATGCCCAGCGGTTGAATGCTAGCTTGGCAAAATTGCTAGCACTTCAACTGCTGCCTTTTCAGTTGGTAGACTCTGCCCCCTTCCGTGAGTTTGTGGAATGTGCGGTTCCTCAGTGGCAGGTACCCAAACGCCACTTTTTCTCACGGAAGGTGATTCCGGCTCTCTACCGGCATGTGGAAGGCAATGTCCATGCCTCGCTGGACAGGGCGGTCAGCGGTAAGGTGCATATTACTGCTGACTCATGGTCCAGCAGGCATGGACAGGGACGTTACCTAAGTTTCACGGCGCATTGGGTGACTCTGCTGGCAGCTGGGAAGGATGCAGGACAAGGTGCAGTAGTGTTGGAGGTTGTTCCGCCACCACGCCTCCAAAATGCTAATGATTGTGACACACCTCTCTCCTCCACCCCCTCCTCTTCTTCTTCCTCCATGGCCTCTTCCTCGGAACCAGCGGTGCTCCGTAGTCGTTCAAGGGGCTACACAAGTACGCAGGCCAAAAGATGCCATGCGGTGCTTGAGCTGGTGTGCTTGTGGGACAGGAGCCACACTGGGGCAGAGGTTCTGTCAGCTCTGCAGGGGCAGGTTCAGAGGTGGTTGAAGCCACGCCAACTTAAGGCAGGAATGGTGGTTTGCGACAATGGCACCAACCTCCTCTCTGCCCTCCGACAGGGACAAATGACCCATGTGCCCTGTTTGGCTCACGTCCTTAACTTGGTGGTGCAGCGGTTCTTGGGCAGGTACCCGGGCTTACAGGATGTCCTGAGGCAGGCCAGGAAAGTCTGTGTGCATTTCCGCCGGTCATATAATGCCAGTGCTCGGCTGACGGACCTCCAAAAGGAGTTTAACCTGCCCAAGAACCGCCTAATCTGTGACATGCCCACCAGGTGGAACTCAACGTTGGCCATGCTGCAGCGGCTGCACACGCAGCAGAGGGCCATCAATGAGTACCTGTGTGACTATGGCACCAGGACAGGGTCAGGGGAGCTTGGTTTTTTTTCCCCACGCCAGTGGGCCATGATCAGGGATGCATGCACTGTCCTGTCACCATTTGAGGAGGCCACGAGGATGGTGAGCAGTGACAGTGCATGCATCAGTGACACTGTCCCCCTTGTCCACCTGTTGGAGCACACGCTGCGTGGAATAATGGACAGGGCACTTGAGGCAGAACAGAGGCAGGAAGAGGAGGACTTCCTTAGCTCTCAAGGCCCCTTTATCCAGACAGTGTTCCTTTGTGCCCGCCGATCACACAGGAAGAGGACGAGGAGGAGGAGGAGGAGGAGGAGGAAGATTGTGTCAGTATGGAGGTGGAGCCTGGCACTCAGCATCAGCAGCAGTCTTTAAGGGATCAGTCCCAAGAAACACATGGACTTGTACGTGGCTGGGAGGAGGTGGCTGCGGACCATGTCGTCCTTAGTGACCCAGAGGACTCCGGACCAAATGCCTCAGCAAACCTACGCTGCATGGCCTCCCTGATCCTGCAAAGCCTGCGTAAGGATCCTCGTATTCGTGGTATCAAGGAGAAGGACCAATACTGGCTGGCAACCCTCCTTGATCCACGTTACAAGGGCAAGGTTGCGGACCTTATCTTGCCATCGCAGAGGGAGCAGAGGATGAAACATCTTCGGGAGGCCTTGCAGAAAGGTCTGTGCAACACGTTCCCAGAGACTGGGAGGTTACAAACTCCTGTTTCTGGACAACGTGTTGCTGAGGCTTCGGTCAGTCAAAGAAGGAGCGGTGGAGAAGGTGGCCGTCTGACCGATGCGTTCAGACAATTTTTTTTGTCCGCAGCCCCAAGGTATGATCGGTTCCAGCAACCATCGCCAGCGTCTGTTTTACATGGTGCAGGAATACCTAGGGGCAAGATCAGACTTGGACACTTTTCCCACCGAAAATCCTCTGGGTTACTGGGTCTTGAGGATGGATCACTGGCCAGAGCTTGCACAGTATGCAATTGAGCTACTGGCCTTTCCTGCATCCAGCGTTCTTTCGGAACGCACATTAAGTGCTGCTGGAGGCGTGGTAACCGATCACAGGGTGCGTCTGTCCACCGACTCGGTCGATCGACTGACCTTCATAAAAATGAATCAGTCTTGGATCACCACCAGCTACCAAGCACCTGATGCTGATGTAACCGAATAATTTTTTTTGAAATCTCAGATCCCTTCAAAGACTGCCTATGCTGATGCTGAGTGACTATCCCTGAGTAATTATCCTCTTCCTCCTCAATCATCATGCTGATAGCTTGTAAGAACATTTTTGGTTCTGGGCGCCACCACCAGTGCCTAAGGCACAATTTTTCAGCCCCTGTTTAACAGGGGCGTGTAATTACAATTTTTGATGTAATACTTTGCAGCAGGGCTCATTCCTGTATTCCAACTAGAGTGTCTGTGAGGGGTTGCAGTGTTGTGGCACCAGCACCAGTGCCTAAGGCCCATTTTTTCTGCCCCTGTTTAACAGGGGCGTGTAATTACAATTTTTGATGCAATACTTTGCAGCAGGGCTCGTTCCTGCGTTCCAACTAGAGTGTCTGTGAGGGGTTGCAGTGTTGTGGCACCAGCACCAGTGCCTAAGGCCCAATTTTTCAGCCCTTGTTTAACAGGGGCGTGTAATTACAATTTTTGATGCAATACTTTGCAGCAGGGCTCGTTCCTGCGTTCCAACTAGAGTGTCTGTGAGGGGTTGCAGTGTTGTGGCACCAGCACCAGTGCCTAAGGCCTAATTTTTCAGCTCCTGTTCAACAGGGGCATGTAATTACAATTCTTGATCTAATATTTCACAGCAGGGCCCTGTGAGGGCTTACAGTGTTGTGGCCACAGCAACACCTAAGGCCCAAATTTCTGCTGAGTATATAGGGCAGGACCCTACTTTCAAACATCTAACTTACAAACGACTCCTACTTGCAAACGGAAGGAGACAACAGGAAGTGAGATGAAATCTACCCCTAGGAAGGGAAATTCTCTCCTGTAAGAGTTAATATGGGAAAAACATTTCTCCTTTCCACTGATGCTTTCCAATCCTTGTTCCACAAAAAAACCCAAATTTTCAAAAAACATTTTTCATTGGGACAAAAAGTGAGGTGAAATCTTCTGAAGAGGAGCACAGACAGCAAAACAAATGTCACAGGGGTGATAACCCTTCCCTATGTTTTCCAAAAAGCTTAAAAAAGATTTTTTGGCTGGAGCTAAACACGTTAAAAATGTAATAAAAATTGATTTTGCGCTATAATAATCTATCACCTCAGAATAAAGTGCATACAATAATGCAAATCACTAACCGTGCAGTGTCTAAAAGTGCTCCATAGTGCAATAATATATCAAGGTGCTATGTGCATCAAAGTGAAAAATCAATGACAATACAAATGAAAAACGTAAAGAATAATCAAAAGTTCATAATGTGCATCAAAGTCTATATTGTGCTGTTCCACTAGGGTCATTCAGTGAAGGTAAAAAGTGATATTAATCTTGGGTTTTCTAATCCGGTGGCACCGGGCTCTCTAGACTCTCACCTTGAATAAAATTATAAGGGGCATTGTAACCAGATTCTTTGTTCTTTGTAATATGGTGATGTGGAAGTAAAGCTTCTCTGATGTTGCAGCGATCTCTCTGCTTGACAGTACCTGCGATTTGTAAGAACAAAGAGGGTTGCCCACCTGGGCTCCACCGGTCCGGTGGTGTAAACGGGAAGGGGAGAGAGAAAAGATGCCTCCGATGGTGTAGTAAGTTTAAAACAACTGGCTATTTATTAAAAATACAGGTGGTCTCTTACATGTAAACAAGTTAAAAACAGCATTAAAGGTAAAAGAGTTGAGGAGCGGCGTCGGATACGCCTCCTTACTAGTTTCCGGTTTCGTCTGTGCTCGGCCACGCCCTACGCGTTACGTCACCGCCCGTGACTTCAACTGGGGAGTCCCCAGTCCCCAGTTGAAGTCACGGGCGGTGACGTAACGCGTAGGGCGTGGCCGAGCACAGACGAAACCGGAAACTAGTAAGGAGGCGTCTCCAACGCCGCTCCTCAACTCTTTTACCTTTAATGCTGTTTTTAACTTGTTTACATGTAAGAGACCACCTGTATTTTTAATAAATAGCCAGTTGTTTTAAACTTACTACACCATCGGAGGCATCTTTTCTCTCTCCCCTTCCCGTTTACACCACTGGACCGGTGGAGCCCAGGTGGGCAACCCTCTTTGTTCTTACAAATCGCAGGTACTGTGAAGCAGAGAGATCGCTGCAACATCAGAGAAGCTTTACTTCCACATCACCCTATTACAAAGAACAAAGAATCTGGTTACAATGCCCCTTATAATTTTATTCAAGGTGAGAGTCTAGAGAGCCCGGTGCCACCGGATTAGAAAACCCAAGATTAATATCACTTTTTACCTTCACTGAATGACCCTAGTGGAACAGCACAATATAGACTTTGATGCACATTATGAACTTTTGATTATTCTTTACGTTTTTCATTTGTATTGTCATTGATTTTTCACTTTGATGCACATAGCACCTTGATATATTATTGCACTATGGAGCACTTTTAGACACTGCACGGTTAGTGATTTGCATTATTGTATGCACTTTATTCTGAGGTGATAGATTATTATAGCGCGAAATCAATTTTTATTATATTTATGCTGAGTGAAAGTGAACACTGTTAATTTTGCTGCTATCCATAGAGACATCATCACCGTTCATCTGCATTATTTTACACATATATAGGCTAAGCTCTGTATAGGAATATTCACACAACCTATACACTCAATTTAGCGCGAGGGATCACATTACACCACGTTAAAAATGTACCCGTTCAAAATTACAAAGAGATTCTACTTAACAACAAACCTACAGTCCCTGTCTTGTTTGCACTGCCTGTATACTGCTGTTCAGAGTATATAGGGCCTGGTGGCCCCAAACCTTTCCTTATTTTAATTTGGCTGCGGGGTTCCCCTTAATATCCATACAAGACCCAAAGGGCCTGGTAATGGACTGGGGGGTACCCATGCCGTTTGTCTCACTGATTTTCATCCATATTGCCATGACCCGACATTACATTAAACCCGCAAGCAGTTTTAAATGAGATTTTTTTCCTTTAAAAATGACTTATGGTGCAGGGACTGTTCTAAACACGGGAAACACGCGTCACTTTACAGGCATACTATAGACACCCCCCAGGTATGATATTTAAAGGAATATTTCACTTTTTTTTTTTTTACTTTAAGCATCATTAAAATTACTGCTCCCGAAAAAACGGCCGTTTTTAAAAGTTTTTTTTGCATTGATACATGTCCCCTGGGGTAGGACCCAGGTCCCCAAACCTTTTTTAGGACAATACCATGCAAATTAGCCTTTAAAATGAGCACTTTTGATTTCGAACGTTCGAGTCCCATAGATGTCAATGGGGTTCTAACGTTCGTGCGAACTTTCGGTCCGTTCGCAGGTTCTGGTGCGAACCGAACCGGGGGGTGTTCGGCTCATCCCTACTCACTATACTGAGGTTACAGCATAGACCAGACAGCACTTGTGGTGTCTCCTGTGCAGGGGGGTCCTAGGTAATGGACTGTCATTAATCAGACCTCAGATCCATGGGGAACTCATCCACAGGGGATGCAGGCACAGGGAGAACATTCAAACTCCAGGCAGGTAGTGTCGTGGTTGGGATTCAAACCAGCGACCCTTCTTACTGCTAGGCGAAAGTGCTATCCACTACACCACTGACCCTGTGTACAGGGCATGATACATCCAGGGGACGTCGTGGAAGGTGGGGAGCACTGTCAAGGCCTGGACTTGAACCTGGGACCTCTGCTGTGCCTGGCAAATACTCTACTCACTGAGCTACATGAGATGGTGTCCTGTCTGCCTAAACTTCTGATGAACCTTGAACTCTTTACTCCTCCCATGAACTTTCTGATTTAATCCATGTCTCTGCACGTCCTGTTTGCTAGATTACTGTGCTCTCTTCAGCCAGTATCTCGCTCTCGTCTTCCCTGCTGCTGTCCATTAGACATGTGCATGTCGTTTAGTTCCGAATCGAAATTCGGACTAATTTTTCATTATTCGGAAATTCGTATGCATCCGAATTTCCGAATTACAAAAGTAACAAATTTAAACGAATCCGAAAAAAACAATCGAATTCGAAAACATATTCGAATCGAATTCAATTCGAAGACAAATTCGAATCGAATTAGAAAAAAATAGAAAACGATTTTCTAAAAAATACAATAACATAGAATATAAAATAATAAAGCAATAGAATATATATAGATATATAGATATATATCTATATATAGATATATATATCGATATAGATATAGATATATATCTATATCGATATATATATATATATATATATCTCTATATATATATATATATAGATATAGATATATCTATATATATATAAAATATTTTTTATTATTCTGTTCTATTGTTTTTCTATGCTTTTCTTTCTATTATTTTCTATTCTATAAGTCTTTTCTATTCAAATTCGAATTCATTCTATACGAAATTCGAATTTCGGAACATGGCTTCTGAAGTTTGAATCTCATATAGAATGAATTTGAATTTGAATAGAAAAGATTAGAATAGAAAAATATAGAAAATAAGAGACTAGAAAAACAATAGAACAGAATAAAATATTTTTCTATTCTGTTCTATTGTTTTTCTATGCTATTCTTTTCTATCATTTTCTATTCTATTCTAATCTTTTCTATTCAAATTTGATTTCAGTCTATATGAAATTCGAATTTTGGAAGATGTTATATATATATATATATATATATATATATATATATATATATATATATATATATATATATATATCATATATGTTTTCTATGCTATTATTCTCTATTATTTTCTATTTTATTCTAATCTTTTCTATTTGAATGCAAATTCATTCTATATGAAATTCGAATTTCAGAAAATGGTTATATAGAAATAGAATGAAGTTGAATTCTAATAGAAAAGACTAGAATAGAAAAAACAATAGAACAGAAAAAAATATAATATATATATTGGAATATATATCCTGTTTCCCCGAAATTAAGACCTAGCGTGATTGTCGGTGATGGCTGCAATATAAGCCATCACCGAAGCCAAAGCCAAAGTTAGAGAAGAACTTAAACGGGTTATCCAATATGGTATTGATAAGAAATTGCTCAACAAAAATGAGTCTGAATACTTGGTACCCACGGTCAGCAAGATTCCGGTAATCTATTACTTACCAAAAATTCACAAGAACAGTACAAATCCCCTCGGAAGACCAATAGTAAGTGGGATTGAGTCATTAACATCCAGGCTGGGAGAATATATTGACCTTTATTTACAACCCCTAGTGAGGAATACACAGGCTTTTCTTTGGGATACTAAGCACACGTTGCAACTATTGAGGGAATGTGCAATAAATAAAGATACAATTATGGCCACTGGTGATGTAGCGAGTCTGTACACTAACATTGACCATAAAGGAGCGATAGATGCTGTTAGATGGGCTCTGGAGAATGAAGGGGATAGAACGGAAGATGATCAATGTGTATTTATCCTCAAGTGTCTGGAATTTTGTTTACAGCACAATTTTTTTGGTATGAAAAGAAATTTTATTTGCAAGTCAAGGGAGTCGCTATGGGCGCTAAGTTCGCCCCTAGTGTAGCGAACCTCTACATGGCCAAGAGGGAAGCAGAAGAGGTCCTGGATGGAACCCATACAGGGATTGTGTTGTATAGGAGGTTTATAGATGATTTATTGATCATCTGGAATCATGATATGGAATCCCTTATGGGATTATTGACCACAACAACACCACAACAATCGGAATATTACTCTTACCTGGGACGTCAGTAGGGATAAAATACATTTCCTTGACTTGGAAATATGTAATACCACACAAGGTATGGTTACCAGAACGTTTTTTTAAGCGACCGACCGTAACTCATACATTCCCACAAACGGTTGCCATTTCAGACCATGGCTGAATAACATCCCTCAAGGTCAATTTATGAGGATTAGAAAAAATTGTACATTGGATGAAGATTTTGAGGATCAATCTAATAAGCTCAGTGAAATGTTCATGGACAAGGGGTATCACAGAGAATTTTCGGATAAGGAACGAACCAAAATTAAGAATTACAATAGGGAATATTTACTGGAAGATAAATTTGCTGATATGGATGTTGATGAGAATAAGGGTACCTGTTTAATATTGGATTACAACATACAAAATAAGGAGGTGGAAAGGATCATACACAAGTACTGGGGTGTGTTGAAACAGGACGTCCACCTCAGAGAGTTTTTACCAGAGAAACCAACGATTATCTATAAACGAGCACCTAATTTGCGAGACAAGTTGGTACATAATGTTGTAGAACCACCGCCCTCTGAACCAAAAAATGTTTTGGGACACAAAAGGGTTTTTTAGTTGTGGAAGATGCTACAGTTGTATGAGAGTTCCAAACAATATAAAGAAAATTAAAGAATTCAGTAACCCCCAAAGTGACCATACTTATACCATTAAGTATTTTATTTCTTGTGACACGGTAGGTGTCATATATGTGGTAAAGTGCCCCTGTAATTTATTGTACTTTGGCCGCACCATTAGAGCACTCAAAGACCGTATGGAAGAGCACGTCAGGAACATACGTAAGGGGTTTGACAAACATTACCTGTCCATACATTTTAGAGATGTCCATGAACAAAGCAGAAAAGGGATGCAATTTTGGGGTATGGAAGCACCCAAACGTCATTGGAGGGGTTGTAATTACACGAGGGAAATCAGTCAGCGAGAGTCTTGGTGGATTCACCAGTTGGGATCTTTGCACCCAAGGGGGTTGAATAGGGAGTTCGACTTGGGTTGTTTTTTGAGTAATCAATCATTTTGATTTGATATTTGAATTTATTATTGTTCCCTATGGTGTATAGGGGTTAGATTAGGTAGGTGGATATAGTTTTTATATAATTTAAATATATAGCATACACGTCTGGCTTATTTTTCCTTATTTTACATGTATGGATTGGGGGGGGGGGGTCGTATACTTTTTCCATGTAAATTTGGACAGAATTCATGGATGTGGACCCTCACCTTCCGTGGTTCTTATTGTTATTAAATTGTGGATCTGTTGGAACTACTACTATATATATTTATTAAATGAAGGTATATTTCATATACACATACATTTTAATTTTAATTTTATTTATTTTTAATTTATTTATATGTATATTTATTTTATTATCTGATTATTGATTTTGATATTTCTATGTTGAGTTCTAATTAAATTTATTTATGTATTAATAGGTATGATTTTGATTGTTTAGATTGAGCGTTCTGCTTATTTTTCCCCATACACAGTCAGAGATTGGTGGATATGATTCTTTATATATATGTGTTGAGAGAGGGGTTTTATTAACACTTATATTTATGAAGTGAAAGATTGGTCTAACAGAGTTGTTTCATTGGCTGGATTTATGTTAATCATTTGCGATATGCACATACTACTGAATGTTATTTATATGTACCAGTGATGGATATGGTGCAGCGTCCTGTAACCTCCGACCTGAAAAATGAGCTATTGATGTTATGCAAAATTTGCTTCTTCTTACTCACACACTGTATGTCGAGACACATTTAGATGTGGATCGGCATAGTTAAATCATAAGGCATATTTTATTTTGCAGATTGGCATAACTTTAGTCAGTTAGAAGCCGTTCGCATTAGTAGTAATGTTTTCACCTGTAGCCCAGCACTAGAGTGTCCGCGGACCACGGCAAGATGGCCGCCATCACTATATATTAAAATGATAGAACAACCGTCCAATCACATTCCCCCTGATGATGACACGTATGCCCTGTGTCGAAGACACGTAGGGGAGGGGCCAGGACGGAGTGTTAGGCAGCGGTTGCTGCCAGTGTTGGGACGGACACCATATCCTCGCTGCTGTATTTATATACATGGTTGTTATAGGGGTTGTCACCCCTCTTGGGGTGAGCTTTTTATCTGGTTTGGAATAAATAGTTTTAAACAATATTACGCTATATGGTCCTTTCTTTTCATTTATATACTGCTCCCATGCTGAAACCTGTGATCCTGGAATCTGCACAGAGCCCAGGGTGGCTCCAAAGCGCTTTTTGACTTTGTCTAGTGACTTTGTCACAGTCACTGAGATGAGCATATTACCTTGAGGGGGTCACCTGTGTTGCATGATCTGCATCTCCATCGCATGATCTGTGAATATGTGGAGATTTAAGCATGTTTGAACACACCACCATTGAAGATCTTGTACAAGCATTTGATATCTATAAGCAGGACTGCTCATATGCTTGATGCATTTATATAGTTTTTAAGGACACATTGCACTTATGAATTGTGTGGCACTCAGCACCTTACAGTTTGTTTGGCACATAGCACTTTCTGGAATTTATTTCCACATATGATGCAAGTTATTGTGGTTTAGGTTTGCCGTATGTGTTTATGCACTTTAAATTTATTTATATTTTATTATTTATTATTATTTTTATTTTATTTTGTGATTATATTTAATCAAATAGTATTTGATACGCTTTCACATATATTTAATGCACAATTTTGTATCATCACATGGGCACATCCAATACACTTTAGTGCACTATTTATATTGCATTAATATTTATTGATTTGTGATGTATTTATTTCACTAATGTTCAATACGCTTTTACATATATTTGATATATTAGAGGTTGTGACATTACATGGACACACCCAGTACACTCTAGCGCATCACTTTATTTATTGATTTGCAATATAAGCCCTACCCCCCAAATAAGCCCTACCCTGTTTCCCCGAAAATAAGCCCTACCCTGAAAATAAGACCTACAAGGACTTTAAATTAAGGCTTATTTGGGTGGTAGGGCTTATCCTGCAGCCATCACCGACAATCACGCTAGGTCTTATTTTCGGGGAAACAGGGTGTATATATATATATAAAACCATCTTCCGAGGTGGGAGGGATGAGGACGTGATGCGTGATGTCCGAGCGGGGGGAGGGGCCTGATGGCGGCACTGGGGTGAGGGTCAGAGACGAGCTGCCTCGATCGGACGGGATACGCTTGGAGTGGGGTGAGAGCCCGCGGCGTGCCCGGGAAAAGAATACCCATAGGAGTGTATGATCCTCCCAGCCCCAAAAACGCCAGCAGCGGCGTAAGCCCGGAGTAAACTCTCTCTGCCGGCAGGAGCGGCTGGGTCAGTGATGGGTTACCAGCAGTCCCGGACGGAAAGCAGCAGGAAGTGATGCTTGTGAGGTGATCAGCCCAAATTGTGGAGCTGAAGTAGGAGAAGACAGCAGACAGCAGCAATCGCTGGGCACGTTCTGGAGGCTTCGCTGGCCGGATCTCGCCTCCCCCATTCCCAACCTCAAATGCCTATTACTTTCCACTCGGCAGCTGAATCAAGGTAATCGAACTGGGGCAGTCCAAGCCGGTGTTGTGCTAGGAAGCTGGAGACCAAAGGTATGAAAAGTTTTTGTTTGTAACTAATGCTGAAGACTTACAAGGAAGAATAATGTGGTCTGGAGTCTGGATTCATTAGTAAAGCTATAGAGAACGGTGATCAAGGGTCATCAGAGACCAGGACTTTTCTGTGTTTCTGTTTTCTGTTTTATTTTTGACTTATCCTTGTGTCCCGCCTTCTCCCTTCCCTCTTCTTATGGTGCAGTATGCGGGGTAGCCTTCGAGTTAGGCAAGTCAGACCCCAGGAACCGGGAAGCAGGGGCGCACCCCACGAGCGTACCAGTCTGTCAGGTAAAGGAGGGGCGAAGGGGAAGGGAGTAAAAAAAAGGGGAAAGAAGAAAAAGGAAATAAAAAGAAAAAAAAAAGGAAAAGAAAGACCGGGACTTCTCAGGGACTTTCTTGCTATAATTAATAAAGGCAGTGTTGACACCCTGGGTGGGAAGGTGTGCGTGGTACTACGAAGTAAAGTGGCAGAGTTTGGTAGTAGGAGGCCTGGAAACCATAAGTTTAATATCTATACCAATTACTAGATGTAAAGAGCTGGTAGGAGGTCGAAGCATGAGAGGTCGGTCCCAAAGAGCAACAGAACCTAAGAACCCAAGGGAGAGTCTAAACTCGAGCTCTATACAAAAATATCTTAAAGAAGCAAGCCTAAAGAGCCCCGGAATGGATACGAAACAATTAGGAACAAAAGATAAGAAGAAAGACCAACAGAAACAAAAGGGGGGACAGGCCCAGAGAAGATCCAGAGCCAGAAGGAGCGTATGCTAGCAGCGATATTGAAGAGCAAAGAAGCATGGCGCTTGCACCAAATAAAACAGAAATTATGGAAATGTTCGCCAAACTTGAAAACATTATAAAAGCTGACATTCTGAACGTACGCACGGACATGGGACATTTGCTGCGCAGAGTGGAAGAAGCAGAAGAGGTTTCAGGAAAGCAAGCTAAAGAGATTTTGGATCTAAAAGAGCAAGTCAGGAAAATGCAGAATGAAAATCACATGCTGGCATATAAAATGAAAGAACAGGAGAATCAGAGTTGGCGCCAAAATCTGCGCATCAGATCTATCCCAGAGCAACACAACGAGGACTTGGGGGAGAAGATGAGAAAAATATTTAACCCTATCCTGGGCAGGTGTGAAGATGAGGCCTTAAGGATTGACAGGGTACATAGAGTTAGGAAACCCCCAAATATAAAACAAGACATTCCCAGAGATGTAATTGTGAAGTTCCATGCCTACGAGGATAAAGAAAAGATTTGGAAGAATCTGAGGGGGCCCCTCTGATATGCTTTGAAAATAAAAATCTTCAGATCTTCACAGATCTTCTATTCTGTTCTATTGTTTTTCTATGCTATTCTGGTTCTATTATTTTCTATTCTATTCTAATCTTTTCTATTCAAATTTGATTTCAGCCTACATGAAATTCGAATTTCGGAAGATGATATATATATATATCATATATATCATATATATATGCTATTCTTTTCTATTCTATTCTAAACTTTTCTACTCGAATTTGAATTCATTCTATACGAAATTCGATAATCGGTAGATGGCTTCTAAAATTCGAATTTCGTATATGATGAATTTAAATAGGAAAAATTAGAATAGAAAATAATAGAAAAGAATAGACTAGAAAAACGATAGAACAGAATAGAATAAATTATAATATATATATTATATTATATTCTGTTCTATTGTTTTTCTATGCTATTCTGTCCTATTATTTTCTATTATATTCCAATCTTTTCTATTCAAATTTGATTTCAGTCTACATGAAATTCGAATTTTAGAAGATGTTTTATATATATATATATATATATATATATATATATGTTATAATTTTTCTATTCTGTTCCATTGTTTTTCTATTATTTTCTATTCTAATCTTTTCTATTTGAATTCAAATTCATACTATACGAAATTCGAATTTTGGAAGATGTATATATAATATTTTTTCTATGCTGGTCTATTGTTTTTCTATGCTATTCTTTTCCATTTTTTTCTATTTTATTCTAATCTTTTCTATTTGAATGTGAATTCATTCTTTATGAAATTCGAATTTTCGCAAAATGATTATATAGAAATAGAATGAAATCAAATTCTAATAGAAAAGACTAGAATAGAAAAAACAATAGAACAGAATAGAAAAAATATAAAATAAATAAAATAAAATATAAAATAAAATAAAAATATATATATAAATATACCCTGTTTCCCCGAAAATAAGACCTAGCATGATTGTCGGTGATGACTGCAATATAAGCCCTACCCCCAAATAAGCCCTACCCTGATGGTGATTAAGATGGTGATTAAACCAGCACCACACAGAGGGTCTGCTTACCAGATATTATATAACAGATGTGAATAGTATATCAATCAACTGAGTGCTATTCCGTGAAGGGATTGTATGCGTGCAGCAAACCACATAGAGAGCCTGCTTACCAGATATCAAACTTCAGTGAGCAAAATACCACAGCTAGAGGAAACGATCAGCAGATATTAAATAACAGATGTGAATAGTGTATCGGTCAACTGAATGCTACTCTGAAGAGATTTAATGCATGCAGCAAACCACATAGAGAGCCTGCTTACCAGATATCAAACTTCAGTAAGCAGAATGACACAGCCAGAGGAAACGATCAGCTTATATAGAGAGCGGTGTAAATCCATCATAACAGACATGTCAAAGGCTCCGCGATGCACATAGTGTAAAAAATAATAGCAACAATAGTGTAATACCATTTAAACTTGTTTATTCAAAGAAACGAAATTGCACTTACAATAAATTCTTGGTTAAAAAGCGTAAAAAAAAAATCCCATGAATCTAAAGATACAAAAAACAATTCTCTCGTTTAGAGATCAATTCAAAAATAGAGTAGTTGACAGATCGTACAAAATGGTAAGTGGCTGATAGCTACGAATGTTACATCATAACTAAAAATAATAATAATATAACCTAAAAATTATATAGCTTTAAAATTAATTAGCTATCTCAATTGAATATTAAATGGTAAAAATAACTAAAATAAAAACTGTATATATGAAATTCATTTATTTAGATAAATAATTAAATTATTAAAAAATAAATAAAAATAAAAATAAATTAAAAGTAAAATAAAAAAAAAAATGTAAATATAAATATAAAAATAAAATAAAAAACAAAAATAGTTTTTTTGAATTTTTTTTTGAAAGATGATATAACTAGTGTCTATTTTATTGCTAAATTAATATATTAATAAATACTAATAGAAAACTCTATTAGGACCCAAGGCGACCCAGATGTTAGGAATTATCAATGAAAGCATTAACATCTACGTCTACGTTTAATCCATATGGCGTATAAGTTCTAATCCTATGGATCCAGGACATCTCTATGCACCATAGAGCTCCCACACCAGTGAGGTTTGTATCAATTCCTAAAAAGAGGGTGTTAGAAGGGTCTATATTGTGCACTAAACGATAATGTTTAGAGACTGAATGGTTCTTGAACCCAGTCAAAATGTTGGTAATATGCTCATTGAGCCTAACTTGAAGAGAGCGTTTGGTCCGCCCAATATATTGCAAGCCACAAGGGCATTGCAACATATAAACCACACCAAAAGTGGAGCAGGTAACAAATGGAGTAATAGTATGGGTCTTACCAGTACTGGTAGAAACAAAGGACTGGGTTCTCCTATGCAAACAACTATTTATAGAGCAAACTCTACATTTTCTGCACTTATAAAAACCGGTTAACTGGTCAAAAAAGGTTGTCTTTTTCACTGGAGTGTCTAATATATTAGGGGCCACTCTATTTCTGAATGAAGGAGCCCCTCTGAATACTATTTTTGGTTAAGATGGTAAAACTTTATTCAAAATCTTATCATTACTGACAATATGCCAATGTTTGGAAACTAACTGTTTCACTTTTTTATGCTGGAGGGAATAAGTAGTGATAAAGGGTACTCCAAACTCCTGGCCTAAATTATTCGTCTGCGGTTTATCCCTGAGCAGTGGTATGGTAATAGGTACTTGTGCGCACACCAAAATTAATAATAAAAAATCTAACAATAAAAATATATATAATAAAAATACCTTAAAAAATGTCGAATAAGAACAGAATAGCAGCCACAAATAATAGTGTTCACACACCTAAAAACAATTGCTAAGAAGGGATAAATCTGCGGCGCTAATCTAAATAAATAAATTCCTGAGATGCAAAAAATAAAAGCTAGTATGAAAGAAGCCAATAAAAGACTCAAAGAATGACCGTGGTTTTAAGGTGCGTGGATAACTAATAATAGTATAAAAATACTGCTAAGTGCCAAAGTCAAATACAGGATATATACAGCAACAATAATATATATCAAGCTCGTCAAGGAGCAAAGAAAAACGACCCCAGATGATAATGTTCACACACCTACAAATGATAAGGGAGGTAAAACTACGGCGCTTAAATCAATGAGTAAATTCCTGGGATACCATAGGAAAAAAACCATGAACACCAAAGGAAAAAAGCCTGTAGGAAAATGCAGGTAGCAATTTAAAAAATTCCTATGATACGTGAATAACCAATAATGCCTTGTCAGGAATGAGCTATGTAACAAAGGAACTAATAACCACACCAGGAAAAAAATTCCAAGTAAGGATCTAGTTCATGTAGATTAATATTCCACCATTTCTGTGCAACCAAGAATTATAGCAAATCAATGTTGCAACAAAAGAGTGCAGCTAATAAAGGGAACTAAATAATTGAAATCCAGATGATTAGTGACCTTTTACAGACCTAAATTATAAAAAGCAATAAATAAAGCTCGTGACTCCAACAACACAATAATCCTAAAATATGTGTGTAAGCAATAATTCTAAAAAATGTGTGCAAGCAATATTTCAGTGCAGCATCCAAGGTGAAGACAAGTGAATAAATAAATAATTAAATATAAATCAATTAAGGTCCTAATAATTGGAACACAAATTTAGATAATTGATACTGTTAAATAATCCATAAATCTTAAATAAATAAATCCATAGATAAAAATATTTGAAAGCAATGATAATCTCTGAATTGCTCTCTATAAATTACACTCTATAAATAATATAGTGCAAATGTTGCAGCATCCAAAATAGATATAAATAAATATAAGAGTAAGTTCCCCAAAAAAATGTATCAAATCAGACAAATGTTTTAACAAAGTAACCAATGTTTCTTCCACAAAAAATAATATAGGTGAACAACTAATAACACACCAGTAAATAGAAAAAACCAGTGTTCAGCATAAATGTCACACTCAATGTGATACCAATAAAAGTGTCCCAGAGTGAATAAAAGTAGTTTCTAAATTAAATAATAGTAGCAAATCATCCCATTCATATCTTCTTCGTGATGAATCAAAGAAAAATCTTTCACATATCCCCAGTGAAGAAAAACAGGTGTATAGACAAATAAAACGGTTCCCCCAGCCTCTCACCTCCCGGCTGAGCGATAACAGCCCAAAAATAGCCTCACGCAATCTGTGCCTGCAGGTGGTTTTGAACGCTGTCAGCTCCCAGCAGGATGATATCAGCCTTGGTGTATGTGATAAAGCGTCTCCCGATCTCCAAGTTTCTCAAGCAGTGTTCGCTCAAAAGTATAAGGGGAAGGATTCCATAGTGTAGTATGTAAATCATCGATTTTTTATTAAATAATAACCCACTTACATTCAAAATGACAGCTTCAGCAAAAACTTTTAAAACCGGCTCACTGACTCACCGATCCCGGCCGTGATCGGAAAGACAAGTAGCCGAGTAATACCGCCTCTCTTCTCCCTGACGCGTTGCGTGACTGTCACGTCACGTCACTTTCTCAAAGGGTATAAAGAAAGGCGGACACGGATCGTTCTTATGGGAGAGAGGTAACCATGGCAACCCCTCTGACACAAGCGTATCGGTAGACTATAAGGCGCTCCTTGTGCACAATATAAATATACTAAAATATTATTCCTAAACAAATCTCTAATTCCTAAATATGTTTTCATACATAAAAAAGTTTACTTATAAAAATAATTGAATATAGTTGATTAAAAAATGTTATACATATATATAAATGAACTAAAAACATTAAATGAAAAAAATAGTAAGGGGAGGAATGGAAAATCTCCCTCTAGGGGTCAATCATAAAAATACAGATCCAGATAATATAGGCAATGAAGAAATAGAGCCTTCAAAGTGATTAAAACTTCAAAAATGATTAAAATATAGGCCTGCAACACATAAAAGAATCTAGCTCTAAAATAATTCTACAAAATCAAGGATCTAGTTCGGTACTAAATATAAAGGAAATCATAATACCCATTGTTAGAAATGAATGGCCCAAGGAAAATTATTTATAAAACAACACTTCTAATAATTAGAGATGAAGCAATTAAGATCAAATTCAACATTATGACCCAGAGGCGTTAAAGTACGGAGCTCATGTATCCAACAGGATTCTGCCTGACTCAATTTTATCACTTTGTTATCACCCCTCCAATGGGGTTTATATTTCTCAATTCCCCATACTTTTAGTGAGGTGGGGTCCCTATTATGATATTGATCGTAGTGTTTTGACAAACTATGTTTCGGATAACCTTTCTTTATATTTTGGGTATGTTCTCTCAATCTCTTCCATAATTCTCTTTTTGTTCGTCCTACATACTGGATCTGACAGGGGCATTCCAGCAAATACACTACTCCCTCTGTTCGGCAAGATATAAATTCTTTGATTTGGTATTCTCTATTGGTGACTGTTGATTTGAAGTTGCATTTTTTCTTTTTTGCCTCATTTGTGTGTCTGCAGGTGTAGCAGGTCTTGCAGGGATAAAAGCCTTTCCCATCAAAGAAGGAAAAATTTCTCCGCGGGGGAGGGTCTAGTACATTTTTAGCAACCAGATCCCTCAATGTGGGAGCTCTCCGATACGTAAATCTCGGTTTCTCTGGTAGTAACGTTCCCAGGTGCCTGTCTGCTTTCACTATATACCAATATTTTCTAAAGATTTTTTCTATTTGCTTATGTTGCAAACTATAATCCATCACTAATGGTACAGAGTTCATAGAGTCAGTTTTTTTACTAGAATCCTCTATAAGTTTACTTCTATCCATGACCTCCACATCTTTAATTTTCTCCATTATAAAATCAGGGCCATATCCCTTTTGGATAAATCGTTGTCCGATAAATTCAGCTTGTTTAAGAAAAATTATTGTTTAGCCAGGGAGCATGATGGCAACTATCTATTGGCAGATAGCTGTTTCTATCAACTTGTTTAAAAAATGTTTGGGTAATAAATCTTCCATCCTCTTTTAAAATTTCCAAATCTAAAAATTGTATTTTTTCATCATTGATCTCCCATGATAAATTAATATTTTTATTGTTTAAATTCAAGTTAAAACCAACGTCCATCAAGCTTTCCTTATCACCATCCCAGATCACGATAATATCATCAATAAATCTTTTAAATAAAAGAAGTTGCTGGGGTCTGTTCTTATATACGGCTTCTTCCTCCCATTCCGCCATGTAAAGGTTAGCTACGCTGGGTGCATATTTGGCACCCATTGCAATTCCACAAATTTGTTTAAAAAAATCATTTTCATGCCAAAAATAATTGTGATCCAAACTATATTTTAAACACTCCAATAAAAACTTTCTTTGCACCGCTTTTAAGTCACTAAATTTCTTCAAGGCCCATTTTGTTGCTTGTATTGCTTCTTCGTGATCAATTATAGTATAAAGCGATGCTACATCTGCTGTTGCCAGATAGACTGGTCTGTCCCCAAATGTGACAGTATCCAACAACTGGAGTAGATGTTTGGTATCTCTTAGAAAAGACTCAGTTTTTCTCACTAATGGTTGTAGGAACCAGTCAATATACTCCCCTTTTCTAGCTCCCACCGAGTTTATTCCGTTTACAATTGGTCTTCCTGGAGGTTTCTCTTTATTTTTATGAATCTTGGGGAGGGTATATATAACTGGGGTGCGACATCCACGTAGCTGTAAATATTTTGCCTCTTTTTTATTTAATAGGCCTCTAGATTTTCCTCTTTCTACCAGATAGGTTAGGTCATCTTTATACTGTACTATCGGGTTTCCCGGCAGTTTTAAGTAAGTGGTGGTGTCACTCAATTGTCTTTTTAATTCCTCCTGATAGTCCTTCTTCGATTGAATCACTATTGCTCCTCCTTTATCAGCCTGTCTAACCACAATCTCCCTTCTCTCTTCTAATTTTTGAATACCGCTCTTGATCTCCGTGGGATCATTTATTTTCCTGATTTTTAGATCATGCAAATCTTTCAGGACCATTTTCCGAAACACTTCAATATTTCCCTCTGTTCCCAGTGGGGGGTTGAATAGTGATTTATTTTTCAGATCACTATGTTTAATTTCACTTTCCACGATGTTGTTCCTTATTAGATTTTCTCCTGGTTTGCTCAACATATACTTCTTAATATGAAGGCTCCTGGCGAATTTATTGATGTCTACGTACGTACTGAATTTGTTTAAGTTCTTTTTCGGTGCAAATTTTAAGCCTTTCTCTAGTACTTTAATTTCATCTCTCGTTAACTCCACCCCACTGATGTTGATTATCCCTTCTCCTATTGGTCTCGTTTTCTTCTGTTTTTTTGCTCCTGCTCTGCATCCACGTTTGGTTTTTCGTTTCTTCCAGACAATTTTTCTGAGTCTCTCCGTGGAGATCTCTTTAGTTTCTTCTCTCGATCCCCCTCTCTCCGATGTTCTTGATTCCTTTCTTCCCTTCTTATATCTCTCCTCACTCCACGCTCTGGACTCCTCCTCGGAGATCTTCGTGGTCCATACTCCGTCCGATAACGCCTGGGAGAATCCCGGCGTCTCATCTCTAAAAAACGCCTAGGGGTTCTATCACGCCCCTCATGCTGGTATCTGGGAGTTCTTCCCCTTTCATATTGATATCTGGGGGTACGTACTCCTTCTTCATCTCTTCTTAGGTGTTCGTACCGATTGTATGTTGGAACATTATAGTGGTTTTCATAAATTGCCTGCTCATGTTTCCCATCATAGTACTGCGGCCTGGTATCTCTCCTCCTGTTTTCATAGGGTATTGGGTCATATTTCCTATCATAGTCTTGTGGTCTGACGAGATTCCTCCTATTCTCATAGGGTGCTTGATCATACTTCCCATCATGGTAGTAAGGTCTCATCTCACCCCTCCTATTATCAAAACCACGGTTGTCATAATTCCTCCATGGGGGTGTTGGTGGTTCTCTTCTATCTGATAAGTACTGATATGATCTAGGAGAATTATAGTGGTTATCAACATTGTTCTGCCAACTGTTTTTCCAAAAAGGTCTCTTCCAGTTGTTGTTTCCACTCCATCCCTGTCTCTGGTTTGGGGTATTGTAGTTGTTCATTCTATCAACTGGACCATTTATCGGTGGCTTCTTATTTGTCTCTGTTACCATCAAACTTTTTTCCTCTTTTTCTGGGGTAGTATTAGTAGAGTTAATGATGGTTTCTTCTAATTTGCTTTGCCACTTAAAGACCAGATCATCCTCATAGTCTTTCAAGTCTCTTTGATATTTCCTTCTCTTTCTTGCTGCAGTTTCGTTGTCTTTCCGCTCCATGTCTCTCTGAAGCTGCTTAGCCAGAGTTTCAAATTCTGGAAGTTCTTTTGATATCTCTACGATTGCTTTCAGCTCTCCAATTTTCTTGTCTAGAGTTCTCACTTTGCGTTGCTTCCTTTTAATTAGTAGATGCAGTAATTCGAGACCTTTATCGTTAAAGAATTGAAACCACTCATCTGTAGATTCTTTGTCCACTAGTCCATCACTGATAGGGACATCCCATCTCAATCTCCTCGGTAGTAGTTTATCTTTAATATATTGTTCGTGTGTCACTATATCCCACCAGGAATTAATCTTTTTTTCCATAAGATGTCCCATTTTTCTAAAGCATCTCTCTATGTCCCCCACTATGTTCACTTCCTGTTTCTCAAAAACCGTTTCTAAATCAATTGTTCTATTCTCTATAAATCCAAAGACTTCCATGGTTGCAGCACACGTATAATAAGATAAAGGAATCAAGATATGGTAATAGGTACTTGTGCGCACACCAAAATTAATAATAAAAAATCTAACAATAAAAATATATATAATAAAAATACCTTTAAAAACGTCGAATAAGAACAGAATAGCAGCCACAAATAATAGTGTTCACACACCTAAAAACAATTGCTAGGAAGGGATAAACCCGATAGTACAGTATAAAGATGACCTAACCTATCTGGTAGAAAGAGGAAAATCTAGAGGCCTATTAAATAAAAAAGAGGCAAAATATTTACAGCTACGTGCATGTCGCACCCCAGTTATATATACCCTCCCCAAGATTCATAAAAATAAAGAGAAACCTCCAGGAAGACCAATTGTAAACTGAATAAACTCGGTGGGAGCTAGAATAGGGGAGTATATTGACTGGTTCCTACAACCATTAGTGAGAAAAACTGAGTCTTTTCTAAGAGATACCAAACATCTACTCCAGTTGTTGGATACTGTCACATTTGGGGACAGACCAGTCTATCTGGCAACAGCAGATGTAGCATCGCTTTATACTATAATTGATCACGAAGAAGCAATACAAGCAACAAAATGGGCCTTGAAGAAATTTAGTGACTTAAAAGCGGTGCAAAGAAAGTTTTTATTGGAGTGTTTAAAATATAGTTTGGATCACAATTATTTTTGGCATGAAAATGATTTTTTTAAACAAATTTGTGGAATTGCAATGGGTGCCAAATATGCACCCAGCGTAGCTAACCTTTTGAATACAAACGTGTGGCGCTAAATAATAATGTACGTTAGTGGACAAGACCTGACAGAATGGGAATCCGTGAGGACAATAGCCCAATAAAGTGTATTTATGAAACACCAAAGCAACTTGTGTTACACTAGTGAAAATAATGAAGATAAAGCATAAACAAGTGAATGAATCAGAAGGGACCGAGCACCACTAAAAATAGTGATGGTACGAACCCCTAGGCTATAATCAATGTGAAAAGGAGGATCAAGAGGTATTCTCTCATTGAACTACAAAAAAGTGACAAATTAAAACATCTTATGAGTGCTGTGATGACCCATATATAAAGTGTAGATATTGAAATACCGCAACCACATATATTGCTGTCATGGAAACGTCCAGTATGCAATTATAAATGAATAAATAATAAAAAGTCTGTAGTTGTCAAGATGATTGGTAGAAGACCTTCAATCCAGGGATGACATCCACAGGACAAGGGGTTCAGCGTATATCAAGACGGGATAGGTAAAACATACTCTTACCGGAAATGGTGGACCCCTCGGCCAGCGGCCTGGGGGTCAAACGAGCTTAAGGATATAGGAGAAGACTTCCACGGCAGTTGGAGGGGTTGGAGGAGACCCTCAACACTCACCAACCGACCTCTCAGATAATGGTGACTCCCGGTTTACAAAGGTTCGATGGGGGTTGTTCACAAGACCGCCGCTTCCAAAGGCCAGGTACAGGTCCTCAAAGTGGGGTTTTAAAAAGAAGGAAACCACCCCATAGTGTAAATCCGCTTACTCAGAAGCATTTATTTATAAAACGAAGGCTAAACAACACGCCTTAACCTAGACACTCACAGTCAGGTATAAGCAATAAAAAGCGCTATAGGATAAAAGTGGCAAGACAGGCATAACCACCCAAAGCTAACCTTTACATGGCGGAATGGGAGGAAGAAGCCATATATAAGAACAGACCCCAGCAACTTCTTTTATTTAAAAGATTTATTGATGATATTATCGTGATCTGGGATGGTGATAAGGAAAGCTTGATGGACTTTGGTTTTAACTTGAATTTAAACAATAAAAATATTAATTTATCATGGGAGATCAATGATGAAAAAATACAATTTTTAGATTTGGAAATTTTAAAAGAGGATGGAATATTTATTACCCAAACATTTTTTAAACAAGTTGATAGAAACAGCTATCTGCCAATAGATAGTTGCCATCATGCTCCCTGGCTAAACAATATACCTAAGGGCCAGTTCACCAGGCTGAAAAGAAATTGTACAAAACAAGATGTTTTTCTTAAACAAGCTGAATTTATCGGACAAAGATTTATCCAAAAGGGATAGGGCCCTGATTTTATAAAGGAGAAAATTAAAGATGTGGAGGTCATGGATAGAAGTAAACTTATAGAGGATTCTAGTAAAAAAACCGACTCTATGAACTCTGTACCATTAGTGATGGATTATAGTTTGCAACATAAGCAAATAGAAAAAATCTTTAGAAAATATTGGTATATAGTGAAAGCAGACAGGCACCTGGGAACGTTACTACCAGAGAAACCGAGATTTACGTATCGGAGAGCTCCCACATTGAGGGATCTGGTTGCTAAAAATGTACTAGACCCTCCCCCGCGGAGAAATTTTTCCTTCTTTGATGGGAAAGGCTTTTATCCCTGCAAGACCTGCTACACCTGCAGACACACAAATGAGGCAAAAAAGAAAAAATGCAACTTCAAATCAACAGTCACCAATAGAGAATACCAAATCAAAGAATTTATATCTTGCCGAACAGAGGGAGTAGTGTATTTGCTGGAATGCCCCTGTCAGATCCAGTATGTAGGACGAACAAAAAGAGAATTATGGAAGAGATTGAGAGAACATACCCAAAATATAAAGAAAGGTTATCCGAAACATAGTTTGTCAAAACACTACGATCAATATCATAATAGGGACCCCACCTCACTAAAAGTATGGGGAATTGAGAAATATAAACCCCATTGGAGGGGTGATAACAAAGTGATAAAATTGAGTCAGGCAGAATCCTGTTGGATACATGAGCTCCGTACTTTAACGCCTCTGGGTCATAATGTTGAATTTGATCTTAATTGCTTCATCTCTAATTATTAGAAGTGTTGTTTTATAAATAATTTTCCTTGGGCCATTCATTTCTAACAATGGGTATTATGATTTCCTTTATATTTAGTACCGAACTAGATCCTTGATTTTGTAGAATTATTTTAGAGCTAGATTCTTTTATGTGTTGCAGGCCTATATTTTAATCATTTTTGAAGTTTTAATCACTTTGAAGGCTCTATTTCTTCATTGCCTATATTATCTGGATCTGTATTTTTATGATTGACCCCTAGAGGGAGATTTTCCATTCCTCCCCTTACTATTTTTTTCATTTAATGTTTTTAGTTCATTTATATATATGTATAACATTTTTTAATCAACTATATTCAATTATTTTTATAAGTAAACTTTTTTATGTATGAAAACATATTTAGGAATTAGAGATTTGTTTAGGAATAATATTTTAGTATATTTATATTGTGCACAAGGAGCGCCTTATAGTCTACCGATACGCTTGTGTCAGAGGGGTTGCCATGGTTACCTCTCTCCCATAAGAACGATCCGTGTCCGCCTTTCTTCATACCCTTTGAGAAAGTGACGTGACGTGACAGTCACGCAACGCGTCAGGGAGAAGAGAGGCGGTATTACTCGGCTACTTGTCTTTCCGATCACGGCCGGGATCGGTGAGTTAGTGAGCCGGTTTTAAACGTTTTTGCTGAAGCTGTCATTTTGAATGTAAGTGGGTTATTATTTAAAAAAAAATCGATGATTTACATACTACACTATGGAATCCTTCCCCTTATACTTTTGAGCGAACACTGCTTGAGAAACTTGGAGATCGGGAGACGCTTTATCACATACACCAAGGCTGATATAATCCTGCTGGGAGCTGACAGCGTTCAAAACCACCTGCAGGCACAGACTGCGTGAGGCTATTTTTGGGCTGTTATCGCTCAGCCGGGAGGTGAGAGGCTGCGGGAACCGTTTTATTTGTCTATACACCTGTTTTTCTTCACTGGGGATATGTGAAAGATTTTTCTTTGATTCATCACGAAGAAGATATGAATGGGATGATTTGCTACTATTATTTAATTTAGAAACTACTTTTATTCACTCTGGGACACTTTTATTGGTATCACATTGAGTGTGACATTTATGCTGAACACTGGTTTTTTCTATTTACTGGTGTGTTATTAGTTGTTCACCTATATTATTTTTTGTGGAAGAAACATTGGTTACTTTGTTGAAACATTTGTCTGATTTGATACATTTTTTTGGGGAACTTACTCTTATATTTATTTATATCTATTTTGGATGCTGCAACATTTGCACTATATTATTTATAGAGTGTAATTTATAGAGAGCAATTCAGAGATTATCATTGCTTTCAAATATTTTTATCTATGGATTTATTTATTTAAGATTTATGGATTATTTAACAGTATCAATTATCTAAATTTGTGTTCCAATTATTAGGACCTTAATTGATTTATATTTAATTATTTATTTATTCACTTGTCTTCACCTTGGATGCTGCACTGAAATATTGCTTGCACACATTTTTTAGAATTATTGCTTACACACATATTTTAGGATTATTGTGTTGTTGGAGTCACGAGCTTTATTTATTGCTTTTTATAATTTAGGTCTGTAAAAGGTCACTAATCATCTGGATTTCAATTATTTAGTTCCCTTTATTAGCTGCACTCTTTTGTTGCAACATTGATTTGCTATAATTCTTGGTTGCACAGAAATGGTGGAATATTAATCTACATGAACTAGATCCTTACTTGGAATTTTTTTCCTGGTGTGGTTATTAGTTCCTCTGTTACATAGCTCATTCCTGTCAAGGCATTATTGGTTATTCACGTATCATAGGAATTTTTTAAATTGCTACCTGCATTTTCCTACAGGCTTTTTTCCTTTGGTGTTCATTGATTCGTTGGTACTCATTGATTTAAGCGCCGTAGTTTTACCTCCCTTATCATTTGTAGGTGTGTGAACATTATCATCTGGGGTCGTTTTTCTTTGCTCCTTGACGAGCTTGATATATATTATTGTTGCTGTATATATCCTGTATTTGGCTTTGGCACTTAGCAGTATTTTTATACTATTATTAGTTATCCACGCACCTTAAAACCACGGTCATTCTTTGAGTCTTTTATTGGCTTCTTTCATACTAGCTTTTATTTTTTGCATCTCAGGAATTTATTTATTTAGATTAGCGCCGCAGATTTATCCCTTCTTAGCTATCCCTGAGCAGTAGTTCCCTGTCCATCTCATGCACTTTATTAAGCACAGGCAACAATGTTTTTATGGTGTATCCTTTTTCTAGGAACCTGCTAGTGAGAGTGTTGCTATTGAGGAGGACAGGAGTTTGTTCGTTGCTGGCCGGCATTGTTTTTACGCTTTTTAACCAAGAATTTATTGTAAGTGCAATTTTGTTTCTTTGAATAAACAGGTTTAAATGGTATTACACTATTGTTGCTACTATTTTTTACACTATGTGCATCGCGGAGTCTTTGACATGTCTGTTATGATGGATTTACACAGCTCTCTATAAGCTGATCGTTTCCTCTGGATGTGTCATTCTGCTCACTGAAGTTTGCTATCTGGTAAGCAGGCTCTCTATGTGGTTTGCTGCACGCATACAATCCCTTCACGGAATAGCACTCAGTTGATTGATATACTATTCACATCTGTTATATAATATCTGGTAAGCAGACCCTCTGTGTGGTGCTGGTTTAATCACCATCTTTCTCACTACAAGACGATCCACTACCTGCATGATTTGCATAACCATCCTTATTAATGTGTGTCACCTGCTGTTTCCAAGCACTGGGTGTTTATACAATTTTCTCACCTTTGTGAGTGACACTTCTTCCTTTTCTTTTTTATATATTATTTTATCAGTATTACGCTATGTTGTTTTTTATTTTTTTGGGTGAATTTTTTATGAATCCACGCCAATCCAACGAGTGAAAATTGTTATAATCTACTGTGACTGGATTGGCCCAGGCTGGGTTTAAGCCACCTGCTCCATTTGGCTTACTATCTGTTAAGCATGCCATTCAACAGTTGGGGCTTTTTATTTCTACATTAAGTGTTACCAATTGGACAGTCAAAGAGTTTTTGATTTCTTTTTTGTTGTTGGACTTTTATTAGTTCTATATTATCAAAGAATTTTTCACATATGTTTTTCACAGGTTTATCTATATCAATTTATTTACGCATTCATCAGTCTAGTGCGCGGCTTTTCCACTTTATGTTTGTTTTTGGTGTACCCCACTAATAGCCGCTGCCTCACTTTCATTGGTTTCTAGCGCAGTTTTCTTCTTTTTTCTTATATATAGTTTACTTTTTCAAATTCGGTCAAATTTTTTCAAATGCGGTAGATTTTTTTCTAATTTATTATTTTTTTTCGAATGCGTTAGAATTTTTTCGAATTCGATAGTTTTTTTCGTATATGGTAGAATTTTTTCGAATTTGATTGTTTTTTTCGAATGCGGTAGAATTTTTTCGAATCTGATAGTTTTATTTCAAATGCGGTCACATTTTTCTAATTTGGATACGAAACTAAATATATCCCGAAAATGAATGTAATGAAGGCAACAAATTTAACTAAACAAATTTAGTTAAATAACAAATCAGAACGAAACAAAAAAAAACAAATTTTTTCATCCTGCACATGTCTATCCATATTTGCTACCACTCATTATCAACCCTTGGCTTGTTCCTCAACTTTGCTTCTGCCTGATCCCATCCTGCAACTACTCGTTACTGAACTTTGGCTTGTTTTACTAACTATGCTTCTGTTTAATGCTTACTGGCTATCCACTTCTGGGCCGTGACCTGGTACTAACACGCAGCAATATCCATCTCTACCATCAGGAGCTCTGCTGAACACTGATTAGTATTTAGACTTCGCGCCTCAGGTGAGCCTGCATCATCCGCCAGGGTGACTGCCTGTCTACCTATCCTGCTGGTCGGTGGTAATTCTGCTATTGTAACTGGTCCTCGAGCCTGATTGTGACAGGTGAAACCACTTTATACTTTATATATATGAAGCCCTTTAACCCACTGTCCATGACAGTCTTGAAAAGTTATTATTTTTATTATTATACAGGATTTATATAGCGCCAACAGTTTGCACAGCGCTTTACAACATGAGGGCAGACAGTACACTTACAGTACAAATCAATACAGGAGGGATCAGAGGGCCCTGCTCGTTAGAGCTTACAATCTAGAAGGGAGGGTAATAACTGTGGGGGTTGAGAAAATGAAAAAACAGCTGTTAGGTGCAGGTAGGGTAGGTTTCTCTGAAGAGAAGGGTTTTCAGGCGAGTAGGTTGGTATTTAGAGACTAGGCTAGTGATGTAGCTAAATTGTGGATGGCTTTGTATGTAGTTGTTAGTATTTTGAATTTAATTCTTTGGCCGAGTGGAAGCCAGTGGAGAGATTAACAGAGAGGGGTAGCAGAGACAGAGCGATTGGTAAGGAGGATAAGTCTGGCAGCATCATTCATGATGGATTGAAGAGGTGATAGACTATGTAGAGGTAAGCCAATGAAAAAGGAGTTGCAGTAGTCAAGGCGAGAGATGACCAGTGAGTGAATTAAGAGCTTTGTTGTGTCATTGGTTAGAAAGGGGCGTATTTTGGAGATGTTACGGAGGTTGAGGCAGCAAGATTTGGACAGTGACTGGACGTGGTGCTTAAAGGAGAGTTCAGAGTCCAGGACTACACCTAGAACCTTGGCATGTGGGGATGGGCTTATAGTTGTGCCATCAATTTTGACAGAGAGATCAGGGGAAGGGGCATATGTGGGAGGGAAAATTATAAGTTCAGTTTTGGAAAGATTGAGTTTGAGGAAGTGGTGTGACATCCAGACTTATATATCTGAAAGTAAATTAGTGATACGTGAGGAGACAGAGGGAGTGAGCTGAGGAACAAATTTGGGTGTCGTCAGCGTAGGGGTGGTATTGGAAGCCATGGGAGGCTATCAGCTGACCCAGGGAGGAGGTGTAGATTGAAAATAGGAGAGTTCCAGGAACAGAACCTTGGAGGACCCCAACCGAGAAAAGAAGAGGAGAGGAGGAAGTAGAGTTGTAAGAAACGCTAAAGGTGCGGTTGGATAAGTAGGAAGAGTACAGTCACGGAGACCAAAGGCATGGAGTTTTTAGAGGAGGAGGGGGTGGTCAACCGTATCAAAGGCAGCAGAGAGGTCCAGGAGTAGGAGTACAGAATAGTGCCGATTGGTTTTGGCAGTTAGTAGATCGTTTGTTAGTTTTAGGAGAGCAGTTTCTGTGGAGTGTTGCGGGCAAAATCCAGACTGAAGGGGATCAAGAAGGCTATTATCAGCGAGGTGGACGCTCAGTCGGTTGTAGACCAGACGTTCGAGGAGTTTGGATAAGAAGGCGAGCAAGGAGATGGGGCGTAGGTTGTTAAGATTGGATGGGTCCAGTGAGGGCTTTTTAATTATGGGTCTGACAAGTGCATGTTTTAGAGAGTTGTGGAAGATGCCAGAAGAGAGGGAAAGATTGAAGTTGTAGGTTAGGGAGTATAGCATAGAGCCAGAGGGTGAACGTAGCATTTGTGAGGGAACAGGATCCAGAGGGTAGGTGGTAAAGTGGACATTAGCAAGTAGTTTAGCAACATCGTCTGTAGTGGTGGGGTTGAAAGAGGGAAGTAATGATTGCACCTGTGGGCATGAAGTGTAAAGCATGGAGGGTATTGGAACAGTAGAAATCTCCCCGCAAATTGTATCAATCTTCTGTTTGAAGTGATTGGCGATCTCCTGGGCAGTGAGTGAATTGGCAAGTGGAGGCGGTGGAAGACGAAGTAGAGAGTTAAAGGTAGAGAAGAGTTGACGGGGATGGGATGATAAGTTGCTAATGAGAGTGATAAAATAGGTCTGCTTGGCAGTGAGGAGGCTGGAATTGTATTTTTGGAGGGCAGATTTATATTGGTAGAAATCTCTCTGAGACTTAGTCTTATGCCACAGGCGCTCATGAGCACGACTACGTTTTTTCAGACTTCTAGTATCATCTGTTTGCCAAGGTTGAAGGGGTCGGGGCCTGATTCTGTGTGTAGTGAGGGGGGCCAGTGAGTCCAGTGAGGCGTTGAAGACAGAAGTGACTAAGTTGGTGCAGGATAGGGGTGAGATTTTGTTGTAGAGGTTGTCGATAGCAGAGTAGAGAAGAGAAGGGTTGAGATGATGTAGGTTTCTGGGGGTAACTTTTAAGCGGTTAGAGGGAGAGGGGGTGGAGGAGAGGGAGAGAGTGAAACTAAAAAGGTGGTGATCAGAGAGAGGGAATGGATAGTTAGAGAGATTGCATGGAGTGCAAAGCTGAGAGAAAACGAGGTCAAGGGTATTGACTTCGGAGTGAGTAGGAGCGTCTATCCACTGCTTCAGGTCAAAGGAGGATGTTAGGCTGAGAAGTTTGGAAGTGGCAGGATTGTTAGTATTAATAGGGATGTTGAAGTCCCCGAGAATGATTGTGGGGAGTTCAGAAGAAAGAAAGTAGGGTAGTCAGGCAGAGAAGTCATCAAGAAAGGTTGATACTGGTCCAGGGGGCCTGTAGATCACAGCTATCCTTAGAGAAACTGGAGTGAAAAGACGAATGCAGTGTGCTTCGAAAGAGGAGAGTGACAGAGAGGGAGGTGGGTGAAGTACCTGAAAGGTGCTATGTGGGGCTAGAAGTATTCCAACACCTCCTCCTGTACGTCCACTGGATCTGGGGGAGTGAGTCCAGAGAAGACCACCATGGGATAGGGCATCAGAAGACGCAGTGTCAGATTCGTGGAGCCAGGTTTCGGCGAGTAGGTTAAATGAGTATGAGGCGATAAAGAGGTCATGGAGAGAGGTGAGTTTGTTGCAGACAGAGCGGGAGTTCCAAAGGGCACAAGAGAAAGTCTGGTCTTGGGAAGAATAGAAATGGGAACTAAATTGTGTTGATTGCGGCTGCTACCAGAGGGTGCAGGGTGATGGGTGCATGAGGTACAGTTAAATGATGGAGGCCCGGGGTTTGGGGATATATCTCCAGAGGTTAGGAGAAGCAGGAGTGTGAGGGAGGTAATATGGGAGTGGGATTTATATGAAGGGACATGGATCAGGGTCTTGGAGATTTTTAGTGTGTATGGATTTAGAACTAGCAGGAGATGGTTGGTGCAGTAATAAGGAGAGGACAGAAGTGAGGGTGATATATATATATATGCTATGGGGGGGGAGAAGAGGGGTAAAGGAGAGACAGTTTAAGGATAGAGGACAGAGCTGTCAAAAGGAGTGGTAGAGAGTGCATGTTACAAGAAGAAAGAGCTAAAGGGGTAAACAAGGTCACCTGATGTCTGTGTGGTGTTTTTCAAAGTATTTTCTTGTGTTCATTTGCTTTGTGCATTTGCTGAAGTGCTGTCAGAAGTGCTCCCACTTATAGAAATAGCTCCACTTTGAGAAAGGGCCCCAGATGCAAATGTGCCCCCTGCAAATGCTTCCCCCATAAGAAGCTTATATTTATACTAATACGGGTGGGTGGTGGGTGGATATCAATTAGCAATCAAGAGGTAATAAAGGTTGGCTGGTTAACAGGGCAAAATTCTTACTTCAGAAACAGACTAGCAAGAGGGCACTAAAGTTAACGGGCCATAATTCTGGGTAAGACAAGGGAGATAATAAAGCATTGTAATGTGGACAGGTCTATAGACAGTTAAGCAAAAATAACATACTAGCAATTATTAAAGACACATAAGCAAAGCAGATAGCAGTGTTTCAGTTTTTGGGTGGAGATGGTTCAGTTAGCACATACCTGTAGAAAGACAGAAGATATTTACAGATGAGACAATCAGATAATGATGAGTGCAGAGTAGGGATGAGCCATACCCCCCCCCCCCCCCCGGTTCGGTTTGCACCAGAACCTGCGAACAGACCGAACTTTAGAACCCCATTAAAGTCTATGGGATGCGAATGTTCAAAATCAAAAGTGCTAACTTTAAAGGCTAATATGCAAGTTAATGTCCTAAAAAGGGTTTTGGGACCCGGGTCCTGCCCCAGGGGACATGTATCAATGCAAAAAAAGTTTTAAAAATGGCCGTTTTTTCAGGAGCAGTGATTTTGTTGATGATTAAGGTGAAAAAAAAGTGAAATATTCCTTTAAATATCGTACCTGGGGGGTGTCTATAGTATGCCTGTAAAGTTGCGCATGTTTCGCGTGCTTAGAATAGTCCCTGCTCAAAATGACATTTGTAAAGGAATAAAAGTCTTTTAAAACTGCTTGGGGCTTTAATGTAATGTCGGGTCCAGGCAATATGGATGAAAATCAGTGAGACAAACGGCATGGGTACCCCCCATACCCCAATCCATTACCAGGCCCTTTGGGTCTTATATGGATATTAAGAGGAACCCCCCCAAATTAAAAAAAGGAGAGGCGTGAGGCCCCCAGGCCCTATATACTCTGAACAGCAGTATACAGGGAGTGCAAACAAGACAGGGACTGTAGGTTTGTTGTTAAGTAGAATCTGTTTGTAATTTTTAACTGGTACATTTGTAAAGTGTAGCTCCAGCCAAACAATCTATTTTTAAGTTTTTTGGAAAACATAGGGAAGGGTTATCACCCCTGTAACATTTGTTTTGCTGTCTGTGCACCTCTTCAGAAGATTTCACCTTACTTTTTGTCCCAATGACAAATGTTTTTTGAAAATTTTGGTTTTTTAGTAAAACAAGGATTTCCCTTCCTAGGGATAGATTTCATCTCACTTCCTGTTGTCTCCTTCCGTTTGTAAGTAGGAGTCGTTTGTAAGTTGGATGTTTGAAAGTAGGGGCCTGCCCTATATACTCTGCAGAAATTGGGGCCTTAGGTGTTGGTGTTGCCACAACACTGTAAGCCCTCACAGTTACTCTTGGTGGGCACAGGAACGGGCCCTGCTGTGAAATATTAGATCAAGAATTGTAATTACATGCCATTGTTGAACAGTGGTAGAAAAATTGGGCCTTTGGTGGTGGTGGTGGTGGTGCCACAACATTTCAAGTCCTCACAGTTACTCTTGGTGGGTGCTGGAACAAGCCCTGCTGTGAAATATTATATCAAGAATTGTAATTACATGCATCTGTTGAACAGGGGCAGAAAAATTGGGCCAGTGGTGGTGGTGGTGTTGCCACAACACTGTAAGCCCTCACAGTTACTCTTGGTGGGTGCAGAAATGGGCCCTGCTGTGAAATATTAGATCAAGAATTGTAAATACATGTCCCTGTTGAACAGGGGCAGAAAAATTGGGCCGTAGGCACTGGTGCCATAACACTGCAACCCCTCACAGATACTCTAGTTGGAGCACAGGAATGAGCCCTGCTGCAAAGTATTACATCAAAAATTGTAATTATATGCCCCTGTTAAACAGGGGCTGAAAAACTGGGCCTTGGGCACTGGTGCTGGTACCACAACACTGCAACCCCTCACAGATACTCTAGTTGGAGCGCAGGAATGAGCCCTGTTGCAAAGTATTGCATCAAAAATTGTTATTACACGCCCCTATTAAACAGGGGCAGAAAAATTGGGCCTTGGCCACTGGTGGCGGTGCCCAGAACCAAAAATGTTCTTACAAGCTATCAGCATGAAAATTGAGGAGGAAGAGGATTGTGACTCAGCATAACGGGATAGTCACTCAGCATCAGCATAGACAGTCTTGAAGGGATCTCATATTAAAAAAAATCAATCAGTTACATCAGCATCAGGTGCTTGGTAGCTGGTGATCCAAAACTGATTCATTTTTATGAAGGTCAGCCGACCAATTCGGTGGACAGGCGCACCCTGTGATCGGTTACAAAGCCTCCAGCAGCACTGAATGTGCGTTCCGAAAGAACGCTGGATGCAGGACAGGCCAGTAGCTCAATTGCATACTGTGCAAGCTCTGGCCAGTGATCCTTCCTCAAGGCCCAGTAACCCAGAGGATTTTCAGTGGGAAAGGTGTCCAAGTCTGATCTTGCCCCTAGGTAATCCTGCACCATGTGAATCAGACGCTGGGGATGGTTGCTGGAACCGATCAGACCTTGGGACTGCGGACTAAAAAATTTCTGAACGCATCGGTCAGACTGCCACCTTCTCCACCACTCCTTCTGTGACTGACCGAAGCCTCAGCAACATGTTGTTCAGGAGGACCAGGAAATTGTAACCTCCCAGGCTCTGGAAACGCAATGCTCAAACCTTTCTGCAAGGTCTCCTGAAGATGTTTCATCCTCTGCTCCCTCTGTGATGGCAAGATAAGGTCCGCAACCTTACCCTTGTAATGTGGATCAAGGAATGTTCCCAGCCAGTAATCATCCCTCCGCTTGATACTACGAATACGAGGATCCTTCCACAGGCTTTGCAGGATCAGGGAGGCCATGCAGCATAGGTTTGCTGAGGCATTCAATCCAGAGTCCTCTGGGTCACTAAGGACGACATGATCCGCAGCCACCTCCTCCCAGCCACGTATAAGTCCATGGGTCTCTTTGGACTGTAAATGATCCCTTGAAGACTGTTGCTGATGCTGAGTGCCGGGCTCCACCTCCATGCTGACACAATCCTCCTCCTCGTCCTCTTTCTGTGTGATCGGCGGGCACGCAGTAACACTGTCTGGATAAAGGGGGCCTTGAGAGGTAAGGAAGTCCTCCTCTTCCTCCCTCTGTTCTGCCTCAAGTGCCCTGTCCATTATTCCACGCAGCGTGTACTCCAACAGGTGGACAAGAGGGACAGTGTCATTAATGCATGCACTGTCACTGCTCACCATCCTCGTGGCCTCCTCAAATGGTGACAGGACAGTGCATGCATCCCTGATCATAGCTCACTGGCGTGGGGAAAAAAAAACAAGGTCCCCTGACCCTGTCCTGGTGCCATAGGTACTCATTGATGGCCCTCTGCTGCATGTGCAGCCGCTGCAGCATGGCCAGCGTTGAGTTCCACCTGGTGGGCATGTCACAGATTAGGCGGTTCTTGGGCAGGTTAAATTCCTTTTGGAGGTCAGCCAGCCGAGCACTGGCATTATATGACCTGCGGAAATGCACACAGACTTTCCTGGCCTGCCTCAGGACATCCTGTCAGCCCTGGTATCTGCTCAAGAACCACTGCTCCACCAAGTTAAGGACGTGAGTCAACAGGGCACATGGGTCAGTTGTCCCTGTCGGAGGGCAGAGAGGAGGTTGGTGCTATTGTCGCAAACCACCATACTTGGCTTAAGCTGGCGTGGCGTCAACCACCTCTGAACATGCCCCTGCAGAGCTGACAGAATCTCTGCCCCAGTGTGGCTCCTGTCCCCCAAGCACACCAGCTCAAGCACCTTATGGCATATTTTTGCCTGTGTGCTTGCGTAGCCCCTTGAACGCCTACAGAGCACCGCTGGTTCCGAGGACAAATCAACACAGGAAGAGGCCATGGAGGAAGAACAAGAGGAGGGGGTGGAGGAGAGAGGTGTGACAGATTTACCACTAGTAGAATTTTGGAGACGTGGTGGCGGAACAACCTCCATCACTACTGCACCCTGTCCTGCATCCTTCCCAGCTGCCAGAAGAGTCACACAGTGCGTGGTGAAAGACAGGTAACGTCCCTGTCCATGCCTGCTGGACCATGAGTCAGCGGTAATATGCACCTTACCGCTGACCGCCCTGTCCAGCGAGGCCAAGACATTGCCTTCCACATGTCGGTAGAGAGCCGGAATCGCCTTCCGTGAGAAAAAGTGGCGTTTGGGAACCTGCCACTGAGGAACTGCACATTCCACAAACTCACAGAAGGGGGCAGAGTCTACCAACTGAAAAGGCAGCAGTTGAAGTGCTAGCAATTTAGCCAAGCTAGCATTCAACCGCTGGGCATGTGGATGGCTGGGGTGCAGTAGCTGGGGCAGCGAAATTTGCCTGGTACAATCTGACGTCGGTGTACCGATAGCAGATTGCTCGCAAGTACTTGGCTGTGACACACCTAATTCTACACCTTCATTCCTCTCAGTACAGGTTTCAGAGAGGACTGAAGGTATGGTGGGGTTGGAGATTCCAGCTGATGAGGAGCAAGGAGAGGTCCACTTTGTTCTTTGGTGTGGGTCTTTAAGGTACGCTTGCCAACGAACTGCATGGCAGGTCGACATATGTCTGGTCAAGCATGTGGTGCCCAAGTGGGTGATGTTTTGGCCAGGCGAGATACGCTTGAGACATATGTTGCAAACATCAGCGGTGGGATCTGATGCACTTGTCTCAAAAAGGCCCACACTAAAGAACTTTTGGAATAATGCGCAGAGACAGCAGCACCCTGCACATGCGGAGCTCTGCGGTGTGATGCAGTCGTTGTGCTGCCCTTAAGATGGCCCCTGGAGGGCATCCTGCCTCGTTGGAGATGTGCCGCCTCCTCCTCCTCTCTCCTATCAGGTACCAACGTGGAGTCAGTGACCTCATCATCCCCTCCCTCCTCATCACTGGAGCAAAGCTGGCAGTATGCTGCAGCTGGGGGAACATGACTGCCAGATTGCTGTCCTTCTTGGGCACCCCCTCTCTCTGGGCTCATGTTACCACCTTCCTCTAGCTGGCTACCATCATTGGAGCCTTCAAAACACTGGGCATCCTCCTGGAGCATTTACCCAACACTGTGGTCAAACAGTTCGGGGGACTCCTCAGAAGGACATGATGGGGCTAGGGAAGGAGTGACTGATGCCATTGGGAAGAGGCCACGTTGGCAGCTCCTTTGCCAGACAAAGTACCCTGAGCCTGGGTAAGAGAGGATGAGGAGGATGAGCACGGCTTGGTCATCCACTCTACCAAGTCTTCCGCATGTTGCGGAACACGGCCAGCTGCCGAAAAAAATGACAAGTGTGTCCCACGGCCATGTGCTGATGAGGATGCACTGTCTCCATGACCATTGATGTGTATATATATATATATATATATATATATATATATATATATATATATGTACTGATACTGCAGCTAGCAGAATCAACTGCCTGCCTGTAGTATTATTAGTATGAGAACACCACCAATTGTCTTCAGGTAGCTTTAGGTGCACACTGTGCAGAGGACACAGTACACTAACTGTAAATACTGCAGCAATTTTCTTCAGGTAGCTTTAGGTGCACACTGTGCAGAGGACACACTACACTAACTGTAAATACTGCAGCTGCCTGCCTATGGTACTAATAGGATCAGAAGACCACCACCAATTTTGTTCAGGTAGCTTTAGGTGCACACTGTGCAGAGGATGCACTACATTAACTGTAAATAATGCAGCTGCCCCCTTGTGGTATTAATAGAATCAGAACAACAGCAATTGTCTTCAGGTAGCTTTAGGTGCACACTGTGCAGAGAATGCACTACACTAACTGTAAATTCTGCAGCTGCCTGCAGTACTAGTAGGATCAGAAGACCACCAATTTTCTTCAGGTAGCTTTAAGTGCACACTGTGCAGAGGACACACTACAATAACTGTAAATACTGCAGCTGCCTGCCTGTGATACTAATAGGATCAGAAGAACACCAAGAATTTTCTTCAGGTAGCTTTAAGTGCACACTGTGCAGAGGACACACTACAATAACTGTAAATACTGCAGCTGCCTGCAGTACTAATAGGATCAGAAGAACACCACCAATTTTCTTCAGGTAGCTTTAGTTGCACACTGTGCAGAGAATGCACTACATTAACTGTAAATAATGCAGCTGCCTGCCTGTGGTATTAATAGAATCAGAACAACAGCAATTGTCTTCAGGGAGCTTTAGGTGCACACTGTGCAGAGGATGCACTACACTAACTGTAAATTCTGCAGCTGCCTGCAGTACTAGTAGGATCAGAAGACCACCAATTTTCTTCAGGTAGCTTTAAGTGCACACTGTGCAGAGGACACACTACAATAACTGTAAATACTGCAGCTGCCTGCAGTACTAATAGGATCAGAAGAACACCACCAATTTTCTTCAGGTAGCTTTAGGTGCACACTGTGCAGAGGACGCACTACACTAACTGTAAATACTGCAACTGCCTGCGGTACTAATAGGATCAGAAGAACGCCACCAATTTTCTTTGTGTAGCTTTAGGTGCACACTGTGCAGAGGACGCACTACACTAACTGTAAATACTGCAGCTGCCTGTGGTACTAATAGGATCAGAAGAACACCACCAATTTTCTTCAGGTAGCTTTACGTGCACACTGTGCAGAGGACGCACTACACGAACTGTAACTACTGCAGCTGCCTGTGGTACTAATAGGATCAGAAGAACACCACCAATTCTCTACAGGTAGCTTTAGGTGCACACTGTGCAGAGGACACACTACACTAACTGTAAATACTGCATCTGCCTGCTGTACTAATAGGATCAGAAGAACACCACCAATTTTCTTTAGGTAGCTTTAGGTGCACACTGTGCAGAGGACGCACTACACTAACTGTAAATACTGCAGCTGCCTGCGGTACTAATAGGATCAGAAGAACTCCACTAATTTTCTTCAGGTAGCTTTAGGTGCACATTGTGCAGAGGACGCACTACACTAACTGTAAATACTGCAACTGCCTGCTGTACTAATAGGATCAGAAGAACACCACCAATTTTCTTTAGGTAGCTTTAGGTGCACACTGTGCAGAGGACGCACTACAATAACTGTAAATACTGCAGCTGCCTGCGGTACTAATAGGATCAGAAGAACTCCACCAATTTTCTTCAGGTAGCTTTAGGGGCACATTGTGCAGAGGACGCACTACACTAACTGTAAATACTGCAACTGCCTGCGGTACTAAAAGAATCAGAAGAACACCACCAATTTTCTTTAGGTAGCTTTAGGTGCACACTCTGCAGAGGATGAACTACACTAACTGTAAATACTGCAGCTGCCTGCGGTACTAATAGGATCAGAAGAACACCACCAATTTTTTTCAGGTAGCTTTATGTGCACACTATACATTGGAGGCACTACACTAACTGTAACTACTCTAGCTAATAGGACTAATAGGATCAGAAGAACACCACCAATTTTCTTCAAGTAGCTGTAAATACTGTAAAAACACCTGCCTGCCTGTCAGTAGGAAGAATAACAGGAACTGATCTAGCTAAAATGAATACAGTGTGTGTATATATATATATATATATATATATATATATATATATACACACACACACAACACCTAGAACGCATATATATACATAATACACTGTAAGTGCAGCTAACTGACTCGCCTGCCTACTCTATCTAACTTAAATCAAATGACACTGTCTCTCTGTCTATCTCTCTGCCGCAACACACTACACAAGGCCGCCACACAGGCGGACTTATATAGTGTGAGGCGTGTACTAAACCCCCTGAGCCATAATTGGCCAAAACCACCCTGGCTTTGGCCAATTACGGCTCTCTGTACAGACGGCGCTGTGATTGGCCAAGCATGCGGGTCATAGTGCATGCTTGTCCAATCATCAGCCAGCAATGCATTGCGATGCCGCAGTGACATATGGGCCATGACGCGCCACTCGAATTTGGCGCGAATGGCCCATAATGTTCGACATTTCGACTAATGGTCGAACATGGGTGCGAACTCGAAGCTCATCCCTAGTGCAGAGTGAGAAGTGCTCCCACTTATAGAAATAGCCCCACTTTGAGAAAGGGCCCCCAGTTGCAAATGTGCCCCCTGCAAATTCTTCCCCCAAAAGAAGCTTATATTTATACTAATAGGGGCGGGTGGTGGGTGGATTTCAATTAGCAATCAAGAGGTAATAAAGGTTGGCTGATTAACAGGGCAAAATTCTTACTTCAGAAACAGACTAGCAAGAGGGCACTAAAGTTAGCGGGCCATAATTCTGGGTGAGACAATGGAGATAATAAAGCATTGTAATGCGGACAGATCTATAGATGGTTAAGCAAAAATAACACACCAGCAATTTTTAAAGACACATAAGCAGAGCAGATAGCAGTGTTTCAGTCTTTGGCTGGAGATGGTTCAGTTAGCACATACCAGCAATTAATAAAGACACATAAGCATAGCAGATAGCAGTATTTCAGTTTTTGGGTGGATATGGTTCAGTTAGCACATACCAGCAATTATTAAAGACACATAAGCAAAGCAGTTAGCAGTGTTTCAATTTTTGGGTGGAGATGGTTCAGTTAGCACATACCAGCAATTATTAAAGACACATAAGCAAAGCAGATAGCAGTGTTTCAGTTTTTGGGTGGAGATGGTTCATTTAGCACATGCCAGCAATTATTAAAGACAGATAAGCAAAGCAGATAGCAGTGTTTCAGTTTTTGGGTGGAGATGGTTCAGTTAGCACATACCAGCAATTATTAAAGACACATAAGCAAAGCAGATAGCAGTGTTTCAGTTTTTGGGTGGAGATGGTTCAGTTAGCACATACCAGCAATTATTAAAGACACATAAGCAAAGCAGATAGCAGTATTTCAGTTTTTGGGTGGAGATGGTTTAGTTAGCACATACCTGTAGAAAGAGAGAAGAGATTTACAAATGAGACAATCAGATAATGATGAGTGCAGAGTCAGAAGTGCTCCCACTTATAGAAATAGACCCACTTTGAGAAAGGGCCCCAGTTGCAAATGTGCCCACTGTTATCTTGCTGGCATGAGGAGGTGCCAGGTTTGGACTCTGAAGACTGGGAGCACATATGAGAATATCCTATGCAACAACTGGTCCCTACCTAGGACCTCTTAATTCAATCTAAAATTTTCCATAGAGTTAATTTTACTCCTCAAATTACACAGGATCTTTCCTTCACATCCATCCAAATCATGGTGTTGCTCAGAGGAGCCAGCAATGTTCATGCATGTGTTTTGGGACTGTCCAGTAATTAAGTCCTTTTGGGCAGATGTTTCCATATGTATCCGCTCTGTAACAGCTATCTCTGTATACTTAACTATAGATGTCTGTATTCTGGGTTTGGTCCATCTCTTGGCTATATCTAGAGCCATGAGAACCTTGACTGGATTGTTGCTATTCTATGCTCATAAGACTATACTCCTAATGCCACGTACACACGAGCGGACTTTATGGCAGACTTTGTCCTGCAAACTTTTCGACGGACTTTACGACGGACTTCCTGAATGAACAAACTTGCCTACACACGATCAACCAAAGTCCGACAGATTCGTACGTGATGACGTACGACCGGACTAAAACAAGGAAGTTCATAGCCAGTAGGCAATAGCTGCCCTAGCGTCTGTTTTTGTCCGTCGGACTAGTATACAGACGAGCGGATTTTTCGACCGGACTCGAGTCAGTCGAAAAGATTTAAAACATGTTTCATTTCTAGGTCCGTCGAACTTTTGGGGAAAAAAAGTCAGTTGGAGCCCACACACAATCGAATTGTCCGACGGACTCCGGTCCGCCGAACCAAGGATGCCGTAAAGTCCAGTCGTGTGTACGCGGCATTAAATTCTCCAGAGGCCCTTACATCTGATTTCTGGAAATGCATATTTAACAGAACGGTGCCGCTATATAAATTCACATATGAATCCAGAGGATGCCTGAATAAACTCTCTAAGGTCTGGGACATCTGGACAGTGTCCACAGATACTGTAGCTGCCACTGAGACAACCCAGTAGAGAGTACTATAACACATTCCTTTTTTCTGTTATAAGGTATCCTAATGCACTGTGGGTAAATATTCATGTTTATGCACTTACTGACCCATCGGCGGTGAGTGGAGTGTGCCAATAGGCACCAGTTGGCATGGTATAAGTGTTTTTTTGTTATGTGTTCTTATTATGTTTTTATGTTTTTTCTAAGCCTTGGTATGCCCAATAGGCTTTGTTTTGTATTGAAACCTTACCCTTTCAAAATAATAAAAATAGTTTGCAAAAAAAAAAAGGTTTGGAAAAAATACTTACCTAAAGTCATTTTAGGGCTCCCATTTAAAACACAAGTGATGCTAGTTTTTCAAGTATTATTTTGGATATCAATCAAGTGATGTAGGAGCACCCTTGAAAAGAAGCATACATTTCTTTGATCTGCACCCATAATTCTAATCACAGTGTTTATTCTTTAGCAATTGTTCAAGGATAGAAAATGCCACCGATGCAAAGGTTCCACTTGAATAAACTGATCCTTACACTGGTGTGATGTCCGCATTTTTTGCTGTAGCACTTGAAGCTACAAACATGAGCTCCAGCGTCCACGTTAGAATATGGGCTTACCCGAACTGTCAGTTAGAGTAGGCAGCTTTGGACTATGCTGTGGTTCCTCTATTTTCTAGACATGTGCAATTCGTTTCGTAACAAACCGAAATTCGGCTGAATTTTGCATCTTTCGGACATTCGGATGCATCCGAATGTCCAAATAAAAAAATGATGAATTTTAACTGATACAAAAGAATTTATAGTGAATATAACGAATTAATTCGTCATGATTCAGTAGTTTGTTAAAGATCTAATGAAACAAAAGGTCAACTCAAAGTAAATCTTACAGTCCAATCAGCTGATTAATTTTGTGCTGGAGGTTGGATTACTGACAAAGTGCATTCCTGAGAACTGAGTGAGAAGGGTGTTGTATTGTATTTGAGCAGAGGAGAAGAGATATTGTCATTGTGTGTGTTAATAGATTCAATAAGCAAATTACTTTCCAAATTACGAATCATTATCACGAATATACTGTAACGAAACAAAAGAAATTATAGCGGATATAACAAATGAATTTGACATGATTCCAGATTCAGTATAACGAATATCGACACAAAATAACAGAACAAAATTATGTATTTTACGAATGACAATGAACCAAAACTAAACAAAATTTTCCGTTGTGCACAAGTCTACTATTTTTCCTAAGTGCTTTATTCTAGTGGATAATACTATGTCATGTGACCATCACCCAATGAGATTACTATGGGATGCTGAATGTGTTCCCATCCTTGCCTGCTTGTCCATGCTACCTGCAGTGGCACTGCCAACCAGGGAAATGTGACATCCACGTTTATGTGCCCCTCCTGCAGTTCCACAGAAAACTTTCATTCCCCCCCACCCCCTTTCCACTAAACTAGTGGAGCACTTACCTTGAATAGGGTTCCAAGGCCATCCTTACTGCAAAATCATTGCAAGAGAACCGTGTCTATTTTTACATGGTGCTCTTGCAATGATTTAGCCCTAACAATGGGTGTCTGGGTCCAATAAAAGGGAAGTCTTTACAGAGATTATGTAAAACTTTCTCAGTTTTTCTTTTCTTTTTAATTCTAATCAGTCATGCAGTCTGATCAACTAGCCTTTATAATTGGATCTTTTGTAGCCTACTACCATACAATTACAAAACCAGTTGAATACTATTTATTTAATTGAAACTGAACTATGGGATAAGCAAATACTGTCTAAAACAGGAGGCATGTGTATTCTTACTTGAATCTTGGTGTGATCTGTGTATTTCTTCCAGATCTGTGCAGTAATGCAGCTTGAAACTTCACCTTTGTGCAGGAGCTTCCTGTAATGATGTCCAGTCTGCTGTTCTTTTGTGCAGGGTTACTGGTCTTGTATCTACCCCCTTCCTCTAGTTTTCTGTAGGCAGCCTGTGGGGAGGTACAGCGTGGTGTGGCAGCAGAAAACACTTAAAGTTCAGTTACAGAAAACAGAACTGTATTGAACACGAAATTCAGCAATGCACAACAAGCCTGGTGGGAAAACAATCAAACCAGGCACACTCACAGAATGTACAGCCATGAGTAGCAGCAGTAGGTCTCAAGTGTGCTGACAGCATCTGTCTCCAGGGGCAGAATGCAGCCTGGCTGGTCTGTACCAAATGGCTTCCAGGAAGAATGGCATGTCTCTGCAGCGTCTGGAACCTCTCCCTGACGCTGAGCAGTGTTCCTTACCAGTGCTGTATCCTGGCCTAGGCCAACAAGGCCCAGGCCTTGGGCGGCACTTTGTAGGGGGCGGCAAAGAAGCCACATCCACCGCTAGGGTGATGGCAAAAAAGCCGCCCCTGCTATGTCCTGCAATGAAACAGACACAGAGCAGTCAGAGAATGCAGGCAACAGGGGCAGACAGAGCCGCCGTAGCGCTGGCTCCACCCCCACCTGAGACTGGTCACTAGTTGCTAGAGCCACTTGGTGTCTAGCAACCAGTGATGTCACAGCCGCGACTCCCTGGCCTTGCCCAGCATTCAAAGCGGAGGAGGATTCAACCTACTCCTCTGCGCCTGGTTCTCGTGGGGGCCCAAAGCAGCTGCCAAGTTGAGCCCTTGCAATGGAGCGTTCCAGCCTCGGGGTGCAGGGCAGTGAACTAAATTGGCAAATCAGCGTGCTCAAATAGCGAGTGGGCAGCCCTGGAGTGTGGGGGGAAGGCAAGCAGCACTAGCACAAGGCTGTCTAGAATCGGAAGGGAGAAGACATCCACTGCCAACCTGACCTGAGCATCAACGGGTGCAGCATCCCTGGCACCTCCCAGAGCCTGCGAGCCTTCTCTAACCTCCTCTCTGCTCCCCGCTGTGACATCAGTAGGAAGACTGGCTGACCGAGGGCCCAGAGGATGAGGATGGGCAGGAGGTAGGTGCATCATACACACACCTACCCACAGACAGGTGGGCACAGGAGGGACTGCAGGTAGGGCTAGGGGGTCTCTCCCTCTCTCATTTTTTTTTTATATTAGTAATGGTGGCGATTAGCGACTTATTGTGGAACTGTGACATTGCAGCAGACAAATCGAACACCTAACTCAGACTTTTTGGGGACCAGTGACACCAGTACAGTGATCAGTGCTAAAAAAATGCACTTTCACTGTACTAATGACACCATCAGGGAAGGGGTTAACATCAGGGGGTTAAATGTGTTGCCTAGGGAGTGTTTACTAACTGTGGGGGAGGTGCTTTCACTGCATGAAGACATGGATCGGTGTTCCTGCTTCACAGAAACACTGGATCCATGTCTTCTGTACTCATGGAATAACAGTCTGCCTTGTTTACATTGGTACTCTGGCAGAATGACAGTCTGCCTAATGATTAATGGATCCCAGTGAACATCGGGTCTGTGAGACCCGCTGACCTATTCCCGCTGTATAAAATCACAATGGAAATGAGTTGGCAGTGGGCAGCGCGCACCCGACACCTGGAAGTGCAGGATCATGTATTCTGTGCACAGGGGCTGCCCTGTAGAAGTAAAGCGGTCAAACAGGAGGGGGTGGGGCAAATTTACATGGGGGTGCCCAATTTTAGACTTGCCTAGGGCAGCACAAAACCAGAATACCACTGTTCCTGACAGAGATAACCTGTCCATATTCTATCCGCATGCGAAATGCACATCAAACCTGGGAGCCAGGGTCTTAAATAGACTCCCCCCGATGAGTCACGAGACCATGTGATGTATCACATAGGGGAGGGGCAGATTGGTTTGGCAAGACGCTTTTGCATCTCTTATGAAGAGTCGCGAAGTAGCTGCAGCATCGTGGTTTTTTATTATATACACTGTATACAGTTGGTGCACTGGAGCATCTTTTAAATGTGAGTTCTATGCACATTTTTTAATACAGTGAATATTGTTTAAAAAAAACATATAAGCACTATTTGGAATTCTTTTTCTCTTATATATATTGAGTCATAGTGGAGGCACATTAATAGAGCAACGAGGAGGAAAGCATAATCTGTTATGCCCCGTACACACGGTCGGACTTTGTTCGAACATTTCAACAACAAAATCATAGGATTTTTTCTGACGGATGTTGGCTTAAACTTGTCTTGCATACACATGGTCACACAAAGTTGTCGGAAAATCCGAGCATTCTGAACGCGGTGACGTAAAACACGTACGTCGGGACTATAAACGGGGCCGTGGCCAATAGCTTTCATCTCTTTATTTATTCTGAGTAGAGATGAGCTTCGTGTTCGAGTCGAACCCATGTTTGACTCGAACATCGGCTGTTCGGTCGTTTGCCGAATTGCGAACGATATGGGCCGTTCGCGCCAAATTCGTGTGGCGCGTCACGGCCCATAATTCACTGCGGCATCGCAGTGCATTGCTTGCTGATGATTGGCCAAGCATGCACTATGACCCGCATGCTTGGCCAATCACAGCGCCGCCTGAACAGAGAGCCGTAATTGGCCAAAGCCAAGGAGGCTTTGGCCAATTATGGCTCAGGGGATTTAGTACACGCCCCACACTATATAAGGCCGCCTGCACGGCGGCCCTGTGTAGTGTGTGTTCCGGCGTTGAAAGAGATAGACAGAGAGACAGTGTCATTTGATTTGAGTTAGATAGATTAGGCAGAACAGTCAGTCAGTTAGCTGCACTTACAGTGTATTGTGTATATATATGCATCCCAGGTGTTGCATATATATATATATACACTGTTCAGTTTAGCTAGATCCATTCCTGTTATCTTCTAGACTATTTACATTTAGTGCAGTGCGTCCTGCTCACAGTGTTCAGCTAGATCCGTTCCTGTTATCTTCTAGACTATTTACATTTAGTGCAGTGCGTCCTGCTCACAGTGTTCAGCTAGATCCGTTCCTGTTAAATTCTAGACTATTTACATTTAGTGCAGTGCGTCCTGCTCACAGTGTTCAGCTAGATCCGTTCCTGTTATCTTCTAGACTATTTACATTTAGTGCAGTGCGTCCTGCTCACAGTGTTCAGCTAGATCCGTTCCTGTTATCTTCCTACTGACAGGCAGGCTTGTCTTGTTACAGTATTTACAGCTACCTAAAGAAAATTACTGGTGTTCTTTTGATCCTATTAGTACCACGGTCAGGCAGCTAGACTATTTACATTTAGTACAGTGCGTCCTGCTCACAGTGTTCAGCTAGATCCGTTCCTGTTATCTTCCTACTGACAGGCAGGCTTGTCTTGTTACAGTATATAAAGCTACCTGAAGAAAATTACTGGTGTTCTTTTGATCCTATTAGTACCACGGTCAGGCAGCTGGACTATTTACATTTAGTGCAGTGCGTCCTGCTCACAGTGTTCAGCTAGATCCGTTCCTGTTATCTTCCTACTGACAGGCAGGCTTGTCTTGTTACAGTATATAAAGCTACCTGAAGAAAATTACTGGTGTTCTTTTGATCCTATTAGTACCACGGTCAGGCAGCTAGACTATTTACATTTAGTGCAGTGCGTTCTGCTCACAGTGTTCAGCTAGATCCGTTCCTGTAATCTTCCTACTGACAGGCAGGCTTGTCTTGTTACAGTATATAAAGCTACCTGAAGAAAATTACTGGTGTTCTTTTGATCCTATTAGTACCACGGTCAGGCAGCTAGACTATTTACATTTAGTGCAGTGCGTCCTGCTCACAGTGTTCAGCTAGATCCGTTCCTGTTATCTTCCTACTGACAGGCAGGCTTGTCTTGTTAAAGTATTTACAGCTACCTAAAGAAAATTACTGGTGTTCTTTTGATCCTATTAGTACCACGGTCAGGCAGCTAGACTATTTACAGTTAGTGCAGTGCGTTCTGCTCACAGTGTTCAGCTAAACCTACAAGTTAGTGGGGTGCGTCCACCTCACAGTGTTCAGCTAAAGCTACCTGTAGAAGGTTGGTGGTGTTCTCATACTACAGGCAGGCAGTTGATTTTGCTAGCTGCAGTATATATATATATATATATATATATATATATATATATATATATATATATATCCCAGCTTAGTGCAGCTACAGGCCATTAGTACCCTGTTTCCCCGAAAATAAGAGCTAGCATGATTGTCGGTGATGGCTGCAATATAAGCCCTACCCCCCAAATAAGGCCTAGTTAAAGTCCATGTAGGTCTTATTTTCAGGGTAGGGCTTATTTTCGGGGAAACAGGGTAGGGCTTATTTGGGGGGTAGGGCTTATATTGCAGCCATCACTGACAATCCCGCTAGGTCTTATTTTCGGGGAAACAGGGTATGTCTGGAAGGCTAAGAAGGAGAGGCAGACAGTCACAAGCCAATAAGAGAGGGCAAGCAGGCTCTGTGTCTAGTGCTGGTCGTGGAGACGGTGCATCCTCATCAGCACGTGGCCATGGGACACGCTTGGCCTTTTTTTCGGCAGCTGGCCGTGTTAAGCCGCAACATGCGTAAGACTTGGTCGAGTGGATGACCAAGCCGTCCTCATCCTCCTCATCCTCTCTCACCCATGCCCAGGGTGCTTTGTCTGGCAAAGCAGCGGCCTCTTCCCTCGGCTCAATGTCATCAGTGACTCCTTCCCTAGCTCCACCATGTCCTCCTGAGGAGTCCCTCGAACTGTTTGACCACAGTGTTGGGTACATGCTCCAGGAGGATGCCCAGCGTTTGGAAGGCTCTGGTGATGATACTGAGCTCGATGAAGGCAGTAACATGAGCACGGACAGAGGGGGTGCCCAAGAAGGACAGCAATCTGGCAGTCATGCTCCCCCTGCTGCAGCATACTGCCAGGTTTGCTCCAGTGATGAGGAGGGAGGGGATGATGAGGTCACTGACTCAACGTGGGTGCCTGATAGGAGAGAGGAGGAGGAGGAGGAGGCAGCATACACCAACGAGGCAGGATGCCCTCCAGGGGCCAGCCTAAGGGCAGCACATTGACTGCATCACATGTGCAGGGCGCTGCAGTCTCTGCGCGTTATTCAAAAAGTTCTTTGGTGTGGGCCTTTTTTGAGACGAGTGCATCAGATCGCACCGCTGCTATTTGCAACATATGTCTCAAGCGTATCTCACGTGGCCAAAACATCTCCCGCTTGGGTACCACATGCTTGACCAGACATATGTTGACCTGCCATGCAGTTCGTTGGCAAGCGCATCTAAAAGACCCACACCAAAGAACAAAGAGGACCTCTCCTTGCTCCTCATCAGCTGAGATTTCCAACCCCACTAGACCTTCAGTCCTCTCTGAGACCTGCACTGAGAGGAATGAAGGTGTAGAATTAGGTGTGTCACAGCCAAGTACTTGTGGGCAATCTGCTTTTGGTACACCGACGTCAGATTGTACCAGGCAAATTTCCCTGCCCCAGCTGCTGCACCGCCGAAAGAAGTTTGCTCCCAGCCATCCACATGCCCAGCGGTTGAATGCTAGCTTGGCAAAATTGCTAGCACTTCAACTGCTGCCTTTTCAGTTGGTAGACCCTGCCCCCTTCCGTGAGTTTGTGGAATGTGCGGTTCCTCAGTGGCAGGTACCCAAACGCCACTTTTTCTCACGGAAGGCGATTCCGGCTCTCTACCGGCATGTGGAAGGCAATGTCCATGCCTCGCTGGACAGGGCGGTCAGCGGTAAGGTGCATATTACCGCTGACTCATGGTCCAGCAGGCATGGACAGGGACGTTACCTAAGTTTCATGGCGCATTGGGTGACTCTGCTGGCAGCTGGGAAGGATGCAGGACAAGGTGCAGTAGTGTTGGAGGTTGTTCCGCCACCACGCCTCCAAAATGCTAATGATTGTGACACACCTCTCTCCTCCACCCCCTCCTCTTCTTCTTCCTCCATGGCCTCTTCCTCGGAACCAGCGGTGCTCCGTAGTCGTTCAAGGGGCTACGCAAGTACGCAGGCCAAAAGATGCCATGCGGTGCTTGAGCTGGTGTGCTTGGGGGAAAGGAGCCACACTGGGGCAGAGGTTCTGTCAGCTCTGCAGGGGCAGGTTCAGAGGTGGTTGACGCCACGCCAACTTAAGGCAGGAATGGTGGTTTGCGACAATGGCACCAACCTCCTCTCTGCCCTCCGACAGGGACAAATGACCCATGTGCCCTGTTTGGTTCACGTCCTTAACTTGGTGGTGCAGCGGTTCTTGGGCAGGTACCCGGGCTTACAGGATGTCCTGAGGCAGGCCAGGAAAGTCTGTGTGCATTTCCGCCGGTCATATAATGCCAGTGCTCGGCTGACGGACCTCCAAAAGGAGTTTAACCTGCCCAAGAACCGCCTAATCTGTGACATGCCCACCAGGTAGAACTCAACGTTGGCCATGCTGCAGCGGCTGCACACGCAGCAGAGGGCCATCAATGAGTACCTGTGCGACTATGGCACCAGGACAGGGTCAGGGGAGCTTGTTTTTTTTTCCCGACGCCAGTGGGCCATGATCAGGGATGCATGCACTGTCCTGTCACCATTTGAGGAGGCCACGAGGATGGTGAGCAGTGACAGTGCATGCATCAGTGACACTGTCCCCCTTGTCCACCTGTTGGAGCACACGCTGCGTGGAATAATGGACAGGGCACTTGAGGCAGAACAGAGGCAGGAAGAGGAGGACTTCCTTAGCTCTCAAGGCCCCCTTTATCCAGACAGTGTTCCTGCGTGCCCGCCGATCACACAGGAAGAGGACGAGGAGGAGGAGGAGGAGGAGGAAGATTGTGTCAGTATGGAGGTGGAGCCTGGCACTCAGCATCAGCAGCAGTCTTTAAGGGATCAATCCCAAGAAACACATGGACTTGTACGTGGCTGGGAGGAGGTGGCTGCGGACCATGTCGTCCTTAGTGACCCAGAGGACTCCGGACCGAATGCCTCAGCAAACCTACGCTGCATGGCCTCCCTGATCCTGCAAAGCCTGCGTAAGGATCCTCGTATTCGTGGTATCAAGGAGAAGGACCAATACTGGCTGGCAACCCTCCTTGATCCACGTTACAAGGGTAAGGTTGCGGACTTTATCTTGCCATCGCAGAGGGAGCAGAGGATGAAACATCTTCGGGAGGCATTGCAGAAAGGTCTGTGCAACGCGTTCCCAGAGACTGGGAGGTTACAAACTCCTGTTTCTGGACAACGTGTTGCTGAGGCTTCGGTCAGTCAAAGAAGGAGCAGTGGAGAAGGTGGCCGTCTGACCAATGCGTTCAGACAATTTTTTGGTCCGCAGCCCCAAGGTATGATCGGTTCCAGCAACCATCGCCAGCGTCTGTTTTACATGGTGCAGGAATACCTAGGGGCAAGATCAGACTTGGACACCTTTCCCACCGAAAATCCTCTGGGTTACTGGGTCTTGAGGATGGATCACTGGCCAGAGCTTGCACAGTATGCAATTGAGCTACTGGCCTTTCCTGCATCCAGTGTTCTTTCGGAACGCACATTCAGTGCTGCTGGAGGCGTGGTAACCGATCACAGGGTGCGTCTGTCCACCGACTCGGTCGATCGACTGACCTTCATAAAAATGAATCAGTCTTGGATCACCACCAGCTACCAAGCACCTGATGCTGATGTAACCGAATAATTTTTTTTGAAATCTCAGATCCCTTCAAAGACTGCCTATGCTGATGCTGAGTGACTATCCCTGAGTAATTATCCTCTTCCTCCTCAATCATCACGCTGATAGCTTGTAAGAACATTTTTGGTTCTGGGCGCCACCACCAGTGCCTAAGGCACAATTTTTCAGCCCCTGTTTAACAGGGGCGTGTAATTACAATATTTGATGTAATACTGTGCAGCAGGGCTCGTTCCTGCATTCCAACTAGAGTGTCTGTGAGGGGTTGCAGTGTTGTGGCACCAGCACCAGTGCCCAAGGCCCAATTTTTCTGCTCCTGTCTAACAGGGGCGTGTAATTACAATTTTTGATGCAATACTTTGCAGCAGGGCTCGTTCCTGCGTTCCAACTAGAGTGTCTGTGAGGGGTTGCAGTGTTGTGGCACCAGCACCAGTGCCTAAGGCCCAATTTTTCTGCCCCTGTCTAACAGGGGCGTGTAATTACAATTTTTGATGCAATACTTTGCAGCAAGGCTCGTTCCTGCGTTCCAACTAGAGTGTCTGTGAGGGGTTGCAGTGTTGTGGCACCAGCACCAGTGCCTAAGGCCCAATTTTTCTGCCCCTGTCTAACAGGGGCGTGTAATTACAATTTTTGATGCAATACTTTGCAGCAGGGCTCGTTCCTGCGTTCCAACTAGAGTGTCTGTAAGGGGTTGCAGTGTTGTGGCACCAGCACCAGTGCCTAAGGCCTAATTTTTCAGCTCCTGTTCAACAGGGGCATGTAATTACTATTCTTGATCTAATATTTCACAGCAGGGCCCTGTGAGGGCTTACAGTGTTGTGGCCACAGCAACACCTAAGGCCCAAATTTCTGCTGAGTATATAGGGCAGGACCCTACTTTCAAACATCTAACTTACAAACGACTCCTACTTGCAAGGAAGGAGAAGGAGACAACAGGAAGTGAGATGAAATCTACCCCTAGGAAGGGAAATTCTCTCCTGTAAGAGTTAATATGGGAAAAAAAAATTCTCCTTTCCACTGATGCTTTCCAATCCTTGTTCCACAAAAAAACCCACATTTTCAAAAAACATTTTTCATTGGGACAAAAAGTGAGGTGAAATCTTCTGAAGAGGAGGAAAGACAGCAAAACAAATGTCACAGGGGTGATAACCCTTCCCTATGTTTTCCAAAAAGCTTAAAAAAGATTTTTTGGCTGGAGCTAAACACGTTAAAAATGTACCCGTTCAAAATTACAGACAGATTCTACTTAACAACAAACCTACAGTCCCTGTCTTGTTTGCACCGCCTGTATACTGCTGTTCAGAGTATATAGGGCCTGGTGGCCCCACACCTTTCCTTATTTTAATTTGGGTGCGGGGTTCCCCTTAATATCCATACAAGACCCAAAGGGCCTGGTAATGGACTGGGGGGTACCCATGCCGTTTGTCTCACTGATTTTCATCCATATTGCCAGGACCCGACATTACATTAAACCCGCAAGCAGTTTTAAATGAGATTTTTTCATTTAAAAATGACATTTGGTGCAGGGACTGTTCTAAACACGGGAAACACGCGTCACTTTACAGGCATACTATAGACACCACCCAGGTACGATATTTAAAGGAATATTTCACTTTTTTTTTTTTTACTTTAAGCATCATTAAAATCACTGCTCCCGAAAAAACAGCCGTTTTTAAAAGTTTTTTTTGCATTGATACATGTCCCCTGGGGTAGGACCCGGGTCCCCAAACCCTTTTTAGGACAATACCATGCAAATTAGCCTTTAAAATGAGCACTTTTGATTTCGAACGTTCGAGTCCCATAGACGTCAATGGGGTTCTAACGTTCGTGCGAACTTTCGGTCCGTTCGCAGGTTCTGGTGCGAACCGAACCGGGGGGTGTTCGGCTCATCCCTAATTCTGAGCATGCGTGGCATTTTGTCCATCGGATTTGTGTACACACGATCGGAATTTCCAACAACGGATTTTGTTGTCGGAAAATTTTATATCCTGCTCTCAAACTTTGTGTGTCGGAAAATCCGATGGAAAATGTGTGATGGAGCCTACACACGGTCGGAATTTCCGACAACAAGGTCCTATCACACATTTTCCGTCGGAAAATCCGACCGTGTGTACGGGGCATAAGTCTGGGGTGACTAAAAAGCTTTATTTGATCAAACTTAAAGCAGAGTTCCACCCAAAAATGGAACTTCCCCTGTCCGGATTCCTCCCCTCCTCTGGTGTCACATTTGGCACCTTTCAGGGGGAAGGGAGAGCAGATACCTGTCTAATACAGGTATTTGCTCCTACTTCCGGCAAAAGATCGCTGCAGTATCCGTGGCGATCTACGCCATGTCCAGCCCTTTCTCTGTCCCCCCTGCTGTCTTCTGGGAAACACACAGGTCCCAGAAGACAGCAGGAACCACTCAGGACGCGCAGCGTGACTCGCGCATGCGAAGTAGGGAACCAGGCTGTGAAGCCGCAAGGCTTCACTTCCTGATTCCAGTACTAAGGATGCCGGCGCCTGCACCTGGGAGCCGAGGGACAGGTCGGCTTCGGGTGAGGACATCATGGGCGCCCTGGACAGGTAAGTGTCCTTATTTTAAAAGTCAGCAGCTGCAGTATTTGTAGCTGCTGACTTTTATTTATTTTTTTTTCAGCAGAACTCCGCTTTAAGTGTGAGGTCACACTCTGTGAGGTAAATGCATTTCTTATGGGGGAGCAGTGTGGTGAATAGATACAAAGCATGGATTTTTGAGAAATTGTGAAGACTCAACAAGTTACAACTTTTTTCTGACATTCCCATTAATTAAATATTTGACTGCACTCAAGCATGGTATTTATATTATTACAAGAAGAAATACACATGAATGTATGATATTATTGTATATTCACATGTTATTATGTTGGCACTCATATGTGCACAGGAGAATTGATTCACTAAGTGGTTGGACACATTTACGATCACTAGCGCAGCATTATTTATATTGAGTTTATTTGCACATATATGTTGGGAGTGTGCTACTCCCTGCTTGCATATATTACTCAGATTATATTTTAGTTGCTCGCAAGACTACTTATTATGTTCTTAAATAGACTCTGCCTGACTCAAGATGGCCACCAAGGTCACAGGGGGTACCAGCATCCAATCAGATGCTGCCTCTCTCTGATCAAAGTTATATTAATAGAAATGGGGCTCCTCTCAACTTCCTCCTCCACCCGCATTGCCACTATGGATGAGCGCTACCTGCAGTGGAGAAAATAGACTGCACCTGCCTACAAGCTTGTAAAGGCTATGTACAGCACAGTGATGATGATACTGCTAGTTTATATATTCTGGTTTGCAAAGGCATTTGGCGCACACAAATTTGAGGTATATCCTTTATGCTATTATATATAAAGAAAACTAACGTTTTTGTTTGTTCTGCTTATAGTACAATTTTAAAGTTTATGTCCAAAAGTCTATGTAAAAAAATAAAAATAAACATAAAATTGTTGGATTAGAGCTTTATCCAGTTTAGGCAAAGTTTACATGTGTGTGAGTCTCTGTGGTGGATAGCTTTTTAGAGGGCTTTAGGCATTAGAAGCTAATACTGCCTCCTTCTGAATGCCTGCTTTTTAAATTTTTTTCCGAGTTGTGATTCTTAACCACTTCAGCCCCGGAAGGTTTTACCCCCTTCCTGACCAGAGCACTTTTTACAATTCAGCACTGCGTCGCTTTAACTGCTAATTGCGCGGTCATGCAATGCTCTACCCAAACGAAATTTGCGTCCTTTTCTTCCCACAAATAGAGCTTTCTTTTGATGATATTTGATCACCTCTGCCGTTTTTATTTTTTGCGCTATACACGGAAAAAGACCGAAAATTTTGAAAAAAAATGATATTTTCTACTTTTTGTTCTAAAAAAAATCCAATAAACTCAATTTTAGTCATACTTTTAGGCCAAAATGTATTCGGCCACATGTCTTTGGTAAAAAAAATGTCAATAAGTGTATATTTATTGGTTTGCGCAAAAGTTATAGCGCCTACAAACTAGGGTACATTTTCTGGAATTTACACAGCCTTTAATTTATGACTGCCTATGTCGTTTCTTGAGGTGCTAAAATGGCAGGGCAGTACAAAACCCCCACAAGTGACCCCATTTTGGAAAGTAGACACCCCAAGGAATTTGCTGAGAGGCATGTTGAGCCCATTGAATATTCATTTTTTTTGTCCCAAGTGATTGAATAATGACAAAAAAAAAAAAAAAATTACAAAAAGTTGTCACTAAATGATATATTGCTCACACAGGCCATGGGCATATGTGGAATTGCACCCCAAAATACATTTAGCTGCTTCTCCTGAGTATGGGGATACCACATGTGTGGGACATTTTGGGAGCCTAGCCGCGTACGGGGCCCCGAAAACCAATCACTGCCTTCAGGATTTCTAAGGGCGTACATTTTTGATTTTACTCCTCACTGCCTATCACAGTTTCGGAGGCCATGGAATGCCCAGGTGGCACAAACCCCCCCCAAATGACCCCATTTTGGAAAGTAGACATCCCAAGCTATTTGCTTTGAGGCATGGTGAGTATTTTGCAGCTCTCATTTGTTTTTGAAAATAAAGAAAGACGAGAAAAAAAAATTTTTTTTTTCTTTTTTCAATTTTCAAAACTTTGTGACAAAAACTGAGGTCTGCAAAATACTCACTATACCTCTCATCAAATAGCTTGGGGTGTCTACTTTCCAAAATGGGGTCATTTGGGGGGGTTTTTTGCCACCTGGGCATTCCATGGCCTCCGAAACTGTGATAGGCAGTGAAGAGTGAAATCAAAAATTTACGGCCTTAGAAAGCCTGAAGGCGGTGCTTGGTTTTTGGGGTCCCGTACGCGGCTAGGCTCCCAAAAAGTCTCACACATGTGGTATCCCCGTACTCAGGAGAAGCAGCAGAATGTATTTTGGGGTGTAATTTCACATATTTCCATGGCATGTTTGAGCAAAATATCATTTAGTGACAACTTTGCGCAAAAAAAAATAAAAAAAATAAAAAATTGTCTCTTTCCCGCAACTTGTGTCACAATATAAATTATTCCATGGACTCAACATGACTCTCAGCAAATAGCTTGGGGTGTCTACTTTCCAAAATGGGGTCATTTGGGGGGGTTTTGAACTGTCCTGGCATTTTATGCACAACATCTAAAGGCTTATGTCACACATCATCCACTCTTCTAACCACTTGAAGACAAAGCCCTTTCTGACACTTATTGTTTACATAAAAAAATATTTTTTTTTTGCAAGAAAATTACTTTGAACCCCCAAACATTATTTTTTTTTTTAAAGCAAATGCCCTACAGATTAAAATGGTGGGTGTTTCATTTTTTTTTTTCATACAGTATTTGCGCAGCGATTTTTCAAACGCATTTTTTGGGGAAAAAACACACTTTTTTACATTTTAATGCACTAAAACACACTATATTGCCCAAATGTTTGGTGAAATAAAAAAGATTATCTTAGGCCGAGTACATGGATACCAAACATGACATGCTTTAAAATTGCGCACAAACGTGCAGTGGCGACAAACTAAATACATTTTTAAAAGCCTTTAAAAGCCTTTACAGGTTACCACTTTAGATTTACAGAGGAGGTCTACTGCTAAAATGACTGCCCTCGATCCGACCTTCGCGGCGATACCTCACATGCATGGTGCAACTGCTGTTTACATTTGACGCCAGACCGACGCTTGCGTTCGCCTTAGCGCGAGAGCAGGGGGGACAGGGGTGCTTTTTTTTTTTTTTTTTTTTTTTTTTTCATTATTATTATTATTTTTTTATCTTATTTTTAAACTGTTCCTTTCATTTTTTTTTTTTAAATCATTTTTATTGTTATCTCGGGGAATGTAAATATCCCCTATCATAGCAATAGGTAGTGACAGGTACTCTTTTTTGCAAAAATTGGGGTCTATTAGACCCTAGATTTCTCCTCTGCCCTCAAAGCATCTGACCACGCCAAGATCGGTGTGATAAAATGCTTTCCTAATTTCCCAATGGCGCTGTTTACATCCGGCGAAATCTAAGTCATAAAATGCTCGTAGCTTCCGGTTTCTTAGGCCATAGAGATGTTTGGAGCCACTCTGGTCTCTGATCAGCTCTATGGTCAGCTGGCTGTATCACCGGCTGCATTCTCAGGTTCCCTGTTGAGACAGGAGAGCCAGAGAAAAACACGGAAGACGTTGGGGGGGGGGGGCATTCCCTCCCACTGCTTGTAAAAACAGTCTAGAGGCTAATTAGCCGCTAGGATTGCTTTTACATGAAAGCCGACCGCTGGCTGAAAAGAATGATACCAAGATGATACCTAAACCTGCAGGCATCATTCTGGTATAACCACTCAAAGTCGTGAATGGCGTACCTGAAGACAAAAAAATGGTTAACAATAAAGCACAGTAAACGGTAAAGTATAAAAAATTGCATACCTGAAAAGCAAACATGATAAAACATAACAACAATAAAACATTGCAGAATAGAATACAGTAAAAAAGAGCAGAACAATAGAGAGAGAATAGAGAGAGAGAGAGAACAATAAAACGCCAACTATTTTTTTTTTATTTTTAAATTTTTGTATGTGTTTTTTTTTTTTTTTCACTTTTTTTTGTAACTAACTTTTATAACTGTAACCAGTTCCAGGTTCGGGTCTCTCAAAATGCGATGGCATCTTGGGAGACCCTGTGAAAGTGTGCCTAGTCTGTGCAATGCTGTACCCTACGCTAATACTCAACTAGTGTATGGTAGCGTTCAAAACATTCACCAATGCAAAGACCAGGATTGTCAGGACAGGAGGGACAATAATAGCGGGTGTCACGCCTATATCCGCGCTTGCTGCAGACACAACATCTTTTTTGGGGGGGTTCGCTGGGTAGGGGTACTCGGGAGGACATAAAGAAAATGCCTCTCATGCAGCCGACTGCATTTGGTTGGGGATGTGAATGGGGGAAGTACGGGCGCTGCAGAAACGGTGGGTTCCCAATTAGGATTGGCGAATGCAGCAGGAAGGGCACTATGGGCACGACGGGCCTGTGTTTGTCTTTTTGGTGGCAGTGGGACACTACTTGTGCTTGCCACCTCACCAGCTTGAACTGCACTTATGGGACTCGCCACGTCACCAAGTGTTACTGCAGTGCTGGTTTGACTACGACCGGGGTGTACTAGGCCGCTGGCGCTTGCCAGTTCACCAAAACGCTACCAAAAAAACTGTTAGCGATCGCAGGGATCAGGCCTGACTCTGCGAACGCTGCAGTTATGCGTTTAGTGTTTTGTAAGTGACAGTGATCGATCGATACTGCACTTGGGTGGGCTGGGCTAGGCTGGGCCGGGCGGAGGGGCAAAACGCAGGTGCTAGCAGGTATCTGGGCTGATCCCGCTAACACTGCGTTTTTGGGAACCCTAAACTGCTGGGGACGCTAGTATAGATCTGATCGGATCAGATATTGATCCGATCAGATACTATACCACTAAGGGAGGTGTATGCTGCGTGCGTGGGTGTTAGCGGTACTGGCGCTAACCTGACGCTGCCTGGGGCTGGTGCTTGCCAGTTCACCAAAATGCTACCAAAAAAACTGTTAGCGATCGCAGGGATCAGGCCTGACTCTGCGAACGCTGCAGTTATGCGTTTAGTGTTTTGTAAGTGACAGTGATCGATCGATACTGCACTTGGGTGGGCTGGGCGGAGGGGCAAAACGCAGGTGCTAGCAGGTATCTGGGCTGATCCCGCTAACACTGCGTTTTTGGGAACCCTAAACTGCTGGTGACGCTAGTATAGATCTGATCGGATCAGATATTGATGCGATCAGATACTATACCACTAAGGGAGGTGTACGGTGCGTGCGTGGGTGTTATCGGTACTGGCGCTAACCTGACGCTGCCTGGGGCTGGTGCTTGCCAGTTCACCAAAACGCTACCAAGAAAACTGTTAGCGATCGCAGGGATCAGGCCTGACTCTGCGAACGCTGCAGTAATGCGTTTAGTGTTTTGTAAGTGACAGTGATCGATCGATACTTCACTTGGGTGGGCTGGGCCGGGCGGAGGGACAAAACGCAGGTGCTAGCGGGTATCTGGGCTGATCCCGCTAACACTGCGTTTTTGGGAACCCTAAACTGCTGGGGACGCTAGTATAGATCTGATCGGATCAGATATTGATCCGTACAGATACTATACCACTAAGGGAGGCGTATGCTGCGTGCGTGGGTGTTAGCGGTACTGGCGCTAATCTGACGCTGCCTGGGGCGACGCATATCACCGCCGGGCGATTAGGGGCCTAAACCTTTATTCGGTAATAAACGGCGGGTGCCCTGACACTATAAAAAATAAACAAACTAACCAGCGTCCCCCGTAACGGTTATACGGTGATCAGTGGTGAAAGGGTTAACTAGGGGGCAATCAAGGGGTTAAAACATTTATTAGGTAGTATATGGGGGTCCCTGACGCTATAAAACGCTGACGGCGAACCTAAATATTTACGTCCCTAACTAGCGTCACCAGCGACACTAATACAGCGATCAGAAAAATGATCGCTTAGCAACACTGGTGACGGGGGGTGATCAAGGGGTTAAAACTTTATTAGGGGGGTTAGGGGGGTACCCTAGACCTAAAGGGGGCCTAAGACTCACTGCCCTAACACACTAACTGACACAAACTGACACCAATACAGTAATCAGAAAAAAAAAAAAAAAACCTGCTTGGTGTCAGTTTGTGACAGGGGGGGGGGTGATCGGGGGGGGATCGGGGGGCGATCGGGGGGGGGATCGGGGTGTAATATGTGCCTGGCATGTTCTACTGTGTGTGTGTGTTTGGTGCACTCACAGTTCAGTCTTCTCTCCTCGGCCCGGAACGGAAAATACCGAGCCGAGGAGAGATGACATCATTTCCTCTGCCTCTGTGTACAATACAGAGGCAGGGAAATGATCCCATTGGCTGGGAGCGATCGCGAGGGGGGGGCCACGAATGGATGGCCTCCCCCTCACCACCGATCGCCGGGGGACATTTGCCGACCGCCGCAGGCACCGGGGGGGGTCCGATCGGACCCCCCACCCGCGGGCAGGCAGGGACGTACAGGTAAGCCCTTTTGCCTGCCCGTGCCGCTTTGTCGACGTACATCGTCGTGCGGCGGTCGGCAAGTGGTTAATGGGTGGTGCTGCCTGTCACACTTGACAAGCCAAGTTAAATTTGCCATGGGCGCAGTATGTGTAAGACTGTACGGTGCATGTTTTCTTTACGGTGCTCCGAAAGGGCAGGAATAGCCAGTATTCTTAAAGAGGAGTTCCACCCAGGGGGTCCAGTAAAAAAAAAAAAAATTAAAAGTCAGCAGCTACAAATACTGCAGCTGCTGACTTTTAATTGGACACTTACCTGTCCCTGGGTCCAGCGATGCGGGGGATCGAAGCCCCGCTCGTCTCCCCCTCTGTTCAGCGGCGCCGGCATTGCAACTGTGGGCGCCGGGCTGTGGCTTCACAGCCTGGCACCCACTGCACATGCGCGAGCAGCACCGCACGCCGTGATTGGCCGTTCAGTCACCTGGGACCTGTAATGGGTCCCAGATGATTGACAGGAGGGAGGGAGCAGAGTGGAGCCCTTCCTGTGCTGAGGGGGAAGTGATGTCACCAGCCCAGGCACTGGAAGGGGCAGACTACGAGGGACCCCCTAGCAACAGGCATTTAGAGGTAAGTAAAAAAAAAAAATATCCAAATTTTTTTTGTTTTTTGTTTTAGGATTTTTCATATATTTTTGTTTTTTTGGGTGGAACCCCACTTTAATGAATGCCTGTCCCAGTTTCATCAGCTCTATTAATCCTTGCCCCAAGATAAGATTAGGGCAGCAGGAGTGGGGGGGGAGTCTGAGGAGGAAGATAAGCTAATATAATAGCCAGCAGCACAAAGGAGACACCCTATTGACTGTATAGTAATATCCCTCGGGCTGATTTTTGTTTTGACTAAACTGAATAAATGTTGATATAAGGCTTCAAACCAAATATGAATCAGACTGTTTTGCATGAGTAGGCTCACAGACTTGCATTGTACAAAGAAGCAGTAAAGCACATACAGAACCAGCAGGAACTAAAGCTATTTGTACTGCGCAATAATGACTACCTCCAGGTACATATATCATTACTATTACAAAACAACAAAAAGAGAGCACACCAGCATAGCGCATTACAGTTATACCACTTTATTAAATGTGTAAAAGCAAGTAATATACTCACAATATACTCACAAACGCATGACAATGTCAGGCATATCATATAACACAAATCAGACTGCTGCTAGATCTCCACCACTCCGCCAGTGTCACGGGAAGACCCTTCAGCATCCAAAACGGCTTATGCGAGTGTAAAAGGATTAATTACCTGAAAACAAAATGGCTCCAAATTCAAAAGTTTTATTGCATATATATATATGGAGAACAGAGCTGTAGGACTTACAGCCAGACTATGGCTCCGGAACCCATTCATTCAAGTTAGTAGACAAACAGGACATAAAATATCACCCCTTTTGCCCGGGTTCTTTTGATTGCGTTTTGACACACGATCTGTGTTCCCCCCGCCGTACAAGATCAATCAGACAATCAGGGAGAACATTTTTATTCACCCTTGGGCCCTTGTCTCATTGCAGTTGCATGTCAGATAGACCACAGATCCTGTGTTCAGTTTGGCAATCCGGGTCCTTCTACGGCACCATTGATATAAAAGGATTAATTACCTGAAAACTAAATGGCTCCAGATTCAAAAGTTTTATTGCATATATATATATGGAGAACAGAGCTGTACACATGTATGTGTCTTAGCCGTGTTCTAAAGAGCATGACAACTTTCACTTCTTTTATACCCATTCTATGATAGACACAACTAGCTCTTCTGCCTTATCGATATTCTTCAGGAGCTATGATGACGTAGAATGATGACTTAACAGTCCGTGACTTATTGTTATCAGCGCATCACATACAATGACTTGCATATTCACACTACTGCTTACAATATGATTACCATCTACAACAGCTTACACTACAGAATGTTTATCTTAACTTGCTGGCAACACATATTTTAAGAGAAAAACATGTTTGTTCAATTCTTCTGTAGTGCTGACAGAAGAATACAGAATATAATAAATGTATTAACACATCAAACATATATAAGTGATACAGCACTGATCATAAATTTCCCTACACGTTTCCCCCCTTTGATCATTGCTGATCACTAATTGTCATTCCCTTCCACCAACCTGAAAGTGACAGGGACCACGGGTGTATAAGACAAAAGACCCTTCAAAACATTTATCATTTTAAGTATGGAAATGTAAAGATATAAGTCCTTTACTCTCCCACACTCATCCACAGACCTTTTGGTGTAAAGGAAGGTTACAATACTTTAGTTCCTTACTATCCTCCTAAGATCTAGACGCTGTCCATTCCATCTCCTCTACCGACAACCACGAGCTGGAGTAGCCATATTCATGAACTGGGTAAATGTTACCCTCGAAGAGTTGGAGTTAATGGGACAGAGTCATCAACTATTCATTCAAGCAAACTTTAATTTTTATTTAGCCATCGCACACATCAATCATCCACACTTCAACTAAAAATTCACATCCCCCATAAACAAACAGAACTCTGCCATCTGCTTCAAACTAGACACAAAAATGCAATTTCCTTCATTACTCAGGTGAACCCCCATCATCTCGGAAGAAATTAATCTGTTCTCCTTCCAAAGAATGATTATGGTACATATACCCTTTTTCCTTCCACAAAAACCTTTGTAGAACATTATTTATTCTCCTTCCCCTCCATTTCGCTCCTCGATTCCAACAGGGTCTAAGAACAATGGAAGAGAACACTAGAATGGTGTCAGGGAAATACCCTGAAATCCACTTCAGATCTCCTTTTATCAAAGAAATCAATCCAAGATTCCTTTTTCTCCCCACGTCATTACCACCTAAGTGGATGATAATGCCAAGAGGAGTAGGGCAATGACCAGCCGCCTCCAACAAGAGTGGCCTCAAAGCTCTCCAGCGCATTCCCCTAACACCACCCCAAACTACTCTTATCTTGTTAGGATCACAGCCCAAATTCTCCATGCCCACTTGTAATGCCTTCTTATGGGCCCAATGTATATATGAATGTCCCACAACCTCGTACAGTTCTCATACAGTCTGTTCATCTTCCACTATTTTCCACTATACAGTTCTCGTACAGTCTGTTCATCTTCCACTATTTGGAGTGAGTCATCAGAATAAACAGACTCCCGATTCTCTTCTGGAGATTCTTCAGCACTGGGTAGGGAACTGGGTCCAGCAGCACAGCTCAATTGTTCTAGTTCAAAGTTCATGGTAGCGACTGTAGTAGGGCTTAGAGATTCTTCAAATATTTCATAAATCCTCTGGGTGGATTAATTCTCAATTTCAGGTCCAAACTCTAGTTCAGGCATTTCTGCTTCAGCAGCATAACAGGACAGACAACTGCAGGGGCCATCAAAGATGGAGGATAGGTCTGGCATTTCTCTTTCTGCCATTTTCTTCCTTTGGGAAAGCAAGAGAAACATCTGAGGTTTTCTTATCAGGTTTCATCTTTACCTTACACATTGCTACACATGCACACATGACTTGTCTTAAAACACAAATACAAACATAGCACAGCTCCTAAGATCACCCCAGCAAAACAGTTAGAGCAATCCTTAAGGCACTGATACATAGTTTGGTTTTCTATGCTAAAACAACCATTCACCACAACCTGAACATTCCCAGGATCCTGATAATAATCAGTAATCCCCATTTCAACCATCTCTGGGTCAGCACTATGGTTAAGGATTAGTCCTATTCCTTTTCCTGATATTCCCTGCACTGACAGCCCTTTTTCTTTCTCAGCTAGGGTACTATTGGCTGTTTCTTTTATTAATATTGCATAAAATAAATTGGGATCTGTAACTGCTATAGCTACTATCAGTTTATGTCTCACACTTGGGGGAATCATAGAACACACCCAACAGTTAGAGAAATTGAATTGAGTACTGATCACCTCATGTAATATCTATTCGGATAGGTTTGACTATCCACAAGTCCACACCACGCCAACAGCAGCAAGCTTTTCCAGGCACTCATGATCCTTCATCGGGTACTTTAAACACAGCACAACTTCTTGTTAGATGTTCCTGCAACGACTAGAGAGATATGATCACATTCTTAGCAGTGTCTTGCTGAGGACACAGAATCCTTAGGCTGGAGAACTGGTCCTACTGCTCAGATACAATTGCAGAATGAACACGTTTACAATGTGAAGTATGTATCCAAGTATCCCTGTTTTCCAGCTTCACTGCTGTAGCTGTAGTAAGTAGCACCTGGTAGGGTCCTGTCCACCTGGAATCCAGACCCCTCCTCTGATGCTTTTTCACCATTACCCAGTCACCTGGCTGCAGGTCACGAGTCCCTTCAAGGGCATCAGGGTCTGGAAGAGATGAATATATTTTCTTGTGCAATTGATTTAAATGCCTGTGTAACCCAATGACATATTCAGTGAGTGACCCGTAAAATCTTGCTAAAGCCTGTGGATAGTACAAGCCCGTCTTTGGTACTGATCCAAATAATATTTCATAGGGAGAGAGCTTCCCTTTTTGTTTAGGTGTAGTTCTCAATGCAAACAGAGCTATAGGCAACCCTTGGAGCCAATGTAGCCCTGTCTCAGCTGTAATTTTACTCAACTTGGCTTTTACTAGCCCGTTGTATTTTTCTACCTTACCACTAGCTGTGGTGTTGTATGGAGTGTGTAAGCGTTGCTCAATGTTAAAGACTGCAAGTACCTATTTCATTACCTGCCCAGTAATGTGACTTCCTCTATCTGACTCTAAGGTTTCAAAAACCCCATATCTACATGCCACTTCCTGTATCAGCTTCTTTGCTGTTGCTGTGGCTGTAGCCTTCCGTATAGGCCACGCCTCCAACCAGCTTGAGAAGCAGTCCACACACGTGAGCACATACTCATATAAACCTACCTTAGGTAACTGTATGTAGTCTATTTGTAATCTCTGGAAGGGATATAGAGCCCTCGGAATGTGACCCTGAGGAGTTTTTACCCGTTTCCCTGTATTATATTGTGCACAGATCAAGCAAACCTGACAATACTGCTTAGCTACTTCTTCAATGCCTGGTGCTTACCACAATTTCCATATCAGATCAACCATCCCCCCTTTGGCTACATGAGAAGGGAGATGTGCCATAGAACAAAGAGAAGGGTACATCGAAGGGGGGGCACACGACCTCCCTTCCTCATGGAGCCAAATTCCGGTATCCTCATTGTAATGACAATTGTTCTTTTTCCACTTATTGATTACCTCTCGAGATGCTGTGCTCTGCAATTGTTGTAGGGTTTGAGTGTCTGTATCCCTTTTAGAAAATACACTCTTTCATCATCACTCACCACCAGGGGGAGCAATGCAGCTGCCTTAGCTGCCTCGTCTGCCCTTTGGTTACCCATTGCAACAGCATCAGACGCTTTTGTGTGAGCCTTCACCTTGACCACTGCAACTGCAGCGGGCACAGTGATAGCTTCAAGTAGGGCCTTCACCTGAGCAGAGTTTTTAATAGGCTTGCCCTGAGATGTCAAAAAAATACGGCTTTTCCATAGAATAGAAAAATCATGTATAGCACCGTGGGCATAATGAGAATCAGTGTATATAGTCACTGATTTCCCCTCTGCCAATTAACACGTTTTTATCAAGGCCTCCAACTCCGCCACTTGGCCAGAACAATGATTTGTTAGAGCCTTCTGGAAAATTACTTTCTTCTGACTTACCACAGCCAAACCAGTGACGGGAGAACCTTTCTCAGTGTAATACCTGGAATCATCTACCCACAGTTCCAGCTCTGGGTTCTCCAGGGCAAAATCCTGTACCGCCACTGGGAGCTCATAGTAGGCCTCAGTTGTGTGACAACTGTCATGTACCCACTACACTGGAGTAGGCCGAATGGGTAACAAAGTGGCTGGATTTAAAACATCACACCTCTTAATGACGATATTACTTGGTGTAAGCAAAGCCAGTTCATACCTAGTTAACCTAGCAGCAGATTAGTGTCTCGTGTTAAGATGTCCCAGCACCTGCTCCACTGCATGGGGGACCATGAGAATCAGGGTATTCCCCAACACAATTTCAGCAGTTGTCTCCACTAACATGGCTGCTGCTGCCGTGGCTTTCACACAAGGTGCTGCTGTTGAGATTACAGGATCAAGAGGCTGGAAAAATTATCCCACAGGTTTATGTTTATCAGCAGATTTTTGTGTTAACACTCCAGATGCCTGATTATCTGATTTATGACAGAATTGGTAAAAGTCCTTTTTATAGTCAGTCAGTGCCAATGCTGGAGATGCCATTATAGCCTCCTTTAATGCCTCTACAGCCTGTATCTCCTCAGCAGACAACTCAAAATGCACAGCCTTACCTGAGGTTAAAGCATACAATGGTTTAGCTATTTGGGACATATTTGGGATCCATTGTCTGCAGTAACAAACCAAACCCAAAAATGCTCTTAGAGACCTTTGATTCTTCGGAAGGGGGTATGAACGTATCACCTCTTTCCTTTCTGAGGTTAGGTGTTTACCCCCTTTAAAGATACAGTGCCCCAGGAAAACAACTTTTTCCTGGCAACACTGTAGCTTATCTTTAGTTACCTTACAATTTTCTTCTGCCACAAATTTTTACAAAAGCATCATTACTATCAGTTTCAGATATTACTGACCACACTGTTGCCTCTGCCTATCAATCCCTCTTTTCCCATGCATCCATGTCCACTTTTCCTGGGTGCACGGCAAAATTTAGCAATGTGGCCAGGTTTTTGGCAGTTAAAACACACACCCATAGCTCTTGGTCTCCCACTCTCCCTCCCCTTTTCGCCCTGTGGGGCTTCTTTTGGTGGGAGGTAGGAGAGCAACACCTTTTGTGGTTTTCTTGCCTCCATGTCATCCATATTCTTTTGGATATGGGATGCCACAGAGGTCAGAGCTTGTAGGCTCATGGTCTTCCACTCAGGATAACGGGTGGTTAACTTTTCCTGAACAGATTTTTTCAAACCTGTTCCCCACATGGTGACAACCATTGAGGCCAAGGCTGGATTATCTAGGTCCTGCCCAGTCTCAAGGACTGCATTCCTAAACCGATCAGTGTATTGGTGCACTTCCTCTTTACTTTCTTGGGTCATTGAACTCACCTTATTCCAGGAAGCTGCCGGAAAAATCTTCCCTATCCTCTCCTTCAATTTCTCACACTCTTCTAGTGCCAATTTTGGTGAGTCCCGTTTATAGACCCCTAAATATTCTGATTTTTACTAACCTTGCCTTCTGTATCATAAGATCAGCATCACTTATTCCTGACACCCCCTTTATGATTCGTAACATGTCCTCCCAATTTGCTCTGTAGCTTGCAGCTATGTTGCATAGCTGCTTAGCAAACAGATGAGCACTATGCCTAGGCTTGGAGATTGAATTCAAGAAAGTATTCATCTCCCAGGAGTCCAGGGCATATGGTGAACTATAGTCCCTGTTAATTCACTCTTATCATTATAAGCTCTCTGCTCTCTTACTGGTAATACTCTTCCTGTCCCCCCTTGTTTAGAAGTTATTGCTTCTTCGTCATCTGAGTCAGGGGGGAGAGGTGGGTAAATTCTTTCTTGTTGCATACTCACTCCTTGTATTGTTGTCATCCCGACAGGTGTTCTTAGGAAACTTTTATCCTGCCAACTTACCTCTGGCGAATCTTCTGTACTCAGCAACTTGGACGGAGGCATGCTACTCCATCCTGGCGACTGATACCCATGTTTACCCTTAGGTGTGTCTGGTACATATCCTTGCATCACCTCCTCTCTCATTGGCGCAGATGCTTCTATAGCACCTGCTTCAAGAGGGGTAGATGATGTGACATATGGTGGTGGGGACCCACTACTAGACATTAGTTGGTCAGACACAGGCCTACTTGGGTTTCTGATGAGTGTTTTTGCTAACATATGTGTACTAGCAATCATTTCCTCTGATAACTCACCTTCTTCCTCCGATACCTTGGGCAGTGTTGCAACTAGGACCTTAGCTGTTAGGGCGGGATATATACATCAAGCCTGTTTGACCCTTCATAATAAAGGGTCCAGGCTCTCTATTAAGAGTCCAACTTATTGTGGTGGTGGCCTGTTCACTTGGTGAAGAGTTTGCCATTTGACCATTATGGTCCATCTGAGAGACCAATACATTTCAGGATTATTTATTTGTACTTATTTATTTGTACTTTTTTCAATATTTTTTAATATCAATTACTATAGTGCAGCATACCTTTATTTTGTTTCTTGTTTTTGTGGTAATAGCTCAGATTTGTGGTGCTGCTTTTTTTCACACTGAATTACCTTTCACATGCGCAGTATTATTTTCGTATTAATATTAGAAGTAATAATCAGTATGGTTGAGCCATTTATTGCCACCTTGCGGTTAATATAGATTGCTCTAGCCCCCTTCTCATATAATGGTATACATGCGGGATGAGCGGCACTCCTGAACCCCCTGGAAGACATCACATTTTGATGAAACATGCAGGAGTGGGAGCTGGACGCCATGCCGTCATCATGCATACCAGCAATGCTGGTCGGATCCGCTACTACTGGATTGATGAGCGCTTGTTTACTGCAACATATGTGAGTCTTTTTAATCCTACTTAATAAACTTGCTTGCCGCAGATTTATACTATTTCTGACTTTTGTTTGTCATATACTGTATGTTACACCATTTGTGAGCCTGGGAAATTAACAGCTGGAAGCCTGAGAAAGATCAAGGCAGAGGATTTACAGTATATGATTCTTATCATGACCACTCTTTGAATGAGAGTCATGAATCTCAGTTAAGCACATTTTTTGTGTGTGCACCAGGACCTTAGTTTGCTGGGTGTTAAGAAGACTTTCTCCTGAGCTTATTGGGATTTTGCACAGGGATTTCAGAATTTCTCTGGCATCACAGTGCTTTTTATATTTATGTGTTTTCACTTTTGCTGACACAGGTGTCACATTATTATTATTATTATTATTATACATGTGTTGTGATGATGCATGATTTATATATGTATTGGATGTTTTATTGAGATTTCACTCACGCATGCATGATTTGGATAGATTAAAATGTTTGTAATAATAAATGAAGGCAGCACTTACTGTATAAATCTGTAAATATTTTTTTTTTAATTGCAGTAAAATCAACTATATAATATTAACCTTATTTCTGTGTGATGTGCAAAAATAGAGTGCAAAATATGTGAAAAATCCACAAAAATTTTGGGTGTGCAAACATGAATACTCCAATAAATGTGACCATAAAGAAAAAAAATGTTTACGTAAATAAAAAAATGTTGTCACATAAATAAAATATGTGCTCCAAAATTCAAATCATTAATTGTGCTCTATCCACACATGAATTATAGTGTAGCAAAACATAAATGTCCTTATTAAAAGTGTCCATAAAGTGATTCCACTGTACTCCACCAATAATGAAAATATTCAGTGTTTTTTATTACACACACAGCTTTGTGCAATTCTTGTGCAAACCCCTTAGGACAGCCTAAACTCACTAGAACATAAAGACTGGAATGCACTCAACAGCATAAACCTCAGAGTGTTTATCAATCTTGCTCCTTAGCTCAGGTAACCATCAATAAATTCCACCAGCAACTGTTCCAAAACCAGGTTAACAGGCATCCATAAAAGACAGAGGGGGGAACTCATTACATAAAACCATAATGCATTTCTTTAGTTAAAAGAAAGCACAGTAAAAACTCACATTTGGTGGTGCAGTCTGGCACGAAAAGCACAGCGTAAACTTTTTATAGAGAGTACCGCCACTTCACACAGATGACTCGGGAGCTAGCGTGCGTTTCACTGTGGTTACAACCAGGACACCAATATGCCGGATGTGACTTCACCAATGACCGACAAACTGCAACACGTTTTATCCAATGGATGGGTACAGGGAAAAACCAAAAGTATTTTGAATATCAGAATTATAAGGGTGGAAGAAACAATCGGTAGTTTATTGATAACTGCACATAGGGATATTCAACCAATGAGGGAAGCAAAAACGGGGGGGGGGGGGTACTGGAGTTGTAAAGATACCTTTTTGGCCCCAAATACACACCCAATTCAGGCAGAAAGGGTGCAGAGGGGGAATAGAAAGAAAACAAAAAGGATTAACTTGACAAAAGATGAATTTATGATTTTGGATAAAGGTCTTAAATAAGCACCACATTTTAATAAATTTGATTCATTGGCCATGAATATGTGGATGCATTCACGAGTATGGGTGAGAGGGCTATCAATGATCTATCAAACTTTAGGGGAACCCTGATAAAACTAATAAAAATAACCTCAAAAAAATGATTTAAAAAGGTGAATAGAAGGGGATCTTTGAAAAAAACAAGGGAAGTATTTCATTTTGGAAGCCCCGAAGTTTCCTGTTATTTACCAACTCCTTAAGATTCACAAAAATAAGCAGACACCTCCGGGAAGACCAATTATCAGCGGAGTTGATTCTATTTTCTCAAGGTGAGGATAATATATAGATTTTTTTCTTGCCACCTTTATAATGGAAAAGCATACCTCAAAGATAGTAAAGATTTAAAGTGTTACTAAACCCACAACAGTAAAATCAGTCTGCATATGCAATAAAGCATGCTTGTTCTACTCACTGTGGAACCTAATAGGTTAATCCTCTGTGTAATTAGGCTGTTTGATCCTGGCTTCTCTGACCCTCCACTCCTTCCACTGTCCCCTAATACCCTTTTTCCCCGAAAATAAGACCTAGCGTGATTGTCAGTGATGGCTGCAATATAAGCCCTACCCCCAAATAAGCCCTACCCTGTTTCCCCGAAAATAAGCCCTACCCTGAAAATAAGACCTACAAGGACCTACAAGGACTTTAACTAGGGCTTATTTGAGGGTAGGGCTTATACTGCAGCCATCACCGACAATCACGCTAGGTCTTATTTCCACGCTAGGGAAACAGGGTAATTTACTGGTAACACAGAGTCTAGTGGAGTCAAGTTGCATATGCTCAGTTTGGTGTGTATTGCTAGAGATGTTTTTTTTAGTGGGAGGGTGCATGTGATCAGCACAGGGCCAATCAGCACTGTCCAAACAGAGGGTCAGGGGTCCTGCAGTCTCATAGCATAGTCAGAAAACTCCTCCTAAAAGCTTTAACCAGTGCTTGGCTGGACACTGATAGAAGTCACAAGACTGCTCTAACGGCTGATGAGAAAAGGTATTTAGCATCTATATTTACTGAAATAATTGCATTTCCATGTTCTGTGTACTGTGGGAGACCAGATTTTGTGAATGCAGGGTCCTGGGTTTAGTAACACTTTAACAAACTACAGAATGCGAGGGTCAAAAAAGACTGTTTTTTAGTTAACAACTGACAACAGTTACTGTATATACATACACTATAATATAAAACAAGCGGATGGATTAGAAGCAGTGGAATTGTCTTTAAATATTTTTTCTGATCTGAAACAAGCCCACACTGAGTTTATTTTGAAGTCTCTGAACTTGGCCATGGAAAATATTTTTTTTCTGGCACAACAAAAAGTTTTTTAATCAAATTAGATACTTCACAATGGGCATTAAGTATGCGTCCAGGGTGGCGAATTTCGTTTTTAAATAAGTGGGAGGTTGAGGATATTATCAGCAGAGAATGGAATGGCTTAAAATTGTACAATCGCTTGATTGACGGTATCGTTATCGTATGGAAGGGGACAAATGTTGCATAGAAAGAAACACATTTTTTGGATCCAGTGATTTTTATGCATGATGATTAGTTACACACAAAAAAAGGTTCTTCAAAGAAAATAATCGTAATTGCTTTTACAGAACCTAAGGGAAGTTGTTATCATCCTGCTTGGTTAAAGAGCATACCGAAAAGTCAATTTGTGTGCATCAGGAGGAATTGTCATCTGCAAAGTGACTATGAAAATCAAAGTCAATTGTTAGCTAATAAGTTCTTAGGTAAGGGATATAATGAATGAGAAAGATTACCAAACAGGATACCTTGATGTACAAATCTATGAGCTCAGAAGAGAGGCCGATAGCGACGCTATGTTTTCTGGCTACAGGCAGATCTTTTGAAGGTTTAAAGTTCTCTGCGGGGATATCTGCAGTCACTAGGAAGATTTATCCTTGAAATGTGTGCAGCAATAGTAAAGGTGCTGCAACCAGAGTTTAAAGGTAAGAGAACATATTCCATGCTATGCTAATATTTAATATTATATTTAATATTATGTATTATTGACTGCTTTATTATTTATTTATACTGTATGTGTATATATATATATATATATATATATATATACACACACACACACACACACAGTATCTCACAAAAGTGAGTACACCCCTCGCACTTTTGTAAATATTTTATTATATCTTTTCATGTGACAACACTGAAGAAATGACACTTTGCTATAATGTAAAGTAGTGAGTGTACAGCTTGTATAACAGTGTAAATTTGCTGTCCCCTCAAAATAACTCAACATGTCTAAACCACTGAAAAACAAAAGTGAGTACACCCCTAAGTGAAAATTTACAAATTGGGCCCAATTAGCCATTTTCCTTTCCCGGTTTTTATATGACTCGTTAGTGTTACAAGGTCTCAGGTGTGAATGGGGAGCAGGTGTCTTAAATTTGGTGTTATCACTCTCACTCTCTCAAATTGGTCACTGGAAGTCTAACATGGCACCTCATGGCAAAAAACTCTCTGGGGATCTGAAAAAAAGAATTGTTGCTCTACATAAAGATGGCTTAGGCTATAAGAAGATTACCAAGACCCTGAAACTGAGCTGCAGCATGGTGGCCAAGACCATACAGCAGTTTAATAGGACAGGTTCTACTCAGAACAGACTTCGCCATGGTCGACCAAAGAAGTTGATTGCACGTGCTCAGCGTTATAGCCAGAGGTTGTCTTTGGGAAATAGATGAATGAGTGCTGCCAGCATTGCAGCAGAGATTGAAGGGGGGGGGGGGGTCAGCTTGTCAGTGCTCAGACCATACGCCACACACTGCATCAAATTGGTTGCATGGCTGTCATCCCAGAAGGAAGCCTCTTTTAAAGATGATGCACAATAAAGCCCGCAAACAGTTTGCTGAAGATAAGCAGACTAAGGACATGGATTACTGGAACCATGTCCTGTGGTCTGATGAGGCCAAATAAACTTCTTTGGTTCAGATGGTGTCAAGCGTGTGTGGCGGCAACCAGGTGAGGAGTACAGAGACTAGTGTGTCTTGCCTACAGTCAACCATGGTGGTGGGAGTGTCATGGTCTGGGGCTGCATGAGTGCTGCCGGCACTGGGGAGCTACAGTTCATTGAGGGAACTATGAATGCCAACATACACTGTGACATACTGAAGCAGAGCATGATTCCCTCCCTTCGGAGACTGGGCCGCAGGGCAGTATTCCAACATGATAACGACCCCAAACACACCTCCAAGATGACCACTGCCTTGCTAAAGAAGCTGAGGGTAAAGGGGATGGACTGGCCAAGCATGTCTCCAGACCTAATCCCTATTGAGCATCTGTGGAGCATCCTCAAACGGAAGGTGGAGGAGCGCAAGGTTTGTAACATCCACCAGCTCAGTGATGTCATCATGGAGGAGTGGGAGAGGACTCCAGTGGCAACCTGTGAAGCTCTGGTGAACTCCATGCCCAAGAGGAAAATAATGGTGGCCACACAAAATATTGACACTTTTGGCCCAATTTGGAAATTTTCACTTAGGGGTGTACTCACTTTTGTTGCCAGCGGTTTAGACGTTAATGGCTGTGTGTTGAGTTATTTTGAGGGGACAGAACATTTACACTGTTATACAAGCTGTACACTCACTACTTTACATTGTAGCAAAGTGTCATTTCTTCAGTGTTGTCACATAAAAAGATCTAACAAAAAAATGTGAGGGGTGTACTCACTTTTGTGAGATACTGTATGTGTGTATATACAGTGGGGACGGAAAGTATTCAGACCCCCTTAAATCTTTCACTCTTTGTTATATTGCAGCCATTTGCTAAAATCATTTAGATTCATTTTTTTCCTCATTAATGTACACACAGCACCCCATATTGACAGAAAAACACAGAATTGTTGACATTCTTGCAGATTTATTAAAAAAGAAAAATTGAAATATCACATGGTTCTAACTATTCAGACCCTTTGCTGTGACACTCAAATATTTAACTCAGGTGCTGTCCATTTCTTCTGATCATCCTTGAGATTGTTCTACACCTTCATTTGAGTCAGCTGTGTTTGATTATACTGATTGGACTTGATTAGGAAAGCCACACACCTGTCTATATAAGACCTTACAGCTCACAGTACATGTCAGAGCAAATGAGAATCATGAGGTCAAATGAACTGCCTGAAGAGCTCAGAGACAGAATTGTGGCAAGGCACAGATCTGGCCAAGGTTACAAAAAAAATTCTGCTACACTTAAGGTTCCTAAGAGCACAGTGGCCTCCATAATCCTTAAATGGAAGATGTTGGAGACCACCTAAACCCTTCCTAGAGCTGGCCGTCCGGCCAAATTGAGCTATCGGGGTAGAAGAGCCTTGGTGAGAGAGGTAAAGAAGAACCCAAAGATCACTGTGGCTAAGCTCTAGAGATGCAGTCGGGAGATGGGAGAAAGTTGTAGAAAGTAAACCATCACTGCAGCCCTCCATCAGTCGGCAGAGTGGCCCGACGGAAGCCTCTCCTCAGTGCAAGACACATGAAAGCCCGCATGGAGTTTGCTAAAAAACACCTGAAGGACTCCAAGATGGTGAGAAATAAGATTCTTTGGTCTGATGAGACCAATATAGAACATTTTGGCCTTAATTCTAAGCCATATGTGTGGAGAAAACTAGGCACTGCTCATCACCTGTTCAATACAGTCCCAACAGTGAAGCATGGTGGTGGCAGCATCATGCTGTGGGGGTGTTTTTCAGCTGCAGGGACAGGATGACTGGTTGCAATCGAGGGAAGGATGAATGTGGCCAAGTACAGGGATATCCTGGATGAAAACCTTCTCCAGAGTGCTCAGGACCTCAGACTGGGCCGAAGGTTTACCTTCCAACAAGACAATGACCCTAAGCACACAGCTAAAATAACGAAGGAGTGGCTTCACAACAACTCCATGACTGTTCTTGAATGGCCCAGCCAGAGCCCTGACTTAAACCCAATTGAGCATCTCTGGAGAGACCTAAAAATGGCTGTCCTCCAACGTTTACCATCCAACCTGACAGAACTGGAGAGGATCTGCAAGGAGGAATGGCAAAGGATCCCCAAATCCAGGTGTGAAAAACCTGTTGCACCTTTCCCAAAAAGACTCATGGCTGTATTAGATCAAAAGGGGGCTTCTACTAAATATTGAGCAAAGGGTTTGAATACCCATGTGATATTTCAGTTTTTCTTTTTTTAATAAATCTGCAAAAATGTCAACAATTCTGTGTTTTTCTGTCAATATGGGGTGCTGTGTGTACATTAATGAGGAAAAAAATGAACTTAAATGATTTCAGCAATATAACAAAGAGTGAAAAATTTAAGAGGGTCTGAATACTTTCCGTCCCCACTATATATATATATATATATATATATATATATATATATATATATATATATATATATCATCCGGAAATTATTCACAGCGCTACTAAACTCTTTCCACATTTTGTTATGTTACAGCCTTATTACAAAATGGATTACATTCATTATGCTCCTCAAAATTCTACAAACAATATCCCATAATGACAATGTGAAAGAAGTTTTAAATCTTTGCAAACGTATTAAAAATAAAAAATGAAAAAAATCACATTAAGCTCAGGTGCATCCTGTTTCCGCTAATCATCCTTGAAATGTTTCTACAACTTGATTGGTAAATTCAGTTGATTGGACAGGATTTGGAAAGGCACACACCTGTCTATATAAGGTCCCACAATTAACAGTGCATGTCAGAGCACAAACCAAGCCAGGAAGTCCAATGAATTGACTGTAGACCTCCCAGACAGGATTGTTTTGAGACACAGTTCTGGGGAAGGGTACAGAAACATTTCTGCAGCATTGGAGGTCCCAATGAGCACAGTGGCCTCCATCATCCCTAAATGGAAGAAGTTTGGATCCAACAGGACTCTTCCTAGAGCGGGCCGCCCGGCCAAACTGAGCGATCAGGGGAGAAGTGCCTTAGTCAGGGAGGAGACCAAGAACTTCATGGTCACTCTGACAGAGCTCCAGCGTTTCTCTGTGGAGAGAGGAGAACCTTCCAGAAGAACAACCATTTCTGCAGCACTCCACCAATCAGGCCTGTATTGTAGAGTGACCACATATATAAAAAAAATATACACATTTTATTAATTCACATGAAATACATACAAATACATCACAAAATTATGTTAAAGCTATATGGGACACACTGTTTGATCCCAGAGGTGACACTATGAAAATACTTCCTGTGTGGCAATATTGGAAAAAATTCTCACACTGCAATGTAGCGTCCCTCTTGGTGATTTCAACAGTCCTCATAGTTTTAAAAAGAATTGCTTGCTCTACATGTTTCACGACATGTTGTTGCTTCTTCAGGAGCTTCAGTAATTCTATTTGAAGAAATATACTAAAGTTAAAAAGGTACAAGATTGCCAGGGTAATACAGGTGTGTGTATGTATGTGAACTCACCAAAAATATAGTGCTTAGAGACATAGTCTCAATATTCATCTACACCGGAGTAATGACCACTGAATAACCCCCTCCAATTGGATATGACCGCCAGGGGCACCAGAACCAAATTGTAGCTACAGCGAAGGCACGGTGAATTGGGACATGGGGATGTACATATACAACTGGATATGGAAAGTATTGATGCTATGTATTATTATAAACTAATATAAATTACTTGAATTCCAACTAAGGTATGGTAAAGCTTCTAATCCTATACTTACATAGTTGCATAAAGACGGGTATATCTTCACTGCTGTGTGTGTCACATTAGAGCCAGTAGGTCTTCACTACTGTGTATGTCACATTAAAACAGGAACTTGCCAGTCTGGGGAAAAAAGCACCAGTTGGTCCTCCCAGGCTTATTAACCACTTGGTGGCCAATAACAACTAAGCCATAAAGATAGACACAGGGAAGGCAAACTAATAAGGCTCAGAGTACCTTGGTTAGCTGGTCCAGAGTGAAAGATCACATAAGGTCATATATGTGCAATCCCAGGGGATATCCATATGTTCAATACCGGCTGGTGAAGCGATCACCGTCTGGGAAACAAAGTAGACAGATACATCATAAACTGCCAAAAACGTATGAACACACAGAAGCAAAAGAGACACAGTGAATAATACTGAGTACAATACCTGGATGTATAGGGTTCTGGATAAGGGGTGTTTGGGTCCACTACTCCAGGAGTGGGGCAGACCAATGCTCCCGCAGGACACCTGGGGAACACCGTCCTCTCCCCTCCATAAATACATCCCAACTGAGCTGGAATAGGCGCATACGCACTGGGAAACTGGACGTTCCGGTCCCAGTGTTCACCGTCTGCAGCGATTGTGGTGAACGAAGAGGACACAGATGGAGAGTGTCCCAAAATTGCCGCAGGCAGATACACGACCCCACCCATTCAGGGAAAAAACATACCCAGGAGGGCGGGTTGCAACCCCTGCGGCTTGGGTGGCCACACATCCAAAACATGCCTCCAGCAGCATTCCGCGGCTGATGTCCCTAGCGACCAAAAAGGGGAACAGCAGGCAAAACTCTGGTATAGGGAATGAGAGGCATGTATACAGTCAAATTAATCAAAGTAAAATACAATGCTGAGGCACAATTACCCGGCACATATAATTGCTCAATCTAGCAGTCCAATAAAATTGGACAGTTGCTATATTTGTACACTTAAATTAATGAGAACATAAAGGTGATAAAGCACTCTGTATGCAAAAAGACAATTATATAAAAGTTCATAAATTGTTTGGGCCAACAAAATAAATGCATATATCTGATAATTATGGTTTGTTGTATGACCAAACCAAATAGCCCACATAGTATTCTATAGTATTTTTTAAATTTTATTTATTTATTTATTTCAGGTACTTATATAGCGCCATCAATTTACGCAGCACTTTACATATACATTATACATTCACATCAGTCCCTACACCCTCAAGGAGCTTACAATCTAAGGTCCCTAACTCACATTCATACATACTAGGGACAATTTAGACAGGATCCAATTAACCTACCAGCATGTCTTTGGAGTGTGGGAGGAAACCAGAGTACCCGGAGGAAACCCACGCAGACACAGAGAGAACATGCAAACTCCAGGCAGGTAGTGTTGTGGTCAGGATTCGAACCAGCGACCCTTCTTACTGCTAGGTGAGAGTGCTATCCACTACACCACTGTGCCATTATAGCATTACTGTATAAATTATTATATAGTAATGCTATAATGCTGAATATTTGGGAATGAGGGAAGCCACCCAAGGGTCCTCACAAAAAGGGCCGATAAGATAGCACCTGACTAATGCCCGGCAACTTAGTCGATTCAAGACGCTCAATCCAGAGTGTCTCTTTCTGGAGGATGTGTTTATCCCAGTTGCTGCCACGTGGGTCCTTAGATATCACCTCTAAAACAAAGAAAGAGACATGAGTGACATCAAACTTGTGGTATAGACCCAGGTGGCGGCTGACTGGTGTAAGCATTTTAGCAGATCGAGAGTAGTAAATGTGGTCATATATATGCATTGTTTGAGTTGGCGCATCATCTTACTTACATAAAATGCTCTGCATTTGCACACCATCAAGTATACCACCTGTGTGTTGCAGGTTGCGTAGAAACGGGGATAAAACATTTCCCTATTAGGTAAACGGAATCTTGTTCCCGTTTGCACCCAGGGGCAGTACGCACATTGTCCACAGGTAAACATTCCTCGATTTGTCAATGTGGGATTGCGATTTGGTGTATACTGGCTAGATGTCATTTTATTGCCTATTGAGGGGCTTTTGCGGAACACTATCTCCGGAGTATTTCTAACATATTTATGAAGAGTGGCATTTTCACTCAGGAGATGCCAATGTTTTTGCAAACAGGTGCGAAGTTGTTGGCGTAGACTCTTGCTGTATCCCAGTTGCCGCAGGCGTAATCGTAGCCCTGCAGCTTGGGTCTTGAAATCTGATTCGTGTGAAAAATTTCGCCAGAGGCGAATATACTGGGCATATAGGATGCTATGTACAAACAAATCAGATTTCAAGACCCAAGCTGCAGAGCTACGATTACGCCTGCGGCAACGGGGATACAGCAAGAGTCTACTGAGGCGGGCATATAATAAAGCCCTCAACAGAGACCAAAACCAATTGCTTTACCCCAATGCGAAATGTAACCCCAAAGACCAGACCACAAAATTCTTTACAAGATATTCTGCCCCAACATAAACAACTTTGCACCTGTTTGCAAAAACATGGGCATCTCCTGAGTGAAGATTCCACTCTTCATAAATATGTTAGAAATACTCCGGAGATAATAGATACGGGATAACTCTGTGAATGTCCTTGAGTGGCCCAACCAGAGCCCAGACTTGAACCCAATTGAACATCTTTGGAGAGATCTGAAAATGGCTGTGCACCGACGCGCCCCATCCAACCTGATGGAGCTTGAGAGGTCCTGCAAAGAAGAATGGGAGAAACTGCCCAGTAGTTGTGCCAAGCTTGTAGCATCATACTCAAAAAGACTTGAGGCTATAATTGGTGTAAAAGGTGCATCAACAAAGTATTGAGCAAAGGCTGTGAATACTTACGTACAGTGATTTTTTTTTTTTTTTTTTTAATTTTGATCAATTTGTAAAGATTTCAAACAAACTTCTTTCACATTGTCATTATGGGGTATTGTTTGTAGAATTTTGAGGAAAATAATACATTTATTCCATTTTGGAATAAGGCTGTAACGTCACAAAATATGGAAAAAGTGAAGTGCTGTGAATACTTTCCGAATGCACTTTGTTAACCATGTGACCTTGACTCTGATAGCGGTCATGGGTGAACATATTTATTTGCCAGTTATGAGCAGCCTGTGAATGAGGGGGCACATTCATTTGCCAGTTATGAGCAGGCCGTATTAGTGGCTGACACGAGTTAGATGCATTCTACCCTACAATCATGGTGTTAAATGTTCCTTGTTTCCTTTGACCTATGGTTATGAATTTAAAAATCAAAGGATCTTCCATTGTTGAGGAGACATTCTGTGTAGCTTGTGTGCAACAAGGAAGGCAAAGTCATTACATTCTTCTTCTTGGTGTTTTAGTACAGCTGAGGCTCCCTGCAGAAAACTAGCTGTATCATATTCTTTTGATTTCCTTTTTTCCCTCTGTGTGTTGTCGCTGTTGATTCAACTCGTTGCTGTGTCTCTGAGCTTTGCATTTCCTAGGGAATAGGCAAACAAATGTTAAACGTATACAAGTAATACCTTCGTAAACAATAACTTTTTTTTCTTTTTCACCAGTCACCAGCGTCTGTTGATCGGGAGGACATTGTAAGGGGAGCATTTCTGCCAGGTGAAAAGAAGATAAAGGACTGCAAAACTTGGCACCTGTACATACTTTCTTACCCAGTGCCAATGCACAGCAAAATCGAATCAACTACATGGATTATTTTGTGGGCAGGGATGCAGTTTTGTGGCAGGACAGACTATAATTTGACAATGAATGAATTTGAAATGTTTGATTTATATTTAAAAGGTCTGAAGGTTCAACTTGTTTTTTGTTAACAGTATGTGTTTACAACAGTTTATATAGTGTCCTAAGTATAAATAAAAAAAATTCTATTAAATTTGACTCTTACCTGTGTATGGACATAAACAGAGAACATCCAACTATACCAATTGGAGCTGCCAACATCCCTTATACAGTTAGATAGACAAGGAAATACCCCCCAATAAATGGGCCTTTAACGGCAATGAAATACAAATAAAATACAATATAGTTTATTCAACTATGTGTACATGTATACAAAAATGGATTTTCAAACCAATAAAAACAATGATGAAAATAGTGATGAATTCCCATATAGGTCCAGATGGCCCCACACGTTTCAGGACGAAATACGTCCCTTCGTCAGGGGAATTTGTCAGGAAGGGATCACACTGTACAATAAAAATCAAATACATTAATCAGTAACAGTATAAATAGTCATTTTTGTAATTTCAACCAGTTGCTTCAGATATAGGACATACAGCATAGTAATTGCATAAAAAGCATACCCAAAACGATCATCATGAGAATTCACTGCGGGACTGAGGCACTAGCATCGTGAACAGACAACACCTATGTCTCAAAGACAAAATGGTACCGGGTGGGTGCCCAATCATCCACACTAGTCCCTCACTATGGCACCCAAAGATAGCGCACAAGTGGATATCACCCTTCAGTGTTCCTAAAATCTCTCCTCAGTGTGCGAACTAATAAGAAGGTAGGGGAGGTGTTTAATTCAGCAATTAATATTAAACTACTCCATGTCTGGAGGAATCCTCCTTTTAACAGACATGGGCCAATTAAAAGAAAGCAACACAATTTCATGAATATCCATCACAACACGTCCTACCTCCGTAGAATCCACAAACAGGACAGAGCAGGGAAAAACAACAGCCAGGGGCGTGCAATGGAATGTCGCTCTATAGGCTTGCTCGTTTAACACTTACAAAAGAATCTACACAAAAATAAAAATAAAAAAGGCATCTCATAGTAACCAATGAATTTCCAAAACAGTTCATGTCAGCTGGATTCACCCTTCAACCGACATGAACTTTAATATACAAAATAAGGGGTTAACCAATGAGAATACTATTTGTACAATCAGTATAGAATAAGAGAATGTCCTCCCGTGTGGATCATCCGCCGTCAGATACTCGCCGCCGCCATCCAATGCAATGACAGGACACAGGCACCAGACGCCAGCTTTTGAAGGGGTCCGAGTGCTGCGCGATGACATCACCATGCCAAAGCGCCAAGACAACATCACGCCCAATGCCACCACAACAACATCCAAGTGCTTCTGCTCTCTTACAGTGCAAGCACTGGAGTCATTAGTGAGAAGTGTATGGTCGGTGGTTGCGTAGCAACTGTTAAACAAAGAAGCCGTGGAAATGGAGCAAATAGCACAAGCGCAGGAGTTCACATCAGAAAATGTAAGCTTGATGGTTGCGTAGCAAATATTAAACAAGGGAGCCGTGGGAATGAACAAATAAAGTGTTATACGCAGGCCCAATATTACAGCTGTACATATGGGGCAGGTAATTGTATAACCACCAAGTAGACATACGTGCACTAGGGACGACGCCTGGGAGGACCCTGGATAATGACTGCATGGGTGCCCACCACAAAGCCAGCCCAAAAGGAGGGCATTGCGAAGAAGGCGTCCTGCAGAAATCACCCACCGACGCAAAAACGCAGTCCGTGGAGTGGGCAGAGTTCCGGGCACCATTAAAACAGTGCTTCAGACACACATGCCCGCATCCGAGCTGCAAATAAGGCCACCCAAATAGGGGAGGCCTCCGTGCGCCGGGCGAGATGAAGGGAGATCCACCGAAGGTGGTGTCACAAAAGACCATGGCAGTTGACAACAGTCCAAGCAGTAACTCCCACAGTCAAACAGGGAAATAGAAGTATCAAACTAAAACCATATGCAGATAACCTCAAACAAAAGCCTATATATAGTCAATTATACATTGGAACACATTAGTCCCAATTACAGCAACATAGCATGTTTAATAATGGACTGTTTTAAGAAACCACTTAGAGTGGCCTACCTAACCAGCCCATGCCTCCACACACCATAAATTAGTGATGATCAAGAACACCCAAGGAGGATGCCAGGGAAATGGGGCACCCTCTAGGTAGAAGCAAAGGTGAACGAATGTTCTTTATTCCCTCTTGCATCCACCAGAGGAAAAACCCTCAAGGAACGGTCTAAAACTAAGATGTTCATTAGGGATGAGCTTCAAGTTCGAGTCAAACTCATGTTCGACTCGAACATCGGCTGTTCGCAGTTCGCTGAACAGCGAACAATTTGGGGTGTTCACGGCAAATTTGAAAGCCGCAGAACACCCTTTAAAAGTCTATGGGAGAAATCAAAAGTGCTATTTTTAAAGGCTTATATGCAAGTTATTGTCATAAAAAGTGTTTGTCCCAGGGGACATGGATCAATGCAAAAAAAATGTAAAAAAAAGTTTTAAAAACAGACATTTTTTTCAGGAGCAGTGATTTTAATAATGCTTAAAGTGAAACAATAAAAGTGTAATATCCCTTTAAATTTTGTACCTGGGGGGTGTCTATACTATGCCTGTAAAGGGGTGCATGTTTCCCGTGTTTAGAACAGTCTGACAGCAAAATGACATTTCAAAGGAAAAAAACTACTTGCGGCTATTAATGAATTGCTGGTCTGACAATACACATAAAAGTTCATTGATAAAAACGGCATGGGATTTCCCCACAGGGGAACCCCAAACCAAAATTTTAAAAAAATGACGTGGGGGTCCCCCTAAATTCCATACCTGGCCCTTCAGGTCCTTCAGGTTCCATACCAGGCCCTTCAGGTCTGGTATGGATTTTAAGGGGAACCCCGCACCAAAATTTAAAAATAATGGTGTGGGGTCTCCCCAAAAATCCATACCAGGCCCTTATCCGAGCACGCAACCTGGCAGGCCACAGGAAAAGAGGGGGGGATGAGAGAGCGCCGGCGTCTTCTTCCCTTCGTCTTCTGGGCCGCTCCGCATCCAGCATGATGGGATGGGAGGCTCCCGCTGTGTGACGCTTCTCCTCTTCTAATGGTTCTTAAATAACGGAGGGCGGGGCAAACTGGTGACCCCGCCCCCTCTGACATACGGTGACCTCCCTGTCCGCCCCCCTCTGACCTCACGGGGATGCCACAGGGAAGTCCCTGTGCGTCAGAGGGGGCGGGGTCACCTCGGTTATTTAAAAACCATCAGAAGAGGAGAAGCGTCACACAGCAGGAGCCTCCCATCATGGTCAGATGCGGAGCAGCCCAGAAGACGAAGGGAAGAAGACGCCGGCGCCGCAGAGGAAGATGCTGGACGAGAACACCGGAGGATAAACCAGAAGAACCACAAGAAGAAGAAGATGGAGGAAGAAACCGAAGGAAGATAGAAGATAGAAGAAAGAGGATAGAAGAAAAAAGATAGAAGAAAGAAGAAGCATTTAAATAAAGGAATTGTTAAAAACTGTCTCTTGTTGTTTTTAACATTTTTGACACTTTTTGTAAAATGGTAGGGGTACTTTTGTAGCCCCTTACCATTTCACACAGGGGGAGGGCCAGGATCTGGGGGTCCCCTTGTTAAAGGGGGTTTCCAGATTCCGATAAGCCCCCCTCCCGCAGACCCCCACAACCACCGGGCAAGGGTTGTGGGGATAAGGCCCTTGTCCCCATCAACATGGGGACAAGGTGTTTTGGGGGGCTACCCCAAAGCACCCTCCCAATGTTGAGGGCATGTGGCCTGGTATGGTTCAGGAGGGGGGGGGCGCTCTCTCGCCCCCCCTCTTTTCCTGCGACCTGCCAGGTTGCGTGCTCGGATAAGGGTCTGGTATGGATTTTTGGGGAGACCCCATGCCATTTTTTTTTAATTTTGGCGCGGGGTTCCCCTTAAAATCCATACCAGACCTAAGGGGTCTGGTTTAGATTTTGAGGGGGACCCCACGCCATTTTTAAAAAAAATTTTGGCCGGGGTTCCCCTTAATATCCATACCAGACCTGAAGGGCCTAGTATGGAATTTAGGGGGACCCCCACGTCATTTTTTTTAAATTTTGGTTCGGGGAATTCCAATGCCGTTATTATCAATGAATTGTATGTGTATTGTCGGACCGGCAATTCATTAATAGCCGCGAGTAGTTTTAAATTACTTTTTTTCCTTTGAAATGTCATTTTGCTGTCAGACTGTTCTAAACATGGGAAACATGTGCCCCTTTACAGGCATACTATAGACACCCCCCAGGTACGAAATTTAAAGGAATATTACACTTTTATTGTTTCATTTTAAGAATTATTAAAATCACTGCTCCCGAAAAAACGTCAGTTTTTAAAACTTTTTTTTGCATTGATCCATGTCCCATGGGGTAGGACCCAGGTCCCCAAATACTTTTTATGACAATAACTTGCATATTAGCCTTTAAAATTAGCACTTTTGATTATTCATGTTCGTGTTCCATAGACTTTAACGGTGTTCGCGTGTTCGAACAAATTTTTTGCCTGTTCGCATGTTCTGGTGCGAACCGAACAGGGGGGTGTTCGGCTCATCCCTAATGTTCATTGAGTCTGGGGGGGGAGTGGCCCCAAGGTCCGCAATCCAGCGTGCTTACTGCTGAAGGAGGACCTTGTTCTAATCCCCACCCCTTGGGCTCAGATGAATCCTGTCCAGGATTAGACCCCTTTCACACTGAGCCGCCTATAGCGTCGGCGGTAAAATGCCGCTATTTATAGCGTCATTTTACCGTTGGATTTGCGGCGCATTTCGACCCCTAATGGGGCTCTTTTACCCCCCCGCTAGAGGCCGTGAAAGGGTTAAAACCGCCCGCAATGCGCCGCAATAGCAGCGTTTTGCCGGCAGTATCCCAGCGCTGCCCCATTGATTTCAATGGGGAGCAGCGGTGGAGGAGCGGTAAACACACCGCTCCTTCACCGCTCCAAAGAAGCTGCTGACAGGACTTTTCCTGACGTCCTGCCAGCGCAGTGGAGATAATGCTGCAGCTGTTTGAGGGCGGATTGCAGGCGCTATTTTTAACGCTATAGCGCCTGCAAAACACCCTTGGTGTGAAAGGGTGTGAAAGGGGTCTTAGGAGTTGGATCCTGGGAAACTTGCCCTGATGCTTATCAATAACATTTCTCCCCAGGGGGAGCTCCGGGTTGGCCATTTTCATAGTAGTTACAGTACATGTCTAGATGCTCACTTATAGAATTTCAGTTTAGTTTTGCCCACATAAAACTGTTGACACTGACATGTCAAAAGATACACCACCCCCTCAGTTTTACAATTGAAGAAAAACCATGTTGTAAAGTGCTGCACAAACTGTTGATGCTAGATAAATCCTGTATAATAATAATAATAATAATGATGTTTGTAAATCCGTCCATTGGGGAGTACTATATCCTGTCTGATGTTCATGTATTGGCATATAGAACAGCCGCCACATGTGAATGTGCCCATTCTTTTGCAGGGGTCCCCTACAAACTCACTCTGGACCAATAGGTCCTTTAGTGATGCTGCCCGACGGTATGTAATAGCCAGACTATCTGGCACATGAGAACTCAATAAAGGGTCCATGAGCAAGAGGTGCCAGAACCTCCCGATAATTTTTCTAACTGGAATAGAAATAGAGCGTGGTGCTGCGCTAATCCAGCAACAAAATATTACAAATAAAAAATAAAATAAAAGTAAAAATAAAGTGACCGTGCTAATGGTATATACACTGATCCAAGAACATAAAGTAATAAAAGTATACCATAAAAGTAAAGTGACAGTGCTAATGATATCATACTACATATTAAATAGCAGCTAGTGACTGTAGCAAAAGGATAAATCAACACACATGTGACCAAAACGTGAAAAATAATTAAAGGTGTATAGAAGTGCAACTTGCAGACACAATCAGTGAAATTAGCACCAATGGATAAACTTAATCTTGAGATGTATCTGTTAGATACAAACAGTGCAGATATCTAAAAAAAATAACTTAGATAAAGTGCAAAATGTACAATGTGAATAATAACATACTGTGCATGCCATGCAATTTTTCTAACTGCTTTATGTTGGTTATTGTACTTGGTGATCACTCTAATGACCTGAGGGTCACTAGTTTTTTCTTCATGCCAAATAGCAGCTCCCGCCTCAACTGTCCATTGGCCCACATAAAGGATTTTTTCAGACTGGTATGAGAGTAACCTCTCATCAAAAGCCTATCCCTCGGGGCACCAGCCTCCTGTATGAAGGCATCCTGACTCAAAAAATTCTGTTTAAGCCTAATTGGCTATACAGGATTGAGCATAAGAGAGGCTGAGGATGTGAACTGGAGGCGTGTAGAATTGTATTTCCTGCCGTTTGTTTGCGATAGAGTCCACTTGAAAGACTCCCGCCATTATTTCTGGTTATAGTGACATCCTAAAAGGTAATCCTTGTTTCGCTGAAAGTTACAGTGAATTTTAAATTAAATTAATTTTGATTTATCGCAGAAATGCATTCCTCCAGTTCAGCCACAGAGCCCTCCCACAACAGTAGGATATCATCTATGTAGCAAAACCAAGCCGCTACATGATGAGTATGCGACTTAGATGATTCGTCAGCCAAAAACGACTGCTCCCACTCCCCAGGTACAGGTTGGCATATGATGGGGCACAAGCTGTCCCCATCACCACCCCCTGCACCTGGAGGAAGTAGGAGACATCAAATGAAAGCACATTGTGGAAGAGTATAAATTCCAATGCCATGATGATAAATTCATGTAGCTTCTTGTCATCTCTATGTGTTTGTGAGATCACATGTCTGATGGCCGCCAGTCCCAAATGGTGGGGGATAGAGCTATATAAAGCTTCTATATCTATGGCAACCAATAAAGCATGTTGAGATATATGGAGGCCTTCCAAGTTCTGTAGGAGATGTATAGTATCTCACAGAGAAACAAACAGCTATTTCTTCAGAATAACAAAAGGAGCCAGTGGAGTTTCCCCCCCCTCCCTCCTTCTCTGTGGGTGGATGACCCTGAACCGTGTTGCTGGGAGCTGGAAGGATATTGGCACCTTGGGATCAATATTTTATGCTCGCACCCCTGCAGGGGTAGGGCGCTCCGGTGAGTGCAATCACATAAGGGGGATATTGCCATCAATCACTGCACTTTTTCACCTATTGAGAAAAGAAAGGAGTAGATATGGCGCTGTTCTAAACCTGATAGGGTTCAGGTGTGTTCTACTCCCCAAAGAGGGAGGAAGGAGGGAGGAAGGAGTTATAGGTGGGGAGAGAAAATGAATTAAATAGTGCCTGTTAGATGAGTATCTACAACCCAAAATTTTTTTTCAGATGCACTGTGCCTATGTGCTCATTATAGAGATATAAGATATAAGATATAAGATATAATTGAAATAAAAAAAAAAAAAAAATAAAAAATAGGTGGGAACTCTTGTGTGAAATGTGTGTCAGGCTGTATGCCTGGCTAAATAAAGTGCAATGTGTAATGTACCAACTTGTTTATGTAATAAATAAATTAAATGCAGTAAATCTGTATTAATTAAAATGACCATAGATGCAATATGTTCAAACAATAAAATAAATATACAAAGTGCTAGTGTGAATGAACAAGTGAACACGTGACTGATAATGCAATAAAGGTGCTGTTGTGCCAGTGAAGGAATCCGTCTTGACTCTGGTGGGCTTTTCAATGAATAAACACTCAGTGCGTGCCTTATGCTCCTATAGTGACTGCACTCACCAGATCCTCCACCCCCTCTTGGGGTCTCACACATCCACAGTATATGCCACTGTGTAGCAGTATAGGATAGCTCTGTCTTTATTGTTGGCTATGGCGAGATTCCATTATGGAAAGAGAAAAAGGGAGCCCACATAGCGTAATACTTTATAAAAACCTAGTTTATTGATGTATACGCTTAAAAAGGTACTCACATTCGGTAAAGGTAAAACAAGCATATATTGCTGACACTATCTCTGTGACAGGAAGTGATGCAAGGTAGTATGTTGACTCTGACCTACGCGTTTCGTCACTCTGACGTCATCTGGAGCGTGCATAGTACTTGCTACAGTTCCTATTTATAGTAGTTTGGTGTTTTGCATAATGTATAGTAATTACGACCGCCATTTTGGGAGTGATATTGCAGACAGAAGTCCCGTCGGCCATTTTGGGTATGATTTGCCGACTGAAGCCTTTTATATGTATTAGTGTTGTGGAAAGTTCTTGGGCTCAAACTAGCCCCACAAACTGTGCCAGCATGGAATAACAAATGAGTTAGCCTCTGCGTGAAAGGAAGGGAGCTGTCACCCTTTTAAAAAATGAATTGATCAACAGTGCGGCCGCAATCTCTAATGATCGTCCGAAATCCCGGCGGCCATTTTGTGTGTGACTGTGTGGACTGAAGCCCAATTACAACCAAAACATCACGGCGGCCATTTTGGATGTGATTTTGCAGACCGAAGTCCGTCAGATGTTAATTAGCTTAGATAGAAAAACATATCGGCGGCCATTTTAGATGTGATATTACAGACCGAAGTCCATAAATGTTACATAGTATACATATTATGAGTGTCCCACTACATCAGCCCTGTATCAGCGTTAATTACATGAGTCCTGTTCTACAGGACCAGCCTACATTATTATTCTACCATAGATTAAATGCAAAAAAATTCACAAGCAACTTAATATGAATTCAAATATAGTAAATATGAAATATATAAACATTAACAAAAATGATATATATATGTGACCAAGTACCTGACATAAATGTAATCAATGTATAACCCCAATGATACATGTAAACACATATATCACTGTGTACGGTATGATAAATACACACACATATTAAAACCATTAGATTAAAAGTGTATTCAGCTAAAAAATTAATAATGCATACATAAAAATATAATACTTAAAATATGAAGTATGCCTATGCTTTGTGAGAGCTTGGAAGTTAAATCATGGTAATATTGTAAAATGGTGAAGAAACCTCTAAGAAATGTGGTAAAATGAAAAATGTACAAAACCTCAAATAGGATAAAAATTGGATAAAATAAAACTACGTGATAATATTAAAAATTAAAAATTAGTCAGAAAACAGTTGAGGTCTATGTCTATATTCATTTCCTTTGGCTGGAGGGTATCTAATTGGAAGATCCACTTTGTTTCATTTTGGGAGACCCTAGTTTTTTTGTTCTCCCCTCTCCAATGTCCTTTAATTTTATCTATACCATAGAAGATCATGCATGTGGGGTCCTTGTTGTGGTGGTCTCTAAAATGTCTCGATACACTGTGTTTATCAAATCTGTTTTTTATATTGTTGATGTGCTCTCGGATTCTTACATGCAGTTCCCTTGTTGTTCCACCCGCGTATTGTTTGTGGCAAGTAGGGATGAGCCGAACACCCCCCGGTTCGGTTCGCACCAGAACCCGCGAACGGACCGCAAGTTCGCACGAACGTTAGAACCCCATTGACGTCTATGGGACTCGAACGTTCGAAATCAAAAGTGCTCATTTTAAAGGCTAATTTGCATGGTATTGTCCTAAAAAGGGTTTGGGGACCCGGGTCCTACCCCAGGGGACATGTATCAATGCAAAAAAAACTTTTAAAAACGGCCGTTTTTTCGGGAGCAGTGATTTTAATGATGCTTAAAGTAAAAAAAAAAAAGTGAAATATTCCTTTAAATATCGTACCTGGGGGGTGTCTATAGTATGCCTGTAAAGTGACGCGTGTTTCCCATGTTTAGAACAGTCCCTGCACCAAATGTCATTTTTAAAGGAAAAAATCTCATTTAAAACTGCTTGCGGGTTTAATGTCATGTCGGGTCATGGCAATATGGATGAAAATCAGTGAGACAAACGGCATGGGTACCCCCCAGTCCATTACCAGGCCCTTTGGGTCTTGTATGGATATTAAGGGGAACCCCGCACCCAAATTAAAATAAGGAAAGGTCCCTATATACTCTGAACAGCAGTATACAGGCGGTGCAAACAAGACAGGGACTGTAGGTTTGTTGTTAAGTAGAATCTGTTTGTAATTTTGAACATTTTTAATGTGTTTAGCTCCAGCCAAAAAATCTTTTCTAAGCTTTTTGGAAAACATAGGGAAGGGTTATCACCCCTGTGACATTTGTTTTGCGTCTTTCCTCCTCTTCAGAAGATTTCACCTCACTTTTTTGTCCCAATGAAAAATGTTTTTTGAAAATTTGTGTTTTTTTGTGGAACAAGGATTGGAAAGCATCAGTGGAAAGGAAAAATTGTTTTCCCATATTAACTCTTACAGGAGAGAATTTCCCTTCCTTAGGGGTAGATTTCATCTCACTTCCTGTTGTCTCCTTCCGTTTGCAAGTAGGAGTCGTTTGTAAGTTAGATGTTTGAAAGTAGGGTCCTGCCCTATATACTCAGCAGAAATTTGGGCCTTAGGTGTTGCTGTGGCCAAAACACTGTAAGCCCTCACAGGGCCCTGCTGTGAAATATTAGATCAAGAATTGTAATTACATGCCCCTGTTGAACAGGAGCTGAAAAATTAGGCCTTAGGCACTGGTGCTGGTGCCACAACACTGCAACCCCTCACAGACACTCTAGTTGAAACGCAGGAACAAGCCCTGCTGCAAAGTATTGCATCAAAAATTGTAATTACACGCCCCTGTTAGACAGGGGCTGAAAAATTGGGTCTTAGGCACTGGTGCTGGTGCCACAACACTGCAACCCCTCACAGACACTCTAGTTGGAATGCAGGAACAAGCCCTGCTGCAAAGTATTGCATCAAAAATTGTAATTACACGCCCCTGTTAGACAGGGGCTGAAAAATTGGGTCTTAGGCACTGGTGCTGGTGCCACAACACTGCAACCCCTCACAGACACTCTAGTTGGAATGCAGGAACGAGCCCTGCTGCAAAGTATTACATCAAAAATTGTAATTACACGCCCCTGTTAAACAGGGGCTGAAAAATTGTGCCTTAGGCACTGGTGGTGGCGCCCAGAACCAAAAATGTTCTTACAAGCTATCAGCGTGATGATTGAGGAGGAAGAGGATAATTACTCAGGGATAGTCACTCAGCATCAGCATAGGCAGTCTTTGAAGGGATCTGAGATTTCAAAAAAAATTATTCGGTTACATCTGCATCAGGTGCTTGGTAGCTGGTGGTGATCCAAGACTGATTCATTTTTATGAAGGTCAGCCGATCGACCGAGTCGGTGGACAGACGCACCCTGTGATCGGTTACCACGCCTCCAGCAGCACTGAATGTGCGTTCCGAAAGAACGCTGGATGCAGGACAGGCCAGTAGCTCAATTGCATACTGTGCAAGCTCTGGCCAGTGATCCATCCTCAAGACCCAGTAACCCAGAGGATTTTCGGTGGGAAAGGTGTCCAAGTCTGATCTTGCCCCTAGGTATTCCTGCACCATGTAAAACAGACGCTGGCGATGGTTGCTGGAACCGATCATACCTTGGGGCTGCGGACCAAAAAATTGTCTGAACGCATCGGTCAGACGGCCACCTTCTCCACCGCTCCTTCTTTGACTGACCGAAGCCTCAGCAACACGTTGTCCAGAAACAGGAGTTTGTAACCTCCCAGTCTCTGGGAACGCGTTGCACAGACCTTTCTGCAAGGCCTCCCGAAGATGTTTCATCCTCTGCTCCCTCTGCGATGGCAAGATAAGGTCCGCAACCTTACCCTTGTAACGTGGATCAAGGAGGGTTGCCAGCCAGTATTGGTCCTTCTCCTTGATACCACGAATACGAGGATCCTTACGCAGGCTTTGCAGGATCAGGGAGGCCATGCAGCGTAGGTTTGCTGAGGCATTCGGTCCGGAGTCCTCTGGGTCACTAAGGACAACAACGTCCGCAGCCACCTCCTCCCAGCCACGTACAAGTCCATGTGTTCCTTGGGACTGATCCCTTAAAGACTGCTGATGCTGAGTGCCAGGCTCCACCTCCATACTGACACAATCTTCCTCCTCCTCCTCCTCCTCCTCCTCGTCCTCTTCCTGTGTGATCGGCGGGCACGCAGGAACACTGTCTGGATAAAGGGGGCCTTGAGAGCTAAGGAAGTCCTCCTCTTCCTGCCTCTGTTCTGCCTCAAGTGCCCTGTCCATTATTCCACGCAGCGTGTGCTCCAACAGGTGGACAAGGGGGACAGTGTCACTGATGCATGCACTGTCAGTGCTCACCATCCTCGTGGCCTCCTCGAATGGTGACAGGACAGTGCATGCATCCCTGATCATGGCCCACTGGCGTGGGGAAAAAAAACCAAGGTCCCCTGACCCTGTCCTGGTGCCATAGTCGCACAGGTACTCATTGATGGCCCTCTGCTGCGTGTGCAGCCGCTGCAGCATGGCCAACGTCGAGTTCCACCTGGTGGGCATGTCACAGATTAGGCGGTTCTTGGGCAGGTTAAACTCCTTTTGGAGGTCCGTCAGCCGAGCACTGGCATTATATGACCGGCGGAAATGCACACAGACTTTCCTGGCCTGCCTCAGGACATCCTGTAAGCCCGGGTACCTGCCCAAGAACCGCTGCACCACCAAGTTAAGGACGTGAGCCAAACAGGGCACATGGGTCAGTTGTCCCTGTCGGAGGGCAGAGAGGAGGTTGGTGCCATTGTCGCAAACCACCATTCCTGCCTTAAGTTGGCGTGGCGTCAACCACCTCTGAACCTGCCCCTGCAGAGCTGACAGAACCTCTGCCCCAGTGTGGCTCCTGTCCCCCAAGCACACCAGCTCAAGCACCGCATGGCATCTTTTGGCCTGCGTACTTGCGTAGCCCCTTGAACGCCTACGGAGCACCGCTGGTTCCGAGGAAGAGGCCATGGAGGAAGAAGAAGAGGAGGGGGTGGAGGAGAGAGGTGTGTCACAATCAGCATTTTGGAGGCGTGGTGGCGGAACAACCTCCAACACTACTGCACCTTGTCCTGCATCCTTCCCAGCTGCCAGCAGAGTCACCCAATGCGCCGTGAAACTTAAGTAACGTCCCTGTCCATGCCTGCTGGACCATGAGTCAGCGGTAATATGCACCTTACCGCTGACCGCCCTGTCCAGCGAGGCATGGACATTGCCTTCCACATGCCGGTAGAGAGCCGGAATCGCCTTCCGTGAGAAAAAGTGGCGTTTGGGTACCTGCCACTGAGGAACCGCACATTCCACAAACTCACGGAAGGGGGCAGAGTCTACCAACTGAAAAGGCAGCAGTTGAAGTGCTAGCAATTTTGCCAAGCTAGCATTCAACCGCTGGGCATGTGGATGGCTGGGAGCAAACTTCTTTCGGCGGTGCAGCAGCTGGGGCAGGGAAATTTGCCTGGTACAATCTGACGTCGGTGTACCAAAAGCAGATTGCCCATAAGTACTTGGCTGTGACACACCTAATTCTACACCTTCATTCCTCTCACTGCAGGTCGCAGAGAGGACTGAAGGTCTAGTGGGGTTGGAAATCTCAGCTGATGAGGAGCAAGGAGAGATCGTCTTTGTTCTTTGGTGTGGGTCTTTTAGATACGCTTGCCAACGAACTGCATGGCAGGTCAACATATGTCTGGTCAAGCATGTGGTACCCAAGCGGGAGATGTTTTGGCCACGCGAGATACGCTTGAGACATATATTGCAAATAGCAGCGGTGCGATCTGATGCACTCGTCTCAAAAAAGGCCCACACCAAAGAACTTTTTGAATAACGCGCAGAGACTGCAGCGCCCTGCACATGTGGAGCTTTGGGGTGTGATGCAGTCAATGTGCTGCCCTTAGGCTGGCCCCTGGAGGGCATCCTGCCTAGTTGGTGATGTGCCACCTCCTCCTCCTCCTCCTCCTCCTCCTCTCTCCTATCAGGCACCCACGTTGAGTCAGTGACCTCATCATCCCCTCCCTCCTCATCACTGGAGCAAACCTGGCAGTATGCTGCAGCAGGGGGAGCATGACTGCCAGATTGCTGTCCTTCTTGGGCACCCCCTCTGTCCGTGCTCATGTTACTGCCTTCATTGAGCTCAGTATCATCATCAGAGCCTTCCAAACGCTGGGCATCCTCCTGGAGCATGTACCCAACACTGTGGTCAAACAGTTCGAGGGAATCCTCAGGAGGACATGGTGGGGCTAGGGAAGGAGTCACTGATGACATTGAGCTGAGGGAAGAGGCCGCTGCTTTGCCAGACAAAGCACCCTGGGCATGGGTGAGAGAGGATGAGGAGGATGAGGACGGCTTGGTCATCCACTCGACCAAGTCTTCCGCATGTTGCGGCTCAACACGGCCAGCTGCCGAAAAAAAGGCCAAGCGTGTCCCATGGCCACGTGCTGATGAGGATGCACCGTCTCCACGACCAGCACTAGACACAGAGCCTGCTTGCCCTCTCTTATTGGCTTGTGACTGTCTGCCTCTCCTTCTTGGCCTTCCAGACATACTAATGGCCTGTAGCTGCACTAAGCTGGGATAGAACACCTGTAATTTTCTTCAGGTAGCTTTATATACTGTAACCAGACAAGCCTGCCTGTCAGTAGGAAGATAACAGGAACGGATCTAGCTGAACACTGTGAGCAGGACGTACTGCACTAAATGTATATAGCAGGAACGGATCTAGCTGAACACTGTGAGCAGGACGCACTGCACTGAATGTAAATAGCAGGAACGGATCTAGCTGAACACTGTGAGCAGGACGCACTGCACTGAATGTAAACAGCAGGAACGGATGTAGCTAAACACTGTGAGCAGGACGCACTGCACTGAATGTAAATAGCAGGAACGGATCTAGCTGAACACTGTGAGCAGCACGCACTGCACTGAATGTAAATAGAAGGAACGGATCTAGCTGAACACTGTGAGCAGGACGCACTGCACTGAATGTAAATAGCAGGAACGGATCTAGCTGAACACTGTGAGCAGGACGCACTGCACTGAATGTAAATAGCAGGAACGGATCTAGCTGAACACTGTGAGCAGGACGCACTGCACTGAATGTAAACAGCAGGAACGGATGTAGCTAAACACTGTGAGCAGGACGCACTGCACTGAATGTAAATAGCAGGAACGGATCTAGCTGAACACTGTGAGCAGGACGCACTGCACTGAATGTAAATAACAGGAACGGATCTAGCTGAACACTGTGAGCAGGACACACTGTACTAAATGTAAATAGTCTAGCTGCCTGACCGTGGTACTAATAGGATCAAAAAGAACACCTGTAATTTTCTTCAGGTAGCTTTATATACTGTAACCAGACAAGCCTGCCTGTCAGTAGGAAGATAACAGGAACGGATCTAGCTGAACACTGTGAGCAGGACGTACTGCACTAAATGTATATAGCAGGAACGGATCTAGCTGAACACTGTGAGCAGGACGCACTGCACTGAATGTAAATAGCAGGAACGGATCTAGCTGAACACTGTGAGCAGGACGCACTGCACTGAATGTAAACAGCAGGAACGGATGTAGCTAAACACTGTGAGCAGGACGCACTGCACTGAATGTAAATAGCAGGAACGGATCTAGCTGAACACTGTGAGCAGGACGCACTGCACTGAATGTAAATAACAGGAACGGATCTAGCTGAACACTGTGAGCAGGACACACTGTACTAAATGTAAATAGTCTAGCTGCCTGACCGTGGTACTAATAGGATCAAAAAGAACACCTGTAATTTTCTTCAGGTAGCTTTATATACTGTAACCAGACAAGCCTGCCTGTCAGTAGGAAGATAACAGGAACGGATCTAGCTGAACACTGTGAGCAGGACGTACTGCACTAAATGTATATAGCAGGAACGGATCTAGCTGAACACTGTGAGCAGGACGCACTGCACTGAATGTAAATAGCAGGAACGGATCTAGCTGAACACTGTGAGCAGGACGCACTGCACTGAATGTAAATAGCAGGAACGGATCTAGCTGAACACTGTGAGCAGGACGCACTGCACTGAATGTAAACAGCAGGAACGGATGTAGCTAAACACTGTGAGCAGGACGCACTGCACTGAATGTAAATAGCAGGAACGGATCTAGCTGAACACTGTGAGCAGGACGCACTGCACTGAATGTAAATAGCAGGAACGGATCTAGCTGAACACTGTGAGCAGCACGCACTGCACTGAATGTAAATAGCAGGAACGGATCTAGCTGAACACTGTGAGCAGGACGCACTGCACTGAATGTAAATAGCAGGAACGGATCTAGCTGAACACTGTGAGCAGGACGCACTGCACTGAATGTAAATAGCAGGAACGGATCTAGCTGAACACTGTGAGCAGGACGCACTGCACTGAATGTAAATAGCAGGAACGGATCTAGCTGAACACTGTGAGCAGCACGCACTGCACTGAATGTAAATAGCAGGAACGGATCTAGCTGAACACTGTGAGCAGGAAGCACTGTACTGAATGTAAATAGCAGGAACGGATCTAGCTGAACACTGTGAGCAGGACACACTGCACTGAATGTAAATAGTCTAGATAGAAGATAACAGGAACGGATCTAGCTAAACTGAATACAGTGTATATATATATATGCAACACCTGGGATGCATATATATACACAATACACTGTAAGTGCAGCTAACTGACTGACTGTTCTGCCTAATCTATCTAACTCAAATCAAATGACACTGTCTCTCTCTCTCTCTATCGCTCAGCACACCGGAACACACACTACACAGGGCCGCCGTGCAGGCGGCCTTATATAGTGTGGGGTGTGTACTAAATCCCTGAGCCATAATTGGCCAAAGCCACCCTGGCTTTGGCCAATTACAGCTCTCTCTACTGACGGCGCTGTGATTGGCCAAGCATGCGGGTCATAGTGCATGCTTGGCCAATCATCAGCCAGCAATGCACTGCGATGCCGCAGTGAATTATGGGCCGTGACGCGCCACACGAATTTGGCGCGAACGGCCCATATCGTTCGCAATTCGACGGACGGTCGAACAGCCGATGTTCGAGTCGAACATGGGTTCGACTCGAACACGAAGCTCATCCCTAGTGGCAAGGACATTCTAATACATACGTCATGTGGGTACTTGTGCATGTAATCAATTCTTTTATGGTGTATTTTGTGTCATTTGTCATAGAGGAAAAAAATGTTTTTTCTTATTGTTTTTTTTTACTCACTCTGCATGGGAGGCATTTTCCACATTTATAGAAACCTTTTAGATGATTTGAAATTCTAATATGTTTGGGGGGGTCTAGAGCATTATGAACTAGTTTATTCCTGAGGTTTGGGGCTTTTCTATAGATGAAGGAAGGTCTTGATGGTATACTGGTCCTTAAAATCTGATCAGATTGGAGAATCGGCCAGTGTTTCTTTATTATTTTTTCCAATGCTTTGTGTTGGATGTTGAAACCTATTGTGCTTTTTGGTTTTTCTTTTTTCTTTGGCTCTATCCTCTATTAGTAGATTTCTGTCCATGCGTTTGATATTCTCCTTTAGTGCTACTAGTTTTCTTACATCCTTTTTCAATGAATCTCTCTATAATAGTATCAGCTTGGGTATTGTAATCTGCTAAGTTACTGCAATTTCTGTACAGTCTCATCAATTGGCCTTTAGGGATATTTCCTATCCATTGGCGATGGTGGCAGCTGTTAATCGGTATGTACCCATTCCTATCTGTGGTTTTGAAGAAAGTCCTAGTGTCTAAATGTTCATTGTTTTTATAGAGTTGTAGGTCCAGATAATCAATGGTTTGTAGGTTCCAAGTTCCGGTGAAGGTGATCCCATAGATGTTCTGATTAATTTCATCAAAGAAAGATTGCAATTCTGTTTCCGTACCACTCCATACAATCAGAATGTCATCGATATATCTTCGGTACAATTTTAGATTACTCCTCTGTATGCTGAAAATCTGTTCTTCTTCCCAATGGTTAAGAAACAGATTCACTACTCTGGGGGCATATTTGGCCCCCATTGCTACGCCCTTTGTTTGGACGAAATAATCTCCCTTATGCCAAAAATGATGTCAGTTTGATTGTGTAAAGCCCAATCAACACTGTTAATTCCGTCACTCTGTATTATGTTGGTGTAAAATGAATTTACGTCAATAGTCACTAGGATGTCAGTTTCTGCAATCTTTAGGGTTCTTAATTCATCTAACAGTTTTCTGCTGTCCCTAAGATAAGATCTTCCTTCTTTTACTAAAGGTTGTAGAAAAACATCCAGATATGCCCCCAACCGAGAGAAGAGTGAGTCTATCCCACTTACTATTGGTCTTCCTGGTGGGTTGGTTTGACTTTTATGTATTTTGGGGACATAGTACATAACAGGTGTTTTTGCTGCTTCTGGTATCATGTAAGTTGCTTCTTTTTTCGTGAGAATTCCTTTGTCTTCCCCTTTCTTTACAAAATTTTTAAGTGTCTTCTGATATTCTGTTTTTGGATTGCCCTTCAATTTTTTATATGTGTCTGGTTGGTTCAATAGGTTCGACATCTCATGTTCATAATCTATTTTGTTGAGGATTACCAATCCTCCCCCCTTATCTGCTGGTCGTATGATTATGTTTTTTTTCCTCTCTATTTCTTTTATGGTCTTCCAAATGTTGTTTCTTTTTGATTTTGTGATATCCAATTTTTTAATATCCTCCTCCACCATTTTTTTAAAAACCACTAGACTCTCATTTTGTTGTATCTTTGGGTTAAAAGTAGAATTGTTCTTTAAATTAGAATGTCTGTAAAAAGTTGCTACTTTCTCTACATTTTTCTTTTCCTTTAAGGCATAAATTTTTTTAATGTTTAATCTTCTCACAAATTTTTGTAAGTCAATATAGGCTTCAAATTTGTCCAAAGTTTTTTCTGGGGCATACTTCAGACCTAGATCCAAGATTTTTAATTCTTCTTCATTGAAAATTACCTCACTAAAATTGAAGATCCCTTTTCCTAGTATTCTGTTCTTCTTTTTCTTGATGCCCCCTCGTTTACCTCTGGTCCGTTTCCTCCTGCCTATCTCTGAGGTCGGTAGGTCATGTGTCTGTGTTCTTCTATATCCTGTTCGTTTCTCCCTCTTTCCCTTGTGGTCGTTATTCCTGGGTTCCAACCTTGTTGTCCCCCTTGATACATGGGGTCCCTCTGATGGAAATTCCTCGGTGGATATCTGAAGGGTCTCCATCTCCCTGGTGGTTGGTACGGAGCGTAGTCCCCTCTTCTCCCTGGTGGTCTCGCTCTGATTTGCCTGGGAAAAAATCTCTCCTAGATTGGGGTTCTCTATGGGGGGTCTGGTCCGGATTGTATCTTTTTTTTTATAAAAGAATTTTTATTTATTTATACCTTATTCAGATCTAGTTAAACATTATCACAATCAATCTATTAGGACATACAAAAAAGGAAAAACAAAAAACAAAAACAAACCCCCCCACCTCACAAAATTTTCCCCTTTTCTTCTTCTTTCTTCCCTCCCCCACCATCCCCTCCCCTCCCTCCCCTCCTCCCCCCCTCCCCTCCCATATTTTACTACCCCAAGACACTCTATTTTCCCCCATTTCCCCTTACACCTCCCTTCCCTCCACCACTCCTTCATACCATTTCAAGCAAAAATGAAAAAAAAAAACAAACAAAACCAAAAACTCCATTTCCACATCACCTCCACCAATAACATTTCCCCTCTTCTATGTGTATATTCCCTTCACCCTCCCTTTCTTCCCCGTTTATCGTCTGCATTCTTAAACCTTCCCCTTTAATTGCCCCCGTGATTCCATATTTGGTTTATTTCATTGTGTTCACATTATTTCAACATTCAACAGATCTTTCCCCAGATCAGTGTACTCTACTCCCCCCTCCCTCCACCCCCGTGCCCCACACTTAATACCTGTGTTAATATTCTCATTCCCCCTTTCACCATTATTCTTACATTTTTAATCAAATATTCCTGAAGTGTCCTCCAAGTGAAACCAAAAACACCAGAAAAACCCCTTTCCCTTTGTGCCCCTTGATTACCTGTGCTTTCTTCCCTCCTCCTTCCCCACCTCTGTTATGGGGGTGTAGAGAGGGTGGAAGAGAATGGATATAGAGAGGGAAATAAAAGAGAAAAAAAAAAAAGGGGGGTGGAGGGATCCTCCCCTCCCTCAATCCTCAAAAATAGGTTAGCGGGTCAAGGACTCACCTCGATCCACCCCCCCACTCCCCTCCCCCCCAGGCACCCCTCGGAAAGAAAAATATTCCCCCTTCTTACTTTTAAAAAGAGAGCGGCACGGCCATATCCAGCATCTCTATTCCAATCTATGATATCTCAGATAAATGCTGTTTCCAAATTTCCCATATATCCTTAAATTCCTCCTGTCTATCCTTAATCCTATGTACCCACTCTTCTGCTTCCATTATTTTATCTACCTCCTTTTTCCAATCAAGCAATGTTGGCCATTTAGATTGTTTCCAGTACCTTGGTACCAATACCTTTGCCGCGTTCAGCAGGTGTCAGGTAATACTTTTTTTATATGTTTTATTCGAGGATGGCATTCCGTGGAACAAGAAGTGCATAACCGAAAATTCTATAGGTTTTACAGTCAGCCTCTTGATCCAAGGAGCCACTGCCTCCCAAAATTTTTTGATCTTCGGACATGTCCACCAAAGGTGGAGGAATGTACCCCTTTCCTCACATCCCCTCCAGCAACGTGCATCTCCTTTTGGGAACATTTGTTCTAAGCGAGCAGGGGTAAGGTACCATCTGGTCAAAAATTTATATGCCATCTCCTGAGTATATGAGCTTATTGAAGAGCTATGAGTTGTTTTAATCAGACTTTTTGTCTGTAAAGTTGAGAACCTCTTTCCTATTTCTCTCTCCCATTCCTTAATATAATAGGGTATTGATATGCTCTGAGTTTTAAGTATCAGTTTATACATCCTAGATAGTAGGTGCTTAGCCTCTGGGATCTCTATACACCAAGATTCAAACGTAGTGAGGGAGTTTAAAGGTCTAATCAGAGATTTCCTTTTATTATAAAAATCTGTGATTTGGAAATATCTCCAAGTAGACATCGGAATGTCTCCACACTCCGTTAATAAGTCCTTTAATGGGACCAGTGTGCCCAATGGGGCTATCCTAGCACATGTTACCCCCCATCTCTTGCCCATGCTTCTAGGTTTCTTTTGTCCTCCCCTGGTTGAAACCATGGAAATTCCTCCAATGGGGCCAGTGGAGATATCATAGGTGCAAACTTACCCTGGGCATTTAACTTATCCCAAACTAGTAACGTAGTTTTGGTTATTGGCGATGTCCATTACGATAGTCCCCTATTCGCAGTTGGAATCCAGGGTGCCCCTTCTAGGTTCCTACCTGCTATTGTTTTTTCCAAATTTACCCACAGTTTGTTTAAAGAATCATGGCGCCAGTTCATTATTCGTACCAGGGCCATAGCCTTATAATACAAATTCATGTCTGGTAATCCTAACCCTCCCTCCTCTTTATGTCTCCTTAGTATATCATATGTTATTCTTGGGTGCTTATCTCCCCACACAAAGTTCGAAAAGGCCCTTCTCATCTGCCTAAAAAAGGATTGTGGGAGCGTCATGGGGACCGTGTATAAAATATAGATAATTCTCTGCAGTACGTTCATTTTTAGTGCATTCACTCTTCCAAACCAAGTCAGCAAGTGGCCCCTCCAACTTTTCAAGTCTCTCTGTATATTTGCTAACAGTGTACCATAGTTGAGATCGTATAGCTTCTTTAAATCTGCTGTGATATGAATCCCCAAGTATCCTAATGAGTCCATGTTCCAAATAAAGGGAAAGTTGTGTTGTACAGAAGTCCTCATCTAAAAAGGGACATGGCTTGGCATCAAAATTGATTTTTCAGGGTTTATCTTAAAGTTGGACAGGGCTCCGAACCTTTCTATTTCCCGCATTAATTCTTTCAGTGATTCTTGGGGTTTAGATAAGTAAAATAAAAAGGTCATCCGCATAGGCCGATACCTTATGCTCCACTGCCCCAATACGAATCCCATTAATCCCTTCCTAATCTTACATAGAAAAGGTTCAAGAATCAAGGCAAATAACAGGGGTGAGAGTGGACACCCCTGTCTAGTCCCATTGCGGATATCAAAGTAGTCCGATAGCCCTCCATTTACCTTAACCCTTGCTTTAGGGTTGTTATATAGTGCCAAAACCCATCCCATCATGCGTTCTCCCAGGCCCACCTCCCTCAAAACCTCGGACAGGAAGACCCAATTGACCCTATCAAATGCTTTCTCAGCATCCATAGACAGCACTACCCTTGGATTTTGCTCTGGCCCATTTTGGGCCCAGTGTAATATCTGTAAGGCACGAATTGTATTGTCTCTGGTTTCCCGGCCTTTTATAAATTCTGTTTGATCTAAATATATTATTTTTACTACGTGATCTTGCATTCTAAGGGCCAAGATTTTTGATAGGATCTTCGTGTCCGAGTTCAAGAGGGAGATGGGCCTATAGTTGACACATAACTGAGGGTCCTTCCCCTCCTTCGGGAAAACCGTCACATGCGCCATTAGTGCTTCTGGCGGCAATGGGCTAGATGTTGTTATAGAGTTGAAATAATCGCACAGGGGATGTATCAACACTGGGAGAAACTTTTTATAATATGCATTCATAAAGCCATCAGGGCCCGGGCTTTTTCCCAACGGCAATCCCCCTACTACTTTACCCAACTCCTCCACCGTAATTGGTTGTTCCATTTCCTCAAGTGCCACAGTTGGAATAGCTGGTAATTCTGAGGCCCTTAGGTATTCTCGGATCTCATTCCTCACTCCCCCCACCTCAGCTCCTATTATACCCACATATATATTATATAAAGATCTATAATACCTTTGGAATTCCGCTGCTATTTTTTGGGAGCCAATTACCTGTTTGTTATTTACTATTAACTTATGGACATGCCTCGCCTCCTGCTGTTTCTTTAATTGTCTCGCCAGCAACTTTCCCCCTTTACTACCTTGTTCATAGAAGCGATGAGCGTAGTACCTTTGCTTATTTTTGACCTTCAGATCCAAACATCTGGTTAGGTTAAGCCTCAACTCTACCAACCTATTGGCGTCTTCCGGATCCCGATTATTTTTATGTTTAATTTTGATTTATGTATCTCTTCTAAAAGATCCGTAATTTCCTTTTGTTTTTCTTTCTTAAGGTGCGAGCCTTGTGCGATAATTTCCCCCCTAATAACCGCTTTAAGCGCTTCCCATACTGATTAATTGGACACCTCCCCTGGCTTATTGGTCTCAAAATACGACATCAGTCCATCCCTCAGAGTTTCAAAGGCCCTTCTATCATCCAAGATGGATTCATTTAATCGCCAGGTCCTTTCCTTCTTGCTTACACCACTCATTCGTAAGCTCAAAGATACTGGGGTATGATCCGATATCGTAATTGAACCAATTATTGAAGATTTCACAAGATGTAAATCAAATTGATCGACCAAAAATAGGTCAATCCATGAGTCGGTGTTGTGTGTTCTTGAATAATAACTATAATCCTTTTCTCGGCTATGCAGTATCCTCCAGCTATCAACCAGATGAAGCAATCTCAAACTCTTTCTTAAATGTCTCTGAGCCCTAAAGGATAGTACTGTCTTACCTGATGAGGTGTCCATTTCAGGATCTAGAGTAAGATTAAAATCCCCCCCCCCCCAGTACTAAAACACCCTCCCTCATCTTTTTCAATTTTTTCAGTGTTTTTGATATAAATTCTACCGTACAGTTACTAGGGGCATAAATTGAGGCGAACGTATAACACTGACCCTGTATTCTCTCCTTTACAAACAAAAAACGGCCTTCCGGGTCCGTCTCAACTTCCATAAGTGAAAAAGGACTTGATCTATTAAAGGCTATTGTAACACCTCTAGCTCCATGAATAGGAGAGGTCGAGTGAAACCATTGATTGAATAGAAAGCAGGGCAATCTGGGGGTCGACCCTGCTGTGAAGTGCGTCTCCTAGAGAAATATAATATCTGCCCCCAGGGTGCGCAGTTCACACCAGAGACGTCCCCTTTTGCTAGGCGCTCCTAGGCCCCCTACATTATATGATACTATCTTCACCTCTGCCATTTAATCCTGTATGTATGTACTTTCCTGTATCTACCATCGTGCCGCTCCAGGGGTTCCCCTTGTCCTCTCCGTGTATATATCCATTCCAAGAGAAAGGTGCCTGGGCTGGAGAGAAGGGGATGAGGGAGAGAGAAAAAAAAAAAAACACACCACAATAATTCCTATTATCTCCCCTAAATGGAGGACCAATCCCCCTATAGGCATGCCTCCTATCTCTGAGATTGTCCTCCCTTCTGCCAAAATGCAGAAAAAAAAGTCCTCCTTTTGGGACTTTCCTATTGGGGTAAAAATGTTTCATGGTATGGGTAAGGTACCCGGCTTCTCCCTGGGCTCCGAGAGCAAGAGGAGCATTTGCAAGATAATTAACAACAATTCTACATATAAAAGGAGGAACTGATAGGGAGCGGGGAGCAAAGAGAAAGCAAGGAGAGAGGACAAGAAGCGGGGATTAGGAGAAAAAGAGGAAGAGGAGGAAGATAAAAAAAAAAAAAACCCTTAAAAAATTTATAAAAACTACTTCCCCTCCCTCCTCCCAAATCTCCCCCCCTTCCCAAGATGACACATCTTGCCCTCCCTATCCCCCCACCACTTCCCCCACCACCCCCCCCCCCCAGTTAGACTCCAATCACTTTTTATCTATGTCCATCAATAATTATATTTTGTCCATCTTTATTTATCTTCTTCCCTCTGCTTCTAATTGGGATTTGATTCCACTGTTCTGGACGGGGCAAAGGAGCTCTAATACTGTTCAGTCTCCAGTCTGGAAAGTCAACCAACGGCAAGCCCAGTACTTCTGTAAATTTTTGTAGGTCGTCTTTGGATCTGAGGATTGCTGATTTTCCCTCTCGGGTAGCCTTTAAACAAAAAGGGAAACCCCATCTATATCTCAGTTCCGCTGCCCGCATAGCTTCTAATAGGGGTCTGACAGTACGACGTTGCATTAATGTTCGGTGTGACAAATCCGAAAACAGAGAAATCTGATGGCCTTCATACTCTATCCTAGGATTTTTGCGCGCTGCATTCATAATTGCCTCCTTCAATGTGAATTTGTGCAATTTACAGATAATATCTCGGGGTTTGTCTGTATTCTGATTGTCAAAAGACAGAAAGAACGGTGTACTATCTCAATAACATCTGGAGTTTGTGGCCCCAATATTTGGCAAAATAAGTTCGTCACTGTTTGTGCTAGATCTGTAGCCCCTTTTACCTCGCTTAAACCCCTTATATGAATATTCTGCCTGCCGGTTCTATTTTCTTGATCGTCGATTTGATCTAATATGGAGTTTAATTTTTCTTCATACTCCATCACTACTTCTTGAGTATCCACCACAGCTTGCTTAATGTCGTCCTGACTTATCTCTATCTCCTCCACTCTACGTCCCAAGGCTATTGTGTCCTCTCTGAGCCCTTCAACCATTTGCTTACAGGACAGTTCCACTGCAGAGATAAGTAATTGTATGTCATTCTTAGTAGGGAGAGATCTCAAGTGCTCTCTAAATTCCTTTTCCAGATCTATCCGTAATATTTCTGTCTGGTGTATTACTTGCTCTGTATTGGGGGTTTGGATCAGGGGGGTCCATTGCTGCTTCTGTGTCACTCCATGGTTAGCAGACACTGATTCTCCTCCATGAGATTCACTCCCATATTCATCCCCCAAAACCCTCTCCCCCAAGGCACCTTTGGGTTCCGCCCCTCCACTTCCACCAGTGTCTTGTCCCACCAGTCCTCCGTCCGGCATATTGCCTGTTCCAAGGCTTTCTTTATAATTCGATCCCGCCATACCGTGGTTGTCTCTCTCAGAGAAGACCTCTCTTTCAGCCCTCTCCACTCCCCCCACCGCCAAGTCCTCTGTCATTATTGGACTCCTCTGACCTTTCATTGGCGTCTCTTCACCTTGCCTCTGTTTATTTCGGGGATCGGGAATATCGGACTTCACCCCTCCATACTCTGATATCCTCCGCTCCCTTTTTCCTCGGTCTATGCTCTGCGGGGATAAGTAAGCTTTCAAGCCGCCGGTCTGTGCTTTCCCCTTACCAGGGGGGTGTGAGGTGTTGCGTCGCCGTGCTGACATCTTCGGTTGTTATCTCCTGGCCGTGTGAGGAAGGTTGGGGGAGGAGAGGGGGAGGTTATTGCTGGAGCTCACTGCTCCTCGTGTCTCTCAGAGACCGGGATCCTCCGCACGCTCATGCAGCGCGTCCTCTCTCCATACCACGCCCCCCACCTGGATTAGTGATTCTCCCCGGATCGTATCATAATGGAGAAAATCTATTCCGATGTCTAGGTATTCTTGGTGTATAGGGTGATTGTATTCTATAATTATCTTCCCGTCTGTGAGATCGCCGGAATGGACTCCTATTTTCTCTTCTCTGAATTGGTGTGGGTTGTTCGACCTGAACTCTTCTAGGTGTTCTAATATCTCCTATCCGGTCTTGTTGCCATGCAGGTTCTTCTGGTTCAGGGGTGTTTTCTCTTGATTCTTCCATCATAGAGACATTATTTTCATTCTCATTATAGGTGTCATCTATCTGCCATTTATAAACCTGTTGGTTTTTATAATCTAGCACATCCCTTTTGAATTTTTTCTGTTTCTTCTGTTGGATTTCTTTATCATATTTCTTAATTGCCTCTTGTAGTGCGGTTTCTTTTTCCTTATATTCCTTTGTTTCAACAAATGCTAGGAGTTGGTCTCTAAGGACAAGAATTTCTGCTTCTATATTTTTCATTTTGTGTCGTCTCCGCACAACTATCTTGTGTAATAGTATGTTTTCACTCTCATTGAAGAACCTATACCACTTGTCCATTAAGGTTTTGTGATTTACCGCATCATTAGGTGAAATGTCCCATCTGAGTCTCCTTGGTGTCATTTTCTCTGCTATATGCATTTCCAAAATTGCAATATCCCACCATACTCTAAGTTGTTTCTCCATGCAATGTCTGAGTTGTTTAAATAGACTATCTGTGTCTTGTCTGTTAACTACTTGTTCTTGATTAAATACTTCCGTGAGATTAATTGTTCTATAATTCATGTATTTAAAAATATCCATTGCTGCAGGTACAAATGGTATTGTCAGAATACCCAAGATAAAGGAGAATAAAGGGTCCCCGCGCAGTGGAATATTACTCTGGAGATGTTATCTAGAACTGCTGCCTCTACCAATTACTTCCACTAGGTGGAAGTAATTGGTAGTGCTGAGAAAAGAAAGGAGTAGATATGGCGCTGTTCTAAACCTGATAGGGTTCAGCTGTGTTCTACTCCCCAAAGAAGGAGGAATGAGTTATAGGTGGGGAGAGAAAACGGAAAATTGTATACATACCTTCCGTAATTTTCCTTTCCTGACGCATCCCATGGCAGCACACACATTGGGTTGTGACTCCGCCTCCACAACCTGATAGGACTAGTTAGCTATAAGATCTTGAAGAGGAGTCCACCTTGCATTCTCAGTAACTATCACCTTAGAGGGGTGGGTTCTGTGTGCTGCCATGGGATGCGTCAGGAAAGGAAAATTACGGAAGGTATGTATACAATTTTCCGTTTTCCTGACGCATCATGGCAGCACACACATTGGGAAATAACTCGCTAAATGGGTGGGTGCTTTCAAAAGATTTTTATTTGCTCAAATACAGGGTATAGAAGAATTAGTCTGAATGATTGATCTCCCGAACTCAACCGTAGTTAATTGAGCCGGGTCTATTCTGTAGTGTGAGATGAAAGTATTTCTGGAAGACCAAGTTGCTGCCTTGCAAATGGTTTCTGAGGACACTCTACAATATGCTGCCCAGGAGGTCGCTACCGCTCTAGTCGAGTGGGCTTTTAATCCGTCCGGTATTGGAAGTAGCTGAATTTGGTACGCTCTTTTGATGATTCTCACTAACCAAGACGCTATTGTTCTCGAGGAAGCTGCCTGGCCTTTTCTTGGGCCATGTGGTATGACTAAAAGGTTGTCAGTCTTTCTGAATTGCTTGGTAGTTTCTAAGTAGGTAGAGATCACCGATTTGACGTTCAATGGATGTGGGTTCCCTTCACTATTCAGAAAGACTGGGAGATTGATCTCCGATTTGAAGTGGAAGGTAGACGCTACCTTAGGTATAAATTGATGTGACGGTCTGAGGACGACTCTATCTGGGTAGAAGACCAGATGTGGTTCTCTGATTAGTAGCGCCTGTAACTCCGAGACTCTTTTGGCAGATGTTATCGCTACTAGGAAAGATAATTTAAATAATAATTTTAGATCCCATAAGGATACTGATTCCAGGGGGAAGAAGGGTTTTCTAGACAGAGCTTCTAGTACAATCGATAGGTCCCAGGTCGGAAAGGTTGGTTTTCTTGGTGGCCTTATTTTCAGGCATGCTTTTTGGAATTGGATTATGAGCGGATCTAGGGCCCATTTGGTTCCCGTCATTGCGGATAGTGCAGAGACTTGGACTTTGAGAGTGCTGGAAGCCAGTCCCTTCTCCAGTCCTAGTTGTAGAAATTCTAGGATTTGAGAGACTGAAGGAGAGAGTGGGTTCCAAGACTGCTGTTGTGAAAATTCGGTGAATTTTTCCCAGATTTTGCTATACGTGTTGTTTGTTGTCCCTTTCCTTGCCTGTTGGAGTGTATTCACTACTCTAAGTGAGCATCCTTGGTCTAGTAGCCTCTCCCTTTCAACCTCCAGGCCGTTAGGTGTAGTCGATCCGGTGCTGGGTGAAGGAATGGGCCTTGTGAGAGCAAATCTGGAGTTACTGGGAGTGGAAACGGCTCTTCTGTGTTTAGTTGCACGATGGTTGCGAACCATGGCCTTCTCGGCCAGAACGGCAATACCGCTATGACTATGGACGTTGATCTCCTTAGTCTGGCCAGAAATCTGGCTATTAGGGGAATCGGAGGAAAGACATATCCCAAGTGGAAACTCCATGGGTGATGGAGACAGTCGATCCCTGCCGCCGTTGGATAGGTGGCTCTCGATAGGAACCGAGGGCATTTGTTGTTTTGTGGAGTTGCCGCCAGATCCATGTCGGGGATTCCCCATTTGCGAGTGAGCAGAGCGAATACTTGAGGGTTGAGAGACCACTCGTTGTTTGATATAAATATTCGGCTCAGGTCGTCTGCGAGTTGGTTCTGTACTCCCGGGACGTAGATTGCCTTCAGATCTGTCAGATGAACTTGAGCCCATTCGATTATTGGGCGAACTTCTTCCATGAGTGTGTTGCTCCGGGTGCCTCCTTGTCTTTGAACGTAATTCACAGCCACTGTGTTGTCCATGCGTAGGAGAACGTTTCTTCCCGTAAGGAGTGGTCCGAATGTTAGTAGAGCCTTCCAGGCGGCTCTGGGTTCCAGAATGTTTGAAACTATCCCCTGCGTGTGAAAGGACCAACGGCCCTGTACCCCTTGATGCTGATAATGTGCTCCCCACCCCTGGAGGCTGGCATCCGTGGTGATTATTTCTGGTAGTGGCGGTATTATGGGACGGCTGCGTGAGAGATTGCTGATTCGGGTCCACCACCATGCCGACTTCTTTACTGCTGGATTGATCCTGATCCGCTGGTTCATTGATGACCCGTTCCACTGTTTTAGGAATGAATTCTGGAATGTTCTTGAATTCCACTGCGCCCACTGGACCATTAAGAAGGTGGAAGAGATTGACCCCAAGATGCTTAGACAAGTTTTGGCTGATAAGTATTCTGCTGCCAGGACTTTCTTTATTTTTTGTACTAGCGGGTCTATTTTCGCTTGAGGAAGACCGACCGTGTTGGAGTTGGTGTCTATCTCGGCTCCCAAAAAAAATGATTCTTTGTGCCGGAATCAGATTGCTCTTTTTCCAGTTTATTATCCAGCCAAACTGTTGGAGTGTGGAAATTAATATTGTTTGATGTAGAAGCAGAGTTTGTCGGCTGTCGGCTAGTAGCAGTATGTCGTCGAGATAATGTAGGACTCTCAGACCTTTCTCCCTCAACTGTGCTATTATCGGTAGCAGGACTTTTGTAAAGGTTCTGGGGGCTGTTGATATTCCAAATGGGAGGCTTTGAAACTGAAAATGTTGGCGACCTATTGCGAAGCGTAGATATTTTTGGAAGGTTTGGTGTACGGGAATATGTAAGTAGGCGTCGGACAAATCGACCGATAGCATCCAATCCTTTGCTCCTATTGCTAGCAGTACTGATTGCAGGCTCTCCATTTTGAATGATTCGACTAGAATCGTTTCGTTGAGACTTTTTAGATCGAGTACCGGTCTCATGTCTCCTGTCTTTTTCGTTACTAGAAAAAGAGGAGAGTAGAATCCTGTGGCCTCCTGTTCCCGTGGAACCTCTATGATTGCCTGTTTTTGAAGTAATTCTAGAATATACTTGATTAGAAGCTTTCTCTTTGGGAGAGAAGACGGTAGTCTGGTAACTCTGTAGAACTCTTTGGGTGGCTTGTGCTTGAATGTCCATTTGTGGCCCTCCTGGATGGTGGAAATCGTCCAGGGGTCTCTTATAGAGTGTATCCATACGTGAGCAAACAGCCTCAACCTCGCACCTACTATTGCGAGTTGGGCTTGCGTGCCATCAAAACGACTTCTGTTGATCCCCTGAGTTGGGGTTTTTGGGCTTCTGTACCCTCACAAAGGCTGGTTGTGGGTTTTGCCAATTCCGCTTAAATTGTTTACCTGGCCTATAAGACCTTGCTTCTCGATATCTTTCGGGCAGATGTCGTCTGAAGGGTGGATTCTTTTGCTGTTTGGGTTTCCTATCTGAGGGAATGAGGCCCGATTTACCCCCCGTTACTTTCGAGATTGCAGAGTCTAGTTTAGGCCCGAATAGGTTTGTTCCGTCATAATGGATTCTACACCAACTGGATTTTGAAGTCGCATCTGCGACCCATGGCTTTAGCCACAACGCTCTTCTGGCTGTTACTGCCGCCAACATTGCTCTCGCTGAGGATCTTATGATGTCCACCGATGCCTCTGCCACGAAGTCTCCCGCCAGGCTGAGTTCCTGTAAGGCGGCCGTGATCTTTTCCCGCTCTGCTGCTTCTAGTAATAATTTTTCGATGTTAGACGCCCAGCTGGAGATGGCTCTACCGACTGCTGCTAGTGTAACTGCCGGCCTGCAGGCCCCTCCTGCCGCTGAATAGGCTTTTTTAAGATCAAGGTCTATCTTGCGGTCCATTATGTCTCTGAAGGTGACGGCATCTTCAATTGGTAATGTTACATGACGCGCCAGGCGCATCAGTGATGAATCGACCACGGGTGCTGCGATGAGAGGATTTACCTTTGGTTCCCTCAATGGGTAAAGCTTGGCTAGCCTATTATTTAAGCCTGATTTTTTTCTGGCTTTTGCCACTCATCTTTTATTAACTCTTCAAGCTCATCAATGAAGGGAAAGGTTTCGGGATCTCTTTTTAGGTTAGGAAAGTATTTCCTTAGTTTGCAAGGAGCGTCATTTTCTTCCTCCCATCCGATCGCCTCCTTTACTGCTCTCGCAAAAGGGTCTATTAATGCGAAATCGAAGGAAGTGGGTACTAGACCCTCCTCTTCCTCTGGTGAATCCTCTTGGTCCTGGGGATCGTAAGGGGCTGAGGTAGGAATGGATTGTCCGACTGATTCGGATGTTGCCACCTGCAGGATAGATTCTTTTACGGTTTCTCTTATTATGTTGGATGCCTGCACTGCGTCCGCTTCCTTGTCGCGGGTTGCCTCTTCTAGGCATGCTTGGCATACTAGTTTGCCAGATAGCGCTTGCGCTCCACAGACCCAGCATGTATTGGGCGCAGGGCGAATACACTGCTCATCTCGTGGTTGACGGGAGGATGTTGAATCTCTATGGTGGGAGGATCTTGAATGACTTCTTCGAGAATGAGAGTGTCTTGAAGGTGAACGCTCCTTTCTTTTAGAATGCGATGACCTTGATGACCTGCCGGAACTACCAATAAGTTGGTATTAGTGGCAGTGCTCTCTTTTCTCCTCTTCATTACTTACCCATTTTGTTGCCCCCTTACCTTGTGGTCCGTGAATGGTCTGCTGTGGCAGTGGCCTCCATAGGAAAGGTAGAGTGTGTCTATACAGGTAGAAAAAGAGAAAAGAAAGATTCCTCAAAAAAAAAGTTTTTTTTTTTTTTTTTTTAAATATAGGGGGGGGGGGGAGAGGTCCCCCTCCTTTTTTTTTTTTTTTTTTTTTTAATAGGAAGAAGGAATGGACTTACCCAAGGTAAGGATAATAGTTGACCAGCAAGGCAGCAACAATTATGGCAGTAATGGTGTGGAGGGTGATCTCCTACCCTCCCAGCAACTCCAAATGACAGAAACAGCGGTTTTTAAATAGACCGCCGTCGCTGTAGTGATGACGTCACGGCCGCGCATGCGCCCTAGGTGTCCGCGACGCTCGGCGCCATTTTGGATGCTGGCAGTTGACTATCCAGGATGTCATTTCCTGGTGCCGAGAGCCCGAGCCGGCCGCCATTATGGACAGGCGAGGCAAGGGACTACAGAGCCCAGCGGACCCAGATGAAGGTATAGAGGGGGGAAAAAGGAAAAAAAGGAAAAACGGAACAGGATGAGAATAAGAATTTCATTATGCCTACAGTGATGACCTACCAGGTGGTAGAGAGTGTAATTTGAAGGTAAGAGGTGGAGACCGCTGAACATTTTTTTTTTAAAACCTATTTAAGGCTTTTGAAAATGATTGTTAGGACATACCCCTGAGACCACCAGAGTGGGGTTCCCTGCATAAAGCTCGTTTAGAGGCTGTACAGTCAGGGCTTCCAGCTAGGAGAGGCTTGAACCCAGCTGGGGCGAATCGGTAAGGGGTTTCCAAGCTGTAACCAGTAGATCCATCCAGGTGAGGAAAAAAAGGAGAATGCAAGGTGGACTCTTCTTCAAGATCTTATAGCTAACTAGTCCTATCAGGTTGTGGAGGCGGAGTCACAACCCAATGTGTGTGCTGCCATGATGCGTCAGGAAAATGAATTAAATAGTGCCTGTTAGTTGAGTATCTACAACCCAAACATTTTTTTCAGATGCACTGTGCCCTATGTGCTCATTATAGAGATAAGATATAATTGAAATAAAAAATAAAAAATAAACATAAAAAATAGGTGGGAACTCTTGTGTGAAATGTGTGTCAGGCTGTATGCCTGGCTAAATAAAGTGCAATGTGTAATGTACCAACTTGTTTATGTAATAAATAAATTAAATGCAGTAAATCATTAATAATTAAAATGACCATAGATGCAATATGTTCAAACAATTAACCACTTCAGCCCCAGACCATTATGCTGCCTAAGGACCAGAGGACTTTTTCCAATTTGGCACTGCGTCGCTTTAACTGCTAATTGCGCGGTCATGCAATGCTGTACCCAAACAAAATTTGCATCCTTTTCTTCCCACAAATAGAGCTTTCTTTTGATGGTATTTGATCACCTCTGCCGTTTTTATTTTTATAAACGGAAAAAGACCGAAAATTTGGAAAAAAAATGATATTTTCTACTTTTTGTTATAAAAAAAATCCAATAAACTAAATTTTAGTCATACATTTAGGCCAAAATGTATTCGGCTACATGTCTTTGGTAAAAAAAATGTCAATAAGCGTATATTTATTGGTTTGCGCAAAAGTTATAGCGTCTACAAACTAGGGTACATTTTCTGGAATTTACACAGCTTTTATTTTATGACTGCCTATGTCATTTCTTGAGGTGCTAAAATGGCAGAGCAGAACAAACCCCCCCCAAATGACCCCATTTTGGAAAGTAGACACCCCAAGGAAATTGCTGAGAGGCATGTTGAACCCATTAAATATTTATTTTTTTGTCCCAAGTGATTGAATAATGACAAAAAAAAAAAAAAAATATTTACAAAAAGTTGTCACCAAATGATATATTGCTCACACAGGCCATGGGCCTATGTGGAATTGCACCCCAAAATACATTCAGCTGCTTCTCCTAAGTATGGGGATACCACATGTGTGGGACTTTTTGGGAGCGTAGACACCCCAAGCTATTTGCTGAGAGGCATGGTGAGTATTTTGCAGCTCTCATTTATTTTTGAAAATGAAGAAAGACAAGAAACATGTATTTTTTTTTCTTTTTTCAATTTTTAAAAGTTTGTGACAAGAAGTGAGGTCTGCAAAATACTCACTATACCTCTCAGCAAATAGCTTGGGGTGTCTATTTTCCAAAATGGTGTCATTTGGGGGGGGGGGGTTGTGCCATCTGGGCATTCCATGGCCTCCGGAACTGTGATAGGCAGTGAAGAGTGAAATCAAAAATTTACGCCCTTAGAAAGCCTGAAGGCGGTGCTTGGTTTTCGGGGTTCCGTACGCGGCTAGGCTCCCAAAAAGTCTCACACATGTGGTATCCCCGTACTCAGGAGAAGCAACAGAATTTATTTTGGGGTGTAATTTCACATATTCCCATGACATGTTTGAGCAATATATCATTTAGTGACAACTTTGTGCATAAAAAAAAAAAAAAAATTGTCTTTTTCCCGCAACTTGTGTCACAATATAAAATATTCCATGGACTCGCCATGCCTCTCAGCAAATGACTTGGGGTGTCTACTTTCCAAAATGGGGTCATTTGGGGGGGTTTTGAACTGTCCTGGCATTTTATGCACAACATTTAGAAGCTTATGTCACACATCACGCACTCTTCTAACCACTTGAAGACAAAGCCCTTTCTGACACTTTTTGTTTACATGAAAAAAATTACTTTGAACCCCCAAACATTATATATTTTTTTTAAAGCAAATGCCCTACAGATTAAAATGGTGGGTGTTTCATTTTTTTTTTTCACACAGTAATTGCGCAGCGATTTTTCAAATGTATTTTTTGGGGAAAAAACACACTTTTTTAAATTTTAATGCACTAAAACACACTATATTGCCCAAATGTTTGATGAAATAAAAAAGATGATCTTAGGCCGAGTACATGGATACCAAACATGACATGCTTTAAAATTGCGCACAAACGTGCAGTGGCGACAAACTAAATACATTTTTAAAAGCCTTTAAAAGCCTTTACAGGTTACCACTTTAGATTTACAGAGGTGGTCTACTGCTAAAATTACTGCCCTCGATCTGACCTTCGCGGTGATACCTCACATGCATGGTGCAATTGCTGTTTACATTTGACGCCAGACCGACGCTTGCGTTCGCCTTTGCGCGAGAGCAGGGGGGGACAGGGGTGCTTTTTTTTTCTTTATTATTTTTTTGATTTTTTTATCTTATTTTTAAACTGTTCCTTTCATTTTTATGTTTTTTAATTATTTTTATTGTTATCTCAGGGAATGTAAATATCCCCTATGATAGCAATAGGTAGTGACAGGTACTCTTTTTTGAAAAAATTGGGGTCTATTAGACCCTAGATCTCTCCTCTGCCCTCAAAGCATCTGACCACACCAAGATCGGTGTGATAAAATGCTTTCCCAATTTCCCAATGGCGCTGTTTACATCCGGCGAAATCTAAGTCATGAAATGCTTATAGCTTCCAGGTTCTTAGGCCATAGAGATGTTTGGAGCCATTCTGGTCTCTGATCAGCTCTTTGGTCAGCTGGCTGAATCACCGGCTGCATTTTCAGGTTCCCTGTTGGGACAGGAGAGCCAGATAAAAAAATGGAAGACGGTGGGGAGGGGGGGGGGCATTCTCTCCCACTGCTTGTAAAAGCAGTCTAGAGGCTAATTAGCTGCTAGGATTGCTTTTACATGAAAGCCGATCACTGGCTGAAAAGAATGATACCAAGATGATACCTAAACCTGCAGGCATCATTCTGGTATAACCACTCAAAGTCCAGCAACATACCAGTACGTTGCTGGTCCTTGTTGGGCATATATTGTAAACTTTTTTTCATGCAGCCTGTGGGCTGAATGAAAAAAAGATACTGATCGGTGGGTATGTCCACCATTAGAATACCTCCCTTTATCCACCCACTTCTAATGATGGGCATACATGCACCGTTTATATATGCCGAAGCATGGGGGTATCCTCCCGCAAAAGGCAGGAGCAAATCGCTCCTCCACCCACTGCTGCCCCCACGCTTCGGCATATATGCTGAAGTATGTAACTGTGGTGGTGAAATCACCTCCGAACAGCGCTGGAGTCACGGCTTTATGTATCGTGGGAGCAAACGCTGTTGCTGTCAAGATAAATAAATCCGCGCTGCAACTGAATGGCGTACCTGCTAAGCAAATGATGGTTAACAATAAAACAAAGTAACATTACAGTATAACAGTAATACTTACCATACCTGCAAAGCAAATACAAAAAAAACATAGTAAAAAATAAAACATTTAACGCAACCTGTGCCTACCTAAAATATATATATGCCGAAGCATGGGGGCATCCTCCCACAAAAGGCAGGAGCAAATCGCTCCTCCACCCACTGCTGCCCCCACGCTTCGGCATATATGCTGAAGTATGTAACTGTGGTAGTGAAATCACCTCCAACAGCGCTGAAGTCACGGCTTTATGTATTGTGGGAGCAAACGCTGTTGCTGTCAAGATAAATAAATCCGCGCTGCAGCTGAATGGCGTACCTGAAAACAAAAAAATGGTTAAAACACAGTAAACTATAAAAAAATTACATACCTGAAAAGCAAACATGATAAAACATAACAACAATAAAACATTGCAGAATAGAATACAGTAAAAAAGAGCAGAACAATAGAGAGAAAATAGAGAGAGAGAGAACAATAAAACGACAACTATTTTTGGTTTTTTTATTTTATATTTTTTTTGTGTATTTTTTTTTTTTACATTTTTTTTTTTAATAACTGTAACTTTTAAAACTGTAACGGTTCCAGGTTTGGGTCTCTCAAAATGTAATGGCATCTTGGGAGACCCTGTGAAAGTGTGTCCTAGTCTGTGCAATGCTGTACCCTACGCTAAAACTCAACTAGTGTATGGTAGCGCTCAAAACATTCACCAATGCAAAGACCAGGATTGCCAGGACAGGAGGGACAATAATACCGGGTGTCACGCCTAAATCCGCGCTTTCTGCAGACACAACATTTTCTTTGGGGGGCTCGTTGGGTAGGGGTACTCGGGAGGACATAAGAAAAATGCCTCTCATGCAGCCGGCTTACTGCATTTGGTTGGGGATGGTGAGGTGGAGCACCGTCTGGATACAGAAGGGCTCTGACAATCTCTTCCTGGAATGTAAGGAAGGATCCAGTCCGTCCTGAAGCTCTGTATAGCACATGAGCGTTCAGCAAAGCCAATTGAAATAAATAAACAGACACTTTTTTGTACCAGCGTCTGGCCTTACGGGCAACTAGGTACGGCGCCAACTGGTCGTTGAGGTACACCCCTCCCATATTTTGGTTATATTCGTGGACACAGAGGGGTTTCTCCACAACACCAGTCGCCGTAGTAATTTGGGTCGTCGTGTCTGCATGAAGGGAGGTGAGAACAAAAACATTCTTCTTATCCCTCCACTTCATAGCGAGCAAATTATTACACTTCAAGCAGGCTCTCTCCCCAGCCTAAGACAGGAATCTACAAGCTGCTGGGGAAAGCCCCGGTGATTAGGTCGCACAGCGCCACATGCTCCAATCTGCTGATCAAACAAGTGACTAAAAAGTGGCACGCTCGTGTAATAATTGTCCACATATAAATGGTACCCCTTTCCGAATAAGGGTGACACCAAGTCCCACACTATCGTGCCAGCACTTCCTATGTAGTCAGGGCAGTTTGTCGGCTCTACGTGACTATCTTTGCCCTTGTAAACCATAAAACTACATGTATAGCCTGTGGCCCTGTCACAGAGCTTATACATCTTGACCCCGTATCTGGCACGCTTGCTGGGAAGGTACTGTTTGAATGACAAGCGGCCAGAAAATTTAATCAGGGACTCATCAACGCAGACAACTTGATGGGGAGTAAACAAGTCTGCAAAATGTTGGTTGAAGTGGTTTACGAGGGGCCGAATTTTGTAGAGCCGATCGTATTCAGGGTCTCCACGAGGACGACAGAGTTCATTGTCGTTGAAGTGCATGAACCGCAAAATCTGCTCGTATCATGCCCTGGCCATGGAGGCAGAGAACACGGGCGCATAGTAAATTGGGTCAGTGGACCAATATGACCGCAACTTACTCTTTTTATTCAAGCCCATGTTGAGGGAAAGGCCCAGAAAGAGCTTAAATTCGGAGACCGTAATTGGTTTCCAATCTCTGGCAAGGGAGGACTGGGGATTAGCGGCGATGTGTTGACCAGCGTATAAATTGCTTTGGTCCACAATAGATCTATAGAGATCTTCAGTGAAAAACAGCGAATAAAAATCCAGTGGCGTAAAGTCAACTGTTTCCACCTGAATTCCGGGTTGGCCAGTAAAAGGGGGAAGTACGGGTGCTGCAGAAGTGGTGGGTTCCCAATTCGGATTGGCCAATGCAGCAGGAAGGGCACTATGGGCACGACGGGCCTGTCTTTGTCTTCTTGGTGGCCGCGGGACACTACTTGTGCTTGCCACCTCGCCAGCTTGAACTGCACTTATGGGACTCGCCACGTCACCAAGTGTTACTGCAGTGCTGGATGTACGACCAGGGTGTACTAGGCCGCTGGTGCTTGCCAGTTCACCAGAAGGAATAGCGGCACTAGTACTTCTCTGCTCCATACAAGAGCCCTGCGGTTCTTGCACTTCAAGGACAGAAGAAGAAGATTGGGGTCTGGTACGCCTGACCTTAGCAGGGACCACAACTCCGTCGTCAGAGCTATCTGTCATGGAGCCGCTGTCCTCTACAGGATCGTATTCTGAGCCTGAATCTGACAGATGAGTGACTTCCTCTTCACTATCTGTCATGCTCAGAAACGTGTAGGCCTCTTCACTAGTGTACCTTCGATTTGCCATTTTGGTCTCTAAATTTAGGGGTACACTAGTGAGACTCACAGGCAAAAAAGCTCCTGACTGTTAGCGACTGTATCAAAACGCTACCAAAAAACTGTTAGCGATCGCAGGGATCAGGCCTGACTCTGCAAACGCTGCAGTTATGTGTTTAGTGTTTTGTAAGTGTCAGTGATCAATCGATACTGCACTTGGGTGGGCTGGGCTGGGCTGAGGGGCAAAACGCAGGTGCTAGCAGGTATCTGGGCTGATCCCGCTAACACTGCGTTTTGGAGGACCCTAAACTGCTGGGGAGTATAGATCTGATCGGATCAGATATCGATCCGTTCAGATACTATAGCACTAAGGGAGGTGTATGCTGCGTGCGTGGGTTTTAGCGGTACTGGCGCTAACCTGACGCTGCCTGGGGCGACGCAGACCTTATCTGACCCTAAAAACTTAACTTATATCACCGCTGGGCAATTAGGGGGTTAAACCTTTATAAGGTAATAAACGGCGGGTGCCCTAAAACTATAAAAAACAAACTAACTAACCAGCGTCACCCGTAACACTTATACGGTGATCACTGGTGAAAGGGTTAACTAGGGGGAAATCAGGGGGTTAAACCTTTAGTAGGTAGTATATGGGGGTCCCTGTCACTATAAAACACTGACAGCGAACCTATATACTTACCTCCCTAACTAGCGTCACCTGTGTCACTAATACAGCGATCAGAAAAACGATCGCTTAGCGACACTGACGACGGGGGTGATCACGGGGTTAGGGGGGTACCCTAGACCTAAAGGGGGTACCCTAGACCTAAAGGGGGCTAATCCTAACTGCCCTAACACTTATAACTGTCACAAACAGACACCAATGCAATAATCAGAAAAAAAAACCTGCTTTTGGTGTCAGTGTGACAGGGGGTACAGGGGGGTGATCAGGGGGTGACTGGGGGGTGACAGGGGGGTGACAAGTGTGCCTGTGTGTTCTACTGTTAGTGTAGTGTTGTGCAAACTTACTTGGATGTCTTCTCTCCTCGGCGCCGGAACAAAAAGACCGGCTCGAGGAGGGATGACATCACCTCTCCCTCTGTTTACATTACAGAGGGAGAGGAAGTCTATCATTGGCCAGGAGCGATCGCGAGGGGGGAGCCACAAATGAGTGGCCTCCCCCTCACCTTTGATCGACCCTGACCTGAATGCGACTGCCGCAGGCACCGGGGGGGGTCCGATCGGACCCCCCACCCGCGGGCAGGCAAGGACGTACAGGTAAGCCCCATTGCCTGCCCGTGCCGCTCTGCCGACGTACATCGTCGTGCGGCGGTCGCCAAGTGGTTAAATAAATGTACAAAGTGCTAGTGTGAATAAACAAGTGAACACATGACTGATAGGATAGCTCCATCTTTATTGTTGGCTATGGCGAGGTTCCATTATGGAAAAAGAAAAAGGGAGCCCACATAGCGTAATACTGTATAAAAACCTAGTTTATTGATGTTGTGACATTGGGGATTGTTCAGCTCAAGTGGATAGATGCGTTTTGGTGCAGTGAGTCCACATCAGAGAGGCATTTATAGTTAAGGGCCTGGTAGCCCACGTTTATTAAAGGAAAAAACAAAACAAAAGTCCATCCAGGAATCCCACGCAGGGGTCCAAGCTTCAATTAAACACACAAAGTCCAAATGAAAATGCTAGCCCACCTGGCTACTCTTCAGCAGTATTGCTGCTATAGGGAACAGGCCCCTCAAACAAGCTGCTTGGATGCACACAGTCTTAGGCTCCTTGGTCACACACAGTTTCAAGAGCTTCAATGCACACAGCTTCTCGCTCCTTTGACGCACACAGCTTTACAGCCCTTCAATGCATACAGCTTCTGGCTCCCTGGACGCACACAGCTTTGAAGCCCTTCAACGCACACAGCATCTATTCTCACACAGAGACAGTTACTAACAGCCACTGCTCCAACTTCACCTTCCTCTACTCTTTCTGCTCTCACCAATCCCTCGTTATATGGGCTGTGTGCACCTGGGCACACACCCTGCTGGCTGTCCACAAGACCCTGACACAGGGTTGGAGATCCCGTCCCACCCAAGACTCTGAAGGATCTCCAAATTACAGAGCCCCATAAGGAACTAGCAAAACCTGGAGAAAACTGCCAGAGCAGTTTTCTCCATTTCAAATTTACACTCTGTAGCTCTGCACTCAGCCGATATGCAGACTCTGTGTCCACTTTAACCCCATTTTCATAGGGACAGAGCCTTGCTCTGCCACAATGTATATGCTTAAAAAGGTACTCACATTTGGTAAAGGTATAACAAGCATATATTGCTGACACTATCTCTGTGACAGGAAGTGATGCAAGGACATATGCTGACTCCGCCCTACGTGTTTCGTCACTCTGACATCATCTGGAGCATGCATAGTACTTGCTACAGTTCCTATTTATAGTAGTTTGGTGTTTTGCATAATGTATAGTTATTACAGCCGCCATTTTGGGAGTGATATTGCAGACAGAAGTCCCGTTGGCCATTTTGGGTATGATTTGCAGACTGAAGCCTTTTATATGGATAAGGGTTGTGGAAAGTTCTTGGGCTCAAACTAGCCCCACAAACTGTGCCAACATAGAATAACAAATGAGTTAGCCTCTTGGTGAAAGGAAGGGAGCTGTCACCCTTTTAAAAAATGCTGAATTGATCATCAGAACGGCCGCATCTACAGTTAGTTGCGCAAACAAGCAAATATGTTCGTATGTGTATATGTGTGTACATGGGCTCATGTATGCATCCTTTGGAACATATGTGACTTCATGATATACCTATTGCATATACAACAACAGAGATCTGGTGGATCTCATATAAGAATATACACATGGGATGTGTATATGAGCACACGCTCTTTACACACAGTTGGTGTTAGACAGCACGGATTCATTTATTTATTTATACATACTTCTGTGATCAGGTTTTGGCACACTTATGTATATATGTATATACATGTATATTTCTCACAGTCAGTTGTGCAAACGGGGACTGTGTTTATAAGTGTGTATACGTGGGCTCGTGTATACATCCTTTGGAACATATGTGACTTCTTGATATATCTATTGCATATACAACAACAGAAGATCTGGTGGATTCCATATAAGAGTTTACATATATATTTTTTAGTAATTTAATCCGACATAAAGAGAGAATTGTAAATATGGAGGATAAAAACACCCTGTGTCCCACCAGTGTTTAAAAAGACATGATGTCTGGTGTGTAAGAGGATAAGTAATGGAGGGTGGGGACGGGGGGGGGGGGATATGATATTATTTTCAGAATGGAGGTGTTTGTTAGGGTGAATAACATATGAATAGGTGGGTGTTTTTTTGTTGTTCTTTTTTTCTTTTTTTTCTTCCTCTCCTTCTTTCTTCCCTGCTCCTTCCCCCCCTTTTCCCCCGCATTTATAGGGGAAAAAGGGGGGGGGGTTACTCCGCATAGTGTATATGAGTAAGAGGGATGATAGGGAAGGTCTCTATAGAGGGGACAAATAGCCAGATGCAGTTATAAATAAAGGGGAATATATTATGATGCCCGGGGGGGGGGGGGATATATACTAATGCGTGGGAGTATGGGTATGGGTCGCCCAGTAGGCCAGGTCCGATATAAGGGACTTGATATCCTGCGGTGTAGCAGGAAGGTGGAGAAGTCTGGGGGGGGGGAGACACCCCCTATCAGAGTTCTTTACCGTTTAGTACATATTCCCTAAAGTGGAATATTGGGGTGGAGGAGAGTGGGTGGGAGGGGGGAGGATGGGGAGGGAGGGATGGTGTGGGGGGGGTTTACTTCTCTTTTTGGAATTCTTCCCCCTTTTTTTTTTCACCCCCCGGGGACACCTGCTGGGAGCAAAGAGACACTCTAGCTACTGGATGATTATATTGGGCAATAGTATTATCGGATATGGCAGCCCCAATAAAGGTGATATCATATAACGTGAGAGGTTTATGTTCACCACAATATAGGGGTCGTCTTTGGCAGGAACTACGCCACCTTAGGGGTGATGTGGTTTTCTTGCAGGAGACGCACTTCGTGAAGGATTCCATTCCAAACATGCCCGTGCATGTGTTTAACCAGTGGTTTCATGCACCATCCCTGATTGCGAGAGCAAGGTGGGTAACTATAACCTTTAGAAAGACATGTCCAATGGTTGTAATAGCCTCACAAATAGACCCAGAGGGTCACTTCCTGTTTGTAAAGGGAAGACTACACGGCTTCTGCTATACATTTGCCTCAATATATGCCCCAAACACCGGAACGGTCAATTTCCTTGTAAAGACTCTGAAGCTGTTGGAGGAATTCAGGGAGGGCCTTTTGATGCTGGGGGGGGGGATTTTAACCTTACCCTAGATTCAAAGATAGATACGTCAACGGGCAAAACTCACATATCTTTTAAAGCGTTAAAGCATCTAAAACAGCTCTTACGTTCCTTTCACTTGGTGGATGGATGGTGTGTAACACATTATGGGAAAAGAGATTATAGTTATTATTCCAAAATACACGATACTTATTCTCGCCTAGATATTTTTTTGGTGGACCAGTTCTATCTTGAAAGGACCCGTTCTTTCACTATAGAACCAATAACAATTTCAGACCATGCTCCGATTACCGTGACTTTCCTTCCAATTTCTGCAGGCCACCTAGAACGAACTTGGCGGTTGAATGAATCTTTACTGGACGATAATAAAGTGGTGGAGGCTTTATCTTGTAAGATAAAAACATATTTTGAAACAAATATGCCTGGAGAAGTTTCAGAGCAGGCTGTTTAAGAAGCCCACAAATCAGTGATTAGGGGGGAACTGATAGCACACGGGTCACGGATTAAAAAAGAGAAACAAAAAGAAATAGATTTATTGAAAGAGATTAATGAATTAGAAATCAAACATAAAAGACACTTGGACCCAGCAGATTCCCAACAATTGGAGGACTTGAGACATAACTTAGCACAATGCCTAGACCGCAAAGCTAAAAACAAGCATAGATACTATGAGCATCGGTTTTATGAGCAGGGCAATAAATGTGGTTGGCTACTTGCTAAACAGCTTAAAAAACAGCAAGAATCCAGGCATGTGCATAGCCTAATAGTCCAAAATAAAAAGATAATGGAATATCAAGTCATTGCGGCAGAATTTCACAAATTTTATAAGGCTTTATATAATATTCATACTGTTTCGCTGAATGCGATGGGAGAACAGCATAAATTAGAAATTCGAGAGTATATAGAAAATTCAGCGCTGCCCTCGCTGCTGCCCATGGTAATTGAGGAATTAGATCCAATTAGACCAATTTCTATTAATGAATTAAACGAAGTAATATTGAGTCTGCCAAAAGGTAAAAGCCCAGGACCAGATGGGCTCACCAATTCATATTATAAGAAATGTATTACCAGATTAGGAGGCCCGTTATGTAGCTACTTTAATTCAATTAATGCCTCCAATCCATTACCTCCAGAGGCCTTGTTGGCATACATAACGATACTTCCTAAACCAGGGAAAGATACTCAGCAGTGCGCAAACTACAGACCCATCTCCTTGTTAAACTCAGACACTAAGGTTTTAGCAAAAATTTGGGCTCTTCGGTTACAGGATCATATAGTGAAACTAGTTCACTCTTATCAGACGGGATTTGTGAAGGGCCGTGAGGCCAGAGATAATACCATTCGGGCATTACACACCCTTCATTGGACGCAACACGGCCCTGACAAGGCCCCAAGAGTGATATTGTCAATGGACGCCGAAAAGGCATTTGACAGGGTGAACTGGGGATTCATGACGGAGGTGCTAAGGAGGATGGGTCTGGGGGAACGCATGATGGGCTGGGTTGTAGCATTATATGCGACACCGAGAGCGAGAGTCAAAGTAAATGGTACACTGTCGGATTATTTCCAAATACGTAATGGCACAAGGCAAGGGTGTCCATTATCCCCTCTGTTGTTCGCTATGATATTAGAACCATTTCTTTGCAAAGTGAGTGGAAACATCGAAATTCAGGGGGTATGGGTCGCATCACTTGAATATAAAGTCTCGGCATAAGCCGACGACTTATTATTCCATCTTTCATCACCACAGACATCACTACCGGCTTTGATGGCAGAGGTCTCTAAGTTCGGAGACTTATCTAAGTTCAAAATAAATTTTGAAAAGTCTGTGCTGTTACCTAGTCATGTCCCCTTAGGGATGAAAATGATTTTGCAAAATTCTTATCCCTTTATTTGGAACAAAAACTCTTTGGCATATTTGGGAATACATATCACAGCAGATCCTAAACTACTGTATGATTTAAACTATGGTTCCTTAATGAAGGGGGTAATGGGGGACCTGCAGAAATGGAGGGGCCAGTTATTAACGTGGTTTGAAAGGGTCAGCGCCATAAAGATGAGTGTACTACCCAAAATAATTGATCTTTTCCACACAGTGCCAATTACACTCCCACAAAGTTTTTTTAAAAACCTTACGTAAGGCCTTCATAGCATTTGTATGGAGTGATAAACATCCCAGATTGGCATATGATGTTTTGCGTAGAGGCAAATTGGAAGGAGGAATGGGACTACCAGATGTAGCTTTATATTATAGAGCAATGTCTTTAGTGCGGATCCTGAACTGGTGCCACGACTCCGCAAAGAAAATATGGATCTCCATAGAGCAGATAATGGCAGGCAGGAAGCTGGCCGGAATCCCGTGGATTCCGAGTACAGTCAGGGGCCTCTCAAAATGGACGTCACCATTAACAAAGAGCACACTCTTAATTTGGGATAAATTAAATCAATCAGGAAAATATGCTCCTCGGATATCCCCTCTGACTCCATTGGAGTGGTACCCATGGTTTCCTCCAGGGGAGGAGGTGGGATTTTTTGGAGCCTGGGGGAGGGATGGGGATACGACATGTGGCAAATTTGCCCCTCATGGAACATTAACCCCCCTGCGAGATTTGACATCGAAAATGGGGAGGATACCTATGGAGGAGTGGAGATACCATCAATTGGGGTGCTTTTTCAAGGGTCTGAAACCCGGGATGAGACCAGTGAGTTCTCTTACTGCTTTTGAATCCATGTGTGTAAATATACCTACTGAAAGACACTTGATGTCACAGATGTATAGATTGATTCTCGCGACACAAAATCAAACAGTTCCATACTTTTTTAGAGAATGGGAAGGAGAACTAGGTCATAATCTTACCACAGCACAAATTAAGAAACTATTTAATTTGACGCACTCTACATCTATAAGCTCTCAGATTCAAGAAATGTCATATAAATTTTTGACTAGGTGGTATTGGACCCAGTTAAGATAGCAAAGAGGTTCCCAACGGCAGACGCCAGATGTTGGAGAGGGTGCAGTCAGGAAGGCACCTTTCTCCACCTATGGTGGTCTTGCCCTAAGATTAAGGTGTTCTGGGACGCAATCGCTTCTTGGGTTGAAAGGTTATCCCCCGGACCAATAGAGGTGACGCCCTGGAACTTTTTGTTTCCTGGAACTTCAATGTCTGTTAGAACTTATAAGAATAGTGTTATTCCACACTTACTAAATGCTGCCAAATCATTAATACCTAGGCTATGGAAACAAACTAGAAGTCCAACCTTGGCGGGCTGGAAGAAAGAGGTTAACTTAATAATGGAGGCCGAAAGATGGGTGCATGCAGCAAAAGACAAGAAAGATAAAAATATTGAAACATGGGCAGGATGGGTGCGCTGCTTGAAAGAGATTAGATAGAACAACGTTGTAAAGAGCAGTATGGTCTCTGGGTTCGATCGTGGGTGTCCCGAGGGGGGGGACATAATAAAAAAAATTTTCTCCTCTTCTCCCTTATTCGTTTTTTTCACCTTTCACCTGGGGTTGAATACGGGGAAGGGATAAGAGGTGGGGAAATGGGAAGGGATAGAAGACTTAGGGAGGAGGTACTGAGCCCTGTGGGAAAAAAAACCCTTCCCCCTTCCGCTAGTGGTAGTGTGGTTACTGGCTTGTGTAGAGAGTCTGCCCATGTGCTGATTAGAAATGTGACTGTCATGGATCTGTCACCTAAGGGTTAACTTAGTCCAGGCTGATTTCAGTGATTGGCAACAGGCTGCCTTATTTAAACACCTCAGCAGCTCTGTGTCCTTGCTGTTTGATCTGCAGCTCTGTGTATGTGTTTCCTGAAGATCTGATATCTGCTTCTGTTTGACCCGGCTTGTTTTGAGACTGTTCCTGTTATCCGCCTGCACCTGACCCTTGGCTTGTTTGACGATTCCTTCTGTCTGCTTCTCTTGTACCTTTGTTGCCAGCCTGATTATCGACCCGGCCTGCCTGACGTTTCAAGACTCTCCATCCAGTCTGCTCACCTGTCTGCTGATCCATCCAGTCTGCTCACCTGCCTGCTGATCCATCCAGTCTGCTCACCTGTCTGCTGATCCATCCAGTCTGCTCACCTGCCTGCTGATCCATCCAGTCTGCTACCTACCTGCTGATCCATCCAGTCTGCTCACCTGCCTGCTGATCCATCCAGTCTGCTCACCTGTCTGCTGATCCGTCCTGTCTGCTGTGCCGGCCATCTGACCCATCTGCTGTTGATCCTGCCAGGCACTCATACCATTCTGCACTCCCGTTCCACCTGTCTGCTCTATCAGGGGCCGCGAGTCACATAGGTAAGGGAGGCCTTCCTCTGCACTATCGGGCTCATCAGTTAGGTACGTGAAAAACTTGACAGTATCAAACAGCCATGTCTGAGCCCGAGCGAGGAACCTCCCCCATGGAAGAACTGTGCCGACACCTGGCGGGTTTGACACAAGCTGTTGAAGATCTACAAGAGGGATATACTCGGCTGGAAGAAAGAGTTCAAATTCTGTCATCTCCCGCCAACCCTCAAAGCGCTACCTCAGCTGGTATCTCATCCGCACCTTCAGTAGTGATGTTACCACCAGAACCAAGGGTACCCACGCCTGAAAGATTTGCGGGTGAACGTAGCAAATACAGAGCCTTTCGTAATGCCTGTGAACTCTATTTTGCCCTACAACCCCGCACCTTTTCTCTGGAGGCAACTAAAGTGGGTTTCGTTATCTCCCTGTTGACCGGTGAACCCCCAGTCTGGGCACATTGCCTTCTGGAACAAAAGGCTGAATCGTTAAAAAACCTCACCACATTCTTTGTCGCTATGTCACAACTTTATGAGGACCCCCAGCAGACTGCCACTGCTGAGGCCGCATTACATGCACTTCAGCAAGGCCGCAGAGCGGCAGGGGACTACGTGGCCAAGTTCAGGCATTGAAGTTCTGATACCAATTGGAACGATGCGGCCCTTCATTACCAATTTCGGATGGGACTATCTGATCCTCTAAAGGATGAACTGGCATGAGTAGGGATACCCCAATCTCTGGACGAACTTATTATTTTGTCAATACAGATTGACCGACGTCTAAGGGAACGTCGCTCCGAAAGATCCATAGGTCAATATCGGCCAACTTAGATGCCACCTAAAGTTCCCAGTTTCTCCAGCCAGACTCCTTCCGCTCCAGTTGCTCCAGCTCCGGATTCCTCCGAGCCCATGCAGTTGGGTTTGCTTCGTCCCTCTCTCATGCCTCTCATCTCTGTTGAAGGCATAAAGATGGACCCCCAGAAAGTCACCGCCATCATAGATTGGCCAGCGCCTGCGGACAAGAAGGGGGTTCAGCGCTTCATTGGGTTTGCCAACTTCTACCGAAAGTTTATTAGGGGGTTCTCTGCTATTATTGCCCCCATTACCAAACTAACTAAACAAGGAACCCGATTCCTCTGGTCTCCCAAAGCCTAATCGGCATTTGAAGCCCTCAAAAAACTGTTCACTTCAGCCTCCATCTTGAAGCACCCTGACCCTGTCTTACCGTTTGTTCTTGAAGTTGATGCCTCGGAAGTTTCAGTAGGGGCTGTGCTGTCTCAACGGCAAGGAGCTAAATCCCTACTTTACCGAGTTGCTTTCTTTTCCCGCAAATTATCTACAGCGGAAGGAAATTATGATGTGGGAGACCGTGAGCTTTTGGCCATCAAGGCCGCATTAGAAGAATGGTGTTACTTACTTGAAGGTGCAGCACATCCCATTCTGGTCTATACGGACCACAAGAATTTAGAATATCTGAGAACAGCAAAGAGATTAAAACCACGGCAGGCAAGGTGGGCACTTTTTTTCTCTGGGGTCTCATTCCATATAACATACAGGGTTGAAGAATACAAAACCAGATGCACTCTCACGTATGTTCAACGACTCTGAGAGGTCCACACTTCCAGACACCATCCTTCCCTCAGGAAACTTTCTCATACTACAGGAGAATCTGCTATCCCAAATCAAACAGGCTTCTGTTGAGGTTGCTTCGTCTTCTGAAACCAGCTTATAGGCACAGGATGGCCTACTGTGGCATGAAGGTAAAATTGTTGTACCTAAGGACTTAAGGGTGGCAGTATTGGAGCTCTGTCATGACCACAAGCTGGCTGGGCACTTCGGTGCCCTAAAGACGGCCGAACTGGTACAATGCACGTTCTGGTGGCCTCAGGTGGTAGATGACTGTAAGAGTTATGTGGAGTCTTGTACTACTTGCTCCTGAAGCAAGAACAGCAAGGTAAAAGCCTGGGGTTTACTGAAGCCATTGCCCGTTCCAGAGAGACCCTGGAAAATGATTTCAATGGACTTCATTGTGGAACTCCCCACGGCAGAAGGTTTTTCTACCATCTTCGTGGTGGTGGACAGGCTGTCCGAAATGGCCCATTTTTTGCCCATGAAAGGAACACCCTCGGCTGTGGAAACTGCAAAAATATTCATCAAAGAAATTGTAAGGCTCCATGGAGTCCCAGCCAACATTGTATCTGACCGGGGTGTCCAGTTCACCTCTAAGTTTTGGAAAGCTCTGTGTGGGTCCCTTGAGATCGAATTGGCCTTCTCCTCCGCATATCACCCTCAGACGAATGGGCAAATGGAAAGAACCAATCAGACCCTGGAGCAGTACATTGCTTTTCTTCGTTCTCACAAGATGACTGGGTCGCTTTACTCCCCATTGCCGAGTTCGCTTATAATAACTCTTCCCATTCTGCCATCAAACAAACTCCATTTTTTGCTAATTACGGCTATCACCCGTCCTTCCTGCCTAGTACCATACCTGAATGCTCAATCCCTGCAGTCTCTGAAACAATAGATTTCTTCTCTAAAAACAACAAACTATTACAAGAGACCATGACCAAAACACAAGAGTACAATAAAAAGATCTTTGACAGGAAAAAACAAGGAGAACTAATTCTGGAATCCGGCAACCAGGTATGGTTACCGTAACAAAAGTTTGGTTCCGATTAGTGGTGAAACACCCAAATAAATAGGCACCACATGCCTGAGAGTAAGTATAAATAGTAAGAAAGGGAAGGAAGGGATTTTAACTGTGCAAGGAGAATAAACAAAGGAAAATTATAAAAAAATGATTTTTAATTTAACATTCAGGGTTAAAATCAAATAGATTATACATAGTTCACAAATATTGCAAATGTCTATACAGTTACAGTGGTCAGACAGAAATCAAGTGTATTTCGTTTTGAGAGATGATATGGTTGCATACTAGCCCGACATGTTTCGCTGTGTCGCTTTTTCAAGGAGTATGCAAGCCGAGAAGTGATATCATCCAACACTCTTATAATTCTAAAATTAGAGAACAACATATAAACAAAACACGTCATAAATCATGAAAATGAAAAAATAGACAAAAAGTTTTCAACACAAACAAGGGCAGTGTCCACTTTGAAACAGCACAGAAAGAGTGCTTATGGTTGTCTACAGTGAACTTGAAAATGGCTTGCCCCTCAAGAAAATTGGGCCCTAAGTTTATGGGCCCCTTCCCTGTAAAGAGAAAGATCAATGACGTTGCTTATGAGCTGGAATTACCAGATTCACTTAAAGTTCACCCCGTCTTCCATGTGACTCTTTTGAAACCTGCTGTTCCAAATCCCTTCCCTGAACGAAGTACTGGTCCACCGGAGCCTGTAATAGTCAATGGAGAGGAGGAATTTGAGGTGGAGGCAATCTTGGATTGTAGAAGGAGGTTCAGTATCTAATTAAATGGAAGGGGTATGGGTCGGAAAATAACTCTTGGGAGCCTGAAAGCAATATTCATGCTAAAGAACTAATGCAATCCTTCAAGAGATCCCATGATGTGAAGTTGGCCCAATTGGGCATCCGGAGGCTGCCCTTTAGGAGGGGGCAATGTCATGGATCTGCCACCTAAGGGTTAACTTAGTCCAGGCTGATTTCAGTGATTGGCAACAGGCTGCCTTGTTTAAACACCTCAGCAGCTCTGTGTCCTTGCTGTCTGATCTGCAGCTCTGTGTATGTGTTTCCTGAAGATCTGATATCTGCTTCTGTTTGACCCGGCTTGTTTTGAGACTGTTCCTGTTATCCGCATGCACCTGACCCTTGGCTTGTTTGACGATTCCTTCTGCCTGCTTCTCTTGTACCTTTGTTGCCAGTCTGATTATCGACCCGGCCTGCCTGACATTCCAAGACTCTCCATCCAGTCTGCTCACCTGTCTGCTGATCCATCCAGTCTGCTCACCTGTCTGCTGATCCATCCAGTCTGCTCACCTGCCTGCTGATCCATCCAGTCTGCTCACCTACCTGCTGATCCATCCATATTTTGCCACAAGTTGCGAGAAAATTATTTTTATTTTTTTTGCACAAAGTTGTCACTAAATGATATATTGCTCAAGAGGCATGTTGAGTCCATGGAATATTTTATATTTTGACATAAGTTGTGGGAAAATGACAAACTTTTTTTTTATTGCACAAAGTTGTCACTAAATGATATATTGCTCACACATGCCATGGGCATATGTGAAATTACACCCCAAAATACATTCCATGCCTCTTAGAAAATACCTTGGAGTGTCTACTTTCCAAAATGGGGTCATTTGGGGGGGCTTGTGCTATCTGGACATTTAAGGGCCTCCGTAACTGTGATAGGTAGTGAAGACTGAAATCAAAATTTTACGCCTTTAGAAAGCCTGAAGGCGGTGCTTGGATTTTGGGGTCCTGTACGTGGCTAGGCTCCCAAAAAGTCTCACACATGAGGTATTCCTGTACACAGGAGAAGCAGCAGAATGTATTTTGGGGTGTAATTCCACATATAACCATGCCATGTTTGAACAATATATCATTTAGTGACAACTTGTAATTTTCACAAAACTTGTGGCAAAATATCAAATATTCCATGGACACAACATGCCTCTCAGTAAAAAGCCTGAAGTTTCTTCTTTCCAAAATAGGGTCATTTGGAGGGGGGGGGGTTGTGCTATCTTGACATTTCAGGGCCTCCAAAACTGTGATAGGTAGTGAGGAAGTGAAATCACCATCTTATGCCCTTAGAAAGCCTGAAGGCGGTGATTGGTTTTCGGGTCCTGTGCACGGCTAGGCTCCAAAAAAGTCTCACACATGTGGTATCCCCGTACTCAGGAGAAGCAGCAGAATATATTTTGGGGTTTAATTTCACATATGCCAATGGCATGTTTGAGCAATAGATCATTTAGTGACAACTTTGTGCAAAAAACAATTTTCATTTTCCCGCAACTTGTAGCAAAATATTCCATGGACTCAACATGCCTCTCATCAAATACAGTCAGGTCCATAAATATTGGGACATCGACACAATTTTAATCTTTTTGGCTCTATACACCACCACAATGGATTTAAAATGAAACAAACAAGGTGTGTTTTAACTGCAGACTTTCAGCTCTAATTTGAGGGTATTTACTGTACATCCAAATCAGGTGAACGGTGTAGGAATTACAACAGTTTGTATATGTGCCTCCCACTTTTTAAGGGACCAAAAGTAATGGACAGATTAACAATCATCCATCAATCTTTCACTTTTTAATACTTGGTTGCAAATCTTTGCAGTCAATTACAGCCTGAAGTCTGGAACACATAGACATCACCAGACGCTGGGTTTCATCCCTGGTGATGCTCTGCCGGGCCTCTACTGCAACTGTCTTCCGTTCCTGTTTGTTCTTGGGGCATTTTCCCTTCAGTTTTGTCTTCAGCAAGTGAAATGCATGCTCAATCGCATTAAGGTCAGGTGATTGACTTGGTCATTGCATAACATTCCACTTTTTTTCCTTAAAAAACTCTTTGGTTGCTTTCGCAGTATGCTTCGGGTCATTGTCCATCTGCACTGTGAAGCGCTGTCCAATGAGTTCTGAAGCATTTTGCTGAATATGAGCAGATAATATTGCCCGAAACACTTTAGAATTCATCCTGCTGCTTTTGTCAGCAGTCACATCATCAATAAATACAAGAGAACCAGTTCTATTGGCAACCATACATGCCCATGCCATGACACTACCACCACCATGCTTCACTGATGAGGTGGTATGCTTTGGATCAAGAGCAGTTCCTTTCCTTCTCCATACTCTTATCTTCCCATCACTCTGGTACAAGTTGATCTTGGTCTCATCTGTCCATAGGATGTTGTTCCAGAACTGTGAAGGCTTTTTTAGATGTTGTTTGGCAAACTCTAATCTGGCCTTCCTGTTTTTGAGGCTCACCAATGGTTTACATCTTGTGGTGAACCCTCTGTATTCACTCTGGTGAAGTCTTCTCTTGATTGTTGACTTTGACACACATACACCTACCTCCTGGAGAGTATTCTTGATCTGGCCAACTGTTGTGTAGGGTGTTTTCTTCACCGGGGAAAGAATTCTTCGGTCATCCACCATAGTTGTTTTTTGTGGTCTTCCTGGTCTTTTGGTGTTGCTGAGCTCACTGCATTCTTTCTTTTTAAGGATGTTCCAAACAGTTGATTTGGCCACACCTAATGTTTTTGCTATCTCTCTGATGGGTTTGTTTTGTTTTTTTCAGCCTAATGATGGCTTGCTTCACTGATAGTGACAGCTCTTTGGATCTCATATTGAGAGTTGACAGCAACAGATTCCAAATGCAAATAGCACACTTGAAATGAACTCTAGACCTTTTATCTGCTCCTTTTAAATGGGATATTGAGGGAATAACACACACCTGGCCATGGAACAGCTGAGCAGCCAATTCTCCCATTACTTTTGGTCCCTTAAAAAGTGGGAGGCACATATACAAACTGTTGTAATTCCTATAACGTTCACCTGATTTGGATATAAATACACTCAAATTAAAGCTGAAAGTCTGCAGTTAAAGCACATCTTGTTTGTTTCATTTCAAATCCATTGTGGTGGTGTTTAGAGCCAAAAAGATTAGAATTGTGTTGATGTCCCAATATTTATGGACCTGACTGTAGCATGGGGTGTCTACTTTCCAAAATGGAGTCATTTGAAGGGGATTTGTGCTATCTTAGCATTTTACGGCCTTCAAAACTCTGATAGGTAGTGAGGAGTAAAATCAAAAATTTACACCCTTCGAAATCCTGAAGGCGGTGATTGGTTTTCGGGGTCCTGTACACGGCTAGGCTCCCAGAAAATTCTCACACATGAGGTATCCCCGTACTCAGGAGAAGCAGCAGAATGCATTTTTGGGGTGTAATTCTACATATAACCATGCCATGTTTGAACAATATATCATTTAGTGATAGGGATGACTTGAACACTCCCCAGTTCGGTTTTCAGCAGGACATGCGAACAGGCAAAAAATTAGTTTGAACACGCGAACACCATTAAAGTCCATGGGACATGAACATGAATAATCAAGAGGGATAATTTTAAAGGCTTCTATGCAAGTTATTGTCAAAAAAAGTGTTTGGGGACCTGGGTCCTGCCCCAGGGGACATGTATCAATGCAAAAAAAAGTTTTAAAAATGGCCGTTTTTTCAGGAGCAGTGATTTTAATAATGCTTAAAGTGAAACGATAAAAGTGAAATATTCCTTTAAATTTCATACCTAGAGCGTCTATAGTATGCCTGTAAAGTGGCGCATGTTTCCCATGTTTACAACAGTCCCTGCACAAAATGACATTTCTAAAAGGAAAAAAGTAATCTAAAAGTACTTGCGGATATAATGAATTGTCGGTCCCGGCAATACACATAAAAGTCATTGAAGAAAACGGCATGGTATTCCCCCACAGTCTATTACCAGGCCCTTTGGGTCTGGTATGAATATTAAAAATTAAAAAATTAAAATATTAAAAAATTGTGTGGGGGGTCCCCCCAAATTCCATACCTGGCCCTTCAGGTCTGGTATGGATTTAAAGGGGAACCCTGCACCAAAATTAAAAAAAGATGGCGTGGGGGTCCCCCCAAAAATCTATACCAGACCCCTATCTGAGCATGCAACCTGACAGGCCACAGGAAAAGATGGGGGGATGAGAGAGATCCCCCCTCCTGAACCGTAGCAGACCACATGCCCTCAACATGGGGAGGGTGCTTTGGGGTAGCTCCCCAAAGCACCTTGTCCCCATGTTGATGGGGACAAGGGCCTCATCCCCACAACCCTTGACCGGTGGTTGGACCCCCCGATCCCAGCCTCCCCCCTGTGTGAAATGGTAACGGGGTACAAATGTACCCCTACCATTTCACAAAAGAGTGTCAAAATGGTAAAAATGACAAGACACGGCTTGGGACAAGTCCTTTATTAAAAAATAAAAAAATAAAAATGTCCCACGAAGTCTTCTTCTTCTCTTGCTCCGCCAACAGACCGAAAAAGAAAGAAAAAAGCCGCACCGACCTGCCTCCATGGGAGGCACCCGCCATATGATGTGTCCTCGCAGGTGACAGTTCTTTTATAACTGAGAGCAGGGCCACATGGTGACATGGCCGGGTGACCCCGCCCCCCTCTGACGCACGGGGACATCCCTATGGCTTCCCCGTAGCATCAGAGGGGGGCAGGGTCACCCATTTTTTTAAAATTTTGGCGCGGGGTTCCCCTCAAAATCCATACCAGACCTGAAGGGTCTGGTATGGATTTTGAGGGGGACCCCCATGCCATTCTTTATTTATTTTGGTGCGGGGTTCCCCTTAATATCCATACCAGACCTGAAGGGCCTGGTATGGAATTTGGGGGGACCCCCACGCAATTTTTTAAAAAAATTCTGGTTCGGGGTTCCCCTTAATATTCATACCAGACCCAAAGGGCCTGGTAATGGACTGTGGGGGAATAGCATGCCGTTTTTTTCAATGACTTTTATCTGTATTGCCGAGACCCAGCAATTCATTATAGCCGCGAGTAGTTTTAACCACTTTAGCCCCGGAAGGATTTACTCCCTTCCTGACCAGAGCACTTTTTACAATTTGGCACTGAGTCACTTTAACTGCTAATTACGCGGTCTTGCAATGCTGTACCCAAACGAAATTTGTGTCCTTTTCTTCCCACAAATAGAGCTTTCTTTTGATGGTTTTTGATCACCTCTGCAGTTTTTATTTTTTGCGCTATAAATGGAAAAAGACCGAAAATTTTGAAAAAAAAATGATGTTTTCTACTTTTTGTTATAAAAAAATCCAATAAACTCAATTTTAGTCATACATTTAGGCCAAAATGTATTCGGCCACATGTCTTTGGTAAAAAAATGTCAATAAGTGTTTTTATATTGCAAAAGTTATAGCGCCTACAAACTATATTTTCTGGAATTTACACAGCCTTTAATTTATGACTGCCTATGTCATTTCTTGAGGTGCTAAAATGGCAGGGCAGTACAAACCCCCCCCCCCCAATTGACCCCATTTTGGAAAGTAAACACCCCAAGGAAATTGGGGAAATTGGGGAAATTCAATAATGACAAAAAAAAAAAAAATTACAAAAAGTTGTCACTAAATGATAAATTGCTCACACAGGCCATGGACATATGTGGAATTGCACCCCAAAATACATTCAACTGCTTTTCCTGAGTACGGAGATACCACATGTGTGGCACTTTTTGGGAGCCTAGCCACGTACGGGGCCCCGAAAACCAATCACCGCCTTCAGGATTTCTAAGGATTTCTAATTGCGCACAAACATGCAGTGGCGACAAACTAAATAAACTTTTAAAAGCCTTTAAAAGCCTTTACAGGTTACCACTTTACATTTACAGAGGAGGTCTACTACTAAAATTACTGCCCCCGATCTGACCTTTACGGTGATACCTCACATGCATGGTGCAATTGCTGTTTACATTTGACGCCAGACCGACGCTTGCATTCGCCTTTGCGTGAGAGCAGGGGGGGACAGGGGATGCTTTTTTTTTTTTTTTCTTTATAATTTTTTTGCTTTTTTATCTTATTTTTAAACTGTTCCTTTCATTTTTTTTAATCATTTTTATTGTTATCTCAGGGAATGTAAATATCCCCTATGATAGCAACAGGTAGTGACAGGTACTCTTTTTTGAAAAAATTGGGGTCTATTAGACCCTAGATCTCTCCTCTGCCCTCAAAGCATCTGACCACACCAAGATCGGTGTGATAAAATGCTTTCCCAATTTCCCAATGGCGCTGTTTACATCCGGCGAAATCTAAGTCATGAAATGCTCATAGCTTTCAGTTTCTTAGGCCATAGAGATGTTTGGAGCCACTCTGGTCTCTGATCAGCTCTATGGTCAGCTGGCTGAATCACCGGCTGCATTCTCAGGTTCCCTGTTGGGACAGGAGAGCCAGAGCAAAACATGGAAGACGGTGGGGGGGCATTCCCTCCCACTGCTTGTAAAAGCAGCCTAGAGGCTAATTAGTCACTAGGATTGCTTTTACATGAAAGCCAACCGCTGGCTGAAAAGAATGATACCAAGATGATACCTTAACCTGCAGGCATCATTCTGGTATAACCACTCAAAGTCCAGCAACATACCAGTAGGTTGCTGGTCCTTGTTGGGCATATATTGTAAACCCTGTGGGCTGAACGAAAAAAAGAGGTGGTGGTATGCCCACCATTAGAATACCTCCCTTCATCCACCCACTTCTAATGATGGGCATACATGCACCGTTTATATATGCCGAAGCATGGGGGCATCCTCCCACAAAAGGTAGGAGCAAATCGCTCCCCCGCCCTTGCTGCCCCCATGCTTCGGCATATATCACCTCCGCTGGAGTCACGGCTTTATATATCGTGGGAGCAAACGCTGTTGCTGTCAAGATAAATAAATGCGCGCTGCAGCTGAATGGTGTACCTGAAGACAAAAAAATGGTTAACAATAAAACATAGTAAACAGTAAAGTATAAAAAATTGCATACCTGAAAAGCAAACATGATAAAACATAATAACAATAAAACATTGCAGAATAGAATACAGTAAAAAAGAGCAGAATAATAGAGAGAATAGATAGAGAGAGAACAATAAAACGACAACTATTTTTTTTTATTTTATATATTTTTTTGTGTTTTTTTTTTTTTTTTTTACACTTTTTTTTGTAACTGTAACTTTTGTAACTGTAACTGGTTCCAGGTTCGGGTCTCTCAAAATGCGATGGCATCTTGGGAGACCCTGTGAAAGTGCGCCTAGTCTGTGCAATGCTGTACGCTAATACTCAACTAGTGTATGGTAGCGTTCAAAACATTTACCAATGCAAAGACCAGGATTGTCAGGACAGGAGGGACAATAATAGCGGGTGTCATGCCTATATCCGCGCTTGCTGCAGACACAACATCTTTTTTGGGGGGGTTCGTTGGGTAGGGGTACTCGGGAGGACATAAAGAAAATGCCTCTCATGCAGCCGACTGCATTTGGTTGGGGATGTGAATGGGGGAAGTATGGGTGCTGCAGAAGTGGTGGGTTCCCAATTAGGATTGGCGAATGCAGCAGGAAGGGCATTATGGGCACGACGGGCCTGTGTTTGTCTTCTTCTTGGTGGCAGCGGGACACTACTTGTGCTTGCCACCTCACCAGCTTGAACTGCACTTATGGGACTCGCCACATCACCAAGTGTTACTGCAGTGCTGGTTTGACTACGACCGGGGTGTACTAGGCCACTGGTGCTTGCCAGTTCACCAAAACACTACCAAAAAAACCTGTTAGCGATCGCAGGGATCAGGCCTGACTCTGCGAACGCTGCAGTTATGCGTTTAGTGTTTTGTAAGTGACAGTGATCGATTCATACTGCATTTGGGTGGGCTGGGCTGGGCTGGGCGGAGGGGCAAAACGCAGGTGCTAGCAGGTATCTGGGCTGATCCCGCTAACACTGCGTTTTTGGGAACCCTAAACTGCTGGGGACGCTAGTATAGATCTGATCAGATCAGATATTGATCTGTTCAGATACTATACCACTAAGGGAGGTGTACGGTGCGTGCGTGGGTGTTAGCGCTACTGGCACTAACCTGACGCTGCCTGGGGTTGGTGCTTGCCCGTTCACCCAAACGCTAACAAAAAAACTGTTAGCGATCGCAGGGATCAGGCCTGACTCTGCGAACGCTGCAGTTATGCATTTAGTGTTTTGTAAGTGACAGTGATCGATCGATACTGCACTTGGGTGGGCTGGGCTTGGCCCAGGCGGAGGGGAAAAACACAGGTGCTAGCAGGTATCTGGGCTGATCCCGCTAACACTGCGTTTTTGGGAACCCTAAACTGCTGGGGACGCTAGTATAGATCTGATCGGATCAGATATTGATCTGTTCAGATACTATAACACTAAGGGAGGTGTATGGTGCGTGCGTGGATGTTAGCGCTACTGGCACTAACCTGACGCTGCCTGGGGTTGGTGCTTGCCCGTTCACCCAAACGCTACCAAAAAAACTGTTAGCGATCGCAGGGATCAGGCCTGACTCTGCGAACGCTGCAGTTATGCATTTAGTGTTTTGTAAGTGACAGTGTTCGATCGATACTGCACTTGGGTGGGCTGGGCTTGGCCCAGGCGGAGGGGAAAAACACAGGTGCTAGCAGGTATCTGGGCTGATCCCGCTAACACTGCGTTTTTGGGAACCCTAAACTGCTGGGGACGCTAGTATAGATCTGATCGGATCAGATATTGATCCGTTCAGATACTATACCACTAAGGGAGGTGTATGCTGCGTGCGTGGGTGTTAGCGGTATTGCCACTAACCTGATGCTGCCTGGGGCAACGCAGATCCTATCTGACCCTAAAACCTAACTTCTATCACCGCCGGGCGATCAGGGGGCTAAACCTTTATTCAGTAATAAACGGCAGGTGCCCTGACACTATAAAAAATAAACTAACTAACCAGCGTCACCCATAACAGTTATACGGTGATCACTGGTGAAAGGGTTAACTAGGGGGCAATCAAGGGGTTAAAACCTTTATTAGGTAGTATATGGGGGTCCCTGACGCTATAAAATGCTGACGGCGAACCTATATATTTAGCTCCCTAACTAGCGTCACCAGTGACACTAATACACCGATCAGAAAAATGATCGCTTAGTGACACTGGCGACGGGGGGTGATCAAGGGGTTAAAACTTTATTAGGGGGGTTAGAGGGGTACCCTAGACTTAAAGGGGGCCTAACACTAACTGCCCTACCACACTAACTGTCACAAACTGACACCAATGCAGTAATCAGAAAAAAAAAACTGCTTGGTGTCAGTGTGACAGGGGGGGGGTGATTAGGGGGTGACGAGGGGGTTATCGGTGGGGTGATGGGGGGTGTACAGTATGCCTGGCGTGTTCTACTGTGTGTGTGTTGTGCACTCACATCGATGTCTTCTCTCCTCGGCGCCGGAACTGAAAATACTGAGCCAAGGAGAGATGACATCACTTCCTCCGCTTCTGTTTACATTACAGAAGCCGAGGAAGCATTTCATTCGCCAGGAGTGATCGCGAGGGGGGGGCCACGAATGGTTGGCCTCCCCCTTACCTTTGATCGCCCCGACTAGAATCCAAGCGCCGCAGGCACCGGGGGGGTCTGATTGGACCCCACGCCCGCGGGCAGGCAAGGACTTATATATAAGTCCTTATGCCTGCCCATGCCATTGTGCCGACGTACATCGTCGTACGGCGGTCGGCAAGTGGTTAAATGACTTTTTTTCCTTTAGAAATGTCATTTTGTGCAGGGACTGTTCTAAACACAGGAAACATGCTCTACTTTACAGGCATACTATAGACACCCCCTAGGTACGCAATTTAAAGGAATATTTCACTTTTATTGTTTCACTTAAAGCATTATTGAAATCACTGCTCCCGAAAAGACAGACGTTTTTAAAACTTTTTTTTGCATTGATACATGTCCCCTGGGGCAGAATCCAGGTCCCTAAACACTTTTTTTGACAATAACTTGCATATTAACCTTTAAAATTAGCACTTTTGATTTTTCCCATAGACTTTTAAAGGGTGTTCCGCATCTTTTGAATTTGCCGCGAACACCCCAAATTGTTTGCTATTCGGTGAACGGGCGAACAGCCAATGTTTGAGTCGAACTCATGTTCGACCCGAACATAAAGCTTATCCCTATTTAGTGACAATGTTGTGCAAGAAAAAAAAAGGGTAATTTTCCTGAAACTTGTGACAAAATATAAAATATTCCATGGACTCAACATGCCTATCAGCAAATAGCTTGGGGTGTCTACTTTCCAAAAAGGGTTCATTTGGGGGGGGTTTGAACTGTCCTGGCATTTTATGTACAACAATTAGAAGCTTATGTCACACATCACCCACTCTTCTAACCACTTGAAGACTAGGGATGAGCCGAACACCCCCCGGTTCGGTTCGCACCAGAACCTGCGAACAGACCGAAAATTCGCACGAACGTTAGAACCCCATTGACGTCTATGGGACTCGAATGTTCAAAATCAAAAATGCTTATTTTAAAGGCTCATTTGCATGGTATTGTCCTAAAAAGGGTTTGGGGTCCTGCCCCAGGGGACATGTATCAATGCAAAAAAAACTTTTAAAAACGGCCGTTTTTTCTGGAGCAGTGATTTTAATGATGCTTAAATAAAAAAAAAAAGTAAAATATTCCTTTAAATATCGTACCTGGGGGGTGTCTGTATGCCTGTAAATTGGCGCGTGTTTCCCGTGCTTAGAACAGTCCCTGCACAAAATGTCATTTTTAAATGAAAAAAAGTCATTTAAAACTGCTTGCGGCTTTAATGTAATGTCGGGTCCTGGCACTATGGATGAAAATCAGTGAGACAAACGGAATGGGTACCCCCCCAGTACATTACCATGCCCTTTGGATCTTGTATAGATATTAAGGGGAACTCCGCACCCAAATTAAAAAAGGAAACAGCAGTATACAGGCTCTGTACTCTGAACAGCAGTATATAGGCGGTGCAAACAAGACAGGGACTATAGGTTTGTTTTAACGTGTTTAGCTCCAGCAAAAAAATCTATTTTAAGCTTTTTGGAAAACATAGGAAAGGGTTCTCACCCCTGTGACATTTGTTTTGCTGTCTGTGCTCCTCTTCAGAAGATTGAACCTCACTTTTTGTCCCAATGACAAATGTTTTTTGAAAATTTGGGGTTTTTTGTGAAACAAGGATTGGTGATAAAGCATCAGTGGAAAGGAGAAATGTTTTTCCCATATTAATCCTTCCTAGGGGTAGATTTCATCTCACTTCCTGTTGTCTCCTACTGTTTGCAAGTAGGAGTCATTTGTAAGTTGGGTGTTTGAAAGTAGGGGCCTGCCCTATATACTCAGCAGAAAAGGCCTTAGGTGTTGTTGTGGCCACAACACTGTAAGCGCTCACAGGGCCCTGCTGTGAAATATTAGATCAAGAATTGTAATTACATGCCCCTGTTTAACAGGGGCTGAAAAATTGGGCCTTTGGTGGTGGTAGTGGTGCTGGTGCCACAACACTGTAAGTCCTCACTCGCTCTTGGTGGGCGCAGAAACGGGCCCTGCTGTGAAATATTAGATGAAGAATTGTAATTACATGCCCCTGTTGAACAGGGGCAGAAAAATTGGGCCTTTGGTGGTGGTGCTGGTGCCACAACACTAAGTCCTCACTTGCTCTTGGTGGGCGCAGAAACAGGCCCTGCTGTGAAATATTAGATCAAGAATTGTAATTACATGCCCCTGTTGAACAGGGGCTGAAAAATTGGGCCTTAGGAACTGGTGCTGGTGCCACAACTCTGCAACCCCTCACAGATACTCTAGTTGGAACGCAGGAATGAGCCCTGCTGCAAAGTATTGCATCAAAAATTGTAATTACACACCCCCATTAAACAGGGGCTGAAAAATTAGGCCTTAGGCACTGGTGCTGGTGCCACAACACTGCAAGCCCTCACAGATACTCTAGTTGGAACACAGGAACGAGCCCTGCTGCAAAGTATTGCATCAAAAATTGTAATTACACGCCCCTGTTAAACAGGGGCTGAAAAATTGGACCTTAGGCACTGGTGCTGGTGCTACAACACTGCAACCCCTCACAAATACTATAGTTGAGCACAGCAATGAACCCTCCTTACAAAATATTGCATCAAAAATTGTAATTACACGCCCCTGTTAAACAGGGGCTGAAAAATTGGGCCTTAGGCACTGGTGGCGGCGCCCAGAACCAAAAATTTTGTTACAAGCTATCAGCGTGATCATTGAGGAGGAAGAGGATAATTACTCAGGATAGTCACTCAGCATCAGCATAGGTCTTTGAAGGGATCTGAGATTTCAAAAAAAATTATTCGGTTACATCAGCATCAGGTGCTTGATAGCTGGTGGTGATCCAAGACTGATTCATCTTTATGAAGGTCAGTCGATCGACCAATCGACCGAGTCGGTGGACAGACGCACCCTGTGATCGGTTACAAAGCCTCCAGCAGCACTGAAGCTCTGGCTAGTGATCCAACCTCAAGACCCAGTAACCCAGAGGATTTTCGGTGGGAAAGGTGTCCAAGTCAGATCTTGCCCCTAGGTATTCCTGCACCATGTAAAACAGACGCTGGTGATGGTTGCTGGAACGATCATACCTTATGGCTGCGGACTCAAAAATTGTCTGAACGCATCGGTCAGATGGCCACTGTCTCCACTGCTCCTTCTTTGACTGACCGAAACCTCAGCAACACATTGTCCAGGTACAGGAGTTTGTAACCTCCCAGTCTCTGGGAACGCGTTGCACAGACCTTTCTGCAAGGTCTCCCGAAGATGTTTTATCCTCTGCTCCCTCTGCGACGGCAAGATAAGGTCGGTAACCTTACCCTTGTAACGTGGATCAAGGAGGGTTGCCAGCCAGTATTAGTCCTTTTCCTTGATACCACAAATACGAGGATCCTTCCGCAGGCTTTGCAGGATCAGGGAGGCCATGCAGCGTAGGTTTGCTGAGGCATTCGGTCCGGAGTCCTCTGGGTCACTAAGGACGACATGGTCTGCAGCCACCTCCTCCCAGCCACGTACAAGTCCATGTGTTTCTTGGGACTGATCTCTTAAAGACTGCTGCTGATGCTGAGTGCCAGGCTCCACCTCCATACTGACACAATCCTCCTTCTCCTCCTCCTCCACTTACTGTGTGATCGGCGGGCACGCAGGAACACTGTCTGGATAAAGGGGGCCTTGAGAGCTAAGGAAGTCCTCCTCTCCCTGCCTCTGTTCTGCCTCAAGTGCCCTGTCCATTATTCCACGCAGCGTGTGCTCCAACAGGTGGACAAGGGGGACAGTGTCACTGATGCATGCACTGTCACTGCTCACCATCCTCGTAGCCTCCTCAAATAGTGACAGGACAGTGCATGCATCCCTGATCATGGCCCACTGGCGTGGGGGAAAAAAAACAAGCTCCCCTGACCCTGTCCTGGTGCCATAGTCGCACAGGTACTCATTGATGGCCCTGTGCTGCGTGTGCAGCCGCTGCAGCATGGCCAATGTTGACTTCCACCTGGTGGGCATGTCACAGATTAGGCGGTTCTTGGGCAGGTTAAACTTCTTTTGGAGGTCCGCCAGCCGAGCACTGGCATTATATGACCAGCTGAAATGCTCACAGACTTTACTGGCCTGCCTCAGGACATCCTGTAAGCCCGGGTACCTGCCCAAGAACCGCTGCACCACCAAGTTAAGGACGTGAGCCAAACAGGGCACATGGGTCATTTGTCCCTGTCGGAGGGCAGAGAGGAGGTTGGTGCCATTGTCCCAAACCACCATTCCTGCCTTAAGTTGGCATGGCGTCAACCACCTCTGAACCTGCCCCTGCAGAGCTGACAGAACCTCTGCCCCAGTGTGGCTCCTGTCCCCCAAACACACCAGCTCAAGCACCGCATGGCATATTTTGGCCTGTGTACTTGCGTAGCCCCTTGTACGCCTACAGAGCACAGCTGGTTCCGAGGACAAATCACAGGAAGAGACCATGGACGAAGATGAAGAGGAGGGGGTGGAGGAGAGAGGTGTGTCACAATCATTAGTAGTGGCATTTTGGAGGCATGGTGGCGGAACAACCTCCAACACTACTGCACCTTGTCCTGCATCCTTCCCAGCTGCCAGCAGAGTCACCCAATGCGCGGTGGAACTTAGGTAACGTCCCTGTCCATGCCTGCTGGACCATGAGTCAGCGGTAATATGCACCTTACTGCTGACCGCCCTGTCCAGCGAGGCATGGACATTGCCTTCCACATGCCGGTAGAGAGCCGGAATCGCCTTCCGAGAGAAAAAGTGGCGTTTGGGTACCTGCCACTGAGGAACTGCACATTCCACAAACTCACGGAAGGGGGCAGAGCCTACCAACTGAAAAGGCAGCAGTTGAAGTGCTAGCAATTTTGCCAAGCTAGCATTCAACCGCTGGGCATGTGGATGGCTGGGAGTGAACTTCTTTCGGCGGTGCAGCAGCTGGGGCAGGGAAATTTGTCTGGTACAATCTGACGTTGGTGTACCGAAAGCAGATTGCCCACAAGTACTTGGCTGTGACACACCTAATTCTACACCTTCATTCCTCTCAGTGCAGGTCTCAGAGAGGACTGAAGGTATAGTGGGGTTGGAGATCTCAGCTGATGAGAAGCAAGGAGAGGTCCTCTTTGTTCTTTGGTGTGTGTCTTTTAGATACGCTTGCCAACGAACTGCATGGCAGGTCAACATATGTCTAGTCAAGCATGTGGTGCCCAAGCGGGAGATGTTTTGGCCTTGCGAGATACGCTTGAGACATATGTTGCAAATAGCAGCGGTGCGATCTGATGCACTCGTCTCAAAAAAGGCCCACACCAAAGAACTTTTTGAATAACGCGCAGAGACTGCAGCGCCCTGCACATGCGGAGCTTTGGGGTGTGATGCAGTCAGTGTGCTGCCCTTAGGCTGGCCCCTGGAGGGCATCCTGCCTCGTTGGTGATGTGTCTCCTCCTCCTCCTCCTCTCTCCTATCAGGCAATTTTTGCAATTTTTTTTTTCACACAGTATTTGCGCAGCAATTTTTCAAACGCAATTGTTTTGGAAAAAAACACACTTTTTTCATTTTAATGCACTAAAACACACTATATTGCCCAAATGTTGGATGAAATAAAAAAGATGATCTTATGCCGAGTACATGGATACCAAACACTACATGCTTTAAAATTGTGCACAAATGTGCAGCGGCAACAAATACATACATTTTTAAAAGCCTTTACAGGTTACCATTTTAGATCTACAGAGGAGGTCTACTGTTAAAATTACTGCCCTTGATTTGACCTTCGCGGTGATACCTCACATGTATGGTGCAATTGCTGTTTACATATGACACCAGACCGACGCAAGGTTCGCCTTTGCGCGTGAGCACGGGGGGACAGGGGTGCTTTTTTTTTAAATTATTTATTTTGCATTATTTCCCCCTGATGATGACACGTGATCCCTGTGTCAAAGACGCGTAGGGGAGGGGCCAGGACGGAGAGACTGACATAGACTTTACACCAGCGCTGTCTCAGCACAGCATACCGCTGTTATAGTATGGTGCACTGACGCACCAGTGCCATGTGAGTACCCCGGTGTGGGGAGCGTTTTCTTTTAATAAAAGCATTTTGACTATATTACACTATATAGTTTCCTTTTCATTCCATGTATGGAGCCACATTGTTTCCAGCTGGAGGAGTGGAGCAGACACTGAGACTGAGCCCAGGGGAGGCTCCAAGCAATTTTGGACTCAGGGTAGAAGCTGAGTCACACGCTCTGAGGTGAGCACATTAGCTTAAGGGGGTCACGAAGGAGCACAGGAGCATGTTTTGCAGCACTCAGGATATCTTCGGCATGATGTTGGATTGTTGTCACAGCTGAACACCACCTGCACACATTGTTTTATTATTACTGCTGGACATTGTGCCATAGAGAACTTTTTTTTTTTTTCATTTATGAAAATTAGGTTACTGCGTATTGAGCACTAAGCACACTTTTTATGTTGATTAAGACACTATGTATGGTGTAAAAAGCACTAATAAGCACTAATTTATGGTGTAACAAGCACTTGTTTTTTCACACCTTGTTTATTTATTCTACATTCATATTATTTGTAATATTATCGCACTAGTAAGCACAAAATTGGTTATTATTAATTTTGTTTTTGGGGTCACCCAAGCGCAGCGCATAACTTGTAAATTTATCCTATGCACGTTATATGAAGCGTGATTAGCGCATGCAGCTGGAGGTAGCAAGGCATAAGATCATTGTGGCTCACAGAATTTTTCCAATTTGATTTGCATTTTTATTATATTTTTAAACTGTTCCTTTCATTTTTTTTAAATTATTTTTATTGTTATCTCAGGGAATGTAAATATCCCCTATGATAGCAATAGGTAGTGACAGGTACTCTTTTTTGAAAAAATTGGGGTCTATTAGACTCTAGATCTCCCCTCTGCCCTCAAAGCATCTGACCACACCAAGATCGGTGTGATAAAATGCTTTGCCAATTTCCCAATGCGCTGTTTATATCCAGCGAAACCTAAGTCATGAAATGCTTGTAGCTTCCGGTTTCTTAGGCCATAGAGATGGTCAGCTGGCTGAACCACCGGCTGCATTCTTGGGTTCCCTGTTTGGACAGGAGAGCCGGAGAAAACCATGGAAGACGGTGGGGGGGACGTTCCCTCCCACTGCTTATAAAAGCAGTCTAGAGGCTAATTAGCCACTAGGATTGCTTTTATATGAAAGCCAACCGCTGGCTGAAAAGAATGATACCAAGATGATCATTTTGGTATAACCACTCAAAGTCCAGCAACATACCAGTACGTTGCTGGTCCTTGTTGGGCATACATTGTAATGTTCTTTTTTTCAAGCATCCTGTGGGCTGAACGAAAAAAAGAGATTGATCGGTGGGTATGCCCACCATTAGAATACCGCCCTTCATCCACCCACTTCTAATGATGGGCATACATGCACCATTTTGTTTTTAGCTGTGATGGTGAAATCACCTCCTACAGCGCTGGAGTCGCTGATTTACATATCGTGGGAGCAAACGCTGTTGCTGTCAAGATAAATAAATCAGTGCTGCAGCTGAATGGCCTAAAAAATATATGCCAAAGCATGTGGGCATCCGCCCCAAAAGTTAGGAGCAAATTGCTCCTCCACCCCTGCTGCCCCCATGCTTTGGCATATATGCTCTTTTTTTAACTGTGGTGGTGAAATCACCTCCGACAGCGCTAGAGTCATGGCTTTATGTATTGTGGGAGCAAACGCTGTTGCTGTCAAGGTAAATAAACCCATGCTGCAGCTGAATGGCGTACCTGCTAAGCAAATGATGGTTAACAATAAAACAAACATTACAGTATAACATACCATACCTGCAAAGCAAATACAATAAAACATAGTAAAAATAAAACAGAGAGAGAACGATAGATATAGAACAATAGTGAGCGAACAGTAGAGCAGACAGTAGAGAGCGAACATAAGAGAGAGAACAATAGAGAGAGAGAAAAGAAAAATACAACCACAACTATTTTTGGCTTTTTTATTTTTTATTTTTTTTTGTGTTTTTTGTGTGTGTTTTTTAATTTTTATTTTTTTCACTTTTTTCACTTTTATAAAAACTGTAAAAAAACTTTAAACTGAACGTTGCAGATTAGGGTCTCTCAAAATGTGATGGCCATCACATCTTTCGAGACCCCAAGACCCTGTGTTAGTGTGCCTATAACTGTGTGGTGCTGTACCCTACGCTAATACTCAACTAGTGTGTGGTAGCATTTGAAACATTCACCAATGCAGAGACCAGGTTGGTCAGGACAGGAGGGACAATAAAAGCGTGTGTTACGCCTAAATCTGCATTTGCTGAAGACAAAAAATCTTCTTTGGGGTGTTCTTTGGGTAGGGGTAACAGGGAGGACAAAAGGAAAATGCCTCTCATGCAGCCGAATCACTGCATTTGCGTTGGGAAGTACCGTCTGGAAACAGAAGGGCTCTGACGATATCTTCCTGGAATTTAAGGAACGAAACAGCCTGTCTTGAAGCTTTGTATAGCACAAAAGCGTTCAGCAAAGCCAATTGAAATAAATAAACAGACACTTTTTTGTACCAGCGTCTGGCCTTTACGGGAAATTAGGTACGGCGCCAACAACAGCAACTGGTTGTTGAGGTCCACCCCTCCCATGTTAGGGTTGTATTTGCGGACACGGAGGGGTTTCTCCACAACACCAGTCGCCGTAGGAATTTGGACTGCCGTGTCTGCGTGAAGCGAGGACAGAGCGAAAACATTCCGTGAATCCCTCCACTTCACTGCTAACAAATTATTACACTTCAAGCAGGTTCTCTCCCCCTGTCTAAGTCGGGATTCTACAAGCCGTTGATTAGATCGCACTGCGCCGCATGCACCAATTCCATAATCAAAAAGGTGACTAAAAAGTGGCACGCTCATGTAATAATTGTCCACGTACAAGTAGTACCCCTTTCTGAATAAGGGTGACACCAAGTCCCACACTATCTTACCAGCGCTCCCTATGTAGTCTGGGCAGTTCTCCGGCTCTATGTGATTATCTTTTCCCTCGTAAACCATAAAACTACATGTATAGCCTGTGGCCCTGTCACAGAGCTTTTACATCTTGGCCCTGTACCTGGCACGCTTGCTGGGAAGATACTGTTTGATAAACAAGCGGCCACAAAGCTTAATTAGGGACTCAATGCAGACAACTCGATCGGGAGTAAACAAGGCTACAAAATGTTGGTTGAAGTGGTTTACAAGGGGGCGAATTTTGTAGAGCCGATCGTATCCAGGGTCTCCACGAGGACAACAGAGTTCATTGTCATTGAAGTGCATGAACCGCAAGATCTGCTCGTATCGTGTCCTGGCCATGGAGGCAGAGAACACGGGTATATGGTGAATTGGGTCAGTGGACCAATATGACCGCAACTCACTCTTTTTAGTTACGCCCATGAGGAGGGATAGGCCCAGGAAGGTCTTAAATTCGGAGACCGTAATAGGTCTCCAATCTCTGGAAAGGGTCAGCTGGGGATTAGTGGCGATGAATTGACCAGCATACAAATTGCTTTGGTCCACAATAGATCTATAGCAGGGGTCTCAAACTGGTTTGAGACCCCTGATCTATAGAGATCTTCGGTGAAAAACAGCAAATAAAAATCAAGTGACGTAAAGTTAACTGTTTCCACCTGAATTCCGTGTTGGCCAGTGAATGGGGGAAGTACGGGTGCTGCAGAAGTGGTGGGTTCCCAATTAGGATTGGCGAATGCAGCAGGAAGGGCACTATGGGCTTGACGGACCTGTGTTTATCTTTTTCTTGGTGGCAGCGGGACACTACTCGTGCTTGCCACCTCGCCAGCATGAACTGCACTTATGGGACTCGCCACGTCACCAAGTGATACTGCAGTGCTGGAGTGCTGGATGTACGACCAGGATGTACTAGGCCACTGGTGCTTGCCAGTTCACCAGAAGGAATAGCGGCGCTAGTACTGGCTCTCTGCTCCATACGAGAGCCCTGCGATTCTTGCACCTCATCGACAGCAGAAGATGATCGGGGTCTGGTAAGCCTGACCTTGGCAGGGACCACAACTCCGCCGTCAGAGCTATCTGTCAGGGTGCTGCTGCTGTCTACAGCTTTGTATTCTGGGCCTGAATCTGACAGATGAGTGACTTCCTCTTCACTATCTATCATGCTCAGAAACGTGTAGGCCTCTTCACTACTGCACCTTCAATTTGACATTTTGGTCTCTAAATTTACTGGTACCGTAGTCACAGGTAAAAAAGGTCCTGGCTGTTAGCGACTGCTTCAAACGCTACCAAAAATACTGTTAGTGTTCGCAGGGATCATGCCTGACTCTGCGAACGCTGCAGTTATGTGTTTTGTGTTTTGTAAGTGACAGTGATCCATTGATACTGCAATTGGGGGGGCTGGGCTGGGCTGGGCTGGGCGGAGGGGCTAAACGTAGGTGCTAGCAGATATCTGGGCTGATCCCGCTAACACTGCATTTTTGGGAGCCCTAAACTGCTGGGGACACTAATATAGTTCTGATCAGATATTGATCTGTTCAGACACTATACTACTAAGGGAGGCGAATGGTGCGTGCGTGGGTGTTAGTGGTACTGGCACTAAACTGATGCTGCCTGGGGCAACACAGACCCTATCTGACACTAAAACCTAACTTTGATCACCCACCAGGTGATCAGGAGGTTAAACCATTATTGGGTAAAATACGGCGGGTGCCCTGACGCTATAAAAAAATAACTAGCTAAACTGCGTCACCCGTGACACTTATACTGTGATCACAGGTGACAGGGGGTAATCAAGGGGTTAAACCTTTATTGGGGGGGTTAGGGGGGTCCCTAGACCTATCTGGGCCTAAGACTAATTACCCTAACACTGATTTTTGTCACTAATGACACTAGTACAGAGATAAAAAAAAAAAAAATCTGATTGCTGTACTGGGTGACACAGTGACAGGTGGTGAAGGGGTTAACTGGGTGGGTGATTGGGGGGGTGAATTGTGTGCCTACCTGACCTGGTGTCAGTGTAGTGTTGTGCAACTCACTTTTAGATGCTCTCTCCTTTCGGTCTGGAACAGAAAAGACCGACAGGAGGAGAGATGACATCACTTCCCCTGTCAGTGTTTACAGTTACACAGACAGGGGAAGGATCTCATTCGTCAAGACCAATCACCAGGTCCAGGCCCGATTTCATTGACCTGGGCCTGTGGATTGATCGGTTCCTGATCGAATGCGAACGTCGCAGCCAGCGGGGGGGCGCCCCCCAGCCGGCCGTGCGCGGAACGCACAGCTACGTGGTTTCGCACAGCTGGGCCAACTGCGGTATAACTGCGGCAGCTGGTCTGGAACTGGTTAATAGATGAATTGAAACCGCTCTCAAATGTAGACTTAATTAGTCCCCTGTTTCTATTTCCTGAGGAATAACTGTTTTGTTGCCATTTATAGGCCTTACCCTCTTCAAATGCCATTTTGTCTCGCCAGAATTTCTTCTCCTTTCCCAGAATTTCAACCGTGACCCTATATAAATGAGTTTTAATCTTCTCCTCCTGTTCTTTAAATGCAGGGAGACTTTTAAAAGCTTGTAACTAAGTATAAATACGGTCAATATCTTTCTCTAGCAACAGAGTTCATGCCCTGTATTTCTCAACCAACAATTGCATCATATTACGTGTGCATAGTTGTATGTTATTTTCCCATTTCTTTTTAAAATCAATACTGATATTTAAACTTTCAATATGCCAAAAGAGGTCTGCTTTCTGCTCAACTAGTTTCCCCAGTTGAGCACAAAGGGAAGACAGTTCAGATTGAATCGCCTCACCCTTATCGTGATTCTTGGAGTAATCTGCCATGAGGGCCTCCCACTCTCTACCTTGAAACATGACCGAACAGGTTTGAGCTTAATACTGAAAAACACGTTTCTTGTATATCCAAAGAAAACAAACTGATTCAACAAAAAAAGTAAACAACAAAGAATGTGCGGTCTAGTTGGATGAACAAAAAAAGAGGGATTTTGTGGGTATTTTCTACCCTGTACATAGACATAAAAAGAGAACATTCAACTATACCAATTGGAGCTGCCAACATCCCTTATACAGTTAGATATATAAATATGGATGAATCCAATGAAATCACATACACAGGTAAGATAGAGAAGGAAATACCCCCCAATAACTGGGACTTTAACGGCAACGAAATACAAATAAGATACAATATAGTTTATTTAACAATGTGTACATGTATACAAAAATGGATTTTCAAACCAATAAAAACAATGATGAAAATCGCTGTTGTTTTTCCCTGCTCTATCCTGTTTGTGGATTCTACGAAGGTAGGACGTGTTGTCATTGATATTCATGAAATTGTGTTGCTTTCTTTTTAATTGGCCCATGTCTGTTAAAAGGTGGATTCCTTCAGACATGGAGTAGTTTAATATTAATTGCTGAATTAAACACCTCCCCTACCTTCTTTTTTAGTTTGCACACTGAGGAGAAATTTTAGGAACACTGAAGGGTGATATCTACTCGTGCGTAATCTTTCACTGCCATAGTGAGGGACGTGTGTGGATGATTGGGGGCCCACCCGGTACAACTTTGTCCTTGAGACATAGGTGTTGTCTGTTCATGATGCTAGTGCCTCAGTCCAGCAGTGAATTCTCATGATGATCGTTCTGGGTATGCTTTTTATGCAATAACTATTCTGTATGTCCTATATCTGAAGCAACTGGTTGAAATTACTATTTATACTGTTACTGATTAATGTATTTGAATTTTATTGTACAGTGTGATGCCTTCCTGACAAATGCCCCTGACGAAGGGACGTATTTTGTCCTGAAATACGGCGGGCCGTCTGGACTTATATGGGAATTCATCACCATTTTCATCATTGTTTTTATTGGTTTGAAAATCCATTTTTGTATACACGTACACATTGTTGAATAAACTATAATGTATTCTATTTGTATTTTGTTGCCGTTAAAGTTGGGGGATATTTCCTTCTCTATCTTACCTGTGTATGTGATTTCATTGAATTCATCCAAATTTGCCATAGGCGACATTGCAGACGTGTCTGACAAGTTCATGCAGTAAGGTTGCTAGGTAACAATGTTATATCTGGCACCTCATCCCTGAAATAGTATATACAGGCCAAAGTAGTTTAAGAGATTATTACGGTGCCAACAAATGATAATAGAAACACTAAGTATAAAACATATAAAGTTTATTTATACATAGATAAAACCAGACCAATAAAAAATATTCTCAAATTTCCATTCAATGGTCAGAAAGGCTTTGTTAAATCGATGGTCAAGAAGTAGAGTGTTATCCCAACATGTTTCACCAAGATTGGCTTCTTCAGGGGATTATGGACCACCATTAGTAATCAAACTATACAGAAAACAAAATCACATATATCAAATGGATAATCAAAAATTTGCATACAGTTATACAAGAACCATAATATATAAAATGTGTCTGACAAGGTACTTGGCTGCAAGGTGTAATGTGAAGCTCTGGGAGCATCTGAGTCAGCTAGAAAATGCAGGCTATCAAAGTACTGCAGCATATAAAAATGGGGAGACCCAGAGAATTTCTTCATAGAGGATAGACCGGTGAAATACTAGAATTCATGTAATAATTATACACATAAACTTTATTAAACACAATAATAGAAAAATATCAAAATACACACCAACCTACAAACACATAATCTAAAATTAGACTGTACGTCTAGATGAGAGACAGGTGGCCACCAATTCTGGATCACACACTCCACAGCACTCTCACACACACAGTCAGACACACACCGATCCAAATATCTGGTCAGGGAATGTAGACCTGAAGTCCCAGGTATATAAGTAAGGTGCAGTTTCTGGGATGATAATTTTTCCAATAAAGGCTTAATTCACATATAGATGAAAAAAGTGTCAATAATAGTAACAGCAGTGGTAACAGCAAATTACTGCTGGGTTTCAGTTGAAAGTTCCCATAGAAGTGTGCACATAATATTTGTCATGTGTGGAGATATCCCCGTTTGCAGGTAAGCAATAGATATTATACTGAGCGTTCCATGACCCGGCAATAAAGAAGTGCTTTGGAGAGAGGATTTGAGACAGCTGACAGGTGCTGTGAGAGATACCTTTAACACAGTGTGAAGAGGCAGGGATCGCTGGTAATAGATCTTAAAGAAGATAGGTGAAATACATCTCACCGTCTTATGCCTTCTCTGTATAGACTGCCATAGCCTCCACTGTCTTGTCTCCATTCTAATCATCTCTAACCATGCCGATTGCAAGGGAAGCTAAGACAAAATATCCCATGAAATTGATTCCACCCTTGTGTGGGTATAGAAACTTGGAGGGTCAGAGTTCTATGACGTCAGTACTTGCAGGTATATGTTCAAAGTCCCGAACCAAGGCAGCTCCGTGTGCCTGGTACCTGTCAGCAAATGGAATGCATGCAGCCGCTCGGGGTAGGTTGTGGGGGGATCACAGCAATTGGTGGAATTCACCGTGTCTTCACACGGATACCGTGATTTTGGTAATGCTTACATGTTTCACTTGGACTCAAGCTTCTTCAGAGAATGCGCAGTGGTGCATGATCCTAGTTTAAATAATAGGGTAAATTAAGAGTAATTAGTTCCCATTAGGATCATTCTCAACCAAGCTGCAAACCAATCAAGGCATCATTCACCCATAGTGCACACACACAGTCACATACAGGGGCGATCAGTATTTGAAATATAAACATACATGTATAACTGCATGCACATGGACACATGCATGTTCACATATATACATATCTCCAAAAGAGATCCAATGTAAACCTTAGTTGATAAACATATAGTAAATGAAATTGCTACACATGAACAACCCATAACATAAAAAGCCAAGCTGCTAGAAAGTATCCACTAGGAAAGGAATGGCTACATATCTAAAGGAAACGATTTATACAGTAGCTTTTCAATTATAGAAATCCAAATAGGATTCTATACCCTAAAATAGTTATGGTCATCTCATACGGATATAGTTCTCCCTATATTTAGAGACTCCAATTATGGGATCAGAGGGAGGGGGCCCTGAGATATGAAAAAAGAAAAAGCTGGAATTGCACAGTGCATGAATGGGGCATTGAGGCCCGTTTATTGCTCCAAAAAGACAAATAAATAAATTGCGATTTTTACAATAGCTTTTCAGTTATAACAGTCCAAATAGGATTCTAAATCCTAAAATAATTATAGCCATCTCGTACCGATATAGTTCTCCCTATATTTGAAAACTCAATTTATGGGATCAGAGGGAGGGGCCACTGAGATATAGAAAAAAAAAAAGCTAGAATTGCACTGAGCATAGATAGTGCGTTAGGACCGTTTATTGCTCCAAAAATACAGATAAATTGCACTCATTATTCAAACCACGGGGATGCATGCTATTCAAAGTAAAAATCCAAATTTTTTCCTTTTGAAGCAATATTTTATCGAAGTCTCCTCTTCGAGATGGAAGGTTAAGTCTATATATGCTTTTGCATTTTAGACCCCTGGGGTCACCCCCATGTGTTTTCAAGAAATATAAAGATAGTGGACGGTCATCATATTTATTAATGATGCACTGTATATGTTCGCCAACCCTGATTTTCAACTGCCTTTTTGTTTTTCCCACGTAAATCAATCCACATGGACAAGTGAGCATGTAAATGACACGTGTCGTTAGGCAGTTTATGAAATTATAGATTTTGAATTGTTTATTTCCGTCAGAGCTGGCGAACATATCGTTTTTTTTCCACGTACTTACAGATGTGGCATCTGCCACAGGGGTACATACCCTTCACAGGGGGGAGGCTAGTAAGCCAATCCCGTTTCTCAGGTCTACGATATTCAGAATGTACTAAATAATCTCTCAGGTTGGTGGCTCTTCTTGCTGTGAGTAGGGGCCGATCTCCCACAATGCCTCCAAGGAGGGGGGCCTCCGCTAGTATATGCCAATGACAGCTAAGTACTCTTCTTGTCTGCTCCCATTGTGCCCCAAACTTGGTGATAATTATAATTGGGGTGCTTTTCTTGCTATCGGGTTGTTTTGGTTTTTTCTTATTACTATCGGCCAGTAGGGATGATCTATCAGTTTCAAGAGCCCTTTTCTTTGCCCTTCTGATACACATATGGGAGTAGCCACAATCGCGGAATCTCCCATACAGTTCATGTGCCTCATTTTTAAATTCCGATTCTTCTGAGCAGTTCCTCCTAGATCGGAGAAACTGCCCGACCGGAATACCCTGTATCAATGACCTGGGGTGATGGCTAGAGGCCAATGGAAGGGTGTTTGCTGCCGTCTCTTTTCTGTATGTTTTGGTAGACAATCTACCCTCTTTGACCTGTATCATGAGGTCAAACAAAGGCAGAGGCCAGGTCATGTGAATAGGTAAGTTTGATGTTCCTGTAATTATTGTTGAGTTCATTAATGAAGGAAGTCAATTCAAGGGGTGTGCCCCCCATACCATAATCACGTCATCAATGTACCTCAGCCACAGAAGACAGTGGCTGAGGTACAGAGACGAGGTGTATACGCTTTCCACCTCCCACATTCCCAAGTGTAAACATGCATAAGAAGGGGCCCAGGGGGCACCCATAGAGGTGCCTCTAATCTGTCTGTAGTTTTTTCCCAGAAATTGGAAACAGTTATTCTCCAACATAAATTGTAGAAGGTCAATGATGAATTCATTTTGTATGGCCAGCAGTGGAAACTTATCCAAAAAGTAATATACTGCCTTTAGGCCCCACTTGTGTGGAATAGACGTATAGAGCGATTCAACGTCAATTCCAACCAATATAGCTCCTGGTGGTACTGAGACTGTTTACAATTTTTGAAGTAAATCACGGGTATCCTGGACAAATGATGGAAGTTCGCAGACCAAATCCTTGATCATGGCATCCACAAATTTTCCCACCCTTTCTAGTGGGCCCTTAATAGCCGAAACAATCGGCCTCCCTGGGGGTCTGGTAATTGACTTGTGGAGCTTAGGTATCGTGTAGAAGGTAGGGATGTTATATTCCTTAACACTAAGATATTTACATTCTTTAATAGTAATAAGATGTTCTTTCAGGGCCATGTTTAATTTGAAATTAAGGGATACCACAATTTTAGGGGAAGGGTTCTCAGGTAGCCTTAGGTATGTAGTTTCATCCCGAAGAAGAGGCATGGTCTCTTCTTCATATAGGGTCTGTGATAGCAAAACATTGTTGCCCCCTTTATCACTCCCCTTTATGATGATATCTTTAGCTTCTTCAAGCTCTTTCAGAGCTTTCCTCTCTGCTTTTGTAAGGTTGTCCAGTCCCCTATATTTCCAATCTACCATGGACAGGTCCTTTTTGACCTGTTCCAAGAACAGATGGATCTGCTTATGTTTAGAAAGTGGGGGCATTTTTAAGGACTTAATGGATAATTTGGAAGGGCGGGGGCCACTTGAGACGGCACTGTTGGTTTCGGTCTCAGAATCAAACTATTGGTTTTCTTCGAGCAAAGCCACTAATGCTTCAAGGGCTTCTCTTTCTTCTTTATTATGTTCGTCTATTTCAATCATCTGTTTTTTCCCCTGTTCTAAATGCCAATACCTAAATATGACTTTTCTCAAATAGAGACTGACGTCCTTATAAACCTCAAATTCACTCATAGTGGCCGTAGGTGAAAAGGACAAACCCTTCTGTAGAAGGGATATATGGTGCTGGTTAAGAGGGAAATCCGATAAGTTATTCACTCTCCTATCTGTGTATAATCTCTCCATAGATTGGGCCCTGTCTTCATCCGTGATAGCTTCTCCACGGCCCTGATCTGAGTTCCCTTTGATTTCCTTTTGCATCTCTCTCTCTCCCTTGGTCTCTGATATTGTTCTGGGAAGGAAGTCTGCCTACATTTGGTGTTTTTAGTTGGCTCTTTCTGGGACCTTGATGACTGTCTGGAGTGGGCTTTTTTTGATCTATTTCTCCTACCCCCTCTACGGGATCTACTTCTGCCCCTAGGTATAGTTGGGTCAAAGATGTCCCCACTTTCCCAATCTGATAGGTTTTGCTTGAATTGAGTCTTCTGTGTTTTTTCAACCTCCCTTTTGAGGAGGTCATTACTTTTAATAAACATTGGATCCAATTTATATGGTTCCAGCAAATGCACACTAGTGTCTATCTCTTTCTTGATTTCCTCCAATTGTATCTGTTCCTCTTCAATAATCATATGTAATATGGCCAATCCCCGTTCCAAGCAACCTTGTCTCCAACATTCCAAGAATCGCAGTGTATGTAAATGTCCCGCTGGGATAACCTTCTCCCTTAAACCCCTTGGGATGATTTTATGCTCAACATGCGATTTTAGTGATGAAATATCCCATTTCCGGTTGAGAAATTTAATGGTAAGTTTTTTATGATTTTCTAGTAGTTTTTTTTAAAGTTTCATCACCGCCATTCTGTGTAACAGTTGGATCACAAGAAAAAGCTGACTGTATTTCAAGGTCAATGTCTTTATCTAGGAGATAGGCCATAGTAGATATGTAGTCTCAGTCAAGGATTGCTGAGGAACCCAGATTTATAAAGGATAATCACTGATATTTACTAATGTGCTCTAATCAATGCAAAAGTTTAATGCCAAGAAAATATGTATATGTGAAAGCTCACATCGCCCCTATAAAAACATATTAAAATATGAGTTGAAGTGGAGTGGAGTATGGAGTGTGTGATCCAGAATTGGTGGCCACCTGTCTCTCATCTAGACGTACAGTCTAATTTTAGATTATGTGTTGTAGGTTGGTGTGTATTTTGATATTTTTCTATTATTGTGTTTAATAAAGTTTATGTGGATAATTATTACATGAATTCTAGTATTTCACCGGTCTATCCTCTATGAAGAAATTATCTGGGCCTCCCCATTTTTATATGCTGATTAACTTTATTTCAGAGGATAACCACCCCTAGAGGCTTTTTATAAGGGTGTATACACATATATATATCCAGTTTTGTAATTTAAACCTCAGGCTGACGGTGAAAGCGGATCTCTATAGTGGATAAAGCTATTTGTTAGCCTAATTGATTAACCCCTTCAGATCCGTTCTAAACTGGATAAAGTCCTAGTTCCGTTTCTCTTGTTATTTAATTATCAAAGTACTGCAGACTGGTGCCCAGAACTGGACAGCATACTCCAGGTGAGGCTGGACCAGACACTTGTAGAGTGAGAGAATTATCGCTTTATCTCTTGAGTTAATCCCCTTTTTAATGCATGCCATTTTTCTGTGTGCTTTGTTAGCAGCAGCTTGCATGCCATTGCTGAGCCTATCATCTACTCGGACCCCCAGGTCCTTTTTCATTGATTCCCCCCAGAGGTTCTCCCCCCAATAAGTAGATTGCACTAATATTTTTGCCACCCAAATGCATTATTTTACATTTTTCCACATTAAACCTCATTTGCCATGTAGTTGCCCACCCCATTAATTTCTTCAGATCTTCTTGCAAGGTTTCAACATCCTACGGAAAAGTTATTGCCCTCCTTAGCTTAGTATCATCCACAAATACAGAGATTGAACTGTTTGCCCCATCCTCCATGTCGTTTATGAACAAATTATGAACAAATAAAATAGGATTGGTCCCAACACAGAATCCTGGGGGACCCCACTTTCCACACCTGACCATTCCGAGTGCTCCACATTCATGACTACCCTCTGAACTCGTCCTTGTAGCCAGTTTTCAATCCATGTACTCACCCTATGGTCCATGCCAATGGACCTTACTTTGTACAGTAAACGTTTATGTGGAACTGTGTCAAATGCTTTTGCAAAATCCAGATACACCACGTCTACGGGCCTTCCTTTAACTAGATGGCAGCTCATCTCCTCATAGAAGGTTAATAGATTGGTTTGGCAAGAACAATTCTTCATGAATCCATGCTGATTACTGCTAATGATACCGTTTTCAACTAAAATCTTGTATATAGTCCCTTATCATCCATTCCAGGAGCTTGCATACTATTGATGTTAGGCTAACTGGTGTGTAATTGTCAGGGATGTATTTTGTATTTTTGTATTTTTAAATATTGGTGCTACATTGGCTTTTCTCTGATCAGCTGGTACCATTCCAGTTAGTAGACTGTCAGTAAAAATTAGGAACAATGGTTTGACAATTACTTGACTGAGTTCCCTAAGCGCCCTCGGGTGCAAGCCATCTGGTTCTGGTGACTTATTAATTTTAAGTTTTCCAAATCTATCTCTAATTCTGTCCTCCGTTAGCCGTGAGGGTGCTTCCTGTGTGTCAGAAACCATGAATCAGACTGAGACAGAAGTACAGTTAAATCACACTTGTTTAATAATAATAATAAAAAGGTAAACAGAGTAAACATAGTCAAAACATAGCCAGAGTTCAGGCACCTGAATGGATAGTCAGACAAGCCAAAACTTCAGGGAGCCAGAGATGAGCGTAGTAGAACAGCAAGCAGGATCTGGAGCCAGAAGGAATGTCAGCCAAGCAAGTCTTTAACAGGAACACAGGAGAACGTCTCTGTGACCAAGAAAAAGGCAGAGATCATCTGGGCTGGACGGTTTAAGTAGGAAGGACTAATGAGCAGGATATCATCAACAGGTGAGTTACTGTGGAGAGAAAGGAGTTGGCAATTAGCCGATAGCTGAGCAGCCAGCTTTGAGAAGGGAGGGCTGACAGTACCCCCTCCTCAATGACCCCTTCCCCTCAGAGGACCACCAGGATTGAGGGGAAAACATCTATGGAAATCACGGAGGAGGACAGGGGCATGTACGTCCGAGGATGAAACCCAAGAGTGTTCCTCTGGACTGTACCCTTTCCAATGCACCAGGTACTGTATGCGCCCACAGAACCTACAGGAGTCAACAATGGTTGCAGACCAAAGGTTTTAATAAGGAGACATGAAATACATTCGAGATACACATATTAGAAGGAAGGTCTAATGAGTAAGCCATTGGGTTAATCCTGCGAAGAATATGGAAAGGCCCAATAAACCAAGGTGCAAACTTCAGAGAGGGAACACGAAGTCGGAGGTTGCGAGATGACAGCCAGACCCTGTCCCCGACCTGGTAGGAAGGCGCAGGCGGGTGTCTGCGGTCAGCATGGAGTCTGTACCTATCATTAGCATGTTGCAAAGCCTCCTGGACTTGTGTCCAAGTGGAACGAAGACCACAGAGATGCTCCTCTAACGCAGGAATACCCTGCGAAACAAATGAGTCAGGCATCATGGAAGGTTGGAAACCATAGTTCACCATACACGGGGACAATCGAGAAGCAGAATTCAAGGCTCTATTGTGATCAAACTCCGCCCACGGTAAGAGGTCTGACCAGTTGTTATGATGGTGAGAAATATAGCAATGTAGGAATTGCTCCAAGGACTGATTGGCTGGATTGGATTGATAACTGTGTTGCCCTGGAAGTTGGGTAACTCCACAATGAAATCCATAGACAGGTGGGTCCAGTGCCTCTCTCCATTGGGTATGGGTTGTAGGAGGGCCACTGGAAGGTGTCATGGAGTCTTACTCTGAGCACACATGGAGCAGGTAGCTATGAAGGCGGTTACATCAGAACGTAGACTAGGCCACCAGAATTGTTGGGAAATGGCCCAAAAGAGTTAATTCTTCCCAGGGTGGCCAGCAGCCTTGGGAGAATGGTAAGTCTGGAGCACGGCAGTATGGAGACTATCTGGAACAAAGCAGCAGTCACAAGGTTTCTCAGGAGGGGCATGGACCTGAGCGGCAAGAATTTTATCACCTAAAGGAGAAGTGAGACTGGTGCAAACCGTAGCCAGAATACGATCAGGAGGAATCACAGGAAGCGGAACAGACTCCATCTTGGAAGTGGAGGAAAATTTTCGTGAACGGGGTCAGCCCTTACATTCTCAGTACTGGGTAAGAATGAGACAATGTAATTGAAACTAGACAAGAAAAGAGCCCATTGCTCCCTTCTGGGAGAGAGGCGTTTAGCCTCAGACAAGAATGTGAGATTCTTATGGTCAGTAAGAATGAGAACCGGCACAGTGGTACCTTCGAGGGGATGTCTCCATTCTTTCAGGGCTAAAATGATTGCTAACAGCTCTCTGTCACCAATCTCATAATTGCACTCCGCAGCTGACAATTTCTTGGAAAAGTAGCCACAAGGATGCATAGCTCTCTCAGAGGTAGGACGTTGAGACAGAAGGGTGCCAACTCCAGTCTTAGAAGCATTAACCTCAAGGATAAAAGGTAACGTAGGATCAGGATTTGCCAACACAGGAGCAGAAACAAAGGCAGCCTTGAGACTCTCAAAGGCCTTAATGGACTCCAGAGACCAACTCTGTGGGTTACCGTCCTTTCTGGTCATATCAGTTGACCAGAGACGAGAAGTTACGAATAAACTTCTGATAATAGTTGGCAAAGCCAAAAAAACGCTGCAGAGGACGTAAACCCACGGATCGGGGCCACTGTAGGACTGCTGAAAGTTTTTCTGGGGCCATCAAAAACCAGCAGTGGAAATTACATTACCCAGGAATTTAACCTATTCATGGTGGAATTCGCACTTTTCCAATTTACAATACAGATTGTTTTCTCTTAGTTTTTGAAGCACACGACAGACATCTGTGTGGTGGCTCTCCAGGGACTATGAAAATATGAGGATATTGTCGAGATAAACCATCACACATAACTCCAACAAATCTCAGAGGACATCCTTAATAAATTCCTGGAAAACTGCCGGGGCGTTACAAAGGCCAAAAGGCATTACAAGGTACTCATAATGGCCTGTTCTGGTATTAAATGCAGTTTTCCACTCGTTGCCCTCCCTAATCCTCACTAGATTGTATGTCCCTCTCAAATCAAGCTTTGTGAAAACCGTTGCTCCCTTGAGGTGGTCAAATAACTCCATAATCAACGGAATCAGGTAGGCATTCTTAATCGTGATGAGACCCCTATAATCAATACAAGGTCTCAGTTCACCACTCTTCTTCTTTGCGGACGAAACCTCGAAAAAAGTGCTTCTGCAACATACCCCTCCATGGCCCTATCCTCTACGACTTACAAAGGGTAATCCCAGGCCATGAGGGGGTATGGCACCAGGTTGAAGGTCAATTGCGCAATCATACAACCGTTGTGGAGGCAAACTACCAGCTTGACCTTTGTCAAAGACATCGCTAAAATCATGGTACTCTTCTGGCAGGGAGGAGAGTGAAGAGGTGCACAGGACCTTGGCTACCTTCTGGAAGCATAACTTACTGCATTGTGGTGACCAGGAGAGAACCTCAGCACGGAGCCAATCAAAAGAGGGGTTGTGCCTCTGTAACCAAGGATAACCAATAACCAGCGGAAACTTAGGTGAGGAAACAACTTGGAATTGGATTATCTCATGGTGAAGAGCCCCTATGGCCATGGACAACGGAATAGTCTCATGAGTAGGGATGAGCTTCGAGTTCGAGTCGAACTGTTCGACTCGAACATCACATGTTCGACCGTTCGTCGAATTGCGAACGATATGGGCCGTTTGCGCCAAATTCGAGTGGCACGTCACGGCCCATAATTCACTGCAGCATCGCAGTGCATTGCTGGCTGATGATTGGCCAAGCATGCACTATGACCCGCATGCTTGGCCAATCACAGCGCCGTCTGCACAGAGAGCCAAAAAGCCAGAGCAGCTTTGGCCAATTATGGCTCATGGGGTTTAGTACACGCCCCACACCATATAAGGCCGCCTGCGTGCGCCTTGTGTAGTGTGTTGCGGTGGCGGAGAGAATTAGACAGAAAGAGAGACAGTGTCATTTGATTTAAGTTGGATAGAGTAGGCAGGCGAGTCAGTTGGCTGCACTTACAGTGTATTGTGTATATATATGCATCCCAGGTGCCAGGTGTTATATATGTATATACATATATGTATATATATATATATATATATATATATATATATATATATATATATATATATATATATATATATATATACACATATATATACACTGTATTCAGTTTAGCTAGATCCGTTCCTGTTATTCTCTTTCTAATATACTGACAGGCAGGCAGGTGTTTTTACAGTATTTACAGTTAGTGTACTGTGTTCCCTGCACAGTTGCACCTATAGCTACCTGAAGACAAGTGCTGGTGTTCTTCTGATCCTATTAATACCATAGGCAGGCAGGTTGAAGTATTTACAGTTAGTGTACTGTGTACCCTGCACAATTGCACCTATAGCTACCTGAAGACAAGTGCTGTTGTTCTTCTTCTGATCCTATTAATACCACAGGCAGGCAGATTGAAGTATTTACAGTTAGTGAACTGTGTACCCTGCACAGTTGCACCTATAGCTACATGAAGACAAGTAGTGTTGTTCTTCGTCTGATCCTATTAATACCACAGGCAGGTTGAAGTATTTACAGTTAGTGTACTGTGTACCCTGCACAGTTGCACCTATAGCTACCTGAAGACAAGTGCTGTTGTTCTTCGTCTGATCCTATTAATACCACAGGCAGGCAGGTTGAAGTATTTACAGTTAGTGTACTGTGTACCCTGCAAGACACCTGAAGACAAGTGCTGGTGTTCTTCTTCTGATCCTATTAATACCACAGGCAGGCATGTTGAAGTATTGACAGTTAGTGTACTGTGTACCCTGCACAGTTGCACTTATAGCTACCTGAAGACAAGCAGTGTTGTTCTTCGTCTGATCCTATTAATACCACAGGCAGGTTGAAGTATTTATAGTTAGTGTACTGTGTACCCTGCAGAGTTGCACCTATAGCTACCTGAAGAAAAGTGCTGTTCTTCCTCTGATCCTATTAATACCACAGGCAGGCAGCTTGAAGTATTTACAGTTAGTGTACTGTGTACCCTGCACATTTGCACTTATAGCTACCTGAAGACAAGTAGTGTTGTTCTTCGTCTGATCCTATTAATACCACAGGCAGGTTGAAGTATTTACAGTTAGTTAGTGTACTGTGTACCCTGCACAATTGCACCTATAGCTACCTGAAGACAAGTGCTGTTGTTCTTCTTCTGATCCTATTAATACCACAGGCAGGCAGATTGAAGTATTTACCGTTAGTGTACTGTGTACCCTGCACAGTTGCACCTATAGCTACCTGAAGACGAGTTCTGTTGTTCTTCTTCTGATCCTGTTAATACCACAGGCAGGCAGCTTGAAGTATTTACAGTTACTGTACTGTGTACCCTGCACAGTTGCACCTATAGCTACCTGAAGACAAGTGCTAGTGTTCTTCTTCTGATCCTATTAATACCACAGGTAGGCAGCTTGAAGAATTTACAGTTAGTGTACTGTGTACCCTGCACAGTTGCACTTATAGCTACCTGAAGACAAGTAGCGTTGTTCTTCGTCTGATCCTATTATTACCACAGGCAGGTTGAAGTATTTACAGTTAGTGTACTGTGTACCCTGCAAGACACCTGAAGACAAGTGCTGGTGTTCTTCTTCTGATCCTATTAATACCACAGGCAGGCAGGTTGAAGTATTGACAGTTAGTGTACTGTGTACCCTGCACAGTTGCACCTATAGCTACCTGAAGACAAGTGCTGGTGTTCTTCTTCTGATCCTATTAATACCACAGGCAGGCAGCTTGAAGTATTTACAGTTAGTGTACTGTGTACCCCTGCACAGTTGCACCTATAGCTACCTGAAGACAAGTGCTGTTGTTCTTCTTTTGATCCTATTAATACCACAGGCAGGCAGGTTGAAATATTTACAGTTAGTGTACTGTGTACCCTGCACAGTTGCACCTATAGCTACCTAAAGACAAGTGCTGGTGTTCTTCTTCTGATCCTATTAATACCACAGGCAGGCAGGTTGACATATTTACAGTTAGTGTACTGTGTACCTTGCACATTTGCACCTATAGCTACCTGAAGACAAGTGCTGTTGTTCTTCGTCTGATCCTATTAATACCACAGGCAGGCAGGTTGAAGTATTTACAGTTAGTGTACTGTGTACCCTGCAAGACACCTGAAGACAAGTGCTGGTGTTCTTCTTCTGATCCTATTAATACCACAGGCAGGCAGGTTGAAGTATTGACAGTTAGTGTACTGTGTACCCTGCACAGTTGCACCTATAGCCACCTGAAGACAAGTGCTGTTGTTTTTCTTCTGATCCTATTAATACCACAGGCAGGCAGCTTGAAATAATTACAGTTAGTGTACTGTGTACCCTGCACAGTTGCACCTATAGATACCTGAAGACAAGTGCTGTTGTTGTTCGTCTGATCCCATTATTACCACAGGCAGGCAAGTTGAAGTATTTAGTTAGTGTACTCTGCACAATTGCACCTATAACTATCTGAAGACAAGTGCTGGTGTTCTTCTTCTGATCCTATTAATACCAAAGGCAGGCAGCTTAAAGTATTTACAGTTAGTGTACTGTGTACCCCTGACCAGTTGCACCTATAGCTACCTGAAGACAAGTGCTGGTGTTCTTCTGATCCTATTAATTATATATATTATATATATATATATATAGCACTTACCCCTGAAGGAGCTGCTGGAATTTATATGGGCCTGTACTTTGCTTTATTTCCCCCTTTGAATACCTCAGTCCCCCGACACAACTGTGATGTAATAGTGTACAGTCAAGACAAAACCTTAAAGACAAGTTCACAGTACACAATATGTGTGCACAATATGATATACCTGTTTGTCTTTACCTTGGCCTCCAGTTGCAGGATGATGCAGAGGAAAACAACACTCACACAGTTGTACTTAAATAAGAACCTTGTTTACTGTAATTGCTTTATAGTAAGTACTACAATGGTTGTACTGTCAGACCAACATAGTCTGACAATCAACTGAACTTTATCTTACAAATATATTACACAGATATAAAGAGTCTGAAATAATTTGTGAGTAATGTATTAAAGTAAATAGGATAACCGTCAGAGTGAATTGTTCTCACTATGAGCACTATCCTATTCTATGCGCGCTTATAACTATACCAAATCAGAGATTAACTTGATAAAGTATAATGCAGTATTAGACAGCTCCCATAGTTAGTATCTCATTAACTTTAATATGGTAAAGGAACACAAGGCCTTGTATTTTTCTAAACAGTCCTTCTTTTCTTCTGTCTTCTGCTAGCAAAAATAAAGTAAATTTGTAATCCAAGGGTTAATGACTACTGATCAAAATAGGCTGAAAGATAGAAGCAAAGTTCTGGTGCCACAGCACTATAACTATCTTTGGTGTCAGTGACTCAGTACTAAATCTCTCAATGAGGTACAGGCCCAAAGCCTAATATTAACTCAATCTAATCCTCTTGGCTCCGCTTGTGGGACTATGGGTCCCAGCAACTCTGTCTTGTACAGGCGGATGTGTAAAAGTGCATCAAGAAGCTTTTTGGGCAACAGCCCTCTCACCCAACCATGACAGTGTTATCAGAAGACTCCGTTCTGATGTACTGAATTCTGTCTCCAGCCGGCACTACTGCGCTGCTCCGCTCCACACAACAAGACGCTCTGACACTCTCAGATGGCTCCGACAAGCTTCTCTGGCTCCTTCCCAGTCTTGCTCCATCATCAGCCCAGCTCACAGGTGTGTCGCAGTATCACTGCTCGGATCGCTTTTCCATGGAGGTAGGCCGCGCTGCGCTGGAGACCTCACAAAGATCCTCCCAGGCTGGCCATGCGTGTCCAAGAGACCTAAAATGGCTGATCTCAGCCCTTTTATAATCTTCCCACAATGCAGTTCAGCTCTCCCAATGTTCATGGGAGTTAATGGGCATCATGGGTAGGTCAAGTTAATGTCCAAATGTAAACAAACAAAACACTTCCATGTCAACTTCTTAAATGATGAAAAATAAAAATGCAGTCCGTTCATATTTTGGCTGCTAGATGGCGCCATATACCAACTTATTAACATTACAGCATTACATAGAATTAGAAGCAAAAATTGTCAGCGCTACATATACATACCAGTTTTGTGCAGCTACATCTCACTGCAGGCCATTAGTATGTCTGGAAGGCCAACAAGGAAAGGCAGACAGTCACAATCCAATAAAAGAGAGCAAGCAGGCTCCGTGTCTAGAGGCAACAGTGCTGGTCGTGGACATGGTACATCCCCATGAGCACGTGGCCGTGGGACACGCTTGTACTTTTTTTTAGCAGCTGACCGCGTTGAGCCGCAACATGCGGAAGGCTTGGTAGAGTGGATGACCAAGCTGTCCTCATCCTCCTCATCCTCTCTCACCCAGGCTCAGGGTACTTTGTCTGGCAAAGCAGCTGCCAACACATTCTCCTCCCTCGACTCAATGGCATCAGTCACTTCTTCCCTAGCCCCACCATGTCCTCCTGAGGAGTCCCCCGAACTGTTTGACCACAGTGTTGGGTACATGCTCCAGGAGGATGCCCAGCATTTTGAAGGCTCCGATGATGATACTCAGCTAGAGGAAGGCAGTAACGTGAGCCCAGACAGAGGGGGTGCCCAAGAAGGACAGCAATCTGGCAGTCATGTTCCCCCAGCTGCAGCATACTGCCAGCTTTGCTCCAGTGATGAGGAGGGAGGGCATGATGAGGTCACTGACTCCACGTGGGTGCCTGATAGGAGAGAGGAGGTGGAGGCACATCACCAATGAAGCAGGATGCCCTCCAGGGGCCAGCTTAAGGGCAGCACACTGACTTTATCACACCGCAGAGCTCCGCATGTGCAGGGCGCTGCTGTCTCTGCACGTTATTCCAAAAGTTCTTTGGTGTGGGCCTTTTTTGGACGAGTGCATCAGATCCCACTGCTGCTATTTGCAACATATGTCTCAAGCGTATCTCGCGTGGCCAAAAGATCACCCACTTGGGCACCACATGCTTGACCAGACATATGTTGACCTGCCATGCAGTTCATTGGCAAGCGTACCTAAAAGACCCACACCAAAGAACAAAGAAGACCTCTCCTTGCTCTTCATCAGCTGGGATCTCCAACCACACTATACCTTCAGTCCTCTGAGACCTGCACTGAGAGAAATGAAGGTGTAGAATTAGGTGTGTCACAGCCAAGTACTTGCGGGCAACCTGCTATCGGTACACTGACGTCAGATTGTACCAGGCAAGTTTCCCTGCCCCAGCTGCTGCACTGCCGAAAGAAGTTCGCTCCCAGCCATCCACATGCCCAGCGGTTAAATTGCTAGCACTTGAACTGCTGCCTCTTCAGTTGGTAGACTCTGCCCCTTCCGTGATTTTGTGATATGTGCAGTTCCTCAGTGGCAGGTTCCCAAACACCACTTTTTCTCATGGAAGGCGATTCCGGCTCTCTACCGGCATGTGGAAGGCAATGTCTTGGCCTCGCTGGACAGGGCTGTCAGCGGTAAGGTGCATATTACTGCTGACTCATGGTCCAGCAGGCATGGACAGGGACGTTGCCTATCTTTCACTGCGCATTGGGTGACTCTGCTGGCAGCTGGGAAGGATGCAGGACAAGGTGCAGTAGTGTTGGAGGTTGTTCCGTCACCACGCCTCCAAAATGCTACTACTGGTGATTCTGACACACCTCTCTCCTCCACCCCCTCCTCTTCTTCTTCCTCCATGGCCTCTTCCTGTGCTTTGTCCTTGGAACCAGCGGTGCTCTGTAGGTGTTCAAGGGGCTACGCAAGTACGCAGGCCAAAAGATGCCATGCGGTGCTTGAGGTTGTGTTTGGGGGACAGGAGCCACACTGGGGCAGAGATTCTGACAGCTTTGCAGGGGCAGGCTCATAGGTAATTGACGCCACGCCAGCTTAAGGCAGGAATGGTGGTTTGCGACAATGGCACCAACCTCCTCTCCGCCCTCTGACAGGGACAACTGACCCATGTGCCCTGTTTGGCTCACGTCCTTAACTTGGTGGTGCAGTGGTTCTTGGGCAGGTACCCAGGCTTACAGGATGTCCCGAGGCAGGCCAGGAAAGTCTGTGTGCATTTCTGCCGGTCATATAATGTCAGTGCTTGGCTGGCTGACCTCCAAAAGGAATTTAACCTGCCCAAGAACTGCCTAATCTGTGACATGCCCACCAGGTGGAACTCAACGTTGGCCATGCTGCAGCAGCTGCACAGGCAGCAGGGGCCATCAATGAGTACCTGTGTGACTATGGCACCAGGACAGGGTCAGGGGAGCTTGTTTTTTTTTCTCCACGCCAGTGGGCCATGATCAGGGATGCATGCACTGTCCTGTCACCATTTGAGGAGGCTACGAGGATGGTGAGCAGTGACAGTGCATGCATCAGTGACACTGCCCCCCTTGTCCACCTGTTGGAGCACACGCTGCGTGGAATAATGGACAGGGCACTTGAGGCAGAACAGAGGCAGGAAGAGGAGGACTTCCTTAGCTCTCAAGGCCCCCTTTATCCAGACAGTGTTCCTGCCTGCCCGCCGATCACACAGGAAGAAGATGAGGAGGAGGATTGTGTCAGCATGGAGGTGTAGCCTGGCACTCAGCATCAACAGCAGTCTTTAAGGGATCATTTACAGTCCCAAGAAACCCATAAACTTGTACATGGCTGGGAGTAGGTGGCTGCGGATCATGTTATCCTTAGTGACTCAGAGGACTCCGGACCGAATGCCTCAGCGAACCTACGCTGCATGGCCTCCCTGATCCTGCAAAGCCTGCGGAAGGATCCTCGTATTCGTGGTATCAAGGAGAGGGATCAATACTGGCTGGCAACCCTCCTTGATCCACATTACAAGGGTAAGGTTGCCGACCTTATCTTGCCGTCGCAGAGGGAGCAGAGGATAAAACATCTTCGGGAGACCTTGCAGAAAGGTCTGTGCAACGCATTCCCAGAGACTGGGAGGTTACAAACTCCTGTACCTGGACAATGTGTTGCTGAGGTTTCGGTCAGTCAAAGAAGGAGCGGTGGAGAATGTGGCCATCTGACCGATGCGTTCAGACAATTTTTTAGTCCGCAGCCCCAAGGTATGATCGGTTCCAGCAACCATCACCAGCGTCTGTTTTACATGGTGCAGGAATACCTAGGGGCAAGATCTGACTTGGACACCTTTCCCACCGAAAATCCTCTGGGTTACTGGGTGGATGGATGGATCACTGGCCAGAGCTTGCACAGTATGCAATTGAGCTACTGGCCTGTCCTGTATTCATCGTTCTTTCGGAACGCACATTCAGTGCTGCTGGAGGCTTTGTAACCGATCACAGGGTGCGCCTGTCCACCAATTTGGTCGATCGACAGATCATGTCGGTGGACAGGCGACTCGGTCAGTCTTGGATCACCACCAGCTACCAAGCACCTGATGCTGATGTAACCGAATAATTTTTTTTGAAATGTCAGATCCCTTCAAGACTGCCTATGCTGATGCTGAGTGACTATCCTGTTATGCTGAGTGACTATCCTCATCAATGATCATGCTGATAGCTTGTAAGAATAACATGTGATAAGCGGCTTGATAGAATATGTGACACCTGTACCACTTGTAAATGTAAACTCAGTCAATCTCCTGTCATGTAATGCATTTACCCTGCAGACACTGCACCTCCTGCAGGGAGCAAAACCTTTTAAGTCCCCAAAAAAAGTTAAGCGTGCGGGCGGGTCTGGGACATCGGGTGCCAATATATGTCTGAAATTAGTGGGTCCCTGGAAAAGAACACGAAGTTTGTCAGACAGCAAGGGTCCAAGAATCTGGTAATTTTTAATGACCGGCCAATGTTTTTTAATAATTCTTTTAATAGCCCAATGCTGGCTGGAGTAGGTTGTGAGGAAGGCTAGTCCAAAATCCTCTCTGTTTTCAGCCTGAGGGGGTTTTTCACCCAATAGGTCCCTACGATTCCTAGTACCTACCTCTATAATCAAGGAGTCCAGGGTTGCATTATCATAACCTATACTTAGAAATCTGGATTTCAAAGTTGAAGCCTCCCTATAGAACTCATTCAAGTCAGAACAGTTCCGCCTTAGGCGTAGAAATTGGCCCTTAGGGACAGCAGATAACCAAGAAGGATGGTGGTGGGAATCTAGTGGAATAAAACTATTCCTGTCACTTGTTTTAAAAAAAGTGGAAGTGGTAATCATGCCATTAACAATTGTGATGACTAAATCCAGAAAATGAATTTGAATCGGACTGGCTTCATAGGCAAGCACTATACCCCTATCATTATTATTGAGAAGAGATAGGAAGGTGGCCACAGAATCAGAATCGCCGTCCCATATGAACAGGACGTCGTCTATTAATCTTCTCCACATGACAAGCTGAGGTGGTCTGTCACGCAGAACCACATCTTCCTCCCACTTGGCCATGAAGAGATTGGCCATGCTCGGAGCGAATTTGGCTCCCATGGCCACTCCCTTTATTTGTAAGTAATGCGCACCATTGTGCCAAAAATGATTGTGTTCCATCGAGAAGTCCAGTAGCTCCATCACGAAATTACATTGCGTGGTGGGGATACTGGAGTCCGATAGAGAAAATGTTGCACCGCATCATACCCCAACCTGTGAGATATTGACGTGTAGAGCGATGCAACGTCAGCCGTCACTAGCGTGTATGTAGCCTTCCACTCAATTTCGCTCAGTAAATTGAGGACATGTTTAGTGTCCTTAAGAAAAGATTTCATTTTAAAACAGCAGTGGAGTTTTTTCTGTTATCTCTGCTAGGAATTTTATATTGGTTTTGTACTGTTTATTTTTAATAAACCAACCTAGTTTCTCTACACTACTGGAGTCTATTTTTCTTTTTGGCACTTATGGTTTACCCTTGCTGGATTACACTGGAAGCAAAACCTTGATTGGTATACAAGAAATACCCCTGGGATCGCATTCTTTGAATTGTTCCTTGGTGTCGCTGGTTAGCCCTTCAGGAAGGAGGTTGGAGGAACTTCCACAGAGTTCCTTGCGGGACATACCCTGAGGTCTACATATTTCTACTGAGCCTGTTTTGAACCCCCTGAATAAGGGCGGTCGCAGGCTGTCTGGTAAGGCTCCATTACTTTATCACTAGGTGGTGGGCAGCACCAGTGGTGGAACATAGGTCCAGGATTTGAACACCAATACTTTTGGGACTTTATTTTCACTTTCACCCCATTATATCAATTGTATTTTCACTTTAATATATTTTATCATGGTTGATTAATCATATACCAGCTGTTATTATGTTATTGGTAGTTATTTATTGCTGTTGGTATTCCATTTATTGATTTAACACATTTCACATTTGTGATATTTATCCAGCGCTGCACTGTTCTTTCTATATCTACCATATTAACTCCTTCCCGTTGACCGTACGCACATATGCGGCCTCGGCTTTCAGGGGTTATACCGGGATGATGCGTGCAGATGCATGCAGCTGCGGCACCGTTTTCTTCAGGGATAACAACCAATGCGGCTGAAAGCCACTCGGTTGTTATCCTGGAGGAGCGAGAGGGGACGTCCCCCCCTATCGATGCCTTCTGCTGCTCTTCCCGGGCCTCCTGTCCCACCGGGAAACCCGAGACACGATCCGGCACTTCCGCCGGTTAGAAGAGGACTGGAATGAAGCCGGAAACAGCTTCGTTCCAGTCTTCTTTTTGTAAACACGGAAGCGACATCACAACATCACTTCCGGTTTACTCGGATGAAAATGGCGCAGTTTTTAAGAAAAACAACAGTATTCAGAATCGCTGTTCTTGGCGATCTAAATACTTTGAAGTGCAAAGGGGGGTTTGGAGTCTTTTAGACCCCTGATCCCTCCATAAAGAGTACCTGTCACCACTTATTACTGTCACAAGGGATGTTTACATTCCTTCTGACAGCAATAAAAGTGGTTCAATTTTTTTTTTTTTAAAGTGACAATGTAAAAAAAAAAAAACTAAATAAAATAAATAAGAAAAAAAAATAATTTCCCCGCGAGCTCACGCAGCAAAGGAATCGCACATGTAAGTCGCGCCCGCATATGTAAACGGTGTTCAAATCACACATGTGAGGTATCGCCACGATCGTCAGAGTGAGTGCAATAATTCTAGCACTAGACCTCCTCTGTAACTCTAAACTGGTAATTGATGGTGATTTTTAGGTACCGTAGCTTGTCACCATTCCACGAGTGTGTGCAATTTCAGAGCATGACATGTTGGGTATCTATTTACTCAGCGTAACATCATCTTTCACAATTATACAAAAAATTGGGCTAACTTTACTGTTTAATTTTTTTTTAATTCATGAAAATGTATTTTCTCCTAAAAAATTGCATTTAAAAGACCGCTGCACAAATACAGTGTGACATAAAATATTGCAACGATCACCATTTTGTTCTCTAGGGTCTCTGCTAAAAAAATATATATAATGTGTGGGGGTTTTAAGTAATTTTCTAGCAAAAAATACGGATTTTAACTTGCAAGCAACAAATGTCAGAAATACTTAGTCATGAAAGGGCCACTGCTGAGGCATCATCATCAGCATTCAGACTTTACAAAGAATGCAACAAGAAATGTAAGGGTGCAATTAGGGCGGGTAAGATAGAACACGAAAGACACATAGTGGAGGAGAGCAAAAAAAATCCCAAGAAATTCTTTAAGTATATAAACAGTGGAAAAGGGAGGACAGACCATATTGGCTAAATAAAGAATAAGGAAGGAAATCTGGTTACAAAGGATGGGGAGATGGCCAAGATATTGAATTTATTCTTCTCCTCAGTCTTCACAAGGGAATCAGAGGGCTTCAGTAACCAAAACTGCAGTGTTTATCCTCATGACACATCACAGTGTCAGGGCTGGGCTCAGCCCTTCCTTCTCAAAGCTGGCCGCTCAGCTGTCGGCTAATTGCCAGCTCCTTTCTCTCCACAGTGACTTACCTGTTGATGATATCCTGCCTACTTAAGCTGTCCAGCTCAGATGATTTCTGCCTTCGCCTTGGTCACATCTCTAGAGACGCTCTCCTGTGTTTCTGTTAAAGACTTGCTTGGTTGACATTCCTTCCGGCTCCAGATCCTGGTTGCTGTTCTACTACGCTCATCTCTGGCTCCCCGACGTTTTGGCTTGTCTGATTATCCGTTCCAGTTCCTGAACTATAGTTTGACTATGTTTACTCTGTTTACCTTTTTATTATTAATATTAAACAAGTGTGATTTAACTGTACTTCTGTCTCAGTCTGATTCATGGTTTCTGACAGTAGGCGAAGGCCATGAATTCAGAAGATGCAGTCAATCCACTTGTTGGTAATATATTTTTTTTCCAGATTGGATGAGCAGGATCACAGCATGGATCAGTTTGCCATGGCGTTACAAACGCTCCTGAGTTGCACGGCTCACCTGGAATCTCCCACTGTACAACCTGTGTTGCAAGCCGTCCCTGCTGCTCCAGTCTCTATGCAGGCACCCGCCTCGAGTATTACCTCCATAAGAGGTATGTCCAGTTCCGCTACACTTCCCAAGCGATTTCGGGATGATCCAGTCCAATGCAGAGGGTTTCTCAACCAGGTTGAGATATTCTTTGAGATGCTGCCCCAGGCGTTTCACACGGACAGAAGCAAAGTAGGTTTAGTGATATCTTTTCTTTCTAAGAGAGCCTTGGCCTGGGTAAATGCTCTATGGGAGACGCAAAAACCTGTTGTCTTGAGTTACACAGAGTTTGGGGCTTTTTTTAAAAAGGGTATTTGACCTTCTCGCACGCTCCGCTTCTGCTGCCAAGTGCCTCATGTCCATCAAAAAGAGTACGAGAGCTGTTGCCGATTACGCCATTGAATTGCATACTCTGGCAGCAGAGGTTGCTTGAAATAATGAGGCCCTCGTGGCTGCTTTTTCTCATGGTCTCCCTGATACCATCAAGGATGAGATAGCAGCCCATGATAAAGTCACTAAGCTGGAGAAGTTGATCACATTTGCCATCCTCATTGACTCCAGACTCAGTGAAAGACATCCTTTTAAGGAGCGCTTGTGGAAGCGTCCTGTACATTTGTCTCCGAACTTTGTAGTACCACCCTTGCCTCCCTCACCTTCCATGCCTCCTGGTACTGAGTCAGTCTGTGAAGATGAACCCATGCACTCGGGCTTCATGCGTCTCTCTGCAGATGAGAGAACCCTTAGGAGGAGGGAGAGATTCTGCCTTTATTGTGGCCAGGCAGGTCACTTTTTGAAGTCTTGTCCTACCCGTTCAGGGAACGCCAGAACCTTGAGGTCTTGTCACGGACAGACCTTAGGTGGTGTTGTTTTGTCCCCAGTTATCCAGAAGGTTAAGCCCCTGGTTTCGGTTACCCTTTCTTGGGCTGAGTCGTCCGTCGAGATGCAGGTTCTAATTGACTCTGGGGCTGCAGGCCTGTTTATTGATGCTGCCTTTGTATCGAAGCACTCGATTGCGCTGCAGCTGTGTGACACTCCACTTGCCATTGAGACTCTTGACGGGAGACCTCTACAGCCTGCCCATGTGACCCGTTCGATTCACACCAGAACCTGCGAACGGACCGAAAATTTGCACAAACTTTAGAACCCCATTGAAGTCAATGGGACTCGAACGTTCAAAATCAAAAGTGCTAATTTTAAACGCTAATTTGCATGGTATTGTCCTTAAAAGGGGTTTGGGGACCCGGGTCCTGCCCCAGGGGACTTGTATCAATGCAAAAAAAGTTTTAAAAATGGACGTTTTTTTCAGGAGCAGTGATTTTAATGATGCTTAAAGTGAAAAAAAAGTGAAATATTCCTTTAAATATTGTATCTGGGGGGTGTCTATAGTATGCCTGTAAAGTGGCGCGTGTTTCCCGTGCTTAGAACAGTCCCTGCACAAAATGACATTTTTAAAGGAATAAAAGTCATTTAAAACTGCTTGCGGCTTTAATGTAATGTCGAGTACCGGCAATATGGATAAAAATCAGAGACAAATGGCACGGGTACCCCCCCACCCCCCAGTCCACCACGGGCCCTATATACTCTGAACAGCAGTATACAGACAGTGCAAACAAGACAGGGACTGTAGGTTTGTTGTTAAGTAGAATCTGTTTGTAATTTTGAACTGGTATATTTTTAAAGTGTAACTCCAGCCAAAAAATCTATTTTAAGCTTTTTGGAAAACATAGGGAAGGGTTATCACCCCTGTGACATTTGTTTTGCTGTCTGTGTACCTCTTCAGAAGATTTCACCTCACTTTCTGTCCCAATGACAAATGTTTTTTGACAATTTGGGGTTTTTAGTGAAACAACGATTGTTAATAAAGCATCAGTGGAGAGGAGACATGTTTTGACCATATTAACTCTTATAGGGCGTACACACGGTCGGACTTTGTTCGGACATTCCGACAACAAAATCCTAGGATCTTTTTCCGACGGATGTTGGCTCAAACTTGTTTTGCCTACACACGGTCGCACAAAGTTGTCGGAATTTCCGATCGACAACCATGCGGTCACGTACACCACGTACGACGAGAGTAGAAAAGGCCGGTTCAGAACCAAGCACGGCACCCTTTGGGCTCCTTTTGCTAATCTCGTGTTAGTAAAAGTTTGGTGAGAGACGATTCGCGCTTTTTCAGACTCGTGGCTTTCAGATCGTTTTCTGCCGTTCAGTTTGTGCTTGTGGGTTTGTATCTGCTCTTCAGTGCGTGCAGTCAGTTCGTATCAGAGTTCTCTGTGTGATCTTGCCTGCTCGTTGCTGTTTTTCAGGTCGCTCTTCACAGGCCTTGCTGTTCTTCAGTGCGTTCTGTTACTTCGTTCTGAGCAGCCGACCGTTTTCTAGCCATGTTTCGTATGGGTACTCCTCGTAGAGTTCGTGCTGTGCGGGGGCTTGGTGTTGGGGTCCTGACCTTGACACAAGTCCAGTCCATGAACAGGGTGGGGAGGAGTTCATGGACCAAGAATTGGTTGCTTCAGCGTGACCAGTTCTCTCATATGCCTTTGCTCCGTGAGATCCGTGAGAATAATCCTGATGATTTCAGGAACTTTCTCAGGATGACGGACCCCGTGTTTCACCGTTTGTTGGCTTCGCTGACCCCCTATATCAGCAGGAAGGATACCTGCATGAGGCAAGCCATCACTCCGGAGCAGAGGTTGGTCGCTACCTTGCGGTATTTGGCCACAGGGAGAAGTCTGCAGGACTTAAAGTTCTCGACAGGTATCTCCCCCCAGGCTCTGGGGTTCATTATCCCAGAGACCTGTTCTGCCATCATCCAGGTCCTGCAGAAGGAGTATATGAAGGTAAGATTTTAATCCTTTTATATCACATTTTATTGTATTGAATGTTTGATAATATATTGTATTTCTCTCCTCATTCCCTAATTACCATGATTGTATTTTGCTGGGAATGTCCCCTTTGTCCTCATGCATGCTGGATTTTTATGTAATTATTATTTTCGGTCCTTCATACATATTTGCCCTTCAATAACCTCCCCAGCATGGTGTCTCCTGCCCTATATTCACCTCATGTAGTCACTTAACAATGTATTTTATCAGCTCCATAGTAGTGCTTTACCCCAAACACCCCCTAAAATGTTTGGTAATGTTATTTTTGATTTAAATTCAGGCAGAGTGGCAGAGGCTTTTTTTTGTGGTGTCCCCAAATAATTTTTAGTAACCCTCCCTCCCCTCAACTGCTAAGTCAGCTGATCCCAATTCTCTATCCTCAATCATCTATCTGCTGACTTTGCCAAACCCATACACACTATACCCATCTCTTTAGTGCTCAGATTTATGGATGAATTCCCCAAAGCATGTAGTGCAAGGGCCTGCCTGTATACTTTTCAATGGTACTGTTTAAAGTTTTTGTAATAGCAGAATGTCCAAATGTCCTCAAATGTGTACAATGTGTATTTATATCTTTGTATTATGACACTTCTTACCTGTCCAGTGGTCTGCCAATAGTGTAACTAAGGAGGGGATGTTCCAAGTAATACCCTGTATTTTAGGCATTCATCTCTCAATGAAGTGAAGAGGGTTACCTGTCCAAGAGTTCCCCCCCTATAATGTTAGAAATGGCCCATGAGAGGGGGGGAGGGGGAATATGATAGGTGTACCTTATACTTTGGCCTTGTTAAATTCCCCTTAATAAATGCTATCTGGAGGTTGCCCCATAATGTTTGTGTATAATCTGCTTGCCGTGTTTACTGTGAAAAAATAGTAATGTTTATTGTTTTTTCTTCAACAGTTTCCTTCCACGCCACAGGAATGGCAGACTGTGGCCTCCCACTTTGCCCAGCGGTGGGACTTTCCTAACTGCGGAGGAGCAATTGATAGGAAACACGTCCACATCGTCCCACCACCCAACTCGGGGTCATACTATTATAATTACAAGGGGTTTAATAATATAGTGATGTTGGCGGTGGTGTTGGCTAATTATGACTTCTTGTATGTGGACGTGGGGAAGAATGGCTGGATGTCCGATGGTGGAGTCATCGCCCAGACGGAGTTCTACAGGCGTCTCCAGAATGGCAGCTTGGACTTGCCAACTCCAGAGGATAATGTGGAAGGTCTCCCATTTGTGTTCGTTGCTGATGAAGCGTTTGCGCTGGGGGACCACCTGATGCGGCCATTACCGATGAGGACCCTCACCCCGGAAGAGAGGGTTTTTAATTACCGGCTGGCCAGAGCCTGAAGAGTGGTGGAGAACACATTTGGAATCCTGGCCAGCCAGTTCCGACTATTTCTGACACCCATCCATATGGTGGAGTATAAACTGAACCATATAATACTGGCATGCTGTGTTCTCCATAATTTTTTAAGAAAACATTCTGCCAACTATGCTGGCTCAGTTGGGCCTGAGGCCAGAATCCTACATCCAACAACACTGACGGCGCTTGAAAGTGGCCGTCCTGGCTTGCCCTCCCTGAGTGCCCGTGATGTCCGGTTACGATACCTGGAGTTCTTTGCGGGTAGGGGGGCTATCAATATGCCAGACAATATGTGAAGCCTTTTTCAAATAAAAAAAAAAAAAAGAAATTCTTTGTGGACATTTACTGCTTGTGTTTGTTTTAGCTGACCCTGACAGAAATGTGTGGAGTCCAGAAAATGTCGTGATTGTGTAACCTTATTATACAAAGCACTGTTGGGTGTTATTTCCTAAATGCAAAAACACATTTCATTCCAAGTGCACTTGCAACTGCACTGAAACTGCACTTGTAGTGCAAAGTGGAATTGCCCTTAGGAAATAACCCCCATTTTTGCATAAAACAGCAATTACATCACCCCAAAAGTGTTGTAGCGTTGAGACAATAATCCACACATTCTTGAGTAAGCCACTTTTTTATACCTGCACAATCACATGTGCATTTACCAAAGGTTTTTAAAACAAACCAACATGTTTGTTGTATAACAATTTTTGCAGTAGCATTATCAAAAATCGAAATATCCATTTCAGATAAAACAGGCCTGTGTAAAACCAACAAGAAAGCCAAAAAACTTGAACTTACAAAGTTCACATTAGGTAAAACCTGAAGGCTATATCAGACATCAGTATTTAGGAACTGAGTTTGATATAGCGTTCAGATGGGGGGAAATCACCCCTGGAAAAGCCAAATTTGGAAGATGCACACCAATTTACGAATGTCAACATGTGCTATCTGCCATCAGGGGGGATCAAGGGACGTGTTTTGGGGGAGCAAGCCCTTCCTCACCGCGACTTTATAATTGAGGAAGGGGTTGCACCCCCAAAACGCGTCCATTGATCTCCCGTGATGGCAGATAGCACATGTTGGCACACTGTGTGCATCCTCCAAATTTGGCTTTTCAAAACATTGAAAAAAATTTTAAAAGATTGGACCACAATAAAACAAGTGATTTTGTGGGGTTTAAATTCGCCCCAAAACATCAATGATGTTATTATTTTTTTTAATCACATCATTGATTTTTTGCTGGATGTTTTGCAGTTCGGCATTACACCCCATGATCTCTCCGATCAGGATCTGGGCACTTTCAGAAGTAAAGCGTTCTCTATCCTTCACATCACGATCACCTAAAAAGAGATAAAGAACAAAAAAAAAGGTCTCAAAAATCTGCCACCATCCATCTCTTTTACCTGAGCCTGTGGTCGCAGACACTCACCTGGTGCCAATCTCCACCACATCTTCTTCTTCCTCCTGCTCTTCTTCTTGGGTTTGGGGTATTTCACCTTCTTCCATAGGTGGGGGGTCTGTGTTCTCCTGGGATGAGGGGTGTCCTCTGAGTCTTTTCTCCCCTATGTAAAACAAAAATGGTATAATTAGCACACAGATATTTCATGGCAGAACTAGAAATAGGAAACATAGCTTGGAAGTGGGGTTCAATTGTCTATTTTAGCCGAGTACCAAGATGTATATTTTTTATTGCCCTTTGTCAAGCTGCAATACTTTACCTGTTTAGTACAAGCTTCACAGATGTAGCCCCCCCTATAGTATACACTGGAGCACCTGTGTGCCCCCCCTAATAAAAATGGTGTTCTTGTGTCCCACACTAGTGCTCCAGTGTCCAGATGTGAAAACAGCTGCTCAGTGTCCTCTCCTTACACACAATCTAGTTGGCATTTCATTCTAGTAACAAACCCATCTACACAAACAAATATTTGGCATCCAAGTAGGCCCCAAAAAATGTGTGAAAATGCATATGGCCTAAACAATGGTGTTCTAGAGGCCGAAAGAAAAATGTTTGATACGAACGAATAATGGGCCCATGAACATTAAAGTTGCCCTTTTAAACGTTACAATTAATAAAAGCATATGGAGCAGAACGAACGGAATAAAGACAGAAAGAATAGGAACACAGCACAACTACTTACTTTTTTGCAGCACTCTCCGGATCTTTCGGTACTACTCTGGCTCTCTCAACTTCAGGTCCAACCACCGCTTCCTGAGCTGATCTTTAGATCTTCGTACCCCGAAATTCCTGTGAAGGCTTTTGATCACTTTAGCAATGATTTTTGCCTTTCGGATGTTGGGGTGTGAGTAAGGCCCATATTTTCCGTCTTAGTCGGACTTCCTCATGATGTCGACCATCTCCAACATCTCCCCAAAGGACATATTTGTGGTCTTAAAACGTCTCCTTCTGGATCGGGACGTGCCTGGATCCGGGCTTTCCTCCTCCTCCTCCTCGTTGCTATAATTAGCACACACCTGCTCTAAATCCGCCATCATGCTCTTCACCCACTGCGCCGAACGAAAAGGGGCGGGGAATAGACTAGAAAGAACGTCAGGGGCGGGCAGAGTTACACGCATGCGCAGTGTGTATAAAGCGTAACACGTGTGCGTATTACGTACGATCTGTGAGCGGAGGAAGGAGCATTGGACGCGCCGATCGTAAGAACGAAGGTAAGAGCCTATACTGTGCCTATACTGCTTCTAGATTGAGGCCTATATTGTAACAAGATTAGGAGAGTTTTGTCTGACATTAGGCTTTGTCTTGTGTTGTGTCTTGCAGTGAACATGGATATGCTACTCAAAGATAATGACTTCATGTCAGTATTCCTAGAGATGCTAAGGGAGCTGCCCTGTCTGTGGGAGATTAACCACCCCCATTTCAAGAACCAAGCAAAGAGGAAGGCAGCACTGGAGCAATTGTGTGAAATTGTGAAGCAGGTGATCCCCACAGCAGACATCACTTATTTAAAGATCTTCATTGGTGGCCTGAGGAGCACATATCTAAGGGAGTGCAAGAAAGTCCTGGATTCACAAAGGTCCGGAGCAGCAGATGACATCTATGTCCCCAGGATGTTGTACTACGACAGGCTGCACTTTCTGGCAGGCCAGACTGAACCCAGGCCATCCCTCTCCAGTCTTCCTTCCACGCTTCCTTCCCCCCCGGCTGAGGCTTCTGACGCCCAACCTGGGCCTTCCAGGCCGCATGTGGAGGAGCCCAGATTGAACCAGGTATAGCATTCCTCTAAATATTTCTGCTTGTCCAATCAATGATGTTAACTAGATGTTAGTTGGGAGTAGTAATTTAGGATTGTGATTGATGAAGCAAAAACTAAAACCATGTCCCTTTTTCATACACAGGGAAGTCTCAGCCAGGAGGTGGCCGGGCCGAGCCGGCTGGCTGATCTGCAGGTCCCTCCACCCCCACTGAAAAGAGAAAGTGGCAGTAGGAGGAGTACCCTAGAGGAGGCTGCTATAGGATTCTTTTGGAGGGCTACAGAGGTCCTGGGAGCACCCCACACCATGGAGGAGAACATTGCTGCCTTCATAGCATATAAAATGCAGAGGATAGAGGAGGGCCAAAAAGTCATGTGTGAGGCCCTCATATCGGAGGCTCTGGAGAAAGGTATGAGGGGCCAAATTACACCTCAGACACACATTCGCGTTGGTCCTCCTCCTCCTCCTGCAGGTCCTCCTCCTCCTCCTCCTCCCTCTACTCCAGGTCCTCCCAGTCCTCCTCCAGGTCCCCCCAGTCCTCCTCCAGGTCCCCCCAGTCCTCCTCCTCCTCCAGGTCCTACTCCTCCTCCTGCCACATCTCCAACTGCACAGCCACAGCCCGGAAGGAAGCATGGAAGGAAGACCAGACAGTGATTGCCCTGGATCCAGTATGGTCGGCCAAAAAATGCTGCCTCTTGTGGTACCACAGCCTGGGAACATAGATGTCATCTGCTGCTTTCCAGATCTCTGCGAATTCTAGACCAGACTGCTCTCCCTTACATATGGACTCCTCAGGCCACCAATTTTGATGTTGAAGAATTGATGTCTGCCGTGGGGGTCCCAGGCTTCGCTAATTTCTCCTGTTGATCCAGTGTTGCCTTCCTCTTTGTTTGGTTCTGATCCCTTAATAAAGGATTTTTGTTTTGAATTATACTCTCCTATGTGTTTTACTTAAAAAATGAGAGTTTGTTTGTGAGCATTCAGGTACATTTCAAATATACAATGTGAAATGAACAAGGGACACCAACAACAAACAATCTCCTGGAGATTAAATAATAAAAGATATCAATGGTGTTGGGGTAACTTGACACACAAAACACACACAAAAATATTCTGGAGTAAAAATAAAAATAACATTGAACAAAGATCAGCCTTGGAAAAAATCCAAACGTTAAAGAAAAAAAAAGGCTGAAAATACAAAAAAAAAAAAAGTCAGATGTGACAACTAATAACAATATATTCAGGGAATCCCACTAAAAAAACACAAATAAAAGTTTGTGAGAAGTGTGTGTGAATATGAGCAGCAAAACTACTTAATTCTTGTCACATTATAAAGAAGAAGAGAGTGCGCTGTATTAAACCATTTTGAACATTGCAGCGTGACGAAAGTGCTGTATCCATTGCGAACGCTAAGTTTACCAGAACGAGCTGTCCCGTCTCGGAATTTCTTCTGAGCATGCGTGGCACTTTGTGCGTCGGAACAGGCCACACACGGTCGGAATTGACGCGATCGGATTTTGTTGTCGGAAAATTTTATCTCCTGCTCTCCAACTTTGTGTGTCGGAAAATCCGATGGAAAATGTCCGATGGCGCCCACACACGGTCGGATTTTCCGACAACACGCTCCGATCGGACATTGTCCATCGGAAAATCCGACCGTGTGTACGGGGCATTACAGGAGAGAATTTCCCTTCCTAGGGGTAGATTTCATCTCATATCCTGTTGTCTCCTTCCGTTTGCAAGTAGGAGTCGTTTGTAAGTTGGATGTTTGAAAGTAGGGGCCTGCCCTATATACTCTGCAGAAATGTGGGCCTTAGGTGTTGGTGTTGCCACAACACTGTAAGTCCTCACAGTTACTCTTGATGGTCGCAGAAACGGGCCCTGCTGTGAAATATTAGATCAAGAATTGTAATTACATGCACCTGATGAACAGGGGCAGAAAAATTGGGCCTTTGGTGGTGGTGGTGGTGTGCCACAACACTGTAAGTCCTCACAGTTACTCTTGGTGGGTGCTGGAACGGCCTCTGCTGTGAAATATTAGATCAAGAATTGTAATTACATGTCCCTGTTGAACAGGGGCAAAAAAATTGGGCCTTAGGCACTGGTGCCACAACACTGCAACCCCTCACAGATACTCTAGTTGGAGCGCAGGAATGAGCCCTCCTGCAAAATATTGCATCAAAAATTGTAATTAGACGCCCCTGTTAAACAGGGGCTGAAAAATTGGGCCTTAGGCACTGGTGCCACAACACTGCAACCCCTCCCAGATACTCTAGTTGGAGCACAGGAATGAGCCCTCCTGCAAAATATTGCATCAAAAATTGTAATTACACGCCCCTGTTAAACAGGGGTTGAAAAATTGGGCCTTAGGCACTGGTGCTGGTGCCACAACACTGCAACCTCTCACAGATACTCTACTTGGAGCGCAGGAATGAGCCCTCCTGCAAAATATTGCATCAAAAATTGTAATTACACGCCCCTGTTAAACAGGGGCTGAAAAATTGGGCCTTAGGCACTGGTGCCACAACACTGCAACCCCTCCCAGATACTCTAGTTGGAGTGCAGGAATGAGCCCTCCTGCAAAATATTGCATCAAAAATTGTAATTACACGCCCCTGTTAAACAGGGGCTGAAAAATTGGGCCTTAGGCACTGGTGCTGGTGCCACAACACTGCAACCTCTCACAGATACTCTAGTTGGAGCGCAGGAACAAGCCCTGCTGCAAAGTATTGCATCAAAAATTGTAATTACACGCCCCTGTTAAACAGGGGCTGAAAAATTGGGCCTTAGCCACTGGTGGCGACACCCAGAACCAAAAATGCAATTTTGCCCAGAACCAAAGATGCTATTTCGCGATGGAGCTACTGGACTTCTCGATGGAACACAATCATTTTTGGCACAATGGTGCGCATTACTTACAAATAAAGGGAGTTGCCATGGGAGCCAAATTCGCACCGAGCATGGCCAATCTCTTCATGGCCAAGTGGGAGGAAGATGTGGTTCTGCAGACCACCTCAGCTTGTCATGTGGAGAAGATTTATAGACGACATCCTGTTCATATGGGACGGTGATTCTAATTCTGTGGCCACCTTCCTATCTCTTCTCAATAATAATGATAGGGGTATAGTGCTTACCTATGAAGCCAGTCCGATTCAAATTCATTTTCTGGATTTAGTCATCACAATTGTTAATGGCATGATTACCACTTCCACTTTTTTTAAAACAATCGACAGGAATAGTTTTATTCCGCTAGATTCCTGCCACCATCGTTCTTGGTTATCCGCTGTCCCTAAGGGCCAATTTCTACGCCTAAGGCGGAACTGTTCTGACTTGAATGAGTTCTATAGGGAGGCTTCAACTTTGAAATCCAGATTTCTAAATAAAGGTTATGATAATGCAACCCTGGACTCCTTGATTATAGAGGTAGGTAATAGGGCGTGGCTTACACGATGCTGCAAGTGACGTTTGCTCTCCACCGAGAATCAGGAAGTGGATAGCGGCTCCTGGACAGCTGAGCCGGTGGCTTATCTACTGCGGTGAAGTAAACGCCTTTTGATGTGCTTAGTTGATTGCAATGATAATGTACGAACCTATATTGAAGGGGGGTTTTTTATGTGTGATGTGACGGAATCTATTCTCAATAAACAGGATTATGCTATGTACCCTTTTCTTTTGTTGTTGATTTAATTTCGGTCCCTGATCATCTGAGAATCCTTCGAAGTGGTGGTTGCAGCAGTGTATGGCTTGGTTGTTTTTGTACTTGAAGGCTTAAATACTACCCAGTTCTGGTGAGTTTAACCCCCTGAGGGGAGTGTGTCATCACATGGTGGGATCTGATTGACTGGTGGAAGGTGCACACTGAGAATCAGCATTACAAACACCTGGTGGACACTGTCTGAACTACACTCTGAATCTATCACCGCTTTTTATAAAAAGGACTTTTTTTCATGTGCTGTTGGCCGCATGCATGTTTTCAACACTAGCGCTGTTTAGTGGGATATTATAGTCTTTATGTTTGATTATGCTATACCACTTTTATTATGTTCTATGTTTAAATTTTAAACAGCTGCTCTTTTATCCTTTGTCTTTTTCCGTGCCTCTTTGTACCTAACAAATTGGACGGTTATATTGTATTCATTTGTTCCAATTGTTGTTTGCGGTTGAGGCTGCATCTTGTCCTGGTGCTGAGTGGTGTGATTGAGGGCCCGCATTAACACCGTTTTGTCTAAGGTAATAGGAACCGTAGGGACCTATTGGGTGAAAAACTCCCTCAGGCTGAAAACAGAGGATTTTGGACTAGCTTTCCTCACAACCTATTCCCAGCCAGCATTGGGCTATTAAAAGAATTATTAAAAAACATTGGCCGGTCATTAAAAATGACCGGATTCTTGGACCCTTGCTGTCTGACAAATCTTGTGTTCTTTTCAAGGGAGCCACTAATTTCAGACATATATTGGCACCCAATGTCCCAGACCCGCCCACACGCTTAACTTTTTTTGGGAACTTAAAAGGTTTTTCTCCCTGCAGGAGGTGCAGTGTCTGCAGGGTAAATGCGTTACATGACAGGAGATTGACTGAGTTTACATCAAGTGGTACAGGTGTCACATATTCTATCAAGTTGCTTATCACATGTGCCACAAAATGTGTTGTGTACCTCCTAAGGTGCCCATGTGGGTTGGAATATGTGGGATGAACTATTAGGATGTTGCATGTCAGGTTGGGTGAACATATCACTAATATAAGACAAGGCTTTGACAAGCACAGTGTCTCTAGACACTATGATCTTGTGCTTAACAGGGACCCTAAGGGTACCATTTTTATAGGCATAGAAAAATATGTTCCCCATTGGCGTGGTAGTAATGGCAAGAGAGCTGTTTCTATAACCGAAATGAACTGGATCTACAAACTTGGTTCTCATGCCCCCTGTGGTTTGAATATTGAGTGGGACATCAACTGTTTTATCAATAACAGTTGATGTCCCCCTCGGCTAAGGTATACTTTATTCAAACAAATACATTTTTCTGGGTAGTGGTTCTACTACACTTGTTTTGGCTATCCCACATTTCTTATTTATATTCCTTTTGTACTTATTTATACTAGGGAATTTTTGCCCCTATTTTTACCATTTTTATCATATTTAGGTATATGCACAGTATTCTAAAAACAATCTCCCTTTTTGGGAGTAGGTGGTTTAGTTATCAATTTTTTTGCCTATGTCTACTGCAGGGTTCCACATGCTAACTTTTATATTATATATATAATTTTTTGCACCATTAGCATATGTTTTCTCTGGTAAACATTTATTTAACATGCTGTACATTTAGGGTATTTCTTTCAATCAGCCACTAGATGGCACTGGTCCTATTGATACCTCTCTAGTTTTTATAGGTATATTGTCCTGTTGGCCTCTATCTGTCAGAAAAGGTATTTTTTATGTTAATTAAGCAGGCATTTCATGCCCTGCCTCATGAGACAATTATCATGTTTATTGTGACCAATCAGTTTTTAACTTTGTTCTTAGCCAGCCAACGGGGGCGTCTCTTAGCGCGCCGTTCAGCCTTATAAGGGGCGGTTGCGTACCCCTGATGACGTCAGTTGTGACGAAACGGCCTTGGGTCACAACAGCATGCGCGATTTCATTTTAAAACGGCAGTGGAGTTTTTTCTGTTATCCCTGCTAGGAATTTTATATTGGTTTTGTACTGTTTATTTTTAATAAACCAACCTAGTTTCTCTACACTACTGGAGTCTATTTTTCTTTTTGGCACTTATGGTTTACCCTTGCTGGATTACACTGCAAGCAAAACCTTGATTGGTATAAAAGAAATACCCCTGGGATCGCATTCTTTGAATTATTTCTTGGTGTCGCTGGTTAGTCCTTCAGGAAGGAGGTTGGAGGAACTTCCACAGAGCTCCTTGCGGGACATACCCTGAGGTCTACATATTTCTACTGAGCCTGTTTTGATCCCCCTGAATAAGGGCGGTTGCAGGCTGTCTGGTAAGCCTCCATTACTTTATCATTAGGTAGTGGACAGCACCAGCAGTGGAACATAGATACAGGATTTCGTATTTGAACACCAATACTTTTGGGACTTTATTTTCACTTTCACCCCATTATATCAATTGTATTTTCACTTTAATATTTTTTATCATGGTTGATTAATCATATACCAGCTGTTATTATGTTATTGGTAGTTATTTATTGCTGTTGGTATTCCATTTATTGATTTAACACATTTCACATTTGTGATATTTATCCAGCGCTACACTGTTCTTTCTATATCTACTCTTTGTGCCCTCATATCGCGGTTATAGTGTTCAGCAGCAGGACTCCTGTCACGTTTTTTTATTTTAAGTTTTCTAATAATTTTTCACGTATTGTGTATGCACTTAGCGCAAATCTTTCCTCTTACATTAAAGAGTTAATATGCTCTTAAAGCAAACCCATCTCCACTCCGTGTTCTTTGGTCCTAAGATTCTATCCCAATTTATATATTCTAGCAAGGTTCATAGTTTAGGGAAGTTGGCTCTTTTGAAATTCAGTGTCTTTATATTCCCCTTATGTTTCCTATTTGTGTGATTTATACTGAAGCTAATTGACCTGTGATCACTGTTTCCTAAATTGCCCCTTATTTCCACATCCATGATCAGGTCTGTATTGTTGGTAATCAGTAGGTCTAGTAACGATTTGTTTCTAGTCGGTGCGTCTACCATCTGACCCATGAAATTGTCCTGCAAGACATTTAGGAGCTTGCGAGCCTTAGACGAATGCGCGGTTCCTTCCGCCCAGTCTATGTCTGGATAATTAAAATCCCCCATTATTATGACACTTCCCATTCTTGCTGCTAATTCAAATTGTGATAGGAGGTCTGTCTCCCCCTCCTCCCTCAGGTTAGGGGGCCTATAGCATACTCCCAGTATTATTTTCCCCTTAGTTTCATCCCTTTGGAGCCCTACCCATAAGGATTCTACCTCCTCCCTAGCTCCCTTAGTGATGTCATCCCTCATATTCACTTTTACATTATTATTGATATACAGGCATACCCCTCCCCCTTTTTTACCCTCTCTATCCCTGCGATAAAGGGAATACCTTGCATGGTTGCTGTTGAACCAAGTCTCTGAAACTCCCACAAAATCAAATTCCTCTTCGTACAACAGTATCTCTAGTTCTCCTATCTTGTCCGACAGGCTCCTGGCATTGGTGAACATGCCACGTAGTTTAGACCGGTCGCATACTGTCCTCTTATTGGGTGTTCCGAGATTGCAAATAGGACTTGTTACTATACTATACTATATTGAGGCCTGAAAATGCCAGGACAGTACAGATATCCCCAAAATTACCCCTTTTTGGAAAGTAGAAAGTCCAAGGTATTTAATAAGAGGCATGTCTAGTTATTTGAAGTTGTAATTTTTTGTCACAATTTTTGGGAAAATATAGAAATTAAAAAAAAGTTCACATTTTTTTTTTTTGCATGCTGTCACCAGTGCAGTACCGCGTTATCATACAATGGGTGTGGTGGTGATCAGGGACACTGGCTGATGACAGTATGTACACACTGTGACCAGAGCAATACAGTGTTACCATAGTAACACTGCACTACTCTGGGGAAGTAATCAGGTTTTTTTTTTCTACACATTATGATTGTTTATACCAGTGAATTTCCCTTGTATAAGCACCAATTTTTACTGAATGAAACTGATTTTTCAGCGTGTTTAGTTGTGATTACCTGCAATTGGTCATATCTAATCATACGGTACAGATGGGCTGTCATTGACCCTGTCTGTACCATGTGGTTACTGTGACTGATCACAGCTAGCAACACAATAGATGGCATTAACCATTAGCCGACAAGCGCACGGCGATGTATGTCGGCACAATGGCACAGCTGGGCAAATGGCGTACAGGTACATCTGTGAAAAAAAAAAAAGAAAAGAAAAGAAACTGCGCTATGATATATAAGATGCACCTATAAACAGTAAAATTAATCTTAAATTGTGTGATGGAAGAAGCAATTCTCCTGTGCAACACTAATACAGTAAATAGAAGTAAAAACAAATTCGCGCTAAACCTGTGAATTAAACAGGTGTAAACCATAAATTAATGAATGAAAAACACCAATTGTGAAACCATCCAGAATTTGATGTGAACCATAAGAAACTAAGTGAACAGATATATATGTACAATTTCTTAAAAAAATATCTCTAAGAAAACATAAATGAAAAACCATGTGAACCGTGGGATAATAAAATTATTCAATGTCCAAACAAGACGAAAGTCTATGGGGGTTATTTACGAAAGGCAAATCCACTTTGCACTGCAAGTGCACTTGCAAGTGCAGTCGCTCTAAATCTAAGGGGTACATCTGAAATTAGGGGAAGCTCTGCTGATTTTATCATCCAATCATGTGCAAGCTAAAATGCTGTTTATTTTCTTTGCATGTCCCCCTCGGATCTACAGCGACTTTACTTCCAAGTGCACTTTCAGTGCACTTTCAAGTGCACTTGCAGTGCAAAGTGGATTTTCCATTAGTAAATAACCCCCTATGTGTATATAACTTGAATAAATAACATTCACCCATGCAAAAAAACTTAATAAATAAAGTCCATCCACAAATGAAACAAATCTTCAAACGCTGATGAAAAAAGACTGTGTTGATTCCACCACCACTATAGAAAGAATCACCCCGTTAGAGGATCAGGGAAAGCATGTAGTATAGGCACAGACTGTTTCCAGAGCGCACTGAGCATGCTTACTGCTCTTCAGATTGCCTCATTGATATTCAAGCCCATGAGTGGAAAAAATCAGTGAATTTCTCTGTCATTCCTGAAAAAAAGTTAGTATTTGCAAGAACTTGACATACATTAAATACAAATAACACATATAATATACAGTATACAGCACAAATGCACATAGTACCAACACACAGATAGAACACAAAGAAGCGAACCAGCAATATTTATCAAACACCTGAGGAATATGATTATAAAATATGTTATTATGATTATTATTATATAGGATTTATATAGCGCCAACAGTTTGTGCAGCGCTTTATAAAACTAGAAAAGACGCAATATCTGGGGAAATTGTGTAAAGTGTTCTTGCCTCTACAACTGGAGTGGGCTTGAGTAAGGCCTCTTTCACACGGCCGATCTGTTCAGGTCCGCCTGTAAGTTTTTTAGGCGGACCTGAATGGACGCTCCATAGACCTCTATGGAGCGTTGGATGTCAGCGGTGACATGTCCGCTGACATCTGACCCGCTCCGATCCGAAAAAGTGTGACGGAGGAAAAACCTACTTTTCCATCCGTCTGCGGATCGGATCGGGTGACGACGGACTCTACGGTCCGTCGTCATCCGATCCCCCATAGGAGAGAGCGGCACTCTGACAGGTCCGTCGCTGCACAGTGTTCAGAGACAGACCTGTCATCTGCCTGCTCAGCGGGGATCGACGGTGCGATCCCCCGCTGAGCAGAGCGGGCTCCGTACACGGACACGTCCGTGTGAAGGAGCCCTAACTCTTCTGTGGTTGGAGTGGCTGGAGTAACTGTGAAAAGTGTTAAAAGCTTAATATTTTAAAAAGTATAAATAGTAGTAAAACAGTTGAAGTCCCATCATTAGCTGAAAGTGCTGAACATTTTTTTCAAAAATAATTTTTTTTTTTCAAAAAAAAAAAAAAATTATTTATATATATATATATATATATATATATATATATATATATATATATATATATATATATATATATATATATATATATATATTTTTTTTTTTTTTTTTTTTTTTTTCATGGGGTGGTCATAATGTTTTGACTGATCATGGGGTTGTCAGATTTTGTCACCTCCCACTCTAGTTTTGAACATTTCGCCATTCATTCCTATGGGACCAATTTCGCCGCAAAAACGATGATATTTCGTGAACCATTCGGCAAAACGTTCCACAAAGTAATAGCACACCAATCGAGAACTATCCGCACGTTTCGGTATATTACTGTCTATGTAGTGTAAAATCTGTGGGAGGAGTTAAGATGGTAAATTTGGCTATGATAAGAATAATATATATGTGAGATAACAGTAAGTGGTCTGGCTATGCAAGAACACTTAATGAAGGAAGACATTACAGTTACAACACAATATGGTACAAGAGGAATTAGAGGGCCTGCTCGAGTGCTACTCCTCAATAGGGATGAGCTTCGTGTTCGAGTCGAACCCATATTCAACTTGAACATCGTCTGCCGAATTGCGAACGATATGGGCCGTTCGCGCCAAATTCGTGTGGCGCGTCACGGCCCATAATTCACTGTGGCATCACAGTGCATTGCTGGCTGATGATTGGCCAAGCATGCACTATGACCCGCATGCTTGGCCAATCACAGCGCCGTCTGAACAGAGAGCCGTAATTGGCCAAAGCCAAGGAGGCTTTGGCCAATTATGGCTCAGGGGATTTAATACACGCCCCACACTATATAAGGCCGCCTGCACGGCGGCCCTGTGTAATGTGTTCCGGCATGCTTAGAGAGAGAGAGAGAGACGGTGTCATTTCATTTGAGTTAGCTAGATTAGGCAGGACAGAAGTTTCTTAACCTATTAACCTATTTCAGCACATGGAGTACTTATTTTACTTTTTTTTCCTATTCGGTCTACCTGCTGGAGTACCTGAGCTTTTGATCATTTGGGAAGCTAGCAGCCACCATTGAAGACATCCTTGGGAACGAGGTAGGAGGGTAGATGACCATCAGCACATACTTCTTTGTGACCTCTTATGAGATCTACTAAGCCTGTACTGACCCCCCTGAGTAAGGGCGGTCGCAGGCTTTCTGGTAAGCCTCCATTTCCCTAAACCTGGTGATGAGAAACACTTTTCATCCGGAATACCACACAGGGTTTCTCTGAACAAGCTCTCTGTATATGCAAGCAAGCTTTGATTTCCTTTGGACTTTTTTATTATTTTTGAATTATTTTTCACTTAATTGTTTAATTTTTTTAGTTTGAGTATCCTAACTTATTCCATTGTATGTAGTGTGGTTTTTTCACTTTATTTTATTTTCACTGTATTTATTTATTGTGTTTATAATTTATTCACTTTTGTCCAGCGCTGCACTCTTTTATATGTATTTACATGGAGTACTTAACTTATTTCAGCACATGGAGTGAGACTTCTGGTCTCTATACATTTGCTGTTGTAACATAGCCTGCTAGAACATTGATCTTTGTGGAAACTGCATTCATTTAATAGTTTTTTCGGTCTTTTGTTTTGGTTCCTTCTATGTTTCCTATGTGGTTGAACATATATTTATATATTTTTTCACTATTGGCCGCATAGCTAACATGATATTGTCATGGGAGTTTAACATCAACAATGGATATTTATTCATACTTTTTTGTGGTTTATCTGGCGTCTAATCCATTTCCATGTTTTTGTTTGTTTGTTTTTTACTGTTTCTTCTTTTCAGAAAGTAAAGACTTATCTGACACCAGTGTTTTGGATGCGATGCTACAAGTTTGATATTTTTGATACATTTGTAACCACTTTTTCGGGTAGTTGGACCGACCCCCTTTTTCAGATTTATATATATATTTAATTTCATGTTTAATGTACATACACTTTGATCCTATGTTTAATATGCTTGTGCTTTGATCTCATGAAAATGTATGTATATTTCATCTAAACTGCTTATGCACATTTGCTGTTTTAGGGTTGCGAGAGTGCTTTTGAGTGCTTATGTACATTATGTCGGGACCGCGCTGTCACACATCTATGCATGTTTTATTCAGGTTTACGTACATACATATACCTTTTTTGTGTATTTTTTTTGTGCATTTTTTGTTTTCGCAAATGTGTGAGCAGAGTACCCTGTGGTTATACGACTTTATGGTTTAACACTTTTTGGCACTCCCAACTACTCAAATTTCCATTGTTGCGGCTTCACCTGCCGTGGAGGGTTTTAGCATCCAATACCTACCTTTTAGTTCATGCTGATTAATATTGGTATGATAGTTTTTTCTACTCATATTTTTCTTTATGCATTTTGGTTTGGTCAACAATGGATGTTTTCTCTCTTTTTTGCAGGTGTAGGTTTTTATAATGGGATCATTATTGTTTTAATTACATAGAGAGGGTGGGTTTTCTATGCAGCGCGGTGATTGGTTGTTCTACAGGCGTGCATACCCCGCCCTCCCTCTTTTACTTTTTTACTTTTCTATATATACCACACTATTACTATCCCTCTCTAGCTACGAATAAGCATCCAAATGATGTGAAACGCGTTAGCAGTCTACCACCCTGTACGTCTCTGCTATTGACTGTATTGTTGGATTTTATTGAAATAAAGATGTCCTTATCCCAGAGTGCGGCTATCCAGGATTTCTTTCTACCTCACTGAGGGAACACAGAGTCGGAGGTTACCAGATGACAGCAAGACCCTGTCCTTAACTTGGTAGGAAGGCGCAGGTAGGCGTTGGCTGTACCTATCACTGGCACATCGCAAGAACTCTTGGACTTGCATCCAAATGGAACGGAGATCACAGAGATGCTCCTCTAATGCAGAAATTCTTTGAGGAACAAATGAGTCAGTCAACATGGATGGTTGGAAACCGTAATTCGCCATAAACGGAGACAATCGGGAAGCGGCATTGACTATTTTGAGCAAACTCCGCCCAAGGTAAGAGGTCTGACCAGTTGTTGGTCAGAAATATAGCAGCGCAGGAACTGCTCCAAGGCCTGGTTGGCTCATTCTGCTGCCCCATTGGACTGCGGGTGATACGTTGAGGAGAAGGAAAGCTGAATTCCTAACTGTGCGCAAAAGGCTCGCCAAAACCTGGAGACAAACTGACAACCCCTGTCTGAGATGATAACCTTGGGTAGCCCATGTAACCGAAAGATCTCCCAAGCGAAAATGGATGTCAGTTCTTTGGATGCAGGCAACTTCTTACAGTGCCTTGAAAAAGTATTCATACACCTTGAAATTTTCTAAAATTTGTCATGTTACAACCAAAAAACCTAAATGTATTTTATTCGGATTTTTTGTGATAGACCAACATAAAGTGGCACATAATTGTGAAGTGGAAGGAAAATGATAAAATGGTTTTCCAAATTTTTTACAAATAAATATCTGAAAAGTGTGGCGTGCATTTGTATTCAGCCCCCCGAGTCAATACTTTGTAGAACCACCTTTCGCTGCAATTACAGCTGCAAGTATTTTGGGGTATGTCTCTACCAGCTTTGCACATCTAGAGAGTGACATTTTTGCCCGTTCTTCTTTGCAAAATAGCTCAAGCTCAGTCAGATTGGATGGAGAGCATCTATGAACAGCAATTTTCTAGTCTTGCCACAGATTCTTAATTGGACTTAGGTCTGGACTTTAACTGGGTCATTCTAACACATTAATATGCTTTAATCTAAACCATTCCATTGTAGCTATGGCTGTATGTTTAGGGTTGTTGTCCTGCTGGAAGGTGAACCTCCACCCCAGTCTCAAGTCTTTTGCAAACTCTAACAGGCTTTCTTCTAAGACTTCTTTATTTGGCTCCATCCATCCTCCCATCAATTCTGACCATCTTCCCTATCCCTGCTGAAGAAACGCATCTCCACAACATGATGCTGCTACCACCATGTTTCACGGTGGGGATGGTGTGTTCAGGGTGATGTGCAGTGTTAGTTTTTGGTCCCATCTGACTAAAACACCTTCTTCCACATGTTTGCTGTGTCCCCCACGTGGCTTCTCACAAACTGCAAACAGGACTTCTTATGGCTTTCTTTCAACAATGGATTTCTTCTTGCCACCCTCCCTAAAGGCCTAATTTGGGGAGTGCGTGACTAATAGTTGTCCTGTTGACAGATTCTCCCACCTGAGCTGTGGATCTCAGCAGCTCCTCCAGAGTTTCCATGGGCCTCTTGGCTGCTTCTCTGATTAATACTCTCCTTGCCCGGCCTGTTCGTTTAGGTGGACAGCCATGTCTTGGTAGCTTTGCAGTTGTGCCATACTCTTTCCATCTTTGGGTGAACAGTGCTCCATGAGATGTTCAAAGCTTGGGATATTTTGTTTATAACTTAACCCTGCTTTAAACTTCTCCACAACTTTATCCGTGACCTGTCTGGTGTGTTTGTTGGCCTTCATGATGCTGTTTGTTCACTAAGGTTCTCTAACAAATCTTTGAGGGCTTCACAGAACAGCTGCATTTATGCTGAGATTAAATTACACACAGGTGCACTCTATTTACTAATTAGGTGACTTCTGAAGGCAATTGGTTCCACTAGATTTTAGTCAGGGGTATCAGAATAAAGGGGGCTGAATACAAATGCACACCACACTTTTCAGATATTTATTTGTAAAAAAAATTTAAAACCATTTCTCATTTGCCTTCTACTTCACAATTATGTGCCGCTTTGTGTTGGTCTATCACAGTGATGGCGAACCTTGGCACTCCAGATGTTTTGGAACTACATTTCCCATGATGCTCAACTACACTGCAGAGTGCATGAACATCATGGGAAATGTAGTTCCAAAAAATCTGGGGTGCCAAGGCTCGCCATCACTGGTCTATCACATAAAATCCCAATAAAATACATTTACGTTTTTGTTTGTAACATGACAGTATGTCAAGTATGTGAATACTTTTTCAAGGCACTGTAAGTGGAATACAATGGGACATCTTTGAGAACCGGTTAAGCACTATACGAATAACTGTGTTGCCCTGGGAGTTGGTTAACTCCACAATGAAATCCATAGACAATTGGGTCCAATTGTGTATGGATGGTAGGAGGCCAACTGGAAGGTTTCGTGGTGTTTTGCTCACTGTAATTGAAGCTTGACAGAAAAAGAGCCCATCGTGCTCTTCTGGGAGATAAGCGTTTAGCCTCAGACAAGAACGTGAGATTCTTATGGTCAGTGATAATAAGGACACAGTGGTAGCCTGAAGGAGATGCCTCCATTCTTTAAGAGCTAAAATAATAGCTAGCAATTCTTTGTCCCAAATCTCGTAATTGCATTCTGCCGAAGACAATTTCTTAGAAAAGTAGCCACAAGGATGCATAGCGCTCTCAGATCTAGGACGTTGAGACAGAGGGTGCCTACTCCAGTCTCAGATGCATCAACCTCAAGAATGCAGGGTAACATAGTATCAGGATGTGTCAGTACAGGAGCTGAAACGAAGGCAGCCTTAAGGAAAACTCAAATTCTGTGGGTTGCCATCTTTCCTGGTCATGTCAGTCAGGGGTTTGACCAGAGATGAGAAATTATGAATATATTCCTGATTATAATTGGCAAAGCCAAGAAAACTTTGTAGCGGATGTATACCTACGGGTCGAGGCCACTGTAGAACTACAAATAGTTTCTCTGGATCCATCGAAAAAGCGACAGTAAAAATCACATAAACCACAATCACATAAACTAGGAATTTAACTTGTTCACGATGGAACTTGCACTTCCAACTTACAATACAGGTTATTGTCTCTCAACCTTTGCAGCACACGGGAGACGTCTGTGTGGTGGCTCTCTAGGGATTTTGAATATATGAGAATATCGTTGAAATAAACCACCACATATTGTTGCTATATATCTCGGAGGACATAGTTGATGAATTCCTGAAAAACTGCAGGAGCGTTGCAGAGACAAAACGGCATTATGAGGTATTCGTAATGTCCGGTCCTGGTGTTAAACTCAGTTTTCCATTCGTCGCCCTCCTTAATCCGCACGAGATTGTATACCCACTCTTAAATCGAGCTTTGTGAAAACCATTGCTCCCATGAGGCGGTCAAATAATTCTGAAATGAATGGAATCGGCTAAGCGTTCTTAATTGTTATGCGATTAAGACCCCTATAGTCGATACAAGGTCTCAGTTTACCACTCTTCTTTTTCACAAAGAAGAAGCCAGCACTGGCAGGAGACGAGGATTTGCAGATGAACCCTCGAGAGTGAATCGGCAACATAGTCCTCCATGGCTTTTACCCTGCGAGACAGACAGAGTAGACCCGGCCACGAGGGGGCATGGCACGAGGTTGAAGGTCAATTGCGCAATCATACGACCAGTATGGAGGCAAAATACTGGCTTGACCTTTGTCAAAGACATCACTAAATTTGCGGTACTCCTCTGGCAAAGAGGAGAGGAAAGACATGCACAGGACCTTAACAACATTCTGAAAACATGTTTTGCTGCATTGTGGCAACCAGCAAAGAACCTCAGCATGCTGCCAATCAAAAGAGGGATTGTGCCTCTGTAACCAAAGATAACCAATGACCATCAGGTAATGAGGTGAGGAAATGACTTGAAATTGGATTATCTCATTGTGTAGCGCCCCTACTACCATGGTTAACAGAGCAGTCTTATGAGTCACATGAGCAGGCTGTAAAGGTTTCCCATCAATAGCCTCAATGGCAAGTGGAGTAGCATGAAGCTGCAGGGGAATCGAGTGCTTAGACACAAAGACACTATCAACAAGCCCGCAGCCCCAGAGTCGATTACAGCTTGTGCATTGATGGACGATTCAGACCAAGAAAGGGGGAACCAGAACTAGAGGCTTGTCATTCAGGATAGCTGGGGACGCAACAATTCCACTTAAGGTCTGTCTCCTACTGGACCTCAAGGTGCGGGCGTTTCCTGGACGGGTAGGACAAGACTTCAAAAAGTGACCTGCCTGGCCACAATAAAGGCACAATCTCTCCCTCCTCCTAAAGGCCCTCTCCTCTGCAGAGAGACGTGTGAATCCCAACTGCATTGGTTCTACTTCACTGGATGGACTTGGTACCAGGAGGTGAGGGAGGCAAGGGTGGGGATGCAAAGCTCGGAGCCAAGGGAACAGGTGGCTTCCACAAGCACTGCTTAAAGGAAGGTCTCTCTCGGAGTCTGGAGTCAATGAGAATGGCAAACATGATTACCTTCTCCAGATCTGTAGTTATGTCTCGGGCTGCTATCTCATCTTTGATGTTACCTGAGACCATGAGAAAAAGCAGCCACGAGGGCCTCATTATTCCAAATGACCTCTGCTGCCAGAGTACAGAATTCAATGGTGTAATTGGTAACAGTTCTCGTACTTTGTTTGATGGACATGAGGCTCTTGGCAGCAGAAATGGAGCAAGCGGGAACATCAAATGCCCTTTTAACCACTTCAAGACCGCCGCGCGACAATGTACGTCCAAACTTTGAACGGGGATTCGCCGCGAGATCACTTTTATCGGTGGCGGGAGAGGGCCCCCCTCCTGCCGCGATCTGGTGCCCTCCGCCGCTTACCGGAGCCGTCGGTAGCGGCGGAGACGATCGCGTCCTATCCTGTGGTGTGTCTGGAGACGAGTGAGGCTATGATGGCCCTCACTCGTCTCCATGACACTGCTGGGCGGAAGCGACATCAAAACGTCACTTCCGTCCATGCCTCTTAAAGGCACATTTTTTCAAATGTCATTTTTCTAAATGACTTTTTTTTTATTGCATTTTAGTGTAAATATGAGATCTGAGGTCTTTTTGACCCCAGATCTCATATTTAAGAGGTCCTGCCATGCTTTTTTCTATTACAAGGGATGTTTACATTCCTTGTAATAGGAATAAAAGTGACACCATTTTTTTTTAAAACAGTGTAAAAATAAATAAAATATTGTAAAATAAATAATTGAAAATTTTTTTTTTTAAAACCCCCCTGTCCCGACGAGCTCGCGCGCAGAAGCGAATGCATAGGCGAGTAGGGCCCGCATATGAAAACGGTGGTCAAACCACACATGTGAGGTGTCACCGCGACCGGTAGAGCGAGAGCAATAATTCTAGCCCCAGACCTCCTCTGTACCGCAAAATATGCAACTGTAGAATTTTTTAAACGTTGCCTATGGAGATTTTTGAGGGTAAAAGTTTGACGCCATTCCACGAGCGGGCGCAATTTTCAAGCGTGACATGTTGGGTATCAATTTACTTGGCATAACATTATATTTCACAATATAAAAAAAAATTGGGCTAACTTTACTGTTGTCTTATTTTTTTATTCAAAAAAGTGAATTATTTCCAAAAAAAGTGCGCTTTTAAGACCGCTGCGTAAATACGGTGCAAAAAAAAGTATTGCAATGACCACCATTTTATTCTCTAGGGTGTTAGAAGAAAAACCATATATAATGTTTGGGGGTTCTAAGTAATTTTCTACCAGAAAAATCTGTTTTAAACATGTAAACACCTAAAATCCAAAACGAGGCTGGTCCTTAAGTGGTTAAAGGACGCCACAAACTCAGGGTAACTCAGGACAATGGGTTTTTGCATCTCCCATACAGGGTTTGACCAGGCCAAGGCTCTATCAGAAAGCAAAGAAATAATGAAGCCTACTTTGCTTCTGTCTGTGGGGGAACGCCTGGGGCAACATCTCAAAGTATATCCCAACCTGGTTGGTAAACCCTCTGCATTGAACTGATTCGCCCCCAAATGGCTGGGAAAGTGGAGCGGAACCAGACATACCTCTTAAAGAGATAATATTCCAGGTGGGTGCCTGCACAAAGACTGGAGCAGCAGCAGGGATGGCCTACAACACTGGTTGAACCAGAACAGTCACAGTGGGAGGATCCAGGTGAGCAGTGCGAGTCAGGAGCATCTGTAACACTATGGCAAACTGATCCATGCGGTGGTCCTGCTTACTCAAAATGGAAAAAATATTACTACTCAGTGGATTGCCTGCATCTTCTGAATTCATGGCCTTCGCCTACTGTCAGGAACCATGAATCAGACTGAGAAAGAAATGCAGTAAAAATCACACCTTTTAATATAATGGTAAAAATGGTACAGATCAGCAAACGTAGTCAAAACATAAACCAGGGATCGGTAATCAAAACGCGTATTCAGACAGGCCAGTAATCAGGAAACCAGAGATCAGCGTAGTCGGAGGCAGAGGAACAGGAGCCGGAAGAGACATCAGCCGGGAAAAGTCTTTCACAGGAACACAGCAATGTATATCTCCAAATAAGTTGACAATTATCCGGCAGCTGAGCAGCCTGAGAACAGAGAAGGAAGTTGCTAGGAGCCTAGCCCTGATACCTTACCTGTTAAATGGGTGCAGAAAAATTGATCTTTGAGTGTTGGTGGTGCCTTATCACTGTAAACCTATAGAGGCGCTCGTGATGAAAGCAAGAATTGGCCTTGCTGTCAAAAATTGCAATGATGTGCACCTGTCAAACAGGTGCGTAAAAATTGGTCCTTGGATTTTAATTGTGCCCATGAAACCTACACCAAAAAATTTCTTCCAGATGAAATCAACACCCACAAAGCTAGGCAGCCTAGACAGTCTTTCAGAGATTCAAGATCCAGAAAGCACTTAATCAGCCACATCGGCATCAGGGGCTTGATAGCTGCTGCTAATCCAGGACTGATTCATTTTGATAAATGTCAGCCGGTCCATGGAGTCTGTGGAAAGATGTGCTCTCTTATCTGTCAAAAAACCTCCGGTGGCACTGAATGCCTGTTTAGAAAGCACACTGGATGCAGGGCAGCCCAGCAGGTCTATTGCATACTGGGCAAGTTCTCACCCAGTAACCCAGTGGATTGTCAACTGGAAAGCTCTCCATATCTGTTTTTGCCCCTAGATAATCTCCCACCATATGACAAAGAGGCTGCCAATGGGATTTGGAAGCTGACAACCCTTGGCGCCGAGAACTAAAAAAGTTTTATAATGCATCACTGAGGCGGCCCCCTTATCCACCGCTTATCTCTTGACCATCAGAAGCCTCAAAACAACTTTTTTCACCAGACTGTAACCTACCAGAGTCGGGAAAAGAGTTACATAAACTCCTCTGTAAGGTGTCCTCAAGAGATTTCATCTTCTCTTTGTGAGATGAGTTCTGAGGCTTTCCTCTTGTAACGGTGGTCAAGGAGGGTTGTGAACCAATAGTGATCCTTTTCCTTGATGCCACGTATTCTTGGGTCCTTTCGCAGGCTTTGAAGAATGAGGGAGCCCATGCACTGCAAGTTTACGGAGGCATGAGAAGCAGACTCTTTGGGGTCACTGAGGGTTATAGTATCTGGAACTGCCTCCTCCCAGCCATGTACTACTCCCAATGGTTCTGGGGATGGAAAACCATCTATTAAGGGTTGACGTATGTCTTGCTCTGCTTCAATGCCTCAAAGCTGCCAGAATCCTCCTCCCTCTCTTCTTATGTGTTCTGTGGCGTAGGAAGAATGGTGTCTGCATAAAGCGGGCCTTGAAAGGAAAGGAAGTCCTCCTCTTCCTCTCGCTGCTCTGCCTCTAGTGCCCTGTCCATAATGCCACGCAGAGTCTGCTCCAGCAGGAACACAATAGGGATTGTGAGTTCAGTCCTACCTGGTGGGTATGTCAAAAATCAGGCTGTTTATGGGCAGGTGGAATTCCCACTGAATTTCAGCCAACCGAGCACTGGCTGTGTATGACCGCCTAAAATGGCTACAGACTCCTCAGGCCTGCTTTTGCAGATCTTCCAACCCTGGGTACCTCTTTAAAAAACGCTGCACCACCAAATTGAGGACATGTGCCAGGCATAGAAGAGGAAGATCGGGGCCACTCTGTGCAAAACCCTGCACAGAGCAGGTAAGTATGACATGTTTGTTATTTTACAAAAAAAAAAACCAATCCTTTACAATCACTTTAACAATGAGAAATTCAGTTTTGAGATAATACCGAGTTTGGACATGGATAATATAATATACATTGCACATTGTACAGTATGTTATAGAGAAGAAATATGTATACTACTGATCTTAGCTAATACGCAAGATAATATGTGGGACTTTATTTTAGGTAAACTAGGACCTGCTCGCCTATATGTGCTATCACAATATGTCACTGGATTAGTAAGATTACTCCTATCTTGTAAGATATTTGGACTTGTGTTTGCTGCCACTGATTGTAATCATAGAATTATTTCACTTATTTGTATAATGACTAGGAAGTCCCTAGTCATTATACAAATAAGTGCAATAATCAGCCCCCCCCCCCCAGCCCATAAGACTGGCACTACACTAAAAGTGTAGCATAAGCAGACGGTGATTCTTTTCATGCCGGAGCAGGCTGTTTTTTTTGTGCGGGGGCGGCTTTTTTGCTGCCCCCTGCAAAGTGCCACCCTAGGCCTAGGCCTTGTTGGCCTAGGCCAAGATACAGCATTGCCTACAGTTGCACCCGAGATATTCTACAGAGCCTTTTTATAAATAAATTATGTACGGTTTTTATTATATTGTTAAATTGAATAAAATCCAATTTTTACTTATTACCTGCTTTCCATGCGTCTGTATGGTACCATTAAAGTCCACTATGGCCTCAACAAAAAACATTTCTGTGAACGAAATATATCGTCCCTGACCATGCTTGCTGGACCACATGTCAGCAGTAATGTGGACCTTGCGGCTGACTTCCTTGCCCAACGATGCCACAACATTGCCTTCCACATGATGGTTGAGAGCTGGAGTAGCCTTACGTGAAAAGAAATAGCGACTGGGAACCTGCCATTGTGGTACAGCACATTCTACAATTTCACGGAAGGGGGCGTAATCCACCGGGCGGAAAGGCAGGAGTTGACAAGCTTGAATTTAGACACTGGGCATGTGGGTGACAGTGACTATTTTTTTTTTTTTTTGCTGCAGCAGATAGGGCAGAGAAATTTGCCTGCTATAGTCTACAGCTGGTGATGTACTACTGGCTGAAGTGCTGCAAGGACCTGGGACACCCTGCGCTATACCATCATCTCTGCCAATGGAGGCTGCGAGAGGGCATGAGGTATAGTGGGGGTAGATCTGAAAGGTGAGGAGTGAGGAGCAGAATTGCATCCTTTTTGTGTGGCTTTTAGGTGCTCCTGCCAACAGGCTGAGTAGTGGGAGGTTAAATGCTTTGTCATGCATGTGGTACCCAAATGGCTGGTGTATTTGCCACGCTTTACATAGTTAGTCAAGTTAAAAAAAAAGACAAAAGTCCATCTAGTTCAACCGTAAAAAAATATATATAAGTAAAAAAAAATATATCATACAATCACATATACCCACAGTTGATCCAGAGGAAGGTGAAAAACCCCCCAGAAAAGCAGAATCCAATTTGCTACAGTAAGGGAAAAAATTCCTTCCTGATCCCAGAGAGGCAATCAGATTTTCCATGGATTAACTTTACCTATAAATGTTAGTACCCATTTATATTATGTACATTTAGGAAAGAATCCAGGCCTTTCTTAAAGCAATCTACTGAGCTGGCCAGAAACACCTCTGGAGGGAGTCTATTCCACATTTTCACAGCTCTTACTGTGAAGAAACCTTTCTGTATTTGGAGATGAAATCTCTTTTCCTCTAGACGTAAAGAGTGCCCCCTTGTCCTCAGTGTTAACTGTAAAGTGAATAATGCAACACTAAGTTCACTATATGGACCCCTTATATATTTATACATAGTGTTCATATCCCCCCTTAACCCCCACTTCTCAAGAGTGAATAAATTCAGTTCCTCTAATCTTTCCTCATACCTGAGCTCCTCCATGTCTCTTATCAGTTTGGATGCCCTTCTCTGCACTCTCTCCAGTTCCCCAATATCCTTTTTGAGAACTGGTGCCCAAAACTGAACTGCATATTCCAGATGAGGTCTTACTAATGATTTGTACAGGGGCAAAATTATATCTCTCTCTGGAGTCCATACCTCTCTTAATACAAGAAAGGACCTTGCTCACTTTGGAATCCGCAGCTTGGCATTGCATGCCATTATTGAGCTTATGATCTATCAAAACCCCCAGATCTTTCTCCACCATTAATTCCTCCAGTTGGACTCCCCCTAGTATGCATGATGCATGCATATTCTTAGACCCCAAGTGCATAACTTTACATTTATCAACATTAAACCTCAGCTGCCACATCAGTTGCCCAATTAGACAGTGCATTGAGGTCGGCTTGTAAATTGGAGACATCCTGTAAGTACATTATTCCACTGCATAGCTTAGTGTCATATGCATAGACAGAAATGTTACTTTTAATCCCAGACCCAATATCATTTATAAAGATATTAAAAAGTAAGGGTTCCAGCACTGAACCTTGGGGTACACCACTGATAACCTTAGACCATTCAGAGTAAGAATCATTAACCACTACTCTCTGAATTCTGTCTTTTAGCCAGTTTTCTATCCATTTACAAACTGATATTTCCAAGCCTGTAGACTTTATCTTACACATGAGCCGTGTGTGGGGAACTGTGTCAAACACTTTTGCAAAATCCAAGTATAACACGTCCACCACCATCCCTCTGTCCAAGGTTTTACTTACCTCCTTATAAAAATAAATCAGGTTTGTTTGACAACTTCTGTCTTTCATGAATCAATGCCGTCTGTTGCTTAAAATATTTTTTTCCAGCAAGAACTCGTCTATGTGGTCTTTTCTTAAACTCTCCAGTATCTTCCCGACTATAGAAGTTAAACTAACAGGTCTATAGTTACTTGGTAAAGACTTTGTTCCCTTTTTAAATATATGCACCACATTGGCCCTATGCCAATCCACTATTCCCGTCATTAATGAGTCCCTAAAAATTATATACAATGGCTTTGAAATTACAGAGCACAATTCTTTTAGGATCCGTGGGTGGATGCCATCTGGTCCAGATGCTTTATCCACCTTTATTCTGTCTAAATATTTCTGGACCATATCCCTTTGAGCCATTGTGGATCGTTTGGGGCTGTGTCACCCCCATTATGGACATGAGCTCCCCCATGCTCCTTTGTATACACAGAGTTGAAAAAAATATTTAATGCATTTGCCTTCTCTTTATCCCCAGTCACCCACTCTAGATTATTTTGTAAAGGGCCTACATGCTCAGACCTGACCTTTTTACTATTAATATACTTATAATATATTTGAGGATTTTTTGGGGGTTTGTCCTACTATCTTTTGCAATCTGACGTTCGTTTTGAGTTTTTGTGTCCTTGATTTCCTTTTTACATATTCTGTTATAATCTTTGTAACATTTAAACGACACTAGTGTTCCTTCATTTTTATATTTTTCAAAAGCTCTTTTCTTATTGTTTATAGCTTTTTTATCTTTGGCCGTGAGCCACACAGGTTTTATTTTTATCCTTTTAAACTTATTGCCCATGGGAATATACTTTGCAGTGAGTTCACAAACAGTCACTTTGAAGAATTCCCATTTCTGTTCTGTGCCCATTGATGCTAATATTCCCTCCGAGTCCAAGTGGAGAGCAGCCCTCATCCTTGGAAAATTTGCTCTCTTGAAGTTAAGTGTTTTTATCTTTCCCGTATGTGTTTTTTGCTTACAGCTAACATAAAATTAAATCATGTTATGGTCACTGCTACCAAGATGTTCCTTTTATATGAACATTAGTAATAAGCTCTACATGGTTTGAGATTACCAGGTCCAACAGAGCATCATTCCTAGTTGGGGCCTCAATAAACTGGACCATAAAATTGTCCTGTAATAGGCAGGTCGTTGCTAGGTGTCAAAAAGACCAGGGGCTTCAGCCCGAAGGCGGCACCGTGGGGGGATCCGGGGTGGTCGTGTTGCGGGTGTTTTTGGCTTGGCGATGGGGTTGTGTGGCGTGGGTAAGCTAACTTGCTGGTTGCTGCCTGGCTTACCAGTGCTGCCCATCAATGATGGGCACTAAACTCACCTACCTGACACACTGACCTCACCTACCAGACATACATACACTGACGGACAGTAGAGACATACATACACTGACCTCACCTTACCTACCTGACATACATACACTACATTGACATGGCTAACTGACATACACTGACCTCACCTACGATGAGTATTATATAAACCTATGTTTAAGTCAGTAGTAATCTTATGCAGGGAGCAGAATAGGGTCTATGCATGGGCATTGCGCAAACACACCCAGTTTGTGCAAAGCACACACCAAAACAGGCAAAGGTTAAATTACACAGATGTGCAAAATTCAAAAAGAATATTCAAAATTCAAAAAGAAGAAAGTCCACCATTATTAACCAATGTGTGCAACAAATTAGTTTTCAAAAATTCAAAATTAGCGTTCAAAAAATATATATAGCTTCTGGGTGGGTAGATCTTCTAGGCATATCTTCCTTGGGTACAGCAAAGCATCAAACAGCAGCATTCAATTGCCATCACCAGCCACACAGCCTACTCACCAGATGGAGGTGTCAAATGCGCTTTAGGGTTAACCAACAAGGCTTCTCCCGATCACGACCAGGTGCAGATGCTGGAGCTCAGGCGCTGGAACTCAGGCGTCTTGATCAGCGGTAGATAACTTGGATGCATGCGACCGGACTTCCCAGATTCCCAGGGTAGGTCACAAAGACCGTGAATGTTTGAAATCGGGGAGAGATAAATAAGAAACTCCCATAGTGAAGTAAGCCAAAATATTTATTTAAGCTAAAAACGGCTTAAAACCACATTCCCCACATTAGGGTACATGCGGGCAAAATTCAAACAGTAAAAAGCAGGAAATAAAAAAACGAGCGGAAATGGCGTATCACGTTCGTTTACGCCCGACCGGTTTCGTCAGAGACGTCATCAGGGATCGTACGGACAGGCACGCCACCTCCTTAAATATACATCTCTATTAGAGGCATCCAATCCGGTAACATCTCCTCTAATGGGGAATTACTCAGAAAATAACTGCCATCTTGTGGCCAAAAAGTAAAATGCAGCGAAAATTTATTATAAATTTGCAACGACATACATACTGCCATCTTGTGGAGAGATGTCAAATTGCACAACCAAATCGAATTAGATTAAATTAAATAAAATAGTAAATTTAAATTAAATTATAAAATTTAAGAATTAAAATGTATTTTAATAATTAAAATGTGATGAAGAATACAAAGAGGTGAAACCGAAATAGACAGCCCCTTTACAAATGAAAGGACGGAAAAACCAGATGTTCAGTAATTGGACAAATAGCAGTTTAAATCAATATCAACGTTGATACCTGCCAGGGTAAGTGTGTCCAATCGGTAGATCCATTCCGTTTCGTTTTTTGATATTCTGTGAACCATATTACCTCCCCTCCAATCAGCATCCAGCTTGTCAATGCCAAAAAATCTGGCCAAGCTAGGATCCTGTTGGTGGTGGATTCTGAAATGGTTAGAGAGGCTGTGCTTGGGAAAACCATTTTTAATATTTGCGAGATGTTCATTGATACGTATGCAGAGATTTCTTTTGGTACGCCCAACGTACTGTAACCCACATGGGCAAACAATAAGGTATGTGACAAAGATGGATTTACAAGTGATAAACTTATCTATTTTATATTCTTTACCTGTACTGAAGGATGTGAAATGTTCCACTTTCCTTGCATTATTTCTAGTTAGTTTACAGGCTTTGCACTTCCTACAATAGAAAAATCCTTTTACATCCAGGAAAGTAGGAGCTCTCCTGGGAGGATTTAAAACATTCGGGGCTAGCTTGTTACGTAGATTCGGTGCACCTCGATAGATGAACCTAGGACGTTCTGGTAGGAAGCTCGACAAGGTCTTGTCACCCAACAGAATCGGCCAATGTTTTAAAAAGATTTTTTCAACACTTTTATAGTCCCTACTAAAACTAGTTAGGAAAGGGACATAATCCAGTTCACATTTCTCTTTAATGTTATCTTTCAAAAGCTGATCCCTGTCCATCTGCAAAATTAGTAATTGAGTAGCCCTGAGATCTTTTTCACAATAACCTTTTTCTTTAAATCTATCCACTAGTAAGTTGGATTGAGACATGTAATCTGACGTAGAGTCACAATTACGTCTAATTCATAATAATTGACCCTTAGGGATCCCTCTAAGCCAGTTGGGATGGTGACAGTTGGCCGTGGGTATATAGCTGTTCCTGTCAGTCCCTTTAAAATGTGTTTTAGTCTGAATTCTACCATTGTTCTTATATAGGATTAGATCGAGGAAACTAATCTCACTATTGTTCCAATTACCTGTAAATCTAAGGCCATAGCTATTGTGATTAATATTATTGAGGAACGACTCTAAAGCCTCCACTGTGCCGTTCCACAAAATCACAATGTCATCTATGTACCTTTTATACAGGCAGATCTCGGGGGCACGGGTTCCAAATATGCTATGGTCCTCCCAGAGGCTCAGGAGTGTGTTGGCCACACTAGGAGCATACTTGGCCCCCATAGCCACACCCTTGATCTGCCTGTAACAAGACCCCTCATGCCAGAAATAGTTGTTGGGCCAACTCCAAAATCTCGATCAAGAAATTTTTTTGTTCAACCTTCAGATTAGACTTAGAATCAAGGGCCCTCCTTGTAGTTCTCAAAACATCCTTCTGAACCAGATTGGTATATAGCGATTCGACATCAATCGTAACGATGATTGTGTCATCTTGAACCGGTATATCCTTAAGCAGGTTCATAAGATGCTTGCTATCTCGCAGGTATGAGGGGTACGATTGAACAATGGGCTGTAGATAATAATCGATGTATTCCCCTAACCTTGAAAAAAATGGAGTCTATGCCGCTGATGAGAGGTCTACCAGGCGGGCACTGGGGATTTTTGTGTATTTTGGGAAATTGGTAAATTATAGGAAGTCTAGGCGCATCAGGGACTAAATATCTAGCTTCTTTCTTGTTGAGGATTCCTATCTCTCTAGCTTTACGTATACTATCTTTCACTAACATTTTAAGTTTTTTTGTGCGATCACTTTAGATTTTCTTGTAGGTGACGGTGTCACTTACCAACCTATTAAGTTCTTTCAAATAATTGTCTCTATTAAGAACCACTATTTCCCCCCCCCCCCTTTATCCGCTTGCCGGATGGCGATATTTTTCTGTTTTTCTAATGCCTCTATACCTTTTTGTTTGTTACCCTTCTTTTTCCCTCTTTTAGTTTTAATAAGCTTAATATCCATCTCAACTATACTTTTGAACGTTTCAAGAAAATGGTTAGATGACTACCGCTGATCAAGACACCTGAGTTCCAGCGCCTGAGCTCCAGCATCTGCACCTGGTCGTGATCGGGAGAAGCCTTGTTGGTTAACCCTAAAGCGCATTTGACACCTCCATCTGGTGAGTAGGCTGTGTGGCTGGTGATGGCAATTGAATGCTGCTGTTTGATGCTTTGCTGTACCCAAGGAAGATATGCCTAGAAGATCTACCCACCCAGAAGCTACATACATTTTTTGAACACTAATTTTGAATTTTTGAAAACTAATTTGTTGCACACATTGGTTAATAATGGTGGACTTTCTTCTTTTTGAATTTTGAATATTCTTTTTGAATTTTGCACATCTGTGTAATTTAACCTTTGCCTGGTATCTTTCACTCGGATAATTCAACATTTAGTTGGCAGATATATAATTTCTCACAATTTCTCACAGTTTTATTATGTTGTTTATATAGTGTAATTTTGCACAGGAGTGCGGTTTTTAATTAGACAGCTAATTATTTTTCTTTATTTTCCTTTATTTATAACGTGCTGCTCCTTAACCAATTAAATTTTCCATATGCGCGAGTAGGTAAATCTTTTCACCTATTTTTCACTGTTACACACCAAAACACATTGGCAGAAGAGTAAAGTCAGACTCAAGGAAAAAATATGCATACAAAATTTCTTAATAAGTTGTATTTTTATTATACTTAAAACAAAGTTATCAACATCCAATACAAACAGATGCAGGTTACACACATCAATTCACTACTTAAAAGTGCAAGGTACTCACTGATGTGAAATACACATCTGTTTAAATATAAAATTCCAAAACTACCCATAAAATGCAGCTTACTCACATCAATTCACTGCTAGAAGGGATACTACAGGTAATCGACAACAAAACTAGCTTAATCAGTTTGTGTATAGACCATACACCTTTAGTTTCTCTGCCATTTAGGCGTTGAATCACTTTTGTTTCTGTCCATGGAATGGATGCAGGTAGCCCTAGTTACACCTCCTCCCCTGGATTTGACTGACACAGACATGGAAAAAGGGTTTCATTTTCCCATCAGAATTTGCTCACTGTAGAGGTTTTTAATCTCCTCTGAGTCCTCTGTAAATTGAACCTTAAGCACATACAGGAGGTGGCTCCTACAGGCGAATTACAGTGCAGGAGTCAGATGATAAATTTTAAACACAAAACAGTAGAGTGCAAAATCTGGTGGTGTAGCTGTTAACGGTAGCCAATCAGCTTCTAACTTCAGCTTGTTCAGTTCAGCTTTCACAATACCACCTGGAAGCTGATTGGTTACTACGGTATGCACAGATGCACCACATTTTACACTCTCCAGTTTTAGAAAATCAACCCCAATGTACAAAAAAGGAAGTCTAAACATTGGATGTCTCCTGACAGCAAAATTTTAGGGAGGCTGTGTGAGTCACTGACACAAGGCATGAATAGGCTCAGGAGTCAGGCTGAAAGACAAAAAAATAAATGTGATTTAACTGCTAAATGGCAGAGAATTGAGCAGTGAAACTTCATGCAGGATTGCAGGGACATGATTAATACACCAAAACTGCTTCATTAAGCTAAAGTTATTTTGGTGCCTATAGTATACCTTTAAATATTTTAGCACTATCCCTCTTTTAGGCCTGATTCACACCTATGCATTTTTAGTGCTTTTTGCATATTTGCAGCACAGAATGTGCTCCATAGGAAATCGTGTTAAATGGACTGTAGTGCAATTCTGCAAAATCCAAAAAAGCACTAAAAATGCATAGGTGTGAACCAGGTCCAAGGGTCATAGAGGTAGACAGGAAGGAGAAAATACCCTAAACATGGCATGGGCATGGCCCATGCCATGTTTAGGCTATTCTCTCCTTCCAGTCTACCGCAATGAACCAATGCCTCATGGGTGTCTTAGGCAATATTTAAGACACGTGTTATACAACACTCATTTAACACAACAGGTTTATTCAATAAATGCCAAACTATAGCAAAGAGCGAAATGCAGGTAAAAATAGCTAATATGGAGAAATTATCAAACTCGCCTTGTAGCCATAGCTTGGCAATTTTAGCTTGATCTTTGCCCTTTTAATTCTGGTTCACTAGAATTTGGAGTTTAGTGAAAAAAACAACCAAAAAAGTACAAGGTACTCACTGATGTGAAATAAACATCAGTTTAAAATATTAAAGTCCAAAACTATCCATAAGAGGCAGCTTACACACATCAATTCACTACTAAAAGGGATACTATAGGTAAGAGGCAACAAAATTAGCTTAATCCATTTGTGTATAGACCACCCATACACCTTTAGTTTCTCTGCCATTTAGGCGTTGAATCACTTTGGTTTCTGTCCATGGATTGGATGTAGGCAACCCAAGTTACACCCCCCCTGGATGTGACTGACACAGCCATGAAAAAAAGGGTTTTATTTTCCCATCAGAATTTGCTCACTGTAGAGGTTTTTAATCTCCTCTGTAAGTTGAACCTTAGGCACATACAGGAGGTGGCTCCTAAAGGCAAATTACAGTGCAGGAGATGATAAATTTTCCTTGTCAAAAGAAGTTTATTGAGTATACAATGTTATAAAGATACATAAAGTAAGTTTACAAGGATCTATAAAGTAAGCTCATTGTTTTACAGTAGGGTTTATATAGGTAAATATCATGAAATTTCAAATATTAAACATTGGGTTCACGTAAACCTAAATTAAAGATATATATCATTTCCTTAGTTACATTTGTAGGTATTTAAATGATTTATACCTACTATACATATTGTTTACAAGTAGAGTGTATATAGGTCAAATAAATTCTGATAATGAGCTTTAATCGTAAGGTGGAGAAAAGGAAAGAGAAAGAAGAAAAAGGGTTGAAAGGTAGAGGTATGGTCCACAAGGTTGTCCCGCTCGTCAGTTTATTATTCTTTTTAGTTCTCTTTGAAGCCTTAGAATGGGTGTCTCTGTAAGTCATTTAATCTGTTACCATGGCAACAGGACAGAGTCATTGAAATTTGACAGGAACTGTTGTTTTATCCAAGGGTGCCAAAGTTTTTCAAATTTTGGAATTTGATTTTGATCGATGGCTACCATCTTAGCATGGGACATTGTATTATTCATTCTGTGAATTGTTTCTGCTAGTACCAATGTAGGAGATTTCCATGCCTTGGCCACTGTTTGTTTTGCAGCCGTTATTAGTTGGATCATAAGTTTGAATTGAGAGAGTGTTAACCATTCCGGTTTTAGATTAGGTAAAGTTAAATATGGATCTGGTTGTATTATCTTTTTAAATATTTTAGATGCAATGACGAAAACTTCCTTCCAGAAGGTTTGGATTACTGGGCACGTCCACCATATGTGTAAATATGTGCCTATTTCTGTGCATCCTCGAAAACAAAGAGCTGAGGTATTAGGTGAATATTTTGCCACTCTAGCGGGTACAAGGTACCAGCGAGTTAGGACTTTATAATTTGTCTCCAGTGCTAAGATGTTGGGTGAAGATGACTTAGATGTGAGCCATATGTTAGACCAGTCCGTGTCTTCTAAAGTTCGTCCCAGGTCCTCCTCCCACCTCTGAACGTAAGAGGGTCTATTAAGATTTGCTACGCCATATAATTGATTATAAAGTGATGAAATTGTACCTTTAGCAAATGGATCTTTTGTACAGATTGATTCAAAAATGGATAATTGGGATAATGGTGTATCCCCCTTTAGGAATGGTGTATAGAAATTTTTGATTTGGAGATATCTAAATATCTCAGAGTTTGGTAGATCATATTTTTCTCTAAGCGATGGGAATGAAAGGAATGATTTAGATGCTATGAAGTCATTTAGTGTCTGAATGCCTGATGTTGTCCAAGCTTTAAAAGAATTTGGGTAGATCCATGCCGGATAAAAGGCCGGATTTCTGATAAAAGAAAGGAGAGGATTGTGTGGAGATTGTAACTGATATTTGGTTTTTAGTTTATCCCAGAGAGATAAGAAGTGTTTAGTTATGGGATTATGAATTTTAAAGCGGTCTTTAGGATCAAGCCATAATAAATTTGATATTAATAGAGGGTCATTTTCTGAAGCCTCTATAAATACCCATAGTGGGATTTCCTGTTTTGCATGGTATTTGGACAGACTGGCCAAATGGGCTGCTCTGTAGTAGTTAGTAAAATTAGGGTATCCCAGGCCTCCTTTATTTTTGGGAAGATGTAGTGTGTGTATAGGTATACGTGGTTTAGAAGAGCCCCATATAAACGAAGTTGCTCTTTTTTGTACTATTCTCAAAAAATAGGAAGGAATTGGAATAGGGAGGACTCTGAATAGATAAAGCAATTTGAGTAGAATAGTCATTTTGATTGCATTAATTTTCCCTATCCAGGATAAAGGAAGTTGCGACCATTGTTTTATTAGATTTGTGATCTGTCTTAATACAGGAGGATAATTGGTTGAGAAGAAGTCAGAATGAGATGCTGTTAAATGAATTCCAAGATATGGGATTGATTTTTCTGCCCATGTGAATGGGAGTGCAGCCCTAGCCGGGATCAATTCCATGTTTGTGAGTGAAATATTAAGTACTAGGCATTTCTTAGGATTAATCATAAGGCCGGATAGGGCTGCAAATCCATCAAGAGCTGGTATTAAGTTAGGACCAGAGACCTGTGGTAAAGATAGAAAAAGTAATATATCGTCTGCAAATATACATAATTTGTGTGTAATACCTCCTACTTCAATGCCAGTTATAGTTTGGTTTGTTCTGATGTATTGGGCCATGGGTTCGAGTATAAGGGCAAATAATAAGGGAGATAATGGGCAACCCTGTCGGGTACCTCTTTCGATATTAAAGGCTTCAGATTTGTATCCAGTATATTTTATATAGGCTTTGGGTTTATTATATAATGCTTTGATCCATGTTAAAAAGTGGGGTCCAAAACCCCATTTTTGTAATGAATATTGCATATATTGCCAGGATACTGTGTCAAATGCCCTCTTAATATCGAGAGATAGAAAACATAAAGGGATTTTCCGTTTTTTAGCAATATGTGCCAATAACACTGCGTATATTATCGCCTGCCTGTCTATTTGGCATGAAGCCTACTTGATCTCTATGTATTAATTTTCCTATAATGCTATTGAGGCGTTTTGCTATTATTTTTGCTAATAATTTAATATCGAGGTTTAACAGAGAGATAGGCCGATAATTCACACAGGAAGTATCATCAGAAAGGGGTTTTGGGATCATACAAACAATTGCCATTAGTGTTTCTTGCCGAAAAGAATGTCCATCTAGAAGTTTGTTAAAAGTTTCAGTGAGAATGGGAGAGAGTATTTCTGAGAATGTTTTATAGTATAAAGCCGAGTAGCCGTCTGGGCCTGGTCTTTTGTTAAGTTTAGGTCTTTTATGGCGTTAGCAACTTCATCTATAGTTATAGGCTCATCCAAACTGCTTTTTTGATTCTGAGATAACTCAGGTAAGTTTATTTTTGAGAAGAAGGATTCAGCTTCTGTAGGATTAAATTCATTGTTTGTCTTGTATAAAGTTGCGAGATGTGAGTGAAATTTATGGACTATTTTAACTGGATTACAAGTGTAAACATTTTTTGATAATTTCAAACGTATTGGTTTGAAAGATTTGTTAGTTGAATTTAATGCCCGAGCCAAATATGTACCTGGTTTGTTTGTATTCATGTAGAAATTGTGTTTGGAGCGTTTGAGGGATTTATCAACTGACTCAGTGAGAAATAGATCGTATTCCAATCTAGATTTTTCCAGATGAGATTTTGTACTCTGAGATGGATTATCTTGAAATGATATGTAGGCTGCATTAAAATTGAGTTCTAGTTTTTTTGCTAGATTTTTGCGTTCCCGTTTAAATAGTGCCATTTGTCTTTGTATTGTACCACGCAAGACAGGCTTATGAGCTTCCCACAGTGTTATTGGGGAGATGTCTGTTGTATTATTAATTGATATGTATTCCTTTAAAGCTTGTTCAATGGCCACCTGATGTAGTGGGTGTTTGAGCATTATGTCCGGTAAGTACCACGTTGGGTCATGCGCTTTTGGTATGGCTGAGGTTATAGTAGTGTATACTGCATTATGGTCAGACCACGGAATCGGAATTATATCTGATGCAATAATTTCTGGTATCATTCCTATTGTTAGAAAAATATGATCTATTCTGGTGAAGGTTTGATGAGGGTGCGAGAAATAAGTGAATTTCTTTTTCATTGGGTTACTTTCTCTCCATGAATCTACCAGATTGTATTTGGAAAGAAGTTGAGAAAAAGGTAATCTAGAGGTTATTTTGGATGGTGTAAAAGGTGATTTATCTAGAAATGGGAGAAGGACCTGGTTTGAATCCCCACACATTATCACTGTTCCTATTTTGTGTGTATTAATCACTTGTAATATATGTGAGAGGAATGGTGTAGGTTGTTTGTTAGGAGCGTAGTAGGAAATCACCGTGATTGCTGTATCCATTATATAACCCATGAGTATCAGGTATCTACCTTCTGGGTCTTTAATTTCTGATGATAAGGTGAATGGTGTGGATCGCTGAAATGCAATTAGAGTTCCTCTTTGCTTGGTACAGGCAGAAGCCGTGTAAATTTGTTGATAAAAAGGAGAAATATATTTTGGAGTAGAATCTTTGGTGAAGTGTGTTTCTTGGAGGCATACTATGTGAGCCTTCTTGTTATGGAAAGTACGGAAGGCTTTGGTCCTTTTTTGAGGGACATTTATTCCCTGAACATTCAGGGAAAGTATATTCAGTGGTGCCATGGCAATAGATCAAATAGTTTTGACTTACTTTTTGTTATGCAGAGCTGACTGCGCAGATCAACCTGTGTGGACTGAAGAGATGAATAGATAGAAAAGAAACCAGTGAATTCTGGAGTAAAGAGTAAACAAAAAACATATGAGATTAAATGATACATTGTATAAATTATTTTTTGCAAGTAATCACAATTTACCCGTGAAAGAGAGTAAATATCTCTCTCAGGGGAATAAGTGCCTTCGTCACACTCCCACATAATATGATTGGGAGAATGAGGAGGGCTAATGGGGGTACACGGATCTTCCGCTTACAGGAGAGAAGTGCTATGTCAAAAGACATCAAAATGATGTTTCATTAATTGGAGTGCAGAATATAGTTATTGTTGAAATTATTTATTCCAGGGTGGTTGTATATGGTTAGTCTTGCCCTAGGCTAAATAATTCAGTTAGAAAGGTACTGTTAATAACTTTGGTATTGATGAAGATAGTTTGAATTATTTTGGGATTTTAACCCTTTTAGAGTAAACAATTACATATTTTATTCATATGCAACTGTTTAGATATGTTAACTCATAAAATTGAGGTTGTATTGCTTCAGATTAGAATAAACAAAAACATAATTCTAGGGACTAGTTAGGTAATAATATATTTGTTTTAAGAAAAGAAAGAAAAAGCTTCCATTACTTCTGGATTATTGAACATATTTGTCCTAAAAAGTAATAAATCTATTGTTATTACCTGATAATATATAACTGAACAAGAATTTCCTTATTTCACTTATATATTCTAAGGCTATATGAATCAGAAGTAATAAGAAATATAACTGGAATGTAACATGATCCCACACAGTGTGTGACTATCAGAATGCAGTTACATTCAGTTATAAATATAGGTTTTTTAAAGAGAACCATCTCTTAGTATAATAAATGAAGAGATATCAGGAATTAGGATGTCAGTCCATTGAATCTTCATGGTCCATGGATGATGTGGCATAACGGCCTCTTTTGTGAGAATGATGATTCCCATTTTGTTCTGAAATTTTCTGGGTGCTGCCTGAAGGTGAAGATGACGCCATTCTTCTGCGTGTGGGAGAGTTGCTGCTTGTGGGTTCTGTCAGATTTAATTTTAAAAGGGTTTGTTGTAGTTCATCTGCTGAACTGCTTCTGTAAATTGTACCTTGGTAGTTAAATCTGACTGAAAAGGGGAAGCCCCATTGATACATAATGTTGTGGCGTTGCAGTTCCATTAGTTGGGGTTTCATGGATCGTCTTTTAGTAATAGTAAGTTGGGATAGGTCAGCAAAAATTTGATAATTGTGTCCTTGAAAATTAAGTTCCTTTTTTTCTCTTGCAGCAATTAGTATTTGTTCTTTCGTTCTGTAATAATGACATTTTGTGATTATATCACGTGGGGGTCCATCTTTCTTTTTGGCTGTGAGGGCTCTGTGTACTCTGTCCAGTTCTAAACGTTCAATAGGGATATCTGGCCTTAGTTCTTGTAATAGAGCAGTAATAGTAGATTGCAGGTCTGTCACAGTTTCAGGTATTCCCCTTATGCGCAAGTTTGAACGTCTGGCTCTATTTTCGTAATCTTCGAGCTTAGTTTGAAGTATTAAATTTTCTTTTTTTAATTGTTCCAATTCTGTTATATTTTCTTGGGTTGTAATTTCAATTTCATCCATTTTTATTTCTAAGGCTGCGGTGCGGTTTCCCAGCTCTCTTATTTCTTTGGTTAGGCTTTTTGTTATTTGGTCTGAGGTTTGTTTTAAAGCCTTATGAAGCATCTTTTCAAATTGTAATAATATTTCTGGGGATACTGAGGAGGCTTGTGGAGAAGTTTGTGAGAGGATTTGTTCTGTATCTGACTCAAATGGAGAGTCTTGCTGTGACAATTTCTGTCTGTGAGAGCGCCCTGATGCTGTATCTTGTGAGGTGACTGGAGCTGCTTCAGCTGCAGTGAGTGCCTGTGAGCTCTTTGTGAGGTGATTTTTATTTCTGCCACGGTTTCCTCCCAGTACCATATTTCCTGCCCAAACTTTCACAGTTTGTTCCCTGGGACAAAAAGGTTCAAATGGATACCTTTTGAGCCTGCAGGCTCCGCTTTGTCCTTCTCTTCTCTCCTCAGCGGTGTGGAGCTCTAACAATGCATGTCTGCTCTGCTAGGCTCCGCCTCCTGCCGGTGGAGATGATAAATTTTAACCACTTCAGCCCCGGAAGGATTTACCTCCATCCTGACCAGAGCACTTTACAATTTGGCACTGTGTTGCTTTAACTGCTAATTGCGCGGTTATGCAATGCTGTACCCAAACAAAATTTGCGTCCTTTTCTGCCCACAAATAGAGCTTTCTTTTGATGGTATTTGATCACCTTTTTTGCGCTATAAACGGAAAAAGACCGAACATTTTGAAAAAAAATTATATTTTCTACTTTTTGTTATAAAAAAAATCCAATAAACTCAATTTTAGTCATACATTTAGGCCAAAATGTATTCGGCCACATGTCTTTGGTAAAAAAAATGTCAATAAGCGTGTATTTATTGGTTTGCGCAAAAGTTATAACGTAAATTTTTGATTTCATTCCTCACTACCTATCACAGTTTTGAAGGCCATAAAATGCCCAGATGGAACAAAACCCCCCAAATGACCCAATTTTGGAAAGTAGACACCCCAAGCTATTTGTTGAGAGGCATGTTGAGTCCATGGAATATTTTATATTTTGACACAAGTTGCGGGAAAGTGACAATTTTTTTTTTTTTATGACTGCCTATCTCATTTCTTGAGGTGCTAAAATGGCAGGGCAGTACAACCACCCCCCCCCCCAAATGACCCCATTTTGGAAAGAAGATACCCCAATGAAATTGCTGAGAGGCATGTTGAGCCCATCGAATATTAATTTTGATGAGTGATTGAATAATGACAGAAAAAAAAAAAAAATGTACAAAAAGTTGTCACTAAATGATATATTGCTTTCACTCCTCACTATCTATCACAGTTTTGAAGGCCATAAAGTGCCCAGATGGCACAACCCCCCCCCCCAAATGACCCCATTTTGGAAAGTAGACACCCCAAGCTATTTGCTGAGAGGCATGTTGAGTCCATGGAATATTTTATATTTTGACACAAGTTGCAGGAAAGTGACAATTTTTTTTTTTTTTGCACAAAGTTGTCACTAAATGATATATTGCTCACACAGGCCATGGGCATATGTGGAATTGCACCCCTAAATACATTTTAGCTACTTCTCCTGAGTATGGGAATACCACATGTGTGGGACTTTTTGGGAGCCTAGCCGCATGGTGAGTATTTTGCAGAAAAACAATTTTTTTTTTTTTTTCAAATTTTCAAAACTTTGTGACAAAAAATGAGGTCTGCAAAATACTCACTATACCTCTCAGCAAATAGTTTGGGGTGTCTACTTTCCAAAATGGGGTCATTTGGGGGGGTTTTGAACTGTCCTGGCATTTTATGCGCAACATTTAGAAGCTTATGTCACACATAACTCACTCTTCTAACCACTTGAAGACAAAGCCCTTTCTGACACTATTTGTTTACATGAATTTTTTTTTGCAAGAAAATTACTTTGAACCCCCAAACATTATATATTTTTTTAAAGCAAAGGCCCTACAGATTAAAATGCTGGGTGTTTCATTTTTTTTTTCACACAGTATTTGCGCAGCGATTTTTCAAACGCATTTTTTTGGGGAAAAAAACACTTTTTTAATTATAATGCACTCAAACACACTATATTGCCCAAAACTTTGATGAAATAAAAAGATGATCTTAGGCCGAGTACATGGATACCAAACATGACATGCTTTAAAATTGCGCACAAACGTACAGTGGCGACAATCTACATACATTTTTAAAAGCCTTTAAAAGCTTTTACAGGTTACCACTTTAGATTTACAGAGGAGGTCTACTGCTAAAATGACTGCCCTCGATCTGACCTTCGTGGTGATACCTCACATGCATGGTGCAATTGCTGTTTACATTTGACGCCAGACCAACGCTTGCGTTCGCTTTTGCGCGAGAGCAGGGGGGGACAGGGGTGCTTTTTTTTTTTTTCTTTCTTTCTTTTTTTTTTTGCTTTTTTATCTTATTTTTAAACTGTTTCTTTCATTTTTTTTTTTAATCATTTTTATTGTTATCTCAGGGAATGTATATATCCCCTATGATAGCAATAGGTAGTGACAGGTACTCTTTTTTTTTTTAAATGGAGTCTATTAGACCCTAAATCTCTCCTCTGCCCTCAAGGAATCTGACCACACCAAGATCGGTGTGATAAAATGCTTTCCCAATTTCCCAATGGCGCTGTTTACATCGGGCGAAATCTAAGTCATGAAATGCTCGTAGCTTCCGGTTTCTTAGGTCATAGAGATGATTGGAGCCATTCTGGTCTCTGGTTCTCAAGTTCCCTGTTGGAACAGGAGAGCCAGAGAAAAACATGGAAGACGGTGGGACGGGGGGGGGGGGGGGGGGGGGGACATTCCCTCCCACTGCTTATAAAAGCAGTCTAGAGGCTAATTAGCTTTTACATGAAAGCCGACCGCTGGCTGAAAAGAATGATACCAAGATGATACCTAAACCTGCAGGCATCATTCTGGTATAACCACTCAAAGTCGTGAATGGCATACCTGAAAACAAAAAAATGGTTAACAATAAAACACAGTAAACAGTAGAGTATAAAAAAATTGCATACCTGAAAAGTAAACATGATAAAACATAACATTAAAACATTGCAGAATAGAATACAGTAAAAAAGAGCAGAACAATAGAGAGAGAATAGAGAGAGAGAACAATGAAACGACAACTATTTTGGTTTTTTTTATCTTATATATTTTTTTTGTTTTTTTTTTTTGTTTTTTTTTACACTTTTTTTTGTAACTTTTATAACTGTAACCGGTTCCAGGTTCGGGTCTCTCAAAATGTGATGGCATCTTGGGAGACCCTGTAAAAGTGTGCCTAGTCTGTGCAGTGCTGTACCCTACGCTTATAACTAGTGCATGGTAGCGTTCAAAACATTCAGCAATGCAAAGACCAGGATTGTCAGGACAGGAGGGACAATAATAACGGGTGTCACGCCTATATCCGCGCTTGCTGCAGACACGACATCTTTTTTGGGGGGGTTCGTTGGGTAGGGGTACTCGGGAGGACATAAAGAAAATGCCTCTCATGCAGCCGACTGCGTTTGGTTGGGGATGTGAATGGGGAAGTACGGGTGCTGCAGAAGTGGTGGGTTCCCAATCAGGATTGGCGAATGCAGCAGGAAGGGCATTATGGGCATGACGGGCCTGTGTTTGTCTTCTTCTTGGTGGCAGCGGGACACTACTTGTGCTTGCCACCTCACCAGCTTGAACTGCACTTATGGGACTCGCCACGTCACCAAGTGTTACTGCAGTGCTGGTTTGACTACGACTGGGGTGTACTAGGCCGCTGGCACTTGCCAGTTCACCAAAACGTTACCAAAAAAAACTGTTAGCGATCGCAGGGATCAGGCCTGACTCTGCGAACGCTGCAGTTATGCGTTTAGTGTTTTGTAAGTGTCAGTGATCGATCGATACTGCACTTGGGTGGGCTGGGCTGGGCCAGGCGGAGGGGCAAAAGGCAGGTGCTAGCAGGTATCTGGGCTGCTCCCGCCAACACTGCGTTTTTGGGAACCCTAAACTGCTGGGGACGCTAGTATAGATCTGATCGGATCAGATATTGATCCGTTCAGATACTATGCCACTAAGGGAGGTGTACGGTGCGTGCGTGGGTGTTAACGCTACTGGCGCTAACCTGACACTACCTGGGGCTGGTGCTTGCCAGTTCACCAAAACGCTACCAAAAAAAAGTGTTAGCGATCGCAGGGATCAGGCCTGACTCTGCGAACGCTGCAGTTATGCGTTTAGTGATTTGTAAGTGACAGTGATCGATCGATACTGCACTTGGGTGGGCTGGGCTGGGCTGGGCTGGGCCGGGCGGAGGGGAAAAACGCTGGTGCTAGCAGGTATCTGGGCTGATCCCGCTAACACTGCGTTTTTGGGAACCCTAAACTGCTGGGGATGCTAGTATAGATCTGATCGGATCAGATATTGATCCGTTCAGATACTATACCACTAAGGGAGGCGTATGCTGTGTGCATGGGTGTTAGCGGTACTGGCGCTAATCTGACGCTGCCTGGGGCGACGCATATCACTGCCTGGCTATCAGGGGGCTAAACCTTTATTCGGTAATAAACGGCTGGTGCCCTGACACTATACAAAATAAACGAACTAACAGGCGTCACCCGTAACAGTTATATGGTGATCACTGGTGAAAGGGTTAACTAGGGGGCAATCAAGGGGTTAAAACATTTATTAGGTAGTATATGGGGGTCCCTGTCGCTATAAAACTCTGAAGACGAACCTAAATATTTACCTCCCTAACTAGCGTAACCAGTGACACTAATACAGCGATCAGAAAAATGATTGCTTAGCGACACTGGCGACGGGGGGTGATCAAGGGGTTAAAACTTTATTAGGGGGGTTAGGGGGGTACCCTAGACCTAAAGGGGGCTAACACTAACTGCCCTACCACACTGTCACAAACTGGGGTTACCAATGCAGTAATCAGAAGAAAAAAAAACTGCTTGGTGTCAGTGTGACGGGGGGAGGGGTGATTAGGGGGTGATCGGGAGGGGATCGGGGGGGGGGGGGTAAAGGGGGGTGTAAAGTATGCCTGACATGTTCTACTGTGATGTGTTGCATTTATCATCACTCGGATGTCTTCTCTTCTCGGCGCCAGAACAGAAAATACCGAGCCGAGGAGAGATGACATCACTTCCTCTGCCTCTGTGTACTATACAGAGGCAGGGGAAGATTCTCATTGGCTGGGAGCGATTGCGAGGGGGGGCCACGAATGGATGGTCTCCCCCTCACCTCTGATCGCTCCCAGTCAGAAGCCGACCGCCTCGGGCACCGGGGGGGGGTCCGCTTGGACCCCCCGCCTGCGGCAGGCAATCACGTACCAGGTACGTGATTTTGCCTGCCCATGCCATTCTGCCGCAGTATATCTGCGTTAGGTGGTCGGCAACTAGTTAAACACAAAACGGTAGAATTAAAAATCTGGTGCAGCTGTGCATGGTAGCCAATCAGCTTCTAACTTCAGATTGGTCAGTTCAGCTTTCACAATACCACCTGGAAGCCGATTGTTACTACTATGCACAGACGCACCACATTTTGCACGCTCCATTTTTAGAAAATCGACCCCAATGTACAATAAAGGAAGTCTAAACATTGGATGTCTCTTGACAGCAAAATTTTAAGGAGGCTGTGTTAGTCACACCAGGCAGGGTTATGACTAGGCTGAAAAACAAAAACATAAAAAATCAGTGATTTAACTGCTAAATGGCAGATAATTGAGCCGTGAGACAGAATGCAGGATTGCAGGGGCATGATTAATACACTAAAAATGGTTCATTAAGCTAAAGTTATTTTGGTGCCTATTGTATACCTTTAACCACTTCCCGCCCGGTCAATAGCATATTGACGTCCGGGAAGTGGTTGCGTTATCCTGACTGGGCGTCATATGACGTCCAGCAGGATAACATGCCGGCGCGTGCCCGCGGGAGCGCGCAGCGCGGCGATCGGCGGCGGCGCGTGTCCCTCGGACACAGCGCTTCCCCGATCTAGGTAAACAGCCAATTCTATTGGCTGTTTACCCCGTGATCGGCTGTGTCAAAGTCACAGCCGATCACCTGTCACAATAAACGCCGAAAGCATCCAGTGCAGTGATCGAGGAAGGCGAGTGTCCCTTGGACACAGCGCTTCCCCGATCGGTAAACAGCCTGTCACAAATGTAAACAAAAAGTAGCTGTTACTATCTGATCCCTGCTCTCTCCTCACACACCGATCGTGAGAGGAGAGAGCAGGGATCAGTGAGTTATTCAGTGTCTGTCTGACAATACTGTTTGTACTGTACTGTGCACAACACGGCCGCCCCCAATAAAGAGGACCTGTCACACAGCCCAGCCAATCAGCCCATCTGTCAATCAGCCCATCTGTCAATCAGCCCATCTGTCAATCAGCCCATCTGTCAGTCAGCCCATCTGTCAGTCAGCCCATCTGTCAGTCAGCCCATCTGTCAGTCAGCCCATCTGTCAATCAGCCCATCTGTCAACCAGCCCATCTGTCAACCAGCCCATCTGTCACAGGCCCACCGCCATCGGTACCGCCACACAGGCTACCAGTACCGCCATCGGTACCGCCACACAGGCTACCAGTACCGCCATCGGTACCACCACCAGTAACGCCACTAGTACCTCCATCAGGCCCACCATCTATACTGCCACACAGGCCGCTACCAGTATCGCTACTAGTGCCGCCATCGGTACCACCACCACCCGTACCACCGTCAGTACCGCCATCGGTGCCACCACCACCCATACCGCCACCTGTACCGCCATCACCACCTGTACCGCTACTACCACCCGTACCGCCATTGGTACCACCACCACCTGTACCGCCACCGGTACCGCCACCAACACCTGTACCGCCACCACCACCTGTACCGCCACCACCACCTGTACCGCCATCGGTACCACCACCACCCGTACCGCCACCGGTACTGCCACCACCACCTGTACAGGTACCACAATCACCACCTGTACCACCACCACCACCTGTACCGCCATCGATACCACCACCACCCGTACCGCCGCCACCACCACCACCACCCGTACCTCCATCGGTACCACCACCCATACCACCATCTGTACCACCACACAGGCCTGCCAATAAGAATTGCCATAATGTCAAAAAGGGTTTACACACCTGAGGAGGCATATGAGATTCTTGCAATGTCGGATGATGGGAGCAGCGGGGAGCTCACATCATCTGGTTCGGAATACGAGCCAGTGGAGGATAGTGGATCAGAGTCCGAGTCCGCAGAGGAAACCGTCCCTCCCAAAAGAAAAGATTGAGATCAGGACCGAGATCAGGACCAAGATCTGCCCACCACCAGCAGCACCAGACCCCAGGAAGAGGAAGAGGAGCCCAATACAAGCACTGGAATTACCACCAGCAGCGCCAGACCCCAGGAAGAGGAAGAGGAGCCCAGTACAAGCACTGGAATTACCCGCCCAACCCGAAGAACCCCGCCCCAGTCCTACCTTCCCGATGCCCTGGCAAACCCCTAATGGTTGCCTGCCAACTCAAGACCTGCTATCATCCCCCCTTTCACCGCACAGCCAGGTGTGCAGCCCGACACTACGAATTTTTCTGAATTCGATTATTTTTCTTTATTTTTTCCCCAAGATTTTCTACAGGATATGGTGGATCAAACTAATTTATATGCATCCCAATTTATTGCTGCCAGCCCCAATTCTTCCTACGCCCGCATGTTCCAGTGGCGATGTGTCACACTGGATGAATTTAAAAAGTTTTTGGGCCTAACATTCAATATGGGGCTTACAAAAAAGAATGAAGCCCATGCATATTGGTCCACCCACCCCATCCAACACATGCCCATATATTCCGCTGTCATGTCCAGGACAAGATACGACATGATTATGCGTTTTCTCCACTTCTGTGACAATTCCCAGTGCCCTCCCCGAGATCATCCCAACCATGACAAATTGTTCAAGATACGCCCCCTAATCAATTCCTTTTCCCAGCGATTCAAAGAAGTTTTCATCCCAGACCAAAAAATTTGTGTGGACGAGTCCCTCATACATTTCACTGGCCGACTGCACTTCAAGCAGTATATACCAAGCAAGAGATCCAGGTATGGGGTGAAGTTAAATAAATTATGCGATCGAGCCACTGGATATGTCTTCACATTCCGGATCTACGAAGGCAAAGATTCCCAGCTCCAGCCCCATGATTGCCCCACATATATTGGAACCAGTGGAAAAATTGTCTGGGAGCTGGCATACCCGCTATTCGACAAAGGATACCATTTATATGTCGACAACTACTATACCAGCCTGCCCCTTTTTCGTCACCTTTACAATAAAAAAACCCCGGCCTGTGGTACCTTCAAAAAAAACCGTAAGGGATTCCCAAAAAATCTGCTAGCAAAAAAATTAAGAAAGGGAGAATCGGCATTCATGAGGAACGAGGAGGTGTTGGCCATGAAGTGGAGGGACAAGAAAGATGTCCACATGCTCTCTACCATCCACGATGACACCATGGTGGAGATCCAAAGAAGACGCGGCCCCACTGTAAAGCCCGAATGTGTCCACGACTACAATATGTATATGGGGGGGGTGGATTTAAACGATCAGATGCTACAGCCCTACTTATCAAACAGAAAGTCCCGTTACTGGTAAAAGAAAGTTGCCTTTCACCTTTTTCACATGGCCCTTTATAATTCGTTTGTCTGCTACCAAAAAGCAACTCAAAACCAAGTCACCTACCTCAAGTATTTTGAATCGATCGTCACTGCCCTCATTTACCCACAAGGTCCCGCCCCAGGAAGCATTCGCTCGGATGCTGTGAGTAGACTTCACGAGCAACACCTTCCCTATAGCATTCCCCCCACAGAATCTGGAAGAAGACGCCAAAAAAAATGCCGTGTATGCAGCAGAGGAGGAGTAAGAAGAGATTCCAGCTATTATTGTCCCGATTGTCCCTCCCAACCTGGCCTGTGCATCGGAGATTGCTTCAGAAATTATCATGCATTCATCCAATATTAGTTCCCTGTATTATTACCAGACTGCCATTTCCCCATTTGCCTGCTACCAGGTTAATTAACTGACCCTGGCCTGTTTACCGACGATGTCTTTGCTTGCCGTTTCTGCACGTTTCTGACTTGCATGTGTACCAACCTCAGCCTGTTTACCGACGATGCCTCTGCCTGCCGATTTAAACCACGTTTCTGACTTGCACGTGTACCAACCTTAGCCTGTTTACCGACGATGCCTCTGCCTGCCGATTTAAACCACGTTTCTGACTTCCACGTGTACCGACCTTGGCCTGTTAAATCAACCATGTGTTTGCCTGCCACTTGGACTGATCTTTTGGCCATCTACTTTAGTACACAGGGGTCTCACATATGTGAGGGGCTTCAGAATAGCGTTCTGAGTAGAGAAAAACAGTTTTTCGTTTTCTGTGCTCCCAGAACAGGGTCTGGTTGCCCGGAGGCTTCAAAGCGATTTGGGTGGGAGAAGCCTCTACCCCTGTCCCCCTGGCCCTAAGCTTGATGGTCCTTTCTGCTGCCCGGACCAATACTTTGGCTGTGCTGACCATATTGCTGCCTGTAAAGACCCATGACATTATGGACCATGTTTCTTCCTGCTGTTTGGACCAATACTTTGGCTGTGTTGACCATATATCTGCCTGCTGCCTCTACTGACTTTGGACAGTATTTCTGCTGGGACACCTCTGCCTGCTACCTGGACCTGTGCTCTGGCTGTGCTCTGGCTGTGCTCTGGCTGTGCTTTGGCTGTGCTCTGGCTGTGCTTTGGCTGTTCTCTGGCTGTGCTCTGGCTGTGCTGACAGTATCTCTGCCTGTATGAACTATGGACAGTATTCCTGCCTGCTGCCTGGATGATTGCTTTTGCTGTCGCTGACCTCATTCCTGCCTGCTGCCTGGACCGATGCTCTCCTCTGTGGACCACTGCACTTCTAAAACCACAGGTAATCTTTTGTTATTTGGTATGTACCTGCTATGTGTTAGAAATATGAAGGGCCTGCAAAAATGTGATCGGTAGTCAGAAAATGATATGTGTAATTAATGCTGCTAGAATGCCTGGAGGTGCTACTTGGATTTTGGGCCTCTGTATGTGGCCAGGCTGTGTAAAAGTCTCAAACATGTGGTATCGCCATACTCAGGAGGAGTAGCAGAATGTATTTTGGGGTGTCATTTTTGCTATGTACATGCTATGCGTTATAGATATCTTATAAATGGACAACTTTGTGTAAAAAAAATGCATTTTCATTTTTTTCCACATTTTCCAAAAACTTCTGGAAAAAAATGAACCCTTCAAAAGACTCATTATGCCTCATAGATTATACGTTGGGGTGTGTGCTTTCCAAAATGGGGTCATTTTGTGGATAATTCCATTGTTCTGGTGCTCCAGGGCCTTCAAAACTGTAATAGGTGGTTGAGAAAGGATATGTGCAATTTATGCTTGTAAAACGCATGAAAGTGCTACTTCAATCTTGGGCCTTTGTATGTGGCCAGGCTGTGTAAAAGCCTCACACATGTGGTATCGCCATACTCAGGAGTAGAGGAATGCATTTTGGGGTGTCATTTTTGCTATATACATGCTATGTGTTAGAAATATGTTATAAATGGACAACTTTGTGTAAAAAAAATGCATTTTCATTTTTTTTTCACTTTTTTCAAAACCTTCTGGAAAAAAATGAACCCTTCAAAAGACTCATTATGCCTCACAGATTATATGTTGGGGTGTGTGCTTTCCAAAATGGGGTCATTTTGTGGATAATTCCATTGTTCTGGTGCTCCAGGGCCTTCAAAACTGTAATAGGTGGTTGAGAAAGGATATGTGCAATTTATGCTTGTAAAACGCATGAAAGTGCTACTTCAGTGTTGGCCCTTTGTATGTGGCCAGGCTGTGTAAAAGTCTCACACATGTGGTATCGCTATACTCAGGAGGAGTAGAGGAATGCATTTTGGGGTGTCATTTTTGCTATGTACATGCTATGTGTTAGAAATATCTTATAAATGGACAACTTTGTGTAAAAAAAATGCATTTTCATTTTTTTTTCACTTTTTTCAAAACCTTCTGGAAAAAAATGAACCCTTCAAAAGACTCATTATGCCTCACAGATTATACGTTGGGGTATGTGCTTTCCAAAATGGGGTCATTTTGTGGATAATTCCATTGTTCTGGTGCTCCAGGGCCTTCAAAACTGTAATAGGTGGTTGAGAAAGGATATGTGCAATTTATGCTTGTAAAACGCATGAAAGTGCTACTTCAATGTTGGGCCTTTGTATGTGGCCAGGCTGTGTAAAAGCCTCACACATGTGGTATCGCCATACTCAGGAGGAGTAGAGGAATGCATTTTGGGGTGTCATTTTTGCTATGTACATGCTATGTGTTAGAAATATCTTATAAATGGACAACTTTGTGTAAAAAAAATGCATTTTCATTTTTTTTCCACATTTTCCAAAAACTTTTGGAAAAAAATGAACCGTTCAAAAGACTCATTATGCCTCATAGATTATACGTTGGGGTGTGTGCTTTCCAAAATGGGGTCATTTTGTGGACAATTCAATTGTCCTGGTGCTCCAGGACCTTCAAAAGTGTAATAGGTGGTTGAGAAAGGATATGTGCAATTTATGCTTGTAAAACGCATGAAAGTGCTACTTTAGTGTTGGTCCTTTGTATGTGGCCAGGCTGTGTAAAAGTCTCACACATGTGGTATCGCTATACTCAGGAGGAGTAGCAGAATGTATTTTGGGGTGTAGTTGCAATTATGCATATGCTGTGTGAGAGAAATAACCTGTTAATATGACCAGTTTGTGTAAAAAAAAAAAAAAAAAAAAAAATCTTAATTTTCCCAAGAATTGTGGGAAAAAATTACAGCTTCAAAAAACTCACCATGCCTCTTAGTAAATACATTGGACTGTCTACTTTCCAAAAAGGGGTCATTTGGGGGGTATTTGTACTTTCCTGGCTTGTTAGTGTCTCAAGAAATGAGATAGGCCTTCAGGTGAGATAGTACATCAGTTGTGATCAATTTTCAGTGATTGGCACCATAGTTTGTAGACTCTATAACTTTCACAAAGACCAAATAATATACATTAATTTGGGTTATTTTTACCAAAGATATGTAGCAGTATACATTTTGGCACAAATTTATGAAGAAAAATGACTTGTTTGCAAAATTTTACAATAGAAACTAAAAAAAAGTAAGTTTTTTTCAAAATTTTCGCAGTTTTTTTGCTTATATCGCAAAAAATGAAAAACCCAGTGGTGATTAAATACCATCAAAAGAAAGCTCTATTTGTGAGAAGAAAATGATAAACATTTTGTTTGGATACAGTGTAGCATGACTGAGTAATTGTCATTCAAAGTGTGAGAGCGCTGAAAGCTGAAAATTGGTCTGGGCGGGAAGGTGCATAAGTGCCTGGTATTGAAGTGGTTAAAGAGTGTAGATAGAACTATCCCACTTTTAGGGTCAGACTCATAAAGGTATACTGGAAGGAGAGAATACCCTAAACATGGCATGGGTTTCTTAGTTGATATTTAAGACACTTGTTATAACACTCATTTAACACATAACAGTGGTTTATTCATTAAACTCCAAACGATAGCAAAGATCAAAATGAAAAATGGAGGTAAAAAATAACCAATATGGAGAAATTCTCCAACTCAACTGTAGTACTAGTAGCCATAGCTTGATCTTTGCCATTTGTATTTTGGTTCACTATAATTTGGAGTTTCTTGAAAAACTAAAAAAAAAAAAAAAGTGCTTCATGAGTTGAAAATACACCAGTTTAAAACTTAAAATAAAAGTGCAAACAATTTGTTGTAGTAAAACTAAAAAAATTACAACTCGTTAACCATATAGTAAACAATCTGTACTGTAAAATGCCATCATTTTTAAACTGTAGTATAGTATTACAATATTCCATTTTCAGTTACTAATTTTTGATGTCTGAGCAAGACAGAGAAGAGATTGTCTACACAAGTGACACACCAGAGAATCTTTTTTGAAGATTCTGTTATTGGATCACTTAGAACATTTCTTGGGATTTTGTGAACTGAAAGATTTGACAGCACTTGTGTCAGGTTGAACATTGCTTGCACAGATATGAAGTTGCCGCCATCTTTTATCCCTTCCTTGCTTTGTTTGCTACTATAACATACATTCTTGATTAAATTCACTAACAATTGTACTTGTTCAGACATTGTCTTACTGTAGGAAATAATTTTGCAATAAAGGGGTACATTTAGCATCTCACAAAAGTGAGTTCACCCCCTCACATTTTTGTAAATATTTTATTCTATCTTTTTATCTGACAACACTGAAGAAATGTCACTTTGCTACAATTTGTGAGTGTACAGCTTTTATAACAGTGGACATTTGCTGTCCCCTCAAAATAACTCAACACACAGCCATTAATGTCTAAACCGCTGGCAAGAGTATACCTATACCCCCAAGTAAAAATTTCAAAATTGGGCCAAATAATCCATTTTCCCTCCCAGTTTCATGTGATTCGTTAGTCGTTAGTGTTACAACAAGGTCTCAGGTGTGAAACTTGGTGTTATCGCTCTCATACTAGAAGATCTAAATACATGCCACGGTGGCACCTCATGGGAAAGAACTGAGGATCTCTATAAAGATGGCCTTGGCTCCAAGATTGCCAATAACCTGAAACTGAGCCGAAGCACGGTGGCCAACACCATACAGCGGTTTAGCAGGGCAGGTTACACTCAGATCAGGCCTCGCCAATGGCCGACCAAAGAAGTTGAGTGCACGTTCTCAGCGTCATATCCAAGGGTTGTTTTTGGGAAATAGACTTATGAGTTTAAAGGTGATGAACTGGCCAAGCATATCTCCAGACCTAAACCCTATTGAGCATCTGTGGGGCATCCTCAAACGGTAAGTGGAGGAGCGCAAGGTCTCCAACATTCACCAGCTCCGTGGTGTCGTCATTGAGGAGTGGAAGAGGACTCCAGTAGCAACCTTGAAGCTCCAGTGAACTCCCATACACAAGAGGGTTAAGGCAGTGCGAGAAATTGGTGACCACACAAAATATTAACACTTTGGACCCAATGTTGACAGTTGCACTTAGGGGTAAACTAATTTTTGTTGCCAGCGGTTTAGACATTAATGGCTGCCTGTGTGTTGAGTTATTTTAAGGGGACAGCAAATTTACACTGTTATACGAGCTGTACACTCACTACTTTTACATTACATTGTAGCAAAGTGAAATTTCTTCAGTGTTGTCACATGAAAAGCTAAAATAAAATATTTACAAAAATGTGAGGTGTATGGGTACTTATTTTGTGAGATACTGTACATAGCATCCGAAAAAGCCAACCACCATTAACTGTTATTCTTGAACTACCCTACTATAGGTATAGTTTAGAATATTACAGTTTCAGGAGTGAATTAAATTTACAGAGGTAGCCTTTGTGATTGTTTGTTACTAAAATGATCAATTACATCGGACACAGATTCCAAAACACCTTTTTCAATGGAAAAAACTGCAAGATGATGAAGCCTTGATTGCCCCATTGTACCTCTGAGCCATGTATGAAGACGTCTCAAAGCACTAAATGATCTTTCGCAAGAGCAGCTGCTCACAGGAATTGTTAGGACAACTTGCATGATTTTTTTCACCAATGGAAACATTAAGGATCCAAAAGTTTGCAAATGTGCTGTACTGTTAGTACCGCACCTTCCTGTTTTTTGCGTTCAAAGACGTTTTTAGCATCAACTACTTCTTCATAGTGTAGATCAATTTTGTAATGTTGTGCAAGTGCCTTTATGTCTTCTGACAGAAAAGATGAAGAAAGTGGGTTGCATGCCTCAATGCCCTTGACCAAATTTTCTTTAATGCTTGAGAAACGATGGTCAAGTTCAGAGAGCAATCGGTCCAAGCAGGGGTAAAAGATTTTTGTTCTAAGAACATCTTCACTTGACAAATGATCACTTGGTGTTGGTCTGGCTTCGTACACAAAGTCTTCCATCATTTTTGTTTTTTTAATTTGCCTGGATGTTTGTAGATTCTCAGTGTCAGTGTCTAAGAAAAAAACAGCTTTTTGAAGTATATCTCTTGATTTGGCATTGGTTCTTAGACATCTTAATGAAGTACAAACATCTTTTTTATACTCTAATGCAGTAGACAAATCTAAGTTTTCCTTCTGAAGCAACTTATGGAAACCTTCTGTAGTAGCCAGTAACAATTCAAACGCAAAAAGGCAGTAGCGCATTGATAACTTATGCAATTTAATCAACATGGCAGATTTCTCCTCTTTAACCATTTGCGGACCGCCTCACGCAGATATACTGCGGCAGAATGGCACGGGCAGGCAGAATCAGGTACCTGTACGTCATCTGCCTCCCGGGGGCGGGGGGTCAGATCACGTACTCGAGGTGGTTGGCTTCTGTCCAGGAGCGATGAGAGGTGGGGGGGAGGCCATCCATTCGTGCCCCCCACCCTCCGCGATCCCTCCCAGCCAATGAGCTTCTTCCTCTGCTGTTGTATAGTAAACAGCAGCAGAGGAAATTATGTCATCTCTCCTCGGCTCGGTATTTTCCGTTCCGGCGCCGAGGAGAGAAGACATCTGAGTGAGTTGCACAACACAACACACACAGTAGAACACGCCAGGCATACTGTACACCCCCCATCACCCCCGATCATCCCCTGATCACCCCCCAATCACCCCCCCCACGTCACACTGACACCAAGCAGTTTTTTTTCTGATTACTGCATTGGTGTCAGTTTGTGACAGTTAGTGTGGTAGGGCAGTTAGTGGTAGCCCCCTTTAGGTCTAGGGTACCCCCCTAACCCCCCCAATAAAGTTTTAACCCCTTGATCACCCCCCGTCGCCAGTGTCACTAAGCGATCGTTTTTCTGATCGCTGTATTAGTGTTTCTGGTGACGCTAGTTAGGGAGGTAAATATATAGGTTCGCTGTCAGCGTTTTATGGCGTCAGGGACCCCATATACTACCTAATAAACGTTTTAACCCTTTGATTGCCCCCTAGTTAACCCTTTCACCAGTGATCACCGTATAACTGTTATGGGTGACGCTGGTTAGTTTGTTTATTTTTTATAGTGTCAGGGCACCCGCCATTTATTACCTAATAAAGGTTTAGCCCCCTGATCGCCCGGCGGTGATATAACTTGGGTTTTAGGGTCAGATAGGGTCTGCGTTGCCCCAGGCAGTGTCAGGTTAGCACCAGTACCGCTAACACCCACGCGCGCAGCATACACCTCCCTTAGTGGCATAGTATCTGAACGGATCAATATCTGATCCGATCAGATCTATACTAGCGTCCCCAGCAGTTTAGGGTTCCCAAAAACGCAGTGTTAGCGGGATCAGCCCAGATACCTGCTAGCACCTGCCTTTTGCCCCTCCGCCTGGCCCAGCCCAGCCCAGCCCACCCAAGTGCAGTATCGATCGATCACTGACACTTACAAAACACTAAATGCATAACTGCAGCGTTCGCAGAGTCAGGCCTGATCCCTGCGATCGCTAACAGTTTTTTTGGTAGCGTTTTGGTGAACTGGCAAGCACCAGCGGCCTAGTACACCCCAGTCGTAGTCAAACCAGCACTGCAGTAACACTTGGTGACATGGCAAGTCCCATAAGTGCAGTTCAAGCTGGTGAGGTGGCAAGCACAAGTAGTGTCCGCTGCCACCAAGAAGAAGACAAACACAGGCCCGTCGTGCCCATAATGCCCTTCCTGCTGCATTCGCTAATCCTAATAATTGGGAACCCACCACTTCTGCAGCACCCGTACTTCCCCCATTCACATCCCCAACCAAATGCAGTCGGCTACATGAGAGGCATTTTCCTTGTCAAAAGAAGTTTATTGAGTATACAATGTTATAAAGATACATAAAGTAAGTTTACAAGGATCTATAAAGTAAGCTCATTGTTTTACAGTAGGGTTTATATAGGTAAATATCATGAAATTTCAAATATTAAACATTGGGTTCACGTAAACCTAAATTAAAGATATATATCATTTCCTTAGTTACTTTTGTAGGTATTTAAATGTTTTATACCTACTATACATATTGTTTACAAGTAGAGTGTATATAGGTCAAATAAATTCTGATAATGAGCTTTAATCGTAAGGTGGAGAAAAGGAAAGAGAAACAAGAAAAAGGGTTGAAAGGTAGAGGTATGGTCCACAAGGTTGTCCCGCTCGTCAGTTTATTATTCTTTTTAGTTCTCTTTGAAGCCTTAGAATGGGTGTCTCTGTAAGTCATTTAATCTGCTACCATGGCAACAGGACAGAGTCATTGAAGTTTGAAAGGAACTGTTGTTTTATCCAAGGATGCCAAAGTTATTCAAATTTTGGAATTTCCATGCCTTGGCCACTGTTTGCTTTGCAGCCGTTATTAGTTGGATCATAAGTTTGAATTGAGAGAGTGTTAACCATTCCGGTTTTAGATTAAGTAAAGTTAAATATGGATCTGGTTGTATTATTTTTTTAAATATTTTAGATGCAATCACGAAGACTTCCTTCCAGAAGGTTTGGATTACTGGGCACGTCCACCATATGTGTAAATATGTGCCTATTTCTGGGCATCCTCGAAAACAAAGAGCTGAGGTATTAGGTGAATATTTTGCCACTCTAGCGGGTACAAGGTACCAGCGAGTTAGGACTTTATAATTTGTCTCCAGTGCTAAGATGTTGGGTGAAGATGACTTAGATGTGAGCCATATGTTAGACCAGTCCGTGTCTTCTAAAGTTCGTCCCAGGTCCCCCTCCCACCTCTGAACATAAGAAGGTCTATTAAGATTTGCTACTCCATATAATTGATTATAAAGTGATGAAATTGTACCTTTAGCAAATGGATCTTTTGTACAGATTGATTCAAAAATGGATAATTGGGATAATGGTGTATCCCCCTTTAGGAATGGTGTATAGAAATTTTTGATTTGGAGATATCTAAATATCTCAGAGTTTGGTAGATCATATTTTCCTCTAAGCAATGGGAATGAAAGGAATGATTTAGATGCTAGGAAGTCATTTAGTGTCTGAATGCCTGATGTTGTCCAAGCTTTAAAAGAATTTGGGTAGATCCATGCCGGATAAAAGGCCGGATTTCTGATAAAAGAAAGGAGAGGATTGTGTGGAGATTGTAACTGATATTTGGTTTTTAGTTTATCCCAGAGAGATAAGAAGTGTTTAGTTATGGGATTATGAATCTTAAAGCGGTCTTTAGGATCAAGCCATAACAAGTTTGATATTAATAGAGGGTCATTTTCTGAAGCCTCTATAAATACCCATAATGGGATTTCCTGTTTTGCATGGTATTTGGACAGACTGGCCAAATGTGCTGCTCTGTAGTAGTTAGTAAAATTAGGGCATCCCAGGCCTCCTTTATTTTTGGGAAGATGTAGTGTGTGTATAGGTATACGTGGTTTAGAAGAGCCCCATATAAACGAAGTTGCTCTTTTTTGTACTATTCTAAAAAAATAGGAAGGAATTGGAATAGGGAGGACTCTGAATAGATAAAGCAATTTGGGTAGAATAGTCATTTTGATTGCATTAATCTTCCCTATCCAGGATAAAGGAAGTTGCGACCATTGTTTTATTAGATTTGTGATCTGTCTTAATACAGGAGGATAATTGGTTGAGAATAAGTCAGAATGAGATGCTGTTAAATGAATTCCAAGATATGGGATTGATTTTTCTGCCCATGTGAATGGGAGTGCAGCCCTAGCCGGGATCAATTCCATGTTTGTGAGTGAAATATTAAGTACTAGGCATTTCTTAGGATTAATCATAAGGCCGGATAGGGCTGCAAATCCATCAAGAGCTGGTATTAAGTTAGGACCAGAGACCTGTGGTGATGATAGAAATAGTAATATATTGTCTGCAAATATACATAATTTGTGTGTAATACCTCCTACTTCAATGCCAGTTATAGTTTGGTTTGTTCTGATGTATTGAGCCATGGGTTCGAGTATAAGGGCAAATAATAAGGGAGATAATGGGCAACCCTGTGGAGTACCTCTTTCGATATTAAAGGCTTCAGATTTGTATCCAGCATATTTTATATAGGCTTTGGGTTTATTATATAATGCTTTGATCCATGTTAAAAAGTGGGGTCCAAAACCCCATTTTTGTAATGAATATTGCATATATTGCCAGGATACTGTGTCAAATGCCCTCTTAATATCGAGAGATAGAAAACATAAAGGGATTTTCCGTTTTTTAGCAATATGTGCCAATAACACTGCCCTGCGTATATTATCGCCTGCCTGTCTATTTGGCATGAAGCCTACTTGATCTCTATGTATTAATTTTCCTATAATGCTATTGAGGCGTTTTGCTATTATTTTTGCTAATAATTTAATATCGAGGTTTAACAGAGAGATAGGCCGATAATTCACACAGGAAGTATCATCAGAAAGGGGTTTTGGGATCATACAAACAATTGCCATTAGTGTTTCTTGCCGAAAAGAATGTCCATCTAGAAGTTTGTTAAAAGTTTCAGTGAGAATGGGAGAGAGTATTTCTGAGAATGTTTTATAGTATAAAACCGAGTAGCCGTCTGGGCCTGGTCTTTTGTTAAGTTTTAGGTCTTTTATGGTGTTAGCAACTTCATCTATAGTTATAGGCTCATCCAAACTGTTTTTTTGATTCTGAGATAACTCAGGTAAGGTTATTTTTGAGAAGAAGGATTCAGCCTCTGTAGGATTAAATTCATTGTTTGTCTTGTATAAAGTTGCGAGATGTGAGTGAAATTTATGGACTATTTTAACTGGATTACAAGTGTAAACATTTTTTGATAATTTCAAACGTATTGGTTTGAAAGATTTGTTAGTTGAATTTAATGCCCTAGCCAAATATGTACCTGGTTTGTTTGTATTCATGTAGAAATTGTGTTTGGAGCGTTTGAGGGATTTATCAACTAACTCAGTGAGAAATAGATCGTATTCCAATCTAGATTTTTCCAGATGAGATTTTGTACTCTGAGATGGATTATCTTGAAATGATATGTAGGCTGCATTAAAATTGAGTTCTAGTTTTTTTGCTAGATTTTTGCGTTCCCGTTTAAATAGTGCCATTTGTCTTTGTATTGTACCACGCAAGACAGGCTTATGAGCTTCCCACAGTGTTATTGGGGAGATGTCTGTTGTATTATTAATTGATATGTATTCCTTTAAAGCTTGTTCAATGGCCATCTGATGTAGTGGGTGTTTGAGCATTATGTCCGGTAAGTACCACGTTGGGTCATGCGCTTTTGGTATGGCTGAGGCTATAGTAGTGTATACTGCATTATGGTCAGACCACGGAATCGGAATTATATCTGATGCAATAATTTCTGGTATCATTCCTATTGTTAGAAAAATATGATCTATTCTGGTGAAGGTTTGATGAGGGTGCGAGAAATAAGTGAATTTCTTTTTCATTGGGTTACTTTCTCTCCACAATCTACCAGATTGTATTTGGAAAGAAGTTGAGAAAAAGGTAATCTAGAGGTTATTTTGGATGGTGTAAAAGGTGATTTATCTAGAAATGGGAGGAGGACCTGGTTCGAATCCCCACACATTATCACTGTTCCTATTTTGTGTGTATTAATCACTTGTAATATATGTGAGAGGAATGGTGTAGGTTGTTTGTTAGGAGCGTAGTAGGAAATCACCGTGATTGCTGTATCCATTATATAACCCATGAGTATCAGGTATCTACCTTCTGGGTCTTTAATTTCTGATGATAAGGTGAATGGTGTGGATCGGTGAAATGCAATTAGAGTTCCCCTTTGCTTGGTACAGGCAGAAGCCGTGTAAATTTGTTGATAAAAAGGAGAAATATATTTTGGAGTAGAATCTTTGGTGAAGTGTGTTTCTTGGAGGCATACTATGTGAGCCTTCTTGTTATGGAAAGTACGGAAGGCTTTGGTCCTTTTTTGAGGGACATTTATTCCCTGAACATTCAGGGAAAGTATATTCAGTGGTGCCATGGCAATAGATCAAATAGTTTTGACTTACTTTTTGTTATGCAGAGCTGACTGCGCAGATCAACCTGTGTGGACTGAAGAGATGAATAGATAGAAAAGAAACCAGTGAATTCTGGAGTAAAGAGTAAACAAAAAACATATGAGATTAAATGATACATTGTATAAATTATTTTTTGCAAGTAATCACAATTTACCCCTGAAAGAGAGTAAATATCTCTCTCAGGGGAATAAGTGCCTTCGTCACACTCCCACATAATATGATTGGGAGAATGAGGAGGGCTAATGGGGGTACACGGATCTTCCGCTTACAGGAGAGAAGTGCTATGTCAAAAGACATCAAAATGATGTTTCATTAATTGGAGTGCAGAATATAGTTTTTGTTGAAATTATTTATTCCAGGGTGGTTGTATATGGTTAGTCTTGCCCTAGGCTAAATAATTCAGTTAGAAAGGTACTGTTAATAACTTTGGTATTGATGAAGATAGTTTGGATTATTTTGGGATTTTAACCCTTTTAGAGTAAACAATTACATATTTTATTCATATGTAACTGTTTAGATATGTTAACTCATAAAATTGAGGTTGTATTGCTTCAGATTAGAATAAACTAAAACATAATTCTAGGAACTAGTTAGGTAATAATATATTTGTTTTAAGAAAAGAAAGAAAAAGCTTCCATTACTTCTGGATTATTGAACATATTTGTCCTAAAAAGTAATAAATCTATTGTTATTACCTGATAATATATAACTGAACAAGAATTGTGTGACTATCAGAATACAGTTACATTCAGTTATAAATACAGGTTTTTTATAGAGAACCATCTCTTAGTATAATAAATGAAGAGATATCAGGAATTAGGATGTCAGTCCATTGAATCTTCTTGGTCCATGAATGATGTGGCATAACGGCCTCTTTTGTAAGAATGATGATTCCCATTTTGTTCTGAAATTTTCTGAGTGCTGCCTGAAGGTGAAGATAATGCCATTCTTCTGTGTGTGGGAGAGTTGCTGCTTGTGGGTTCTGTCAGATTTAATTTTAAAAGGGTTTGTTGTAGTTCATCTGCTGATCTGCTTCTGTAAATTGTACCTTTGTAGTTAAATCTGACTGAAAAGGGGAAGCCCCATTGATACATAATGTTGTGGCGTTGCAGTTCCATTAGTTGGGGTTTCATGGATCGTCTTTTAGTAATAGTAAGTTGGGATAGGTCAGCAAAAATTTGATAATTGTGTCCTTGAAAATTAAGTTCCTTTTTTCCTCTTGCAGCAATTAGTATTTGTTCTTTCGTTCTGTAATAATGACATTTTGTGATTATATCACGTGGGGGTCCATCTTTCTTTTTGGCTGTGAGGGCTCTGTGTACTCTGTCCAGTTCTAAATGTTCAATAGGGATATCTGGCTTTAGTTCTTGTAATAAAGCAGTAATAGTAGATTGCAGGTCTGTCACAGTTTCAGGTATTCCCCTTATGCGCAAGTTTGAACGTCTGGCTCTATTTTCGTAATCTTCAAGCTTAGTTTGAAGTATTAAATTCTCTTCTTTTAATTGTTCCAATTCTGTTATATTTACTTGGGTTGTAATTTCAATTTCATCCATTTTTATTTCTAGGGCTGCAGTGCGGTTTCCCAGCTCTCTTATTTCTTTGGTTAGGCTTTTTGTTATTTGGTCTGAGGTTTGTTTTAAAGCCTTATGAAGCATCTTTTCAAATTGTAATAATATTACTGGGGATGCTGAGGAGTCTTGTGGAGAAGTTTGTGAGAGGATTTGTTCTGTATCTGACTCAAATGGAGAGTCTTGCTGTGACATTTTCTGTCTGTGAGAGCGCCCTGATGCTGTATCTTGTGAGGTGACTGGAGCTGCTTTAGTTGCAGTGAGTGCCTGTGAGCTCTTTGTGAGGTGATTTTTATTTCTGCCACGGTTTCCTCCCAGTACCATATTTCCTGCCCAAACTTTCACAGTTTGTTCCCTGGGGCAAAAAGATTCAAATGGATACCTTTTGAGCCTGCAGGCTCCGCTTTGTCCTTCTCTTCTCTCCTCAGCGGTGTGGAGCTCTAACAATGCATGTCTGCTCCGCTAGGCTCCGCCCATCTCCCCCGAGAGGCATTTTCTTTATGTCCTCCCGAGTACCCCTACCCAACGAACCCCCCAAAAAAGATGTTGTGTCTGCAGCAAGTGCGGATATAGGCGTGACACCCACTATTATTTTCCCTCCTGTCCTGACAATCCTGGTCTTTGCATTGTTGAATGTTTTGAATGCTACCATACACTAGTTGAGTATTAGCGTAGCGTACAGCATTGTACAGACTAGGCACACTAACACAGGGTCTCCCAAGATGCCATCGCATTTTGAGAGACCCGAACCTGGAACCGGTTACAGTTATAAAAGTTACAGTTGCAAAAAAAAGTGTAAAAAATAAAAAATAAAAAAATAAAAACCACAAAAAAAAATATATAAAATAAAAAAAAATAGTTGTCGTTTTATTGTTCTCTCTCTCTCTATTCTCTCTCTATTGTTCTGCTCTTTTTTTACCATATTCTATTCTGCAATGTTTTATTGTTATTATGTTTTATCATGTTTGCTTTTCAGGTATGCAATTTTTTATAATTTACTGTTTACTGTGTCTTATTGTTAACCATTTTTTACGCCATTCATGACTTTGAGTGGTTATACCAGAATGATGCCTGCAGGTTTAGGTATCATCTTGGTATCATTCTTTTCAGCCAGCAGTCGGCTTTCATGTAAAAGCAATCCTAGCAGCTAATTAGTTGTTTTAGTGCATTAAAATTAAAAAAAAAGTGTGTTTTTTTCCCAAAAAAATGCGTTTGAAAAATCGCTGCGCAAATACTGTGTGAAAAAAAAAATGAAACACCCACCATATTAATCTGTAGGGCATTTGCTTTAAAAAAAATATATAATGTTTGGGGGTTCAAAGTAATTTTCCTGCAAAAAAAAAAAAAATTTTTCATGTAAACAAAGTGTCAGAAAGGGATTTGTCTTCAAGTGGTTAGAAGAGTGGGTGATGTGTGACATAAGCTTCTAAATGTTGTGCATAAAATGCCAGGACAGTCACCCCATTTTGGAAAGTAGACACCCCAAGCTATTTGCTGAGAGGCATGTCGAGTCCATGGAATATTTTATATTGTGACACAAGTTGTGGGAAAAAGACACATTTTTTTTTTTTTGCACAAAGTTGTCACTAAATGATATATTGCTCAAACATGCCATGGGAATATGTGAAATTACATCCCAAAACACATTCTATTGCTTCTCCTGAGTACGGGGATACCACATGTGTGAGACTTTTTGGGAGCCTAGCCGCGTACGGGACCCTGAAAACCAAGCACCGCCTTCAGGCTTTCTAAGGGCGTAAATTTTTTATTTCACTCTTCACTGCCTATCACAGTTTCGGAGGCCATAAAAAGCCCAGATGGCACAAACCCCCCCAAATGACCCCATTTTGTTTTTTGGGGCCCCGTATGCAGCTAGGCTCCCAAAAAGTCCCACACATGTGGTATCCCCATACTCAGGAGAAGCAGCTAAATGTATTTTGGGGTGCAATTCCACATATGCCCATGGCCTGTGTGAGCAATATATCATTTAGTGCCAACTTTTTTTTTTTGCACAAATTGTCACTTTCCTGCAACTTGTGTCAAAATATAAAATATTCCATGGACTCAACATGCCTCTCAGCAAATAGCTTGGGGTGTCTACTTTCCAAAATTGGGTCATTTGGGGGGGGTTTTGTGCCATCTGGGCATTTTATGGCCTTCAAAACTGTGATAGGTAGTGAGGAGTGAAATCAAAAATTTACGCCCTTAGAAATCCTGAAGGCGATGATTGGTTTTTGGCGCCCCGTACGCGGCTAGGCTCCCAAAAAGTCCCACACATGTGGTATCCCCGTACTCAGGAGAAACAGCTGAATGTATTTTGGGGTGCAATTCCACATATGCCCATGGCCTGTGTGAGCAATATATCATTTAGTGACAACTTTTTGTAAATTTTTTTTTTCTGTCATTATTCAATCACTCATCAAAATGAATATTCGATGGGCTCAACATGCCTCTCAGCAATTTCATTGGGGTATCTACTTTCCAAAATGGGGTCATTTTAGGGGGGGGGGGGTTGTACTGCCCTGCCAATTTAGCACCTCAAGAAATGACATAGGCAGTCATAAACTAAAAGCTGTGTAAATTCCAGAAAATGTACCCTAGTTTGTAGACGCTATAACTTTTGCGCAAACCAATAAATAAACGCTTATTGACATTTTTTTTACCAAAGACATGTGGCCGAATACATTTTGGCCTAAATGTATGACTAAAATTGAGTTTATTGGATTTTTTTTATAACAAAAAGTAGAAAATAAATTTTTTTTCAAAATTTTTGGTTTATAGCGCAAAAAATAAAAACTACAGAGGTGATCAAATACCATCAAAAGAAAGCTCTATTTGTGGGAAGAAAAGGACACAAATTTTGTTTGGATACAGCATTGCATGACCGCGCAATTAGCAGTTAAAGCGACGCAGTGCCAAATTGTAAAAAGTGCTCTGGTCAGGAAGGGGGTAAATCCTTCCGGGGCTGAAGTGGTTAAGACACTGCACAACAGCTGGAAAGTTGCGTATTAGGGCAGTAATGGAACGTATCTGGCAAGACCAACGTATCTCTGAGAGCTGTACTAGTTCTGTTTCTTTTAGTCCAAGTTGCGCCTGAACATTAATGAACTTTTGGTACTGTGTAAAAGATACACTAAAAGGTTTTCTAGTGTTTGAAAAAAATCTGAAGCCTCTGGGATTGCTTTACAGGTATAGCAGTGTACAAGTTTCAGTTCATGGGCATAACAGTGAACATAAATAGCTTCAGGATGTTTTTTTCTGAAACTTTGCTTGTACACCACCAATTATGCCACTCAAAACTACAGCTCCATCGTACGTTTGAGCAACACAGGACATTGGCTAAACCATTAACTGTGAGGCAATCTTCCAAAGATTCTGTTATTGAATTTGCACTTAAATCTTTCATCACAAAATCCCAGGAAATAGTCTTTTACAGTACTTGTGTCAGGTTCAACATAGCGTAAACAGATAGCAAGTTGCTGTTTTCTTTTATCCCTTGCTTCGTCTGCCATTATGGCATACTTTCCAGATTTCTTTTACTGTCTAACAATTTTACTTGTTACTTCTTCTGAACAGCACTGTATGAGATCATTTTGGGATGAAGGTGAAGTATACGTAGCATTGCCTGCAGGCTTGTACTTTTGAAGGAAAGGATCAAATTTACGTAAATAATTTAAGCACTCTCTAAAATTGCCTCTATTTAGGCTTCCTTCTCCTTCTAAATGACCTCAAAATGATATTCCCTGCTTGGCAAGAAGCACTATGGTTGCAACTATTCATTTTAGATACTCTCGCCATTCTCGAATTTGGAGTTCAGTAGCTTTTTCTATTTGTTCTACAACATTTCCACGCAGTTTAGCATCTTTACAAGCTGCACATGCCAACATGCTAGACTTGTGAAGAGCACTTCTTTCATGCTCCTTGTGTGGTTAATAATGCGTCCAGATTGTGCCTCTTGCCTTTTGGGGCAAACTTTCGACAAGCAAAACAAAATGCAGTATTTTTTTTACATAAATATTCTAGCCAATTATATTTTTCAAACCAGTGAAATTGGAATGATCGCTTTTGTGAACCAAACATTTCATAGGGATATTGCTTTAGTTTAGGCTGCATAGAACCTCTATCCACATCTCCTAGATCAGTAACATCACAAACTGCAATCATATCAATGGATCCATCACCCAGTTCTGTATCTGTTGTGGTACTAGAAGTGCCTTCCTCTGCAAGTAAAATACTGTCATCACATTCTGAAATGTAGGCATTCATTCGCTAAGGCCTAATTCAAACCTGCTATGCAAGTTACAGTTTTCATCTGGCAGGTGCATGTGTGCTTTTAAATACATGCTTGTTTTGATCCATTTAATTCTATGTAACCAAAAGCCAGAAAAAAGTCCATGGCGGCCTGGCCCTTTCCATAAAATGCACAGATGTCAACTACTACAAGAAACCATGTTAAAGAGGGGTTCCCATTTAAAAAAAAAAGAAAAATTAAAAGTCAGCAGCTACAAATACTGCAGCTGCTGACTTTTAATAATCGGACACTTACCTGTCCCAGGGTCCAGCGATGTGGGGGATCGAAGCTCCCCCTCCGTTCGGCGGCCCCGGCATTGTAATGCCCCGTACACACGGTCATATTTTCCAATGGAAAATGTCCGATCAGAGCGTGTTGTCGGAAATTCCGACCGTGTGTGGGCTCCATCGGACATTTTCCATCTGATTTTCCGACACACAAAGTTTGAGAGCAGGATATAAAATTTTCCGACAACAAGATCCGTTGTCGGAAATTCCGATCGTGTGTACACAAATCCGATGGACAAAGTGCCACGCATGCTCAGAATAAATAAAGAGATGAAAGCTATTGGCCACTGCCCCGTTTATAGTCCCGACGTACCTGTTTTACGTCACCGCGTTCAGAACGATCGGATTTTCCGACAACTTTTTGTGACCGTGTGTAATCAAGACAAGTTTGAGCCAACATCCGTCGGAAAAAATCCTAGGATTTTGTTGTCGGAATGTCCGAACAAAGTCCGACCGTGTGTACGGGGCATAACTTTGGGCGCCCGGCTGTGGCTTCACATCCGGCACCCACTGTGCATGCGTGAGTGGCGCCGCGCGTTGCGATTGGCCGTGCGATCATTTGGGACGTGTCCCAGATGATTGACAAGAGGGAGGGGGCAGAGCTGAGCCCTTCCTGCGCAGAGGGGAAGTGATGTCAAGAGCCCAAGCACTGAAGGAGGCAGACTACTAGGGATCCCCTAGCAACAACCATTTAGAGATGAGTAGGCACATTCATGATTTTTTTTTTTTTTTTTTCTAGGGTGGAACACCACTTTAAATCGATTGCAGTGTGCTTTTGCAAAACTGAAAACACAACAAAAAATGCATAGGTGCGAACCAGGCCTGAGAGAGTGTTCAGCTGATGCTCCAATTCCAAGAAGCAGAATTCTACTGCTCTGCTCATGAAGACAAGCAGTGTGTAAGGCTGGATTATTCACACCTATGCATTTATAGTACTTTTTGAAGATTTGCATTACAGTCCATTTAACAAGGTTTCCTATGGAACACGTTCTGTAGTGCAAATATGCAAAAAGCAATAAAAAGTGGCTATGATGCTAGAGCACTAGTGATGCAGAACCTTGGCAACCCAGATGTTTTGGAACTACATTTCCCATGATGCACATACTCTGCAGTGCATTCAAGCATCGTGGGAAATGTCGTTCCAAAACATCTGGGGGGCCAAGGGTCAAAATCACTGTCCTACAGTGAGCCTTTAAATAAATGAGACGGTGTCAGTTGAAAGGGATTGTTAGAAACTTTTCTACTGGTAGTGTCAACACCGTGACCTCACATGACAGATTTTTAAATTAATAAACCCTTCTGACAGACAGTTTCCGTGCTCCAGATTACTTTTATTGAAAAACTGTAAATCTTTATGGCAAGATTATTGAGAATTGCAAATGAAGTGTCATTTTTTGGAAAATCTATTTTTTATTTAGAATTTATTGTCAACTTACCGTACCTGTTGTCGTAGGGGGTTTTTGCCTCTTTGGTGTCTCTTCCATTCAGGCTCAGCCTCACCAGTGCCCATCAACGCAGCCTGACCAAGTTCTAATGAAAGGAAAGCAGAAAGCTGTCAACAGCTGCATTGTGTTTGGCCAAAAACATTATGCAATATACAAACCACACACAGGGTTGGAGTTTTTTAATTCTCCTAGATGACAAATACATTTTATTATAGCCTAAATGAATCAATGGCATTGGCAAGGTATTGATAGCATCAGCAATGTATTATCTGTAACATGAATCATGTTAAAAACATAACAGGCAGCAGGGCAGGGCTGTGTTGGTCTCAAAATATTAATAGTATATATGTAAAAGTGAATGCGCTAGGCTAGCAGTAAGTAGTGCTAACGGTGCTTGCTCTAAACTACATGAAACCTCCAATGGGCATTTACAAAGTAAATAGGGTCCCACTGGCACTCCCACCATCATGCTTGCTCGACTCAAATTATTATGTACTACCAGGAGCAATCCGCCACCTGCACCATACATGATCCGACAGGGGAGAAAAAGGGGAGAAGAAAAAGAGGAGAAAGAGAGAAAGAGAAAAGAAAGAGGAGATAAAGAGAGAAAGAGGGAAGAAAAAGGAGATAAAGAGAGAAAGAGGGGAGAAAGAGAGAACGAGGGGAGAAAGAGAGAAAGAAAGGAGAAAAAGGAGATAAAGAGAGAAAGAGGGGAGAAAGAGAGCAAGAGATAAAGAGTGAAAGAGGGGAGAAAGAGAGAAAGAAGAGAAAGAGAGAAAGAGAAAGAGAGAAGAAAGAGGAGATAAAGAGAGAAAGAGGGGAGAGAGGAGAAAGAGAGGAGAAAGAGGAGATAGAGGAGACAAAGAGAGAAAGAGGGGAGAGAGGAGAAAGAGGAGAAAGAGGGCAGAAAGAGAGGAGAAATAGAGGAGAAAGAGAGCGGAGAAAGAGAGAGAGGAGAAAAGAGAGGAGAAGGAGAGGAGAAGGAGAGAAAGAGAAACATTTTTACCTGTTTTGTTGTTGCATATTTGTATGCATTGTTGACATGCGTTTCGGTGCCATTCCAAAAAAATACTTTGATGTTGATTGTATGTTGCATAAAATACTATTGGAAAAAGACAAAAGCAATATACAGTATAAAAATATATTTTCTGGTTGTCAGCATTTCCAAGCGTTAAATTGTGATTAATACATACAAAAAAAATGTCGCTTGCCAAGTTGTCCCCATTTTCTTTGTGGAATTATATATGGTAGAATATATTATATATATTAAATGGGTAAGGAAAGGGTACCTTATGATTGTAATCTAGGTAGGTAATGTTCTAATTTATTTCAGATTATAAAGACTTGGATAAAACCAACATTCTATTTTACAAAATGTTTATAATAAACACAGTCTCTGTGATTTAAATTGAACTATTATAGGATTTTGTTTTAAAATCAATGTGATCAGACATCAGGCCAGGCCAGCATTTTCTCTACGCTAATCATTGAAGTATATATTATATATATATTAAATGGGTAAGGTAAGGATAATCTAGGTAGCCAGTAGGTAATGTTCTAATTTATTTCAGACTATAAAGACTTAGATAAAACCAACATTCTATTTTACAAAATTATTTGAATAAACACAGTCTGTGATTTAAATTAGACTATAGGATTTTGTTTTTACATCAATGTGATCAGACATCTGCATTTTCTCAGTGCATGGAATTGCATATAGTTACCTGTAGTGCACTACTGCGCCCATCTCATGAAGCATGATGACCATACGGTCCACCACTGGCAGCAGGTATGATTGATGAGAGACTAGTCCAGACAGGGCCCGCCCGGCCAGGCCTGGAGCCTGCCGCCGCCTATTGTACTGATCAAATACTTAAGTACGCGGCTTTTCCACCCGACAAGGCCGCAGTCAGTGATTGCCCTTCTGGTGTCCTCAACTTCAAGTCAAGTGCATGGCGCCTCGTGGCCCATGATGCGTAGGCCTGGGCTGTAAAAATGCACTAATTACTGTAAAAATGTCACTGGCAGGGAAGGGGTTAACACTAGGGGGCGATCAAGGGGTTAACTGTGTTCCCTGGGAGGTGATTCTAATTGAAGGGGGAGGGGTCTGACTAGAGGAAGTGACGGACCGTGGTTCCTAGCTAATCAGAACAGAACAGGGATTTGTGTGTTTACACACACACACTTCCGTGTTCTGTTCCTCGTGCCCACGATCCCTCGTGGCCGGCGGCCATGAGCATCGGCACCCCCACAGTGTAGCGGGCGCCTGCTATCCCGATCCCGCGAGCCGACGTATAGCTACAACGGTGTGCTGACCTGCCGCAGTAAAATGACGGCGGCTGGTCGGCAAGCGGTTAATTAGCAGAGGGAAAAAAATGTGCTGTTTAAAAAGTGTAAGAAAAAGGAGGGAAAAAAAATATTTTAAAAACTGGGGAATTGAAAAGGGGAAGCACTCGATTGCCACATCCGTAAATACAGGGAGGAGAAGGTACTAAAACAAGTAACCAAAAGTAGGACTTTATAGGCATGGAAACTGTCAGGTCACCTGAGACCAGGTGACAGATGCACTCTGTAGGAGTCGGAAGTGCACCGCTAGGTAGTGGACCCTAGGGCTGACTGCTGCGGATTGAACCCTGGCAGGTTCAGGAAGCAGGCCTACTGGATCATTAACACAGGTCCCACTGGGAGCGGAGTCTAAGAGCCAGCAGGTGTTCACCAGAGCCTCTAGTGGTGAGGATGGACTGAGCTGCAGTCTGGCTCCAGGTCACGGCCCCCAGGTTCTCACAGCTCACGGTAGACTACAGGAGAAGAGGAAGGAGGCAGCAGGCTGGAACAACAAGGAAAGTAAGGGATAAGCCAAATGTCAGGGCGACTAGCAGACAAGGATAAACATAACACGCCAAAGATCAGGGTCACAAGCAGACAGGGAAAGTTGAGAACAGGCCAAAGTCCGTAACAGGAATCAGACGTAGGAAACACAGCAAGTACACACTAAAGCTAACACACAATGGTTGATCAGCACTGTGCACAGATTAATATAGGGTTCCCTGATAGGGCCTGGGGTGAGGCCATGCTTAGAGGAGAGGTTATAAAACCAGCCAGGTGTGAGTGGCTGGCCTCTTAGGCTGAACACATGAGGAAAAGGTAAGCTGACAGAAATTTGGGCCTTAGGTGTTGTTGTGGCCACAACACTGTAAGCCCTCACAGGGCCCTGATGTGAAATATTAGATCAAGAATTGTAGTTACATGCCCAACAGGGGCAGAAAAATTGGGCCTTTGGTGGTGGTGGTGCTGGTGCCACAACACTGTAAGTCCTCACTCGCTCTTGGTGGGCGCAGAAACGGGCCCTGCTGTGAAATATTAGATCAAGAATTGTAATTACATGCCCCTGTTGAACAGGGGCTGAAAAATTGGGCCTTAGGCACTGGTGCCACAACACTGCAACCCCTCACAGATACTCTAGTTGGAACGCAGGAACGAGTCCTGCTGCAAAGTATTGCATCAAAAATTGTAATTACACGCCCGTTAGACAGGGGCTGAAAAATTGGGCCTTAGGCACTGGTGCTGGTGCCACAACACTGCAACCCCTCACAGATACTCTAGTTGAAACGCAGGAACGAGCCCTGCTGCAAAGTATTGCATCAAAAATTGTAATTACACGCCCCTGTTAAACAGGGGCTGAAAAATTGTGCCTTAGGCACTGGTTGGCGGCGCCCAGAACCAAAAATGTTCTTACAAGCTATCAGCATGATCATTGAGGAGTAAGAGGATAATTACTAAGGATAGTCACTCAGCATCAACATAGGCAGTCTTTGAAGGGATCTGAGATTTCAAAAAAAATTATTCGGTAACATCAGCATCAGGTGCTTGGTAGCTGGTGGTGATCCAAGACTGATTCATTTTTATGAAGGTCAGTCGATCGACCGAGTCGGTGGACAGACGCACCCTGTGATCGGTTACAAAGCCTCCAGCAGCACTGAATGTGCGTTCTGAAAGAAAGCTGGACGCAGGACAGGCCAGTAGCTCAATTGCATACTGTGCAAGCTCTGGCCAGTGATTCGGTGGGAAAGGTGTCCAAGTCAGATCTTGCCCCTAGGTATTCCTGCACCATGTAAAACAGACACTGGCGATGGTTGCTGGAACCAATCATACCTTCGGGCTGCGGACTAAAAAATTGTCTGAATGCATCGGTCAGACGGCCACCTTCTCCACCGCTCCTTCTTTGACTGACCGAAGCCTCAGCAACACGTTGTCCAGAAACAGGAGTTTGTAACCTCTCAGTCTCTGGGAACGCGTTGCACAGACCTTTCTGCAAGGCCTCCCGAAGATGTTTCATCCTCTGCTCCCTCTGCAATGGCAATATAAGGTCCAAAACCTTACCCTTGTAACGTGGATCAAGGAGGGTTGCCAGCCAGTATTGGTCCTTCCCCTTGATACCACGAATACGAGGATCCTTACGCAGGCTTTGCAGGATCAGGGAGGCCATGCAGCGTAGGTTTGCTGAGGCATTCGGTCCGGAGTCCTCTGGGTCACTAAGGACGACATGGTCCGCAGCCACCTCCTCCCAACCACGTACAAGTCCATGTGTTTCTTGGGACTGATCCCTTAAAGACTGCTGCTGATGCTAAGTGCCAGGCTCCACCTCTATACTGACACAATCCTCCTCCTCCTCCTCTTCCTGTGTGATCGGCGGGCACGCAGGAACACTGTCTGGATAAAGGGGGCCTTGAGAGCTAAGGAAGTCCTCCTCTTCCTGTCTCTGTTCTGCCGCAAGTGTCCTGTCCATTATTCCACGAAGCGTGTGCTCCAACAGGTGGACAAGGGGGACAGTGTCACTGGTGCATGCACTGTCACTGCTCACCATCCTTGTGGCCTCCTCAAATGGTGACAGGACAGTGCATACATCCCTGATCATGGCCCACTGGCGTGGGGGAAAAAAAACAAGCTCCCCTGACCCTGTTATGGTGCCATAGTCGCACAGGTACTCATTGATGGCCCTCTGCTGCGTGTGCAGCCGCTGCAGCATGGCCAACGTTGAGTTCCACCTGGTGGGCATGTCACAGATTAGGCGGTTCTTGGGCAGGTTAAACTCCTTTTGGAGGTCAGCCAGCCAAGCACTGGCATTATATGACCGGCGGAAATGCACAGACTTTCCTGGCCTGCCTCAGGACATCCTGTAAGCCCGGGTACCTGCCCAAGAACCGCTGCACCACCAAGTTAAGGACGTGAGCCAAACAGGGCACATGGGTCATTTGTCCCTGACGGTGGGCAGAGAGGAGGTTGGTGCCATTGTCGCAAACCACCATTCCTGCCTTAAGTTGGCATGGCGTCAACCACCTCTGAACCTGCTCCTGCAGAGCTGACAGAACCTCTGACCCAGTGTGGCTCCTGTCCCCCAAGCACACCAGCTCAAGCACCGCATGGCAACTTTTGGCCTGCATACTTGCGTAGCCCCTTGAACTGCTACGGAGCACCGCTGGTTCCGAGGACAAAGCACAGGAAGAGGCCATGGAGGAAGAAGAAGAGGAGGGGGTGGAGGAGAGAGGTGTGTCACAATCAGTAGTGGCATTTTGGAGGCGTGGTGGCAGAACAACCTCCAACACTACTGCACCTTGTCCTGCATCCTTCCCAGCTGCCAGCAGAGTCACCCAATGCGCGGTGAAACTTAGGTAACATCCCTGTCCATGCCTGCTGGACCATGGGTCAGCGGTAATATGCACCTTACCGCTGACCGCCCTGTCCAGTGAGGCATGGACATCGCCTTCCACATGCCGGTAGAGAGCTGGAATCGCCTTCCGTAAGAAAAAGTGGCATTTGGGTACCTGCCACTGAGGAACCACACATTCCACAAACTCAAGGAAAGGGGCAGAGTCTACCAACTGAAAAGGCAGCAGTTGAAGTGCTAGCAGTTTTGCCAAGCTAGCATTCAACCGCTGGGCATGTGGATGGCTGGGAGCGAACTTCTTTCGGCGGTGCAGCAGCTGGGGCAGGGAAATTTGCCTGGTACAATCTGACAGCGGTGTACCGAAAGCAGATTGCCCACAAGTACTTGGCTGTGACACACCTAATTCTACACCTTCATTACTCTCAGTGCAGGTCTCAGAGAGGACTGAAGGTATAGTGGGGTTGGAGATCTCAGCTGATGAGGAGCAAGGAGAGGTCCTCTTTGTTCTTTGGTGTGGGTCTTTTAGATACGCTTGCCAACAAACTGCATGGCAGGTCAACATACAGTATGTCTGGTCAAGCATATGGTGCCCGAGCGGGAGAGGTTTTGGCCACGCGAGATACGCTTGAGACATATGTTGCAAATAGCAGCGGTGCGATCTGATGCACTCGTCTCAAAAAAGGCCCACACCAAAGAACTTTTGGAATAACGCGCAGCGCCCTGCACATGCGGAGCATTGGGGCGTGATGCAGTCAGTGTGCTGCCCTTAGGCTGGCCCCTGGAGGGCATCCTGCCTCATTGGTGATGTGCCTCCTCCTCCTCTCTCCTATCAGGCACCCACGTTGAGTCAGTGACCTCATCATCCCCTCCCTCCTCATCACTGGAGCAAACCTGGCAGTATGCTGCAGTAGGGGAAGCATGACTGCCAGATTGCTGTTCTTCTTGGGCACCCCCTCTGTCCGTGCTCACGTTACTGCCTTCATCTAGCTCAGTATCATCATCAGAGCCTTCTAAACGCTGGGCATCCTCCTGGAGCATATACCCAACATTGTGGTCAAACAGTTCGAGGGACTCCTCAGGAGGACATGGTGGGGCTAGGGAAGGAGTCACTGATGCCATTAAGCCGAGGGAAGAGGCCGCGTTGGCAGCTGCTTTGCCAAAGTACCCTGAGCATGGGTGAGAGAGGATGAGGAGGATAAGGACGGATTGGTCATCCACTCGACCAAGTCTTCCGCATGTTGCGGCTCAACACGGCCAGCTGCTGAAAAAAAGGCCAAGCGTGTTCCACGGCCACGTACTGATGAGGATGCACCGTCTCCATGACCAGCACTGTTGCCACTAGACACAGAGCGCCTGCTTGCCCTCTTTTATTGGCTTGTGACTGTCTGCCTCTCCTTGTTGGCCTTCCAGACATACTAATGGCCTGTAGCTGCACTAAGCTGGGATATATATATACACTGATACTGCAGCTAGCAAAATCAACTGCCTGCCTGTAGTATGAGAACACCACCAACCTTCTACAGGTAGCTTTAGCTGAACACTGTGCAGAGCTTGCAAAAAACTAACTTGCAGCTTATTTATCTGCCTGCGATAGTGAAAGGATCAGGAAAACACCACCAACCTTCTACAGGTAGCTTCAGCTGAACACTGTGCAGAGCTCGCAAAAAACTAACTTTTAGTTTTAGCTGAACACTGTGAGGACGCACTACACTAACTGGTAGCTTTAGCTAAACACTGTGAGGAGGACGCACCACACTAACTTGTAGCTTTAGCTGAACACTGTGAGGAGGACGCACCACACTAACTTGTAGCTTTAGCTGAACACTGTGAGGAAGACGCACTACCCTAACTTGTAGCTTTAGCTGAACACTGTGCAGAGGTCACACTACACTAACTTGTAGCTTTAGCTGAACACTGTGAGGAGGATGCACTACCCTAACTTGTAGCTTTAGCTGAACACTGTGCAGAGGTCACACTAAACTAACTTATAGCTTTAGCTGAACACTGTGAGGAGGACGCACTATACTAACTGTAAATAGTTTAGCTACCTGACTGTGGTACTAATAGGATCAAAAGAACACCAGCAATTTTCTTCCGGTAGCTGTAAATACTGCAATACTGCAACAAGACAAGCCTGCCTGTCAGTAGGAAGATAACAGGAATGGATCCAGCTAAACTAAATACAGTGTGTATATATATGTATGTATGTATGTATGTATGTATGTATGTATGTATGTATGTATGTATGTATGTATATATATATATATATATATATATATATATATATATGCGCATCCCAGGTAGTGTATATATGTGTGTATATATATATATATATAAATATATATATATATATATATATATATATATATATATATATATATATATATATATATATATATATATGTAGGAAGGCCAGTATGGTGGCCTGAATTTATGGGAGGAGCCCGGTGGGTACTTAAGCAGCCCGCTCACCTGTGGTGCTTGTCGGTTTCCTGTGCGCGATACACGTCACTAGGCCGACTATTCGATACACCAGCGTCCGCAAGTCCTTGCCTCGCAAAAACTCCGTATTCGATATCGTTCTCAAAACTTTCGAAGTCCGCGTTTTTCGTTCGTAGTTTGTACCACGCGGCTGGCTTGGCTGTCGCAGGTAAGGTCCCGTCGGACTTTTCGTTTTCATATCGGGTCACTAAACCGTAATTTCAATTTTCGTTTCACTCGCTTTCTCATTAACTGCAATGTATATCGCATTTTTCGTTTCATGTCATGTCACTAAACCGTACTTTCAAATTCGTTACTCGCACTTCACTATTGCAATGTATATCGCTGTACTTTCGATATGTTACCATTTCGACAGCAGCGCGACGCAGACGTCGCTTCATTTCTAGCATGTCGGTGTTATAAAAAAAAAAAAAAATATATGCATCAGTAAACAGCCATAGCAAGTCGCAATTTGCAAGTTATCGGGCCAAGTCAGTTCGATACCAATCATTTCTCATTTCTGAAACATTCTAGAACTCATTTCTGACATTTCAAATCATTTCAAACATTTCATTTCAGTCACCTACTGCGCTCCGATTCGAATCCTGTCGCATCAAAAAGATGCACCGATTCGTTCCGGTGTGCCCCAGTTATTTGGCCTCATTTCTATACATGCTCCAGAGTTACGTTATTGTCTGTCATTAGTACCTCTGTCATGCTTATCATTTCATTTTCACCTATCACGTTCCGACATGAATCCAGTCGCATGCTAAATGCACCGGTTCGTCTCGGCGTGCCCCAGGACTGGCCTCATTTCTATACATGCTCCAGAGGTTCGTTTGTCAGTCATTCATACCTCTGTCATGGTTATCATTTCATTTCCACCTATCACGTTCCGGCATGAATCCAGTCGCATGGCAATGCACCGATTCGTCTCGGCGTGCCCCAGGACTGGCCTCATTTCTATACATGCTCCAGAGTTACGTTTTCAGTCATTCATACCTCTGTCATGGTTATCATTTCATTTCCACCTATCACGTTCCGACATGAATCCAGTTGCATGGCAATGCACCGATTCGTCTCGGCGTGCCCCAGGACTGGCCTCATTTCTATACATGCTCCAGAGTTACGTTTCAGTCATTCATACCTCTGTCATGGTTATCATTTCATTTCCACCTATCACGTTCCGGCATGAATCCAGTCGCATGGCAATGCACCGATTCGTCTCGGCGTGCCCCAGGACTGGCCTCATTTCTATACATGCTCCAGAGTTACGTTTTCAGTCATTCATACCTCTGTCATGGTTATCATTTCATTTCCACCTATCACGTTCCGACATGAATCCAGTTGCATGGCAATGCACCGATTCGTCTCGGCGTGCCCCAGGACTGGCCTCATTTCTATACATGCTCCAGAGTTACGTTTATCAGTCAATTGTATCTCTGTCATGGTTATCATTTCATTTTCATGTATCACGTTCCGACATGAATTTAGTCGCATGGAAAATGCACCAATTCATCTCGGCGTGCCCCAGGATTGGCCTCATTTCTATACATGCTCCAGAGTTACGTTTATCAGTCAATTGTATCTCTGTCATGGTTATCATTTCATTTTCATGTATCACGTTCCGACAGGAATTTAGTCGCAAGGAAAATGCACCGATTCGTCTCGGCGTGCCCAGGATTGGCCACATTTCTGATACATGCTCCAGAAATCCGGATCATAGCTGAATCGCAGACACCAGGGATTGACCCGTATCTCTGTCATGCAATTTCTACCATTTCACTCCCACAACGCATCACCATTTCGAAACCAGTCGCATCTGAGGTGCACCGATTTGTCACGGCATGCTTCACTGGTTCCGATCGCATTTCATACCTTTACCAGAGCTCGGTTGGTTGCCAGTCGCTAACACGGCACAACCAATTCGAGCCGCGGTCAAAACAATCATTTCTCTCATTTTATTTAATACTGTACTCCTATTCGAATCCAGATGTATCAAACAAGCACCGATTCGTCCCAGGAGCACCAATATTTTCAGTTGCCCCATTTCAATACATGCTCCAGAGCTCGGTTCACGGTCGAACAAATCGTGACACGACCAGGCCGCACCTCTGTCATGCAGTTCATTCATTTCACAATCAAAGCAAACATTTCGAATCATTTCATTGTCACAAGATTGCAAGCATCATACAAATCATTGCTTCAAGTTACTTAGCAATCCCTTCACGAATTGTCACCTTTTCATTTTTCCTCAAAAAAAAAAAAAAAAAAAAAAAAAAAAAAAAAATCCATACCTATACCAAAGCTCGGTCGGTTGCCAGTCGCAAAACACGGCACAACCAATTCAAGCCTCGGTCAAGGTAAACATTTCTCTCATTTCATTTCATGCTGCGCTCCGATTCGAATCCAGATGCATCGAACAAGCACCGATTCGTCCCGGTGTGCACCAATGTTTCTTCTGTTGCCTCATTTCAGTACATGCTCCAGAGCCCGGTTCACGGTCGCGTCAGTCACGACACGACCAGGCCGGACCTTTTTGTCATGCAGTTCAGTCATTTCAAACATCAAGGCAAACATTTTCGAATCATTTCGTTCTCACAAAAAAAAAAAAAAAAAAAAAAATATACGAGCTCAAAAACAGGATATTCTCATCAGATCAAATCATGTCACAGGCCGGCAGCAAAGACTTCACGGCCCCTCCGTCGGCTTTCACACAGGCCTCATTTCACTACCTCACAGTACGTACGAAGTGGGAATATTCATTCAGCAGCCATCGACAAACAAACCATAGATCGGCTCTTACAAACAGAACTAGACCAAGAGTACGTTATAGGCCTTTCACTCAGCCCCCTTTCAGCACTTTGAGAGTCAGCCCTATTTGGGGGCTTGTCAAGAGCAAATTCACAGATAAATTACGTTTGGGGTACCACCTGTCTGCGCCTCATTCTTCCCACATCCCCAGTCTCAATTCCCTGATTCCCTCCGAAGAATTCTCCCTAAAATAGTCCTCCGTAGACATGCCGATACAAGCAGTCATCAAAGCAGGTACAGGTGCCTGGCTTTCCAGAGCCGACATCTCGGATGCCTTTAGGCTCCTGCCTATCCGTCCATCCCTTTGGTGCTGGCATGGCGTCAAGTGGAAGGAGGCATATTGTTTGGCCACAGAACTGACGTTCGGTTCGAAGAGCAGCCCTTGGCTCTTCGACACATTCGCTCAGTCTCTTGCTTGGATACTGTTACACAAGGCTCAGTGACAAAAGTCATCCATTACCTGGACGACTTCCACTAATAGAACCTCCCAGCAAGCCCCCAGGAGACCTCGACAAACTCAGAGCGATATTCGGAAAACCCAATCCTCCCATCACCGAGCACAAAGTAGAAGGCCCAGCACATAACATCACCTTCTCGGGGCCAACTTAGACACCTGCGCTATGCAAGCCAGTCTCCCCCTCGACAAACTAACCCGCATTAAGGCGGTCCTTCACAAATTCACCCACATCAAGGGGTGTACCAAGAAGCAGTTGCAATCTCTCCTGGCAATGCTGAATTTCGCCATACGAATTATTCCACAAGGCCGCACCTTCGGGTCACGCCTGCGGAGATTCCTGCCAGAAACACAAGACCCCGATCAGATCTTAAATCTAGACTCCGCAGCAATAGCGGACCTATCTATGTGGGACGAATTCCGTCCTCCCGGAATGGCATATCCCTAATTATACCCATGGTTTCAGCCCTGTCACCCCAGGTGTGACAGACGCTGCAGCCACCACAGGTTTCGCTGCAATTTTTGGCCATCATGGGTTTTCAGGACCCTGGCCTCAACAGATACTGTTGATACCCGGCTTTATTCAAAACATCTTCCCTCCTCGAACTCTATCCCATGGTGGCAGCTGCACAACTCTGGGATCACCATTGGACAGGGCAAACCGTAGTCTTCACCACCGACAATCAGGCCACGGCAGACATCAACAAAGACAGGTCCAATTCCCCAGCAGTCATGTCCTTCCTGCGCAGTTTGGTACAATTGTTCTTACAGCATCAGTTTAACATACACTGTGCATTATTCCAGGCAGACAAGTTAGCTGCTAACGCACTGCCACGTTCTAACTACACCTCCTTTTCAAACAGGTTCCCGGAGCCGATCCAGTGTCGGCCCCTATCCCTGCCTGGTCACAACTGACCTTGGACTAGTTTAACATTTACAAGGAGCAACGCAGCTCATCAATCGCTCACTCTCTCATAACACACTCAAAGCCTACCAGACAGCTTGAAAGGCGTTCAATAAATTTCTCACATCCTGCCGTAAAGGACCAATAGATGTCAAACAGGTACTGACCTTCATTTCATACTGCCACACTCAGCTGGCTTTATCTTACAATACCATTCGGCTACACCTAGCCGGCATATAACATTTCGTGACCCTGAAAGACCCCACAAAATCTTCACTGTTCTCATCACACGCTATACGAGCCATCCTAAGGGGCATCCAGAAACAACAACCAGTGATCAGTACTAAGCGCTTACCCATTACGGGGCCCATCTTCAGGGATATGTCGACTATTCTGGCTACTTCGCCATTCGGTCTGCTGCCCAGCACGGTCCTACAAGCAGCCATATAGTTGGCTTACTACGGGTTCACCTATAACCACCCCTCAGACCAAGTATTACGCAGACGGCACTTGCTTCGCCACCAAGACCATTTCATCCTTCACCTCGAGGTTTCTTAGACCCAGGAAACAGGCTCTGGAGTGGACATTCACCTCTACAGAACTAATAACAGCTGGTGTCCAGTCACCATATTTAACCGTCTCCTCTCACTCCTGCCTGAACAATCGGACACCAGTCCTCTTCTACCATTCCCAGTTAAACCCTTAAACGCATGTCACTTTGCAAAACACATAAGGATACTTCTCCGCAAATCTTCACCTTAAACCCAGTCAGTACTCCGGACACTCCTTCCGCATCGGAGCAGCCTCCGCGGCAACCCGCCGGGGGGTTCCGGACCGCGTCATTGGGGGGCTAGGCGGATGGAAGTCGGCCTGCGTCGCCCGGTATATACCCAGTCCTCGAGTGGAGATGGCACAGGCATTCTCCAAATTGGCTCAATGGATACTTGAAAACCAATATATATTATACCCCTACCTGAATGTTTTTGCCCCCTTATTTTGGCATACCGGCCATTAGACCAAGGCACACTTTCAGGTCCATTTCATATGGTAAGTCCACACTTCCAGGTCTATTTCCGATGGTAAGTCTTATCTTTATTATAAGTGTTATCTATGTCCATACCGGACATAGGGCTCCGACCATAAGTAGGAAGGCCAGTATGGTGGCCTGAATTTATGGGAGGAGCCCGGTGGGTACTTAAGCAGCCCGCTCACCTGTGGTGCTTGTCGGTTTCCTGTGCGCGATACCCACCCTCCCATCCCCATTTCAAGGCATTCATTTCATTTCATTCATTTCATCTCATTTCTCTCTACAGAATAATCATTTCTTAAAACCAGGGTATGCCCCCTTATTTTGGCATACCGGCCATTAGACCAAGGCACACTTTCAGGTCCATTTCATATGGTAAGTCCACACTTCCAGGTCTATTTCCGATGGTAAGTCTTATCTTTATTATAAGTGTTATCTATGTCCATACCGGACATAGGGCTCCGACCATAAATATATATATATATATATATATATATATATATATATATATATATATATATATATATATATACACATACATATACACATACACATACACACACAATACACTGTAAGTGCAGCTAACTCACTGACTGTCCTGCCTAATCTAGCTAACTCAAATGAAATGACACTGTCTCTCTCTTATGGGCCGTGACGAGCCACATGAATTTGGCACGAACGGCCCATATCGTTCACAATTTGGCAAACGATGTTCGAGTCGAACATGGGTTCGACTCGAACGCGAAGCTCATCCCTAGTTCTGAGTTTCCAGAACATACACAGCTCGTAGGTCCATCAGGAACAGTTAAGCCCACTACAAGATGGGGCGAACCTGCTCCAATAATGTCTTGCTTCTGGTGCCTCCTGCCTCTGAATGTATGCAACTGCAACCTTGTTGTCCATTCGGATTAGGACCTTTTTCCCCTTCAAGAATGATCCGAAGGCTAGTAGGGCCTAGAAAGCTGCTCTGAGCTCCAGAATATTCTACACCAAGCCTTGTGCCTGGAATTGCCATTGACCTTGGGCTGCTTGGTTCTGCCAATGAGCCCCCCAACCTTCCTGGCTGGCATCTGAAGTGATCACTGGCTCTGGGGGAACTATGGGTCTGTGCTTCATGCATCCACCACCAAATTGAATGTTTCACACCCTTGCAAATGAAAATTGTCTAAACCATTGGTGCTCCATCCCACTGATTGAGAAATGAGGTTTGCAGTGTTCTCATGTGCCACTGTGCCCATTGGATCATTGGCAGAGTGGATGACATGGAACCCAGAATGCTCAAACAGGCTCTTACCGGAAGGAATGCCGATGTTATCACTCTCTTGAACTTCCGAATTAATGGATCTACCTTCTCCAGAGGTAATTGGACCTTGACTGATAGGATATTAAACTCTGCCCCAAGTAAGACCATGTTCTGAGTTGGCTGCAGGTTTCTCTTTTCTCAACTGTCTGCTAGGAGCAGAATGTCATGCAGATAGTGATGCATCCTCAGGCCTTTCTCCCTTGGAAATGCGATCACAGGGAGTAGGGTTTTTGTAAAGGTCCTGGGTGCAGAAGAGATGCCGAACGATAGGCACTGAAATTGGAAGTGCTGGGGATCGATTGAAAAATGTAGATATCTCTGGAAGGCAGGATGAATAGGCACGTGTAGGTAGGCGTCCAATAAGTCTACGGAAAGCATCCGGTCTCCTAAGTTTATTGCTAACAGTATTGACTGGAGGCTTTCCATCTTGAAGGCCTTGATCTGGATTTTTCTGTTTAAACTCTTTAGATCCATCACGGGACGCAGATCTCTAGTTTTCTTCTTTACCAGAAATAGGGGAGAGTAATAACCCAACCCTCTTTGGGATGTTGGAAGCTCCAGGATTGCTCCTCTTTGTACTAACTCCAGCACATATTTGAGCAGTACCTTCCTCTTTTCTGGGGATGATGGTAACCTGGTTGATTGAAAGTGATTTCCTGGTAAACCGCCTATGAAATTCAATCTGTGCCCATATTTTATTATGGAAAGTGTCCATGCATCTACTATATGGTCCATCTAAACCTGTTCGAATTCCTTGAGCCTATCTCCCACTCTCACAGGAGTGACGGGCGTACCCTCAAAAAGATTCCTGGTGTTCCCCTGCCAGGGTGGTCTTGGATTTTTGAAGCCTCAAAAAGGAAGACTGATGATTCCTCCAGGTTCTTTTGAACTCTCTCCCTGGCCTATATGTCTTTGCCTCTCTGTGCCTTTCCGGATTTTTACGTTTGTAGGAAGGACCTTTTTGTGGTTTCGGTCTCTTGTCAGATGGGATCAATCCTGATTTCCCTCCAGTCACTTTAGAGATTGCCGATTCCAACTTAGAACCGAAAAGATTAACTTCGTTATAAGGAATCTTGCACCAGTTGGTTTTAGATGTTGCATCCACTACCCATGGTTTGAGCCATAAAGCTCTCCTTGCCATGACTGATGCCAGGATGGCCCCTGCAGAAGATCTGATGATATTAACTGAGGCTTCAGCCACAAAATCACCTGCCAGCTTCAGCTCTTGAAGAGAACTAATGATCTTCTCTTGGTCGGCCCCCCTCACGTACAGATTTCTCTATGTTGGCGGACCATCCGGAAATCGCCTTGCCGACTGTTGCTGCAGCGACTGCTGGCCTCCAAGTTCCTCCTGCTGTGCAGTGTGCTTCTTAAAGTCTAGGTCAATTTTACAATCTAGTACATAACGGAAGGTTATTGCGTCCTCCATTGGTATGGTGACATGCCTTGCGAGATGCATCAAAGAGGTATCAACAACAGGTGGATGAATCAGTGGATTCACATTGGGCTCCTTCAGGGGATAAAGTTTTGCCAGCCTATTATTGAGGTTAAACCTTTTGTCTGATCTTTCCCACTCATCTTTAATGAGGTCCTCCAATTCTTCTATGAAAGGGAAGGATTCCAGCTCTTTCTTTAGATTGTGAAAATACTTCCAGATTTTACAGGGAGCTTCCTTAGCTTCCTCCCACCCTATGGCCTCCTTCACTGATCTTACGAAAGGCTCCACCGGGGTATAATCAAAACCTGTAGACATCTCTGGGTCTTCAGTCTCTGAAGATGACTCCGGATCCACAGAAGGAGTGGGAGCAACAGAAGACAAACTTTGGCCTGCTCTGTCTGTCTCAGGGGCTGATGTCTCCAGGATAGTTTCACAAACAGATTCCCTGATGAGATCCGTTACCTCCTTTGCATCTGACTCTTTCTCCCTGGTAGCCTCCTTAAAGCATGTACGCCAGGCTAATTTGTCTGGCAAAGCTGGAGCTCCGCACACCTAGCAAGCGTTTGCTGCAGGGCGGGTGTGATAGCTCCTGTGACGGGATGGTGATGACCTCCTCTGATGTGAGCGACTATGCCGTGAATGGCGGTGATGAGATGATGACCTTGAGCGGCTCCTCCTAGACCTCCTATGGCTTGAGGAATGGCTTGAGCGACCTTAATGACTGGAACTTGCTGATCTTGACCTGGATGGGCTGCCCAAAAAAAAACACAGCATTACCAGTCTTGCCCTCTTTTTCCTCTTCAGTACTTACCATAGTAAAGGACACCTCTTACCTTACAAGCTGAGGGTGGTCTGCTTGGGCAGTGGTCTCTGTGACAGTGAGCAGGTATAGTATCTAAAACAGAAAGGCTGATAAGGAAGCATAGATAGAAAAAGAGATAAAGAGCAGGATTATGAATGTCTGCAAGACCGCAAGGTGCGGGCTGGGGACTTACCTGAGAATGGGCTGGCAGCAGGGATCACAAAATCCAACGGATAGTGTTCATCTGTAGCTGACAGCAAAAACAGCAAAAACTGACAGAAAATGCAAGAATTTTAAAACTGGCGCCGCCGTCGCCCTGGAAATGACACCGCCGCACATGCGCGGAAGGGCAAAACAACCGGATTGGACATCTGCTTCCTCCGGCGCATGTGCAGAGCACCAGAACGGATGTGGCCTGAATGCAGAAAAAGCAAGGTAGGAGACCACTGCAACAAATAAGCTTCTTTGAAGCTTGTATATGCCAGATGAAATGCCCCCGAGACCACCAGATTGGGGTTTCTCTCTGTGAAGGCTCCTTTAGAGACTGAACAGGAGAGACTTCCAGCCAGGAGAGGCTTGACCTGGTGGGGGCGAATGCGGTAAGAGGTGCAAAGTACAACTTCAATCTTGGCAGGTGAGGAAAAAAAAGAAAATGAGGTGGGGTGCCTTTGCCTTCAAATTTAGAGTTAACCAATCCTGTCATGTTGTGGGAGCGGAGTCACAACCCAGTGTGTGTGCTGCCATGATGCGTCAGGAAAGCATTTTAAAATCTGATAGCAAACTTATCAAATAAAGGAGGGAAAAAAAACCCCAAAAACACTTGCAAGCACAAGCAGTCAAAAGCACAACTCCTGGTTATTAACTCTCCACTTTAGTTCAAAATGCACTTATGTTTACACATTGCAGATCCAAGCCAGCATTAGCAGGGAGCCAGCTCCAATGGGAGTTTGTATAAACACTTATATACACCTGTAAACAATTAACCACTCTCCTTAATTAGCAGAGGGAAAAAAATGTGCTGTTTAAAAAGTGTCAGAAAAAGGAGGGGAAAAAAAGTATTTTAAAAACTGATAGAAAAATTATCAAATAAAGGAGGAAAAAAAACCCAAAACACTTGCAAGTCTAAGCAGTCAAAAGCACAAAAGCGCAACTCCTGGTTATTAACTCTCCACTTTAGTTCAAAATTGCACTTATGTTCAGAAATTGCAAAAGCAAGCCAGCATTAGCAGCTCCAATGGGAGTTTGTATAGACACTTATATACACCTGTAAGCAATTAACCACTCCCCTTAACCACTTCACCTCCCGGCTATTGTCAAATAATGTCTGCAGGAATGATCTCCCATCCTGGACGGGCTTAATATGATGCCCTGGGCTTTCCGGCCGTCTAGGGGGTGCACGCACGCACACCGCCGGCAGCACGCGCCCGCCACGTCACTCGGGAGTTGGTGCGCGTGCCCGGTGGCCACGACGTCCACCGGGCACACACGATTGCTGGTAACAGAGCCGGGACGTGGATCTGTGTGTGTAAACACACAGATCCTGTCAGGGGAGAGGAGACCGATCGTGTGTTCCTAGTACAGAGAACACTGATCGGTCTCCTTCCCTTGTGAGTCCCCTCCCCCTACAGTAAGAATCACTCCCTAGGTAACACATTTAACCCCTTGACCGCCCCCTAATGTTAACCCCTTCCTTGCCAGTGACATTTATACAGTAATCAGTGCATTTTTATAGCACTGATCGCTGTATAAATGTGCGTGGTCCCAAAATAATGTCAAAAGTGTCCGATGTGTCCGCCGCAATATCATAGTTATGATAAAAATCGCAGATCGCCGCCATTACTAGTTTTAAAAAAATGCCATAAATCTATCCCCCATTTTGTAGACGCTATAACTTTTGCGCAAACCAATCAATATATGCTTATTCAAAAAAAATAAAAATAAAAAAATAAAAAAGAGTGCAGCGCTGGACTAACTACAAAGTGAATGAATGTGTGGTTAAATACGTGCAAATTATAAAAATAATAAATATTATATAAAATATATATATATATATATATATATAAATAAAGTGCAGCACTGGACAAATGAATATTAGTGTTATCAAAGTAAATTAATAAAATACTAATGAAATAGTGTAAACAGTGATAAAAAATCATGAAATACCGACACTTATTACAAATAAATGTTCCCAAAGTGCCAAACCAAAATAATGAATAGTTCAAATGAAACAAAAAATATAAAAAGTCCACAAGTCCTATATATAGAAGTGAAAAAAATCCAAATGCGATACTCCAACTTAATAGTGCTGCCCGTCACCAAGTGAAAAAGATGGAGGCTTACCAGAAAGCCTGCGACCGCCCTTACTCAGGGGGGTCAATACAGGCTTAGTAGATTAACACAGAAATCACGGCAGGGTGCCAGCTGGTGGTCCTCGGATCTCCTTCCTCCTTTCCGGATATCTCCTTAGTGGCAGCAGGGGACGCTCAGGAGAGCGTGGTGACAGGATAACTCAAAACAGCAAGTACTCCAGCAGGGATAGACCATATCAAAGAAGAGGAAACTCCCATAGTGTAGAATGCCAAATTCATTTATTAAAAATCGCAGACAAGTTCTGCATAAAATTGCACAGATAATATAAAACAGCAAAAATCCAGCAAGGATAAAAAAAGGCTTCAGCGCCGTTTAAAATGAGTTTGCTCATGCGTGATGCGAGTTCACGTTGTGACCCTACGGCCGTTTCGTCACAACTGACGTCATCAGGGGTACGCAACCGCGCATGCGCCTTATAAGCCCAAGTGATGCGCAATGCAGCGTGATCGTTGGTTGATCTAAAACAGGGCTAATGCTGATTGGTTACATAGAGTTGTTGCACACAGCCCACATAAACCAAACATGGGACGCCCATAAATTAAGTATGCAAAATACTCCTCTAGTATGAGAAGAATAACACAGGTGATGTGCAAGGGAAAAATGTGATACAAACAATGCCATCTAGTGGCAAAATTGAGAAATGCCTAAAGATGCAGAATAATACAAAAACCATAAGGATTGGGGCTAAATAATCCCTCATACCAATGAATACAGAAAAAAATAGCGATGTAAAGTTAGTTCACCACAACAGCTGTTAGATTACCACAACAGCTGTGATACATCACAATTAAGAAACATTATAAAAAAGAGAAAATATAAATATGTGGAGAAATTAACACAAATAAAAATAAATATAAAAATATGACCAAAATTTTTTTTTAAAAATAAAAATAAATAAATAAATAAATACAAATAAAAACTGAAATATATTACTGAGGGGGACATCAACTATTATTGAGGGAGCAGTTGATGTCCCACTCAATGTTCAAACCATTGGGGGCATGAGAACCAAGCCTATAGATCCAATTTGTTTCGGATCTAGAGATGGTTCTCCTACCATTACTGCCACGCCAATGGGGAACATATTTCTCTATGCCAATAAAAACAGTTCCCTTGGGGTCCCTGTTATGCACAAGATCGTAGTGTCTAGAGATGCTATGTTTATCAAAACCTTGCTTTATGTTGGGGATATGCTCACCCAACCTAACGTTCAAATTCCTAACAGTTCGTCCTACATACTCCAACCCACATGGACACCTAAGGAGGTATTCAACACATTTTGTGGTGCATGTGATAAGTGACTTGATGGAATATGTAGCACCAGTGCTGCTAGATGTAAACGCTGTCAGTCTTCTGTCAAGTAATGCGTTAACCCTACAGACTTTACATCTCCTACAGGGGGGAAGCCTTTTAAGTCCCCAAAAAAGGTTGGCCGTATAGGTGGAACCAGAATGTTAGGTGCCAATAAGTGTCTGAAATTGGTGGCTCCCCTAAATAGAACACGTGGTTTGTCAGATAGTAAGGGTCCAAGAACTTGATCATTTTTAATAACTGGCCAATGTTTTTTAATAATCCTCTAGATGGCCCAATGTTGACTCGAATAAGTCGTGAGGAAGGCCAATCCAAAGTCCTCCCTATCTACTACCTGGGGAGCGATGATGGCAGGAATCAAGCGGAATAAAGCTATTCCTGTCAGTTGGTTTGAAATAGGTGGAGGTGGTAATCACATCATTAACGATTGTAATAACCAAATCCAAAAAATGAATTTGGGTGGAGCTGGCTTCAAGGGTAAGCACTATACCCCTGTCGTTGTTGTCAAGAACAGACAGGAAAGTGGTAACAGAGTTAATGTTATCGTCCCAAATGAACAGGACGTCATCTATAAATATTCTCCACATGACCAATGTCCTCCCACTTGGCCATGAAGAGATTGGTCTAAACAACCCCTCCGCATGCTCAGGAGACACTAGTTCATCATCGTTCATGCATTATCATCACAGTTTTCTTCTCACTTATTATGACATGGACTTTATATTTATTATTATTTTGTGATGTTTTTTCACCCATTATCGGATTTAGTGAATGTATTTAAGTTTTGTTTATCTATCACATTCCCTTCATGTAAGCACTTTTTGGTTCACACTGAAACGTTTGCTTTGTAATCACTCAACATTTTAGAGTGTTCACTATTTAAATTCATTTTATTTATTCCTTATTTACGGAGTTTATAGCGCCACACTTTTTGAATTTTTTAATGTTATCACGATCGGCGACTCCAATGCTCCTTCCTCCGCTCACAGATCGTACGTAATACGCACGTGTGTTACGCTTTATACACACTGCGCATGTGTGTAACTCTGCCCGCTCCTGGCGTTCTTTCTAGTCTATTCCCCGCCCCTTTTCGTTCGACACAGTGGGGGAAGAGCACATGGCGGATAGATAGCAGGTGCGTGCTAATTGTAGCAACGAGGAGGAGGAGGAGAGGCCGGATCCGGACACGTCCCGATCCAGAAGGAGATTTAAGGACTCAAATATGTCCTTTGGGGAGATGTTGGAGATGGTGGACATCCTGAAGAAGGCCGACTATGATGGAAAGTATGGGCCTTACCCCAACCCCAATGTCCGAAAGGCCAAGATCATGGCGAAAGTGGTCAGGAGTCTGCACCGGAATTTCGGGGTACGACGATCGAAAGATCAGCTCAGGAAACGGTGATCGGACCTCAAATTACGAGAACATGAGCAGTACAGAAAGATCCGGAGAGTGCTGCAAGAAAGTAAGTAGTTGTGCTGTGTTCCAATTCTTTTTGTGTTTATTACGTTCGTGCTGCTCCATGTGCTTTTAGGAACTGTTGTACAGTTTAAAATGGCAACTTTCATGTTCATGGGCACATTATTCCTTCGGATCAAACATTTTTCGTTCCAACTATAAAATACCATTGTTTAGCCCGTATGCATTTGGCCACTATTTTGACGCCCTATACTTGTCTGCAAAGAATTGGGTTGTGTAGATGGCTTTGTTACTAGAATGAAATGCAAACTAGATTGTGTGTAAGGAGAGGACACTGAGCAGCTGTTTACACATCTGGACACTGGAGCACTAGTGTGGGACAAAAGAACACCATTTTTATTAGGGGGCCACACAGGTGCTCCAGTGTATACTATAGGGGGGGCTACATCTGTGAAGCTTGTACTAAACAGGTAAAGTATTGCATGTTGACAAAGGACACTAAAAAAGCTACATCTTGGAACTCTGCTAAAATTGACAATTGTACCCCACTTCCAAGCAATGTTTCATCTTTATAGTTCTGGCATCAAATATCTGTGTGCTAAGTATACCATTTTTGTTTTACATAGGGGATAAAAGACTCGGAGGACACCCCTCATCTGAGGAGACCAGAGCCCCCCCCCCCTCCTGGAAGAAGGGGAAATCCCCCCAACACAAGAAGAGCAGGAGGAAGAAGACGTGGTGGAACTAGTCACCACAACAGGTGAGTGTCTGCAACCACAGGCTCAGATAAGAGATGGATGGCAGCATTTTTTTTAAACCTAATTTATTTTGGGGTTCCTCTCTTTTTAGGTGATCTTGAGGTTGTGGATCCAGATCCTTTCACATCCGAAAGTGCCCAGATCCTGATCGGGGAGATCATGGGGTGTAATTTACAATTGGAAATCATCAAGCAAAACATCAATGATGTTATTCTAAAAAATAAAAACATCATTGATGTTTTGGGGCGAGTTTAAAGCCCCTCCAAATCACTTTCTTCTTTTGTGTGCTACAATGTGCAAAATGTTTTTGTGATTTTTCCCAAAGCCAAATTTGGAGGATGCACACAGTGTGTCAACATGTGCTATCTGCCATCACGGGAGATCAATGGACGCATTTTGGGGGTGCAACCCCTTCCTCAATAATAAAGTAGCTGAGAGGAAGGGCTTGCTCCCCCAAAACACATCCCTTGATCCCCCGTGATGGCAGCTAGCACATGTTGACATTGGTAAATTGGTGTGCATCTTCCAAATTTGGCTTTTCCAGGGGTGATTTCCCCCCATCTGAACGCAATATCAAACACAGTTCCTAAATACTCATGTCTGATATTGCCTTCAAATTCGACCAAATGTGATGTTTGTAAGTTCAAGATTTGTGTCTTTTATTGTTGGTTTTACACATGCCTGTTTTATCTAAAATGGACATTTTGAGTTTTGATAATGCCACCACAAAAATTGGTATACCACAAACATGTTGGTTTGTTGGAAAAACCTTTGGTAAATGCACATGTGATTGTGCAGGTATTAAAAAGATTGTTAATCAAGAATGTGTGGATTATTGTCTCAACGCTACAACACTTTTGGGGTGATGTAATTGTTGTTTTCTGAGAAAATGGGGGTTATTATTATTATTATTAGGGCAAATCCACTTTGCACTACAAGTGCAGTTTCAGTGCAGTTGCAAGTGCACTTGTAGTGAAATGTGTTTTTGCATTTAGTAAATAACAGCCAACAGTGCTTTGTATAAGGTTACACAATCACGCCATTTTCTGCACTCAAAACATTTCTGTCAGGGTCAGCTAAAACAAACACAAGCAGTAAATGTCCACAAAGAATTTCTTTTTTTTTAATTATAAAAAGGCTTCACAGATTGTCTGGCATATTGATAGCCCCCCTACCCGCAAAGAACTCCAGGTAGCGTAACCGGACATCACGGGCACTCAGGGAGGGCAAGCCAGGACGGCCACTTTCAAGCACCGCCAGTGTGGTTTGATGTATGATTCCGGCCTCAGGCCCAACTGAGCCAGCATAGTTGGCCGAATGTTTCTTTAAAAAGTTATGGAGAATACAGCACGCCAGTATAATATGGTTCAGTTTATACTCCGCCATATGGATGGGTGTCATAAATAGGCGGAACCGGCTGGCCCGGATTCCAAATGTGTTCTCCACCACTCTTCGGGCTCTGGCCAGCCAGTAATTAAAAACCCTCTGTTCCGGGGTGAGGGTCCTCATTGGGAATGGCCGCATCAGGTGGTCCCCCAGCGCAAACGCTTCATCAGCAATGAACACAAATGGGAGTCCTTCAACATTGTCCTCTGGAGCTGGCAAGTCCAAGCTGCCATTCTGGAGACGCCTGTAGAACTCCGTCTGGGCGATGACTCCACCATCGGACATCCGGCCATTCTTCCCCACGTCCACATACAAGAAGTCGTAATTAGCCGACACCACTGCCAACATCACTATACTATTGAACCCCTTGTAATTATAATAGTACGACCCAGAGTTGGGTGGTGGGATGATGTGGACGTGTTTCCCATCAATTGCCCCTCCGCAGTTAGGAAAGTCCCACCGCTGGGCAAAGTGGGAGGCCACAGTCTGCCATTCCTGTGGCGTGAAAGGAAACTGTTGAGGAAAAAACAATAAACATTACTATTTTTTCACAGAAACATGGCAAGCAGATTAGGCACAAACATTATGGGGCAACCTCCAGATAGCATTTAGTAAGGGGAATTTAACAAGGCCAAAGTATAAGGTACATCTATCATATTCCCCCTCCCCCCCCTCTCATGGGCCATTTCTAACATTATAGGGGGTGTGTGGAAATCTTGGACAGGTAACTCTCTTCACTTCATTGAGAGATGAATGCTTAAATAATGGGTATTACTTTGAACAGACCCTCCTTAGTTACACTATTGGCAGTCCACTGGACAGGTAAGAAGTGTCATAATACAAAGATATAAATACACATTGTACACATTTGAGGACATTTGGACATTCCGCTATTACCTATCAAGATAATAATAGGATCCCAAAAATTTTAACAGTACCATTTGAAAGTATACAGGCAGGCCCTTGCACTACATGCTTTGGGGAATTCATCCCTAAATCTGAGCACTAAAGAGGTGGGTATAGTGTGTATGGGTTTGGCAAAGTCAGCAAATAGATGATTGAGGATAGATAGAGAATTGGGATCAGCTGACTTAGCAGTTGGGGGAGGGAGGGTTACTAAAAATTATTTGGGGACACCACAAAAAAGCCTCTGGCACTCTGCCTGAATTTAAAGCAAAAATAACATTTCTAAACATTTTAGGGGGTGTTTGGGGTAAAGCACTACTATGGAGCTGATAAAATACATTGTTAAGTGACTACATGAGGTGAATATAGGCCAGGAGACACCATGCTGGAGAGGTTAGTGAAGGGCAAATATGTATGAAGGACCTAAAATAATAATTACATAAAAATCCAGCATGCATGAGGACAAAGGGGACATTCACAGCATATTACAATCATGGTAATTAGGGAATGAGGAAAGAAATACAATATATTAGCAAACATTCAATACAATAAAATGTGATATAAAAGGATAAAAATCTTACCTTCATATACTCCTTCTGCAGGACCTGGATGATGGCAGAACAGGTCTCTGGCATAATGATCCCCAGAGCCTGGGGGGAGATGCCTGTCGAGAACTTTAAGTCCTGCAGACTTCTCCCTGTCGCCAAATACCGCAGGGTAGCAACCAGCCTCTGCTCCGGAGTGATGGCTTGCCTCATGCAGGTATCCTGCCTGCTGATATAGGGGGTCAGCAAAGCCAACAGACGGTGAAACACGGGGTCCGTCATCCTGAGAACGTTCCTGAAATCATTAGGATTATTCTCACGGATCTCACGGAGCAAAGGCATATGAGAGAACTGGTCACGCTGAAGCAACCAATTCTTGGTCCATGAACTCCTCCCCACCGTGTTCATGGACTGGACTTGTGTCAAGGTCAGGACCCCAACACCAAGCCCCCGCACAGCACGAACTCTACGAGGAGTACGCATACGAAACATGGCTAGAAAACGGTCGGCTGCTCAGAACGAAGTAACAGAACGCACTGAAGAACAGCAAGGCCTGTGAAGAGCGAAAAAACAGTAACGAACGAACAAGAATACAATAACTACTTAAAGTCACGCGGAACTTGCTGCACGCACTGAAGAGCAGATACAAACCCACAAGCACAAACTGAATGAAACAATCTGAAAGCCACGAGTCTGAAAAAGCGCGAATTGTCTCTCACCAAACTTTTACTAACACGAGATTAGCAAAAGGAGCCCAAAGGGTGCCGCGCTTGGTTCTGAACCGGCCTTTTCTAGTCTCGTCGTACGTGGTGTACGTGACCGCGTGGTTGGCGATCGGAAATTCCGACAACTTTGTGCGACCGTGTGTAGACAAAAAAAGTTTGAGCCAGCATCCGTCGGAAAAAATCCTAGGATTTTGTTGTCGGAATGTCCGAACAAAGTCCGACCATGTGTACGCCCTATTAGAGTCTTGGTAGCTAAGCCTCGGTCTACTCCCTCCTGTAGGAAGTCTAAGATTACTGGAATCTCTTTCTGGGGGACCCCTCTCGCTTCACACCAACTGGAGAAGACCCCCCAGACCCTAGCATAAATACACCTAGTTACAGGCTTTCTACTCAGCAACAGGGTGTCAATCACTCTCTCTGAACACCCCTTGTTGCGCAGGCTCTCCCTCTCAACAGCCAGGCTGGTAATCTGAAGAAACCAGGATTTGGATGGTAAAGAGGGCCTTGAAGCAGAAGATCCTGACGTTCTGGAAGCTGAAACGGAGGGGATACCGCCCAGTTCCACAACGTGGGATCCAGGTCCTCTTGGGCCACCAGGGGGCAATCAAGATCAAATTGCCCCTGGCCTGACTCAGTCTTTGAAGGATTCTCGGAATCAGGGCTAAGGGAGGAAAGGCATAGGCCAGACTGAAATCCCATTCCTGAGCTAATGCGTCCACCCCCTCGGACCCCTGTTCTCTGCAGAGAGAAAAGTATCTTTTGACTCTCCTGTTTTCCCTGCGGGCAAAGAGATCTATCTCCGGTGTGCCTAGCTGTTGACAGACCAGGGAGAATATCTCGGGATTCAATTCCCATTCCCCCTGATGAACTGTCTGACGACTGAGGAAATCTGCTTTTATGTTGAAAACTCCCCTTATGTGTGTCAGGCTAGAGCATATAACAGGTAACAGTTCAGGTGTTCTGATTATGCAAAGAGTTCAAAGAACAAGAGCACATACCATGAGCAGGTCTGAGCAGAGCAGGTCAGCTGGGACTTGTAGTTCACCGCTGTAGATGTAGGTAGATGTTTGCTGGACCTTGTAGTTCACCGCTGCAGATGAGAATAGATAGTGTCTGGTGTTTGTAGTTCACCGCTGCAGGTGAGGATAGATGTCCGGTGCTTGTAGTTCACCGCTGCAGATGAAGGTACTAGTAGTATCAGGCAAAACGTAGTCTAGGCAAGCTGGGTCATACACAGGAAGATCAGAGTCCAAACGGTACCGAATCAGAAGCAAGCAAACAGGGTCAAACGAGCCGGGTCATACACGAAATACACAGAGCAGATATCAACTGGATCAAACACAAGGTAAACTCTAACACGAGCAATGATTGAATGCTGATGCAAGTTATTTAAAGGTGAGCTGGCCAATCATTGTTGTTTCCCAGGTAAAGGCTGTGTCAGGTGAGTTGTGCTGGGTCCTAGTACTGACAGTACCCCCCCCTTTCTCGAGGGGTTGCTCCTGCACCCCCAGGCTTACTTGGATAATGAAGATGAAACTTCTTCTTAAGTCGGTCAGCATGAAGATCACGAGCTGGGACCCAAGATCGATCTTCTGGGCCAAAACCTTTCCAATGAACGAGATATTGTAAGGAATTGCGCACTCGTCTGGAATCAAGAATAAATGCCACTTCATATTCCTGACTGTCCAACACATCCACAGGTTCTGGTTCATTTACTTGGAGGCTGGAATGTACAGGTTTCAACAATGAAACATGAAAGACATTTGGAATGCGCATGGATGGGGGGAGTTTTAATCTATAGGATACAGGATTAACAATCTCCGAAATTTCATAGGGCCCGATGAATTTTGGGCCAAGTTTTTTAGATGGAACATGCATGGACAGATTCCTAGATGATAGCCACACTTTGTCACCAACTTTATATCCTGGTGCCTTTGAGCGCCTCTTGTCCGCCATTTTCTTAAAAGCCAGCACAGAGCGAGAAATAGCATGATTAACATCGGACCAGATTTTGGAGAAATTTTCAATTGTGGTGTTGGCATCTGGCACATCAGAGGGTGGAAGTTCAAAGGAGCACACACGAGGATGCAACCCATAAACACAGAAGAAAGGAGAGGTCCCTGTAGATGTGCTGGCACAATTATTAAAGGCAAACTCTGCCCATGGCAGGACGTTGACCCACTCCACCTCATCATTGGCCATCAGACAACGTACCATCTTCTCTAGAGTCTGATTAGTCCTTTCTGTTTGGCCGTTTGTCTCAGGATGATATGCTGAAGAATATGATAACTTAATCCCCAGCTGAGAGCAAAGGGCCTTCCAAAACTGGGCTATAAACTGAGAGCCACGGTCTGAGACAATGTTGATTGGTGCCCCATGGAGCCTGAAAACATGTTTAATGAATAAAGATGCCAGCTCTTTAGCAGATGGAAGTTTCGTAAGCGGAACAAAGTGGGCCATTTTACTGAACCTGTCTACCACCACCCAGATCGTGGAACATCCCTGGGACGGAGGCAAATCAGTGATAAAGTCCATAGATAAATGGGTCCAGGGACAGGTAGGTATTGGTAGAGGACGTAGGAGACCGGGCGGCTTAGAGGTACAGCTCTTGCTTCTGGCACAAACTTCACAGGCCTGGACGAAGGCTAACACATCCTGCCTAATCGATGGCCACCAGAGGTTGCGAGAGATAATCTCAAAAGTTTGTCTAAACCCTGGATGTGCTGCAGGTTTTGATGCATGTACCTGCTGCAATACCTGCAAACGAAGAGCCAGGGGCACAAAAAGCATACCGGAGGGAGTGGAGGGAGGGGCTTCAGCCTGTGCAGGTAACAAGGCCTCAGAGATGTCAGTCTGGGTGAAAGCCAAAATCCTAGTCTCAGAGATAATGGGTTGTGGAGGAAGCGGAGGAGGAGACTCTGAAAGAAAGCTGCGAGACAAGGCGTCAGCCTTAATGTTTCTTGGTCCTGGTAAATATGAAATTGTGAAGTAAAATCTGGAGAAGAACAATGACCACCTGGCTTGACGTGAGTTCAGTCTTTTAGCAGAACGGATGTATTCAAGGTTTTTGTGGTCAGTCAGAACTATGAATGGATAGCGAGCTCCCTCCAGCCAATGTCTCCATTCCTCCAAAGCGAGCTTTATGGCTAGAAGTTCTCTGTTGCCTATATCATAATTGCGCTCTGCTGGGGAATATTTCCGAGACAAGAAGGCACAGGGGTGGATGGCAGCATTTACAGGATCCTTTTGTGACAAAAGCGCCCCCACCCCTACTTCAGATGCATCTACCTCCACAATAAAAGGTAGCTCAGGAACAGGATGGCGTAGGATTGGTGCAGAGGTAAAGGCTTTCTTTAACTGAGTGAAGGCTGCCTGGGCTTCAGTAGTCCATTTAAAGGTAGTTGGAGTCTTCCTGGTGAGAGAGGTGATGGGATGTGCAATGGTGGCAAAGTTCTTAATGAATTTTCGATAGAAATTTGCAAAGCCCAGGAAGCGCTGAACTGCCTTCAGGTCTGAAGGTGGTGCCCAGTCTAAAATGGCTTGAATCTTGGCTGGATCCATGGTGAGGCCTGTGTCAGAAATTAGGTAGCCTAGGAAAGGTACTTGTTTAACATGGAATGAACATTTCTCAGGCTTTACAAAAAGGGAGTGAGTTTTTAATCGGGCCAATACTGAACAGACATGTTTCTGATGTGTTTCAAGATTGGGAGAATATATCAAAATGTTGTCTAAATATACAAGCAAGAAGCGACCCAACATGTCACGGAAAATGTCATTCATAAAGTTCTGAAAGACAGCTGGTGCATTTCTGAGACCGAAAGGCATGACAAGACATTCATAATGACCATCCTTGGTGTTAAAGGCTGTCTTCCACTCGTCGCCTGCACGTATGCGCACCAGATTATAGGCTCCCCTTAAGTCCAGTTTGGGGAAGATTTTGGCTCCCTGGATTTGAGAGAACAATTCTGTGATGAGAGGAAGAGGATACCGATTGGGAACAGTTATTTTATTTAGACCTCTGTAATCAACACAAAGTCTCAGTCCCCCATCCTTCTTTGGGACAAAGAAGCATCCTGCTCCTGCGGGAGAAGTGGAGCGACAGATGAAACCCTTAGCTAGGTTTTCCTGGATGTTTTCTTGCAAGGCAAGATTCTCTGGCTCAGACAGTGGAAAGACTCTCCCTCGAGGAGGTGTAGTGTCAGGCAAGAGGTCAATGGGACAATCATAACTGCGATGAGGTGGTAAAGTGTCAGCAATCCCTTTAGAAAACACATCCCAAAAGTCCTTATAACAAAGTGGAATCTGTTCCATACCCACTTGACAGGTAGCCAGTCGAACAGGGTGCTGGATGCAGTTCTTTTTACACTGATTGGACCAAGCCAGAATATTTCCTGTTCGCCAGTCAATTACAGGATTGTGCTTCTGAAGCCAAGGAAGGCCTAGGATCAAAGGAGTAGATGGAGAGTCAATGACAAGACATGAAATCTTCTCCCAATGCAAAGCCCCCAATTGTAACTGGAAAAGGTTGGTTGCTTGGAGCACTAGATCTTGTGAGAGAGGACGATTATCCACGGAAATCAGGCGGACTGAGCAATCTAGAGCATGAGTTTCCAAGGACAAAGAGGTAATCAGAGTCTTATCAATAAAATTCTCAGCGGCTCCAGAATCTACCAAGGCCAGCAGTTCATGAGCCCCTGTCCCAAAGTGAATGACAGCGGGTAAAAGAATACGATTGTCCCCCTGGGGAGATGAGAGCAGACCTAAGGTAACCTCCCCGCAATTACCTAGGTCCTGGAGTTTCCCGGACGTGTAGGGCAGGAACGGAGCATATGACCCTTGAGGCCACAATACAAGCAGAGTCCCATGTTACGCCGGCGCGTGTGTTCCTGGGCAGATAACCGGGTGGAGCCTAACTGCATAGGTTCTTCCTCAGATTTGGCACTGGAGGTGGAATAGTCAGGCGGCAAGGGAGGTATATAGTTTGCCACAGCTGTAGTTTGTTCTCGTCTCCTCTCTCGCTGGCGGCGGTCAATTCTAATGGCTAGACTCATAGCCTCCTCCAGTGAGGCTGGGTAGGAGAAGTTGACCAGAGCATCCTTAATTGCATCTGAAAGGCCCATTCTAAACTGGCTGCGGAGTGCTGCATCATTCCAGCCAGATTCCGGGGCCCACCTGCGAAACTCTGAGCAATACATTTCAGCTGTGGTAGTTCCTTGCTTTAAGTTACGCAGGGTTGATTCTGCAGTAGCAGCACGATCTGGATCATCATAAAGCAACCCTAGGACTTCAAAGAAGGCATCTACTGTTAGCAAGGCTGGATGGTTTGGTTCCAGGTTAAAGGCCCAAGCCTGGGGGTCACCCTGTAGTAGAGAGATAATGATTTGAACCCTCTGAGTTTCAGGGCCAGATGAGGATGGCCTTAACTTGAAATATAATTTGCAGCTGTTTTTAAAGTTGCAAAACCCTTTACGGTCACCAGAAAACCGGTCAGGCAAAGGAATTTTTGGTTCAGATGGAGTTTTTGTAGCAGTGGTAATAGAAGGAGATTGCACCTTGGTGAGCTCTGTGGCCATTTCCTGAACTTGATGGGATAAGCAGCAAAGTTCCTGTGCAAACAACTGAGCCTGCTCAGGATCCATGATAGGTTTCCTTTATTATGTATGGCTTGTGTTAATGTCAGGCTAGAGCATATAACAGGTAACAGTTCAGGTGTTCTGATTATGCAAAGAGTTCAAAGAACAAGAGCACATACCATGAGCAGGTCTGAGCAGAGCAGGTCAGCTGGGACTTGTAGTTCACCGCTGTAGATGTAGGTAGATGTTTGCTGGACCTTGTAGTTCACCGCTGCAGATGAGAATAGATAGTGTCTGGTGTTTGTAGTTCACCGCTGCAGGTGAGGATAGATGTCTGGTGCTTGTAGTTCACCGCTGCAGAAGAAGGTACTAGTAGTATCAGGCAAAACGTAGTCTAGGCAAGCTGGGTCATACACAGGAAGATCAGAGTCCAAACGGTACCGAATCAGAAGCAAGCAAACAGGGTCAAACGAGCTGGGTCATACACGAAATACACAGAGCAGATATCAACTGGATCAAACACAAGGTAAACTCTAACACGAGCAATGATTGAATGCTGATTCAAGTTATTTAAAGGTGAGCTGGCCAATCATTGTTGTTTCCCAGGTAAAGGCTGTGTCAGGTGAGTTGTGCTGGGTCCTAAAGGGATCCTAGTACTGACAATGTGCACCGCAGAGATCGATGGTATTCTTTGTTTCGCCCATTCCAGAATCTCCTGCGCCAATCTCATTAGAGAGCGACCGTGTACCCCCCTGACGGTTCAGGAAAGCCACTGTCGTAGAATTGTCGGAAAGGATCTGAACCTCTCCCCCTGATCCTGCTCTCGAAAGCTATTAGAGCCTCCCTGACTGCTAGCAATTCCCTGAAATTGGAAGCAGCAGTTCTCTGTAGTCTGTCCCACACACCCTGAGCTTGGAGCTCTTCTAGATGGGTCCCCCATCCCCACAATCTCGCATCGGTCATTAATCTGACAGGCTGGAACTGGGACCAAAGATGACCTACCCCAACCTTTGAGGGTTGAGCCACCAAAGTAAGGACTTTCTTACCTCTTGAGGGATGGCAACCGGTATATCCAAGGATTCCTTCTTTCCATCCCATGAGGATAGCAGGAAGTTCTGCAGGGGTCTGGAGTGGAGCTGAGCCCAAGGTACTGCCGGAATACATGAAGTCATGAGACCTAGAATCCTCATGATCACTCTTCTGGGCACTACCTCCTGACGCAGGATTGAAGACACAGAAGAAATCAGTGCTTCTATTTTCTCCTGTGGGAGGATCAGCTTTTGCCCCACTGAGTACACCCACAGACCCAGGTAGAGTTTGGTCTGAGAAGGAGTCAGGGAGGACTTCTCGCAACTTATCAACCATCCGAGGGACTCCAAGGTGGATATAACTTTGTCCAGATCCAGGAGAAGGGACTCCCTGGAAAGGTTGTAGACCAACAGGTCATCTAGATAAGGTATCAAAAAAAACCCCTGAAGGTGCAGGTAGGAGACGACCTCTGCAAGGATCTTTGTAAATACTCTTGGGCTGGCCCCCAGCCCAAAGAGTAGGACCTGAAACTGCCAGTGCTGGGTACTCTGATCTGTGTGAATAGCAAGCAGAATGGGAATGTGCAGATATGCATCCTTCAAGTCTGTGGTGGCCATGAAATCCTCCCTCAACAAATGCTTTCTGACCGTGTACACCGATTCAATGCGAAACTTCTTGTATCGCAGGAAAGTGTTTAATCTCTTTAGATTCAAGATTAACCAGAGTTTTCCGGACGGTTTGGGAACTACAAAGACATGGGAATAAAAACTCTGTCCTTGCTGATCCGCCGGTACTGGGAGAATGACTCTCTGATTCTCCAACTGCCCGACACTTTCTATGAGGCCTATGGCTTTTGGCCTCTCTCTGGGTAGGAAGGTCAGTAGAAACGACTGCGGAGGCCTGGAAGCAAATTCTAGCCTGTAGCCCTCTTATCCACTGAAGGACTAGAGGACTCTGGGCTACCTGCTCCCATTGTGGGACAAATTGTGGCAGCCCCCCCCCCACCTTGGTGCTGTCGTCACTTGGGTTCCTTGTCTGCGACCTTTGGGCTGGAGAAAAGGAGAGCTCCCTTCTGTTTGGCTTTACCAACACCCCATTTCTTTCCTTCCTTACGATCCTTAGAACGGTTGTTGACCTGGGGGCCTCGAAAAAATCTTTTAACCTTTTTAGGCTTTACGGGAAACTTCTTTCCTTTCTCCGTAGATCTGGAGAGGGTTTGGTCCAACCCTGTACCAAACAGGAGTGACCCCTCAAAAGGTAGGCCGCATAACCTTGTTTTAGAGGTGTGGTCCCCATCCCAGGTCTTAACCCATATGGCTCTTCTGGCTGAATTAAGAAGAGCTGCCATCTTTGCCGAAGTCCGCATGGACTCCACTGCAGCATCCGCAAGAAAGGCTACCGCCTTACCAATTACCTCCAGGGAATCCAAAAGATCTTTGGACTTGGAAGTATTTGTCACATGATCTGTCAGTTTATGTCAGTTTAAGCCACATATTTGTATTTCTAGCTATACATGCTGAAGCTAAAGCTGGACTTAATGTTGCCGCATTGGCCTCCCAGGCTCTGCGTAAAAGGGTTTCAGACCTGCGGTCCATTTGGTCCTGAATGTTACCTGCGTCTTCAAAAGACAGGTCAGATTGTTTAGACACCTGAACCAAAGATGCGTCCAGTTTGGGAAGTTTAAAAAAATTCTCCTGCTCCTCTTCCTTAAACAGACACCTGCGTTTCCAGGTCTTAAACTTCTGAAGTTTATTTTCTGGCTCTTTCCATTCTCTTAAAACAATGTCTTTAAGAGACTGGTGGATAGGCAACACCCTGGACTGAGGTTTAGACAACCCCTGATACAACCTATCCTGTACAGAAATTTGTGGCTCTGGCTCCTGGATCTCCTCAGAAGCATCCATAGCCCCTAGGAGGCCCTCCATATCATCTGTAGAGAAGATATGTCTGCCTGGTCTGGAGTGTCCCTCTTCCTCCTGGCTATCCTCTGTGACTTCCCCTTCTTCAAGGAGACTACGACAGGGGTCTTCCACTTCCTCCACCTCCGAACTCTGAGAAGATGGCGGTCTCTGCGGAACGGTGCTAATATTAGTAGAAGCACTTTCCTGGGAGGAAGAGCCCCCTCTGCTATCCTGCCTAGTATTGAGGCTAGCCTGAAAAGCTTTAAGGGTGGACAGCATTTCAGATTGCACTGAGAAAAAATCTCTCATAACGTCTGAAGTCTCCTTCCCCGACAACTTGTGAATGCACTTATAAAAAAACGGCTTTGTGTGTTTTGCTGCTAATTTGTCATTGCAGTACCCACACCTCTTGGATCGGGAAGGATTTTTGGATCTCGGTCTACTGGCAACACTCTGGGTTTCTGTGTCTGCAAAACAAGAAGCCCGTTTAGCTAGTAATAAAAATAACTGACCAAGAGATCCCTTGTGAGGGTAAGGCTAGGGGGCCACCCCCTCCCTTATATCCTCCAGCCTGATAGACTCACCCCCAGTGGCCTCCAAAATGGCTGTAGACTCCTCTTGCTCCATTTCAAGCAAGTGAGCAGAGGACGCCTGCTCCTTGCCCAGCGATGCTGCCTCTGCTGCCCGGAACTACCCCTTTTTAAAAGCCAATACCTGTAGTCCATGTGCAGTCAGCTGTCTCCTCATGGAGTTCCGAACGCCGCCATCTTGCCGAGGTCTGCAGGGCCAGAGCGATCTAGCGTCTGGAGCACCGTGACATCATTTCCTCCCAGGAAGGATCCACCGCAAAATGGTGCCGACAAACACACAGCCGCCAGCGCTGAGGCGGCAAGGAGAGCCCAGCACACCCCTGCATACAGTGCAGGGGGATAACAGATCGGACGGCAAATTCACCTCCTGACTCAGTCAGGTAAGGAGAGAGGGGAGCAAGAACATGGTCCCTGGAGTTCTGGAGACTCACAGTGCTCAGGGTCCTCCAGTTCTCACAGGGAGCTCTTCACTGCCCCCCCTGAGAAATAGGGAAAAGAACCCCCCGGGGAGGGCAAGCCCTACCAGACCCAGAGGCTTTCTCAAAAACCTGCAGTCTGGCGCCCAGGGGGAGACTTCCAGCCCACGGCCTTAGGTCTATTAGAAAAAAACAAACTGTTTTGCTGTGGGGAAACACAATCAAAAACTGAGGAGTGCAGGGAGGGGCGGGATTTTTAACCTCTATCTTGATTGTGTTTCCTGTCAGGAGGACCAGTCATCTCTCAGGGTGCCGTCCTGGAAGACGACTTGAGAAAACAGTTTTACAGCTCCCTATAAATCTTTATTGAACATCACTGAAGCTGCTAGCAGGTGGGTTATGTCCGTGGACGCCTAAGCTTCTATTTGGAAAAGACTACCCTGGGATAGCACCGCTAGGATTCCACCTTCTATCAGCCCTTGGTGTCCTACCTCCATTGCCAGTGAGCAACTTAAGCCTGTTTGACCCATACAGCATACGCTCTGTGGGTCCCAACCTTCCGGTAAGCCTCCAGTCATTCGGGTGGTGGGTCTGCACAAGTGTTTATCAGCACATATTGGACTGTATTCAAAAGTTTCCACGATCATATATTTTGGAGTTTATCACTATCACAATATTTGTGTCTACTGCACGTTTCTATTCAGTTCTGGACAGTATTGCCATTATCTATTTTGCCAATGCATATGGTGACCTTAAGGGTTCATAATATGATGGACTTTTTATGTATGAACTTTCATTAATATGCAACACTAATTACATGTGTTATTGCATCATCTATTCTTTTATTTTGTTTCACTTATTAGCGCTACACTTGGTTTTATATGATTTATAGCAAAAATTCTATTTGTTGTGTTAGCTGCTTACATATACAATTTTTATTTGGAGTAAGCGCATGGTTTATAGGTTTTTTATTTCATTTAGTTTGAACAGCAGCTGCATCCACGGTTCCTTTTTTTTTTTACCTTACAGGTATTAGCAATTAAATTGAATATATTTAATATTGGTTTAAATTGAAACTAAGCTTTTTGTGAGTTTTTTAGTGGGTATAATCAATCAGCATATTATATCCCACCCCTATAGTGTTTAGAAATAGAAAGACATGGAGGGGGAGGAAGGGAGAGAAGTGTAATTTACCACTATGTATACACTCACATGTATGACTCTATAGTCATGTGAGCTGCACAGATAAGAAATATAAGGAAATTAAGAGCTTAGAAGGAAACTGAAACTGGAGCATGCCCAGTAGAGAACAACTGAAGGCAAGATCAACCAGATATATTTCACTCCACACATAACAAATGCTTTAGTGGCTTTGTGAGTATGCACACTCTGTTATGTACCATGTAATGAGGGTTTTTCATATTTTAGGTTTAATTACACTTTAATGCCTCTTATTGTGTGTTTATTGTAAGTGCAGTTTTTTAACAATAAAACATTTTAACCATTGTAAGTCACAGGGAGCACTATTGTTGGTCTCTTATATTTTTTATTGCTGGAAACAAATTACACTATATTACCAAAAGGAATTGGGACACCTGCCTTTACACGCACATTAACTTTAATGCATCCCAGTCTTAATCTGTATGGTTCAATATTGATTTGGCCCACCCTTTGCAGCTATAACAGCTTTAATTCTTCTGGGAAGGCTGTCCACAAGGTTTAGGAGTGTGTCTATGGAAATGTTTGACCATTATTCCAGAAGCGCATTTGTGAGGCCAGGCACTGATGTGAATGAGAAGGCCTGGTTCGCAGCCTCCATTCTAATTCATCCCTATCGGGTTGAGGTCAGGTCTCTGTGCAGGCCAGTCAAGTTCCTCCACCCCAAACTCACTCAGCCATGTCTTTATGGACCTTGCTTTGTGCACTGGTGTGCAGTCATGTTGGAACAGGAAGGGGCCATCCCCAAACTGTTCCCACAAAGTTGGGAGCATGAAATTGTACAAAATGTCTTGGTATGCTGACACCTTAAGAGTTCCCTTTCACTGGAACTAAGGGGCCAAGTCCAACCCTTAAAAAATAACCCCACACCACCAAATGATTTAGACAAGTTCACAAAGAAAGGTTCATAAAGACATGGATGAGCGAGTTTGGGGTAGAGGAACTTGACTGGCCTGCACAGAATCCTGACCTCAACCCTCCTTTCAGAAGAGTTGAAGCTGTTATAGCTGCAAAAGGTGGGCTAACTCAATATTGAACCCTGTGGACCAATACTGGGATGCCATTCAAGTTCATGTGTGTGGAAAGGCAGGCGTCCCAATACTTTTGGTAATATAGTGTATATTCTTCTTGAGTTGACCCATATGGATTGAAGAGCACAGATTCTCCATTGCAGCTGATCCCAGCTTTTAAAAAAGGAGCTAGTCTGGCTAGACTTTTTATAAATTTAAAGGGCCACCATAGACGTTGAGTAAGAAGTTAACTTTTCATATAGAGGAAAGATATTCAATTACTCTCCTTTATTCTCTGTGGTGGTGGAGACTGGCACCTACTGACACTATTGGGAATCAGAAGTGTGCTGGGAAATTGGACTCCTTTATGAACTTTCACAGAATAATTTATAAATACTCACAGCTTTTTATCTCTATTTATTCACTTATGAATTTACACTGAAGAATTTACAGATACTTTATTTCATATCTGACTGTGCCAAGGATTGCTGAACTTTTTGGCAATGGTTGATTTGGATTTATAACTGATGATTACTTGGCAATTTATTGGTTTTGGGGTTTTTAGTGAAGTACACGCTTTTTTTGTGCTAACTTATGCTATTGCTCTTTGCACTCTTGTCAAGCAAACCAAACAAAGATAACTCATATAGATCATATCTGGAGTTTTTTTTTTTGTTTTTTTCTTTTAAGTGTCAACCATACACTTCATTCTTTCTAACATTTTAAAAGTGAAAAACAAACTTGGATTACATCACAATAAACCACATCTGTCAAATGCATGAGCATGTATAAAATAGGTGTGTAGTCACAAATAGGAGGATAGCCAAGTGCTGATATATACTGTTTGTCAAAAAGATAGCTAGAAGTATTCATTGCTCTGGAGACTTGAGTACAGTAACATTGACTTATTTTTTCCTAAATAACTTCCTGGTGAGGAAGTGTTTGCTGTAGAGTAATTGAATATCTTTCCTCTATATGAAAAGTTAACTTCTTACCAGCAGAAAAAATGTAATGCACACCTTGAGTACATTTTGCATTTCTTGTCACTGTAGGAGGGGCAGCACAATCTGAGTTGTAAGCATTCACAAACTAGATGACAAAGAAAAGGAAATAACAGGAAGCTATGGTATAGCAGTTAGCACTATTACTAAACGCTTTGATGAAAAAGAGGATCCTTTTTTTTATTGCGTGTCACTTGCACATACAAACACAGAAGCCCGGTAAGTCTTTTGATGTATTAACACTTTTAGAACTGTAAATAGACTTTTTCTGTTTTCTTTAGTTGTAATAGAATTAAGTAAATCTGCCAACCACTATTGTTATTGTAACACATTGCAGTTTGTTCATCGTTGCTAAAAGGGAACTCCACAAAGCAAGAGGCGCTTCAGTCAGGTTTGAAAAATTAAAAGTCCTTGCCACAAATATTGTAGCTGCTGACTTTTAATAAAAAGATCCTTACCAGCCGAGGGATCGGTTCTTCACCATTGTTAGGGTCCGCAGCACCACCATGTTGACTGTGGGAAGTCAACTGTGACTTCCTGCAACTTCACAGCCTTCTCCCCACTAGGGTTGCCACCTTTTCTTCAAGCCAAACCCCAACACTTTAGAAGCGCATGGTAAAATTTTTTTTTTTGTAGTACATTAAATTCATTGCCTCTGTACAATGCAATGAACGGCAATTTTTTATGTCGAATACATAGTTTTGTGATTAAATAACATTTCTGGAGGGTATGATGGGGGCAGTATGTACAGGAGAGGAGTGCGGAGTGTATGATGGGTGTAGTATGTACAGGAGAGGAGTGCGGAGGGGATGATGGGTGTAGTATGTACAGGAGAGAAGTGCGGAGGGTATAATGGGTGTAGTATGTACAGGAGAGGAGTGCGGAGGGTATGATGGGTGTAGTATGTACAGGAGAGAAGTGCGGAGGGTATGATGGGGGCAGTATGTACAGGAGAGGAGTGCGGAGGGTATGATGGGGCAGTATGTACAGGAGAGGAGTGCGGAGGGTATGATGGGGGCAGTATGTACAGGAGAGGAGTGCGGAGGGTATGATGGGGGCAGTATGTACAGGAGAGGAGTGCGGAGGGTATGATGGGTGTAGTATGTACAGGAGAGGAGTGCGGAGTGTAGGATGGGTGTAGTATGTACAGGAGAGGAGTGCGGAGGGTATGATGTGTGTAGTATGTACAGGAGAGGAGTGCGGAGGGTATGATGGGTGTAGTATGTACAGGAGAGAAGTGCAGAGGGTATGATGGGTGTAGTATGTACAGGAGAGGAATGCAGAGGGTATGATGGGGGTAGTATGTACAGGAGAGAAGTGCGGAGGGGATGATGGGGGTAGTATGTACAGGAGAGGAGTGCGGAGGGTATGATGGATGTAGTATGTACAGGAGAGGAGTGCGGAGTGCAGAGGGTATGATGGGTGTAGTATGTACAGAAGAGGAGTGCGGAGGGTATGATGGATGTAGTATGTACAGGAGAGGAGTGCGGAGTGCGGAGGGTATGATGGGTGTAGTATGTACAGGAGAGGAGTGCGGAGGGTATGATGGGGGTAGTATGTATGAGAGAGAAGTGTGGAGGGGATGATGGGGGTAGTATGTACGGGAGAGAAATGCGGAGGGTATGATGGAGGCAGTATGTAAAGGAGAGGAGTGCAGAGGGTATGATTGGAGGCAGTATGTATAGAAGAGGAGTGTGGAGGGTATGATGGGTGCAGTATGTACAGGAGAGGAGTGCGGAGGGTATGATGGAGGCAGTATGTAAAGGAGAGGAGTGCGGAGGGTATGATTGGAGGCAGTATGTACGGGAGAGGAGTGTGGAGGGTATGATGGAGGCAGTATGTAAAGGAGAGGAGTGCGGAGGGTATAATTGGAGGCAGTATGTATGGGAGAGGAGTGTGGAGGGTATGATGGAGGCAGTATGTACGGGAGAGGAGTGCGGAGGGTATGATGGGGGGCAGTATGGGGAGGGATTACTTGCAGTGTCTGTGGGGTGACCATGTAATGATGTCCCTCAGCAGGGGGTAGGAAGCAGCTCTCAGTGATGTCTGTATGAAGTGGTCTGGGGGTGATATAAGCTGGGGGGGGGAGTTGGGGGCTGAGAATTGGTCAGATAGTAATGTCTATAATAAAAAAAAAAAAAAAGCTATTGTGGTCATCTACTAAAATATACAACAATACTACTCAATGAAAACAATCTGTTATAAGATGCTACCCCCCAGCACTCTGTATATACAGATGAAGTGAAGGTAATTGATGACCATTCATATAACCCCCTGTTATCCAGGCTCTGAGTCTGGACAATCAGAGGTGTAAACTCACCACATACACACAGGGTTAAGTGAATGGTTATGAATTACTTCACATAATCTAGACAGAGGATGGGAGAAGTTTGTATACATAGATAAGTGTGCTGCTTGGGAGATACTGTGAGTTGGCTGGGCTGTGATCATCGGACTGCAGACTCCCCTCCCTCCCCCCCCCCCCCCCCCCACTCACTGCTGTCTCTTCAGATTCTGCTTATCTTAACTATTCAATGCAAAAGAAATCTTCCTGAAACTTTGCACCCATGGAAACATTCCTTACTATAAAAAAAAAAAAAAAAAAGTCAGCTCACCTCCTAGTGAGCAGCGGCCAGCCCGACAGCAGCTCCAGTGATCTCCTCAGCTCCACCTCCCTCTCCTCTCAGAACATGGCACTAGTGATTGGAGAGGGGGGGGGGGGCAGATATAAACAGAGACTGCAGGAGCCTGGAGGGGGGGCAGAAAGGAGCTTCAGATTCCCAACACACACACACCAGAACAGTGTGTGTATTTAGTGAGAAGTAGGGATGAGCCGAACATCCCCCGGTTAGGTTCGCACCAGAACCTGCGAACGGACCGAAAGTTCGCACGAACGTTAGAACCCCATTGACGTCTATGGGACTCGAACGTTCGAAATCAAAAGTGCTCATTTTAAAGGCTAATTTGCATGGTATTGTCCTAAAAAGGGTTTGGGGACCCGGGTCCTACCCCAGGGGACATGTATCAATGCAAAAAAAACTTTTAAAAACGGCCGTTTTTTCGGGAGCAGTGATTTTAATGATGCTTAAAGTAAAAAAAAAAAAAGTGAAATATTCCTTTAAATATCGTACCTGGGGGGTGTCTATAGTATGCCTGTAAAGTGACGCGTGTTTCCCGTGTTTAGAACAGTCCCTGCACCAAATGTCATTTTTAAAGGAAAAAATCTCATTTAAAACTGCTTGCGGGTTTAATGTAATGTCGGGTCATGGCAATATGGATGAAAATTAATGAGACAAATGGCATGGGTACCCCCCAGTCCATTACCAGGCCCTTTGGGTCTTGTATGGATATTAAGGGGAACCCCGCACCCAAATTAAAATAAGGAAAGGTGTGGGGCCACCAGGCCCTATATACTCTGAAAAGCAGTATACAGGCGGTGCAAACAAGACAGGGACTGTAGGTTTGTTGTTAAGTAGAATCTGTTTGTCATTTTGAACGGGTACATTTTTAACGTGTTTAGCTCCAGCCAAAAAATCTTTTTTAAGCTTTTTGGAAAACATAGGGAAGGGTTATCACCCCTGTGACATTTGTTTTGCTGTCTTTCCTCCTCTTCAGAAGATTTCACCTCACTTTTTGTCCCAATGAAAAATGTTTTTTGAAAATTTGGGTTTTTTTGTGGAACAAGGATTGGAAAGCATCAGTGGAAAGGAGAATTTTTTTTCCCATATTAACTCTTACAGGAGAGAATTTCCCTTCCTTGGGGTAGATTTCATCTCACTTCCTGTTGTCTCCTTCCGTTTGCAAGTAGGAGTCGTTTGTAAGTTAGATGTTTGAAAGTAGGGTCCTGCCCTATATACTCAGCAGAAATTTGGGCCTTAGGTGTTGCTGTGGCCACAACACTGTAAGCCCTCACAGGGCCCTGCTGTGAAATATTAGATCAAGAATTGTAATTACATACCCCTGGTGAACAGGAGCTGAAAAATTAGGCCTTAGGCACTGGTGCTGGTGCCACAACACTGCAACCCCTTACAGACACTCTAGTTGGAACGCAGGAACGAGGCCTGCTGCAAAGTATTGCATCAAAAATTGTAATTACACGCCCCTGTTAGACAGGGGCAGAAAAATTGGGCCTTAGGCACTGGTGCTGGTGCCACAACACTGCAACCCCTCACAGACACTCTAGTTGGAACGCAGGAACGAGCCCTGCTGCAAAGTATTGCATCAAAAATTGTAATTACACGCCCCTGTTAGACAGGGGCAGAAAAATTGGGCCTTAGGCACTGGTGCTGGTGCCACAACACTGCAACCCCTCACAGACACTCTAGTTGGAACGCAGGAATGAGCCCTGCTGCAAAGTATTGCATCAAAAATTGTAATTACACGCCCCTGTTAGACAGGAGCAGAAAAATTAGGCCTTAGGCACTGGTGGTGGCGCCCAGAACCAAAAATGTTCTTACAAGCTATCAGCGTGATGATTGAGGAGGAAGAGGATAATTACTCAGGGATAGTCACTCAGCATCAGCATAGGCAGTCTTTGAAGGGATCTGAGATTTCAAAAAAAATTATTCGGTTACATCAGCATCAGGTGCTTGGTAGCTGGTGGTGATCCAAGACTGATTCATTTTTATGAAGGTCAGTCGATCGACCGAGTCGGTGGACAGACGCACCCTGTGATCGGTTACCACGCCTCCAGCAGCACTGAATGTGCGTTCCGAAAGAACGCTGGATGCAGGACAGTCCAGTAGCTCAATTGCATACTGTGCAAGCTCTGGCCAGTGATCCATCCTCAAGACCCAGTAACCCAGAGGATTTTCGGTGGGAAAGGTGTCCAAGTCTGATCTTGCCCCTAGGTATTCCTGCACCATGTAAAACAGACGCTGGCGATGGTTGCTGGAACCGATCATACCTTGGGGCTGCGGACCAAAAAATTGTCTGAACGCATCGGTCAGACGGCCACCTTCTCCACCGCTCCTTCTTTGACTGACCGAAGCCTCAGCAACACGTTGTCCAGAAACAGGAGTTTGTAACCTCCCAGTCTCTGGGAACGCGTTGCACAGACCTTTCTGCAAGGCCTCCCGAAGATGTTTCATCCTCTGCTCCCTCTGCGATGGCAAGATAAGGTCTGCAACCTTACCCTTGTAACGTGGATCAAGGAGGGTTGCCAGCCAGTATTGGTCCTTCTCCTTGATACCACGAATACGAGGATCCTTACGCAGGCTTTGCAGGATCAGGGAGGCCATGCAGCGTAGGTTTGCTGAGGCATTCGGTCCGGAGTCCTCTGGGTCACTAAGGACGACATGGTCCGCAGCCACCTCCTCCCAGCCACGTACAAGTCCATGTGTTTCTTGGGACTGATCCCTTAAAGACTGCTGCTGATGCTGAGTGCCAGGCTCCACCTCCATACTGACACAATCTTCCTCCTCCTCCTCCTCCTCGTCCTCTTACTGTGTGATCGGCGGGCACGCAGGAACACTGTCTGGATAAAGGGGGCCTTGAGAGCTAAGGAAGTCCTCCTCTTCCTGCCTCTGTTCTGCCTCAAGTGCCCTGTCCATTATTCCACACAGCGTGTGCTCCAACAGGTGGACAAGGGGGGCAGTGTCACTGATGCATGCACTGTCACTGCTCACCATCCTCGTGGCCTCCTCAAATGGTGTCAGGACAGTGCATGCATCCCTGATCATGGCCCACTGGCGTGGGGAAAAAAAATCAAGCTCCCCTGACCCTGTCCTGGTGCCATAGTCGCAAAGGTACTCATTGATGGCCCTCTGCTGCGTGTGCAGCCACTGCAGCATGGCCAACGTTGAGTTCCACCTGGTGGGCATGTCACAGATAAGGCGGTTCTTGGGCAGGTTAAACTCCTTTTGGAGGTCCGTCAGCCGAGCACTGGCATTATATGACCGGCGGAAATGCACACAGACTTTCCTGGCCTGCCTCAGGACATCCTGTAAGCCCGGGTACCTGCCCAAGAACCGCTGCACCACCAAGTTAAGGACGTGAGCCAAACAGGGCACATGGGTCATTTGTCCCTGTCGGAGGGCAGAGAGGAGGTTGGTGCCATTGTTGCAAACCACCATTCCTGCCTTAAGTTGGCGTGGCGTCAACCACCTCTGAACCTGCCCCTGCAGAGCTGACAGAACCTCTGCCCCAGTGTGGCTCCTGTCCCCCAAGCACACCAGCTCAAGCACCGCATGGCATCTTTTGGCCTGCGTACTTGCGTAGCCCCTTGAACGACTACGGAGAACTGCTGGTTCCGAGGAAGAGGCCATGGAGGAAGAAGAAGAGGAGGGGGTGGAGGAGAGAGGTGTGTCACAATTATTAGCATTTTGGAGGCGTGGTGGCGGAACAACCTCCAACACTACTGCACCTTGTCCTGCATCCTTCCCAGCTGCCAGCAGAGTCACCCAATGCGCCGTGAAACTTAGGTAACGTCCCTGTCCATGCCTGCTGGACCATGAGTCAGTGGTAATATGCACCTTACCGCTGACCGCCCTGTCCAGCGAGGCATGGACATTCACATGCCGGTAGAGAGCCAGAATCGCCTTCCGTGAGAAAAAGTGGCGTTTGGGTACCTGCCACTGAGTAACCGCACATTCCACAAACTCACGGAAGGGGGCAGAGTCTACCAACTGAAAAGGCAGCAGTTGAAGTGCTAGCAATTTTGCCAAGCTAGCATTCAACTGCTGGGCATGTGGATGGCTGGGAGCAAACTTCTTTCGGCGGTGCAGCAGCTGGGGCAGGGAAATTTGCCTGGTACAATCTGACGTCGGTGTACCAAAAGCAGATTGCCCACAAGTACTTGGCTGTGACACACCTAATTCTACACCTTCATTCCTCTCAGTGCAGGTCTCAGAGAGGACTGAAGGTCTAGTGGGGTTGGAAATCTCAGCTGATGAGGAGCAAGGAGAGGTCCTCTTTGTTCTTTGGTGTGGGTCTTTTAGATGCGCTTGCCAACGAACTGCATGGCAGGTCAACATATGTCTGGTCAAGCATGTGGTACCCAAGCGGGAGATGTTTTGGCCACGTGAGATACGCTTGAGACATATGTTGCAAATAGCAGCGGTGCGATCTGATGCACTCGTCTCAAAAAAGGCCCACACCAAAGAACTTTTTGAATAACGCGCAGAGACTGCAGCGCCCTGCACATGTGATGCAGTCAATGTGCTGCCCTTAGGCTGGTCCCTGGAGGGCATCCTGCCTCGTTGGTGATGTGCCGCCTCCTCCTCCTCCTCCTCTCTCCTATCAGGCACCCACGTTGAGTCAGTGACCTCATCATCCCCTCCCTCCTCATCACTGGAGCAAACCTGGCAGTATGCTGCAGCAGGGGGAGCATGACTGCCAGATTGCTGTCCCTCTTGGGCACCCCCTCTGTCCGTGCTCATGTTACTGCCTTCATCAAGCTCAGTATCATCATCAGAGCCTTCCAAACGCTGGGCATCCTCCTGGAGCATGTACCCAACACTGTGGTCAAACAATACAAAAGTTATCCCCGCACTAGTTTAGGTCTCACCAGGTGTAAAGCTGATCTTGCTCTCCAGAGATGAGAGGTTCCAGGTGCTGGCTCATGCTAGTAGAGACTATATGCAAACGAGAAGATCTGGACAGCCGCACTCCAGGAAGTAATAATCCAAGTTTCTTTATTTTAAAATCAGGAACACATCAGATACAGGACATCATAGACAGAGTGTACAGATCATAGGCTAACGCGTTTCACACTTGTCCAAGTGCTTACTCATAGCTCAGAGTAAGCACTTGGACAAGTGTGAAACGCGTTAGCCTATGATCTGTACACTCTGTCTATGATGTCCTGTATCTGATGTGTTCCTGATTTTAAAATAAAGAAACTTGGATTATTACTTCCTGGAGTGCGACTGTGGTCAAACAGTTCGAGGGACTCCTCAGGAGGACATGGTGGAGCTAGGGAAGGAGTCACTGATGACATTGAGCCGAGGGAAGAGGCCGCTGCTTTGCCAGACAAAGCACCCTGGGCATAGGTGAGAGAGGATGAGGAGGATGAGGATGGCTTGGTCATCCACTCGACCAAGTCTTCCGCATGTTGCGGCTCAACACGGCCAGCTGCCGAAAAAAAGGCCAAGCGTGTCCCATGGCCACGTGCTGATGAGGATGCACCGTCTCCACGACCAGCACTAGACACAGAGCCTGCTTGCCCTCTCTTATTGGCTTGTGACTGTCTGCCTCTCCTTCTTGGCCTTCCAGACATACTAATGGCCTGTAGCTGCACTAAGCTGGGATATATATATATATATACTGCAGCTAGCAAAATCAACTGCCTGCCTGTAGTATGAGAACACCGCCAACCTTCTACAGGTAGCTTTAGCTGAACACTGTGAGGTGGACGCACCCCACTAACTTGTAGGTTTAGCTGAACACTGTGAGCAGGACGCACTGCACTAACTGTAAATAGTCTAGCTGCCTGACCGTGGTACTAATAGGATCAAAAGAACACAAGTAATTTTCTTTAGGTAGCTGTAAATACTTTAACAAGACAAGCCTGCCTGTCAGTAGGAAGATAACAGGAACGGATCTAGCTGAACACTGTGAGCAGGACGCACTGCACTAAATGTAAATAGTCTAGCTGCCTGACCGTGGTACTAATAGGATCAAAAGAACACCAGTAATTTTCTTCAGGTAGTTTATATACTGTAACAAGACAAGCCTGCCTGTCAGTAGGAAGATAACAGGAACGGATCTAGCTGAACACTGTGAGCAGGACGCACTGTACTAAATGTAAATAGTCTAGCTGCCTGACCGTGGTACTAATAGGATCAAAAGAACACCAGTAATTTTCTTTAGGTAGCTGTAAATACTGTAACAAGACAAGCCTGCCTGTCAGTAGGAAGATAACAGGAACGGATGTAGCTGAACACTGTGAGCAGGACGCACTGCACTAAATGTAAAAAGTCTAGCTGCCTGACCGTGGTACTAATAGGATCAAAAGAACACCAGTAATTTTCTTCAGGTAGCTTTACATACTGTAACAAGACAAGCCTGCCTGTCAGTAGGAAGATAACAGGAACGGATCTAGCTGAACACTGTGAGCAGGACGCACTGCACTAAATGTAAATAGTCTAGAAGATAACAGGAACTGATCTAGCTGAACACTGTGAGCAGGACGCACTTTACTAAATGTAAATAGTCTAGCTGCCTGACCGTGGTACTAATAGGATCAAAAGAACACCAGTAATTTTCTTTAGGTAGCTGTTAATACTGTAACAAGACAAGCCTGCCTGTCAGTAGGAAGATAACAGGAACGGATCTAGCTGAACACTGTGAGCAGGACGCACTGCACTAAATGTAAATAGTCTAGAAGATAACAGGAACGGATCTAGCTGAACACTGTGAGCAGGACGCACTGCACTAAATGTAAATAGTCTAGAATTTAACAGGAACGGATCTAGCTGAACACTGTGAGCAGGACGCACTGCACTAAATGTAAATAGTCTAGAAGATAACAGGAACGGATCTAGCTGAACACTGTGAGCAGGACGCACTGCACTAAATGTAAATAGTCTAGAAGATAACAGGAACGGATCTAGCTGAACACTGTGAGCAGGACGGACTGCACTAAATGTAAATAGTCTAGAAGATAACAGGAACGGATCTAGCTAAACTGAATACAGTGTATATATATATATGCAACACCTGGGATGCATATATATACACAATACACTGTAAGTGCAGCTAACTGACTGACTGTTCTGCCTAATTTATCTAACTCAAATCAAATGACACTGTCTCTCTGTCTATCTCTTTCAACGCCGGAACACACACTACACAGGGCCGCCGTGCGCCTGAGCCATAATTGGCCAAAGCCTCCTTGGCTTTGGCCAATTACGGCTCTCTGTTCAGGCAGCACTGTGATTGGCCAAGCATGCGGGTCATAGTGCATGCTTGGCCAATCATCAGCAAGCAATGCACTGCGATGCCGCAGTGAATTATGGGCCGTGACGCGCCACACGAATTTGGCGCGAACGGCCCATATCGTTCGTAATTCGGCGAACGACCGAACAGCCGATGTTCAAGTCGAACACGGGTTCGACTCGAACACGAAGCTCATCCCTAGTGAGAAGCAATGACACTGCAGCTGTGACTGTCTCCATAGTGGCAAGTATGCTAAGAAGCTCCCCCTCTGCCAGAATGGTCTGTCCAGGTTTCAGGCAGTCTGAAAACCGGACAGTTGATTCAGAACCCGGACTGTCCGGGTGAATCCCATACAGGCGGCAACCCTACAGTCCCCACTGTACATGCATGACACATCCCAGGGGGTTGTGGGCAGGGAAGGAGGGGAAGAGAACTTCTAGGCAATCTCAGCGGAAGTGGCAGTGGGTACCTTTCAAAACTAGGTTTCCCGCTACTCCCCCCCCCCAAAAAAAAAAAAAATAGAATAAAGAGAGGGGGGAGAAGGATAAGTGGAACTTGATTTTTTTGGTGAAGTTCTGTTTTAAACAGCAGTGTTTGGGAAGGTAAGTATATTTTACCACTGGTGTGTCCCTGTCTAGTATCCCTGCAGTAAAATTTCTACTCTCCCTGCAGTTTACCCCTACCCATGGACTTCACGTATGCCTGTAGGTAGCTGGTGAATTGTGGGGATCAAATTTGTTCCAGTTGTTTATTAACCGTGTTCAGTTTCTCCAGTTAGTTTGAATCACTTGCTTTCTTTCGATATCTCCTATGGGCAGCACAATCTTTGTACTTGTGTTCTGCTCTTACAAAGGATATTTTACATTGTATCTAAAATTCTAAAGGTTTTATTTATTTTAAATTATAATAGTGGTTAATCCAAGAAAAGGGATGCACGCAAAACTTTTTGGGAAACGTGCTAAAGAGTTTAGCCCAAAAGGAAAGCTATGCTCAGCCCTTCCTTCTCAGAGCTCAGCTGCTGGTTAATTGCCAAAGACTCTTCCTTCCACAGTGACTCACCTGGTCTTCATTCCCTGTTTGTCAGCTAGAGCTGCTGGTTATATAAACTCCTTGGATCAGATCTTCTGTGCCTTTACCTTGGTCAACATATCCAGACTCTCTCTGCTGTTTTCCTGTGAAAGACTTTTGCTTGGCTGACTTCCCTTCTGGGTCCTGATCCTGTTTGCTGCACCCGACTTCGCTGATTTCTGGACTCCTGTTTCTCTGGCTTGTTCTGACTACCTGTCCTGGTTACCAAACTCTGGCTATGTTTTGACTACGTTTGCTCTGTTTATACCATTTTACCATTTTATTAGATAGTCCGATTCATGGTTCCCGATAGTTGGTAAATACCATGAATTGAGAAGTTGCAGGCAATCCGTTTGTTGGTAATATTTTTTCCAGATTGCATGAGCAGGATCACCGCATGGATCAAGAGGTGTGTCTGGTTCTTCTCCGCTTCCCCAGTGATTCTGGGGCGATCCAGTTTAATGCAGAGGGTTTCTCAACCAGGTTGAGATTCTTTGAGATGCTGCCCCAGGCGTTTCCCACAGACAGAAGCAAAGTAGGCTTCATAATAACTTTGCTTTCTGAGAGAGCCTTAGCCTGGGCAAACCCTCTATGAGAGATACAAAAACCCGTTGTCCAGCATTACCCAGAGTCTGTGGCTTCCTTTAAGAGGGTATTTGATGTTCCCGCACGCTCCACATCTGCCGCCAAAGGCCTGTCAAACAGGTTACGAGAACTGTTGTAGATTACACCATTGAGTTCGGCAGCAGAGGTTGCTTGGAATGAGGCCCTCATGGCTGCTTTTTCTCATGGTCTCTCGATCACATCCAAGATGAGATCGTGGCCCGAGACATACCCACTGAGCTGGAGAAGTTGATCACGGTTTGCATCCTCATTGACTCCAGACTCCGAGAGAGACCCTCTTTTAAGGAGAGCTTGCGGAAGCCTCCGGTACATTTGCAGTTCCACCCTTGCCTCCCTCACCTCCATACCTCCTGGTACCGAGTCTGCCAGTGAGGTAGAACCCATGCAGTTGGGCTTTACACATCTCTCTGCGAAAGAGAGGGTCTTTAGGAGGAGGGAGAGATTGTACCTTTATTGTGGTCAGGCAGATCACTTTTTGAAGTCTTGTCCTACCCGTCCGGGAAACGATTGCACCTGAGGTCCTGTAGGGGACAGATCTTAGGTGGTGTTGTTACGTCCCCAGTTAGCCAGAAGGATAAGCCCCTGGTACCAGTTAACCTTTCTTGGTCCGAGTCATCCATCGTGATACTGGCTCTAATCGACTCTGGGGCTGCAGGCCTGATCATAGATGTTGCTGTTGTGCCCAAGTGCTCGATAGTGCTGCAGCTTCGTGCCACTGCACTTGCCATTGAGGCTATTGATGGGAGACCTCTACAGCCTGCTCAGGTGACTCATGACACTGCTCTGTTGACCATGGCCGTAGGAGCTCTTCACCATGAGATAATCCAATTCCAAGTCATTTCATCACCTCACTTTCCGGTGGTTATTGGTTATCCTTGCAGAAGTACAACCCCTCTTTTGATTGACTTCATGCTGAGGTTCTTTCCTGGTCGCCACAACGCCTTCACTCTCCGCCCTGCCGGAGGAGTACCGCAAATTTTGCGATGTCTTTGACAAAGGTCAAGCCGGTAGTTTGCCTCCACAACGGTTGTATGATTGCGCAATTGACCTTCAACCTGGTGCCATACCTCCTCGTGGTCTGGTCTACCCTTTGTATGTCTCGGAAGACAAAGCCATGGAGGAGTGGCTTCTGGCAGACGCACTTTCTTGAGGATTCACCCGTAAATCCTCGTCTCCTGCTGGTGCTGGTTTCTTCTTTGTGAAAAAGAAGAATGGTGAACTGAGACCTTGTATTGATTATAGGAGTCTCAATCGCTGTACGATAAATAACGTGTATCCAATTCCTTTGATTACGGAGTTATTTGATTGCCTCAAGGGAGCAACGTTTTTTACAAAGCTTGATTTGCGAGGGGCATACAATCTCGTGAGGATCAAGGAGGGCGGCAAATGGAAAACTGCATTTAATACCAGAACAGGCCATTATGAATACCTAGTTATGCCATTTGGTCTTTGCAACGTTCTGGCAGTTTTCCAGGAATTCATCAACGATGTCCTCAGAGATGTGTTGCAGCTATGTGTGGTGGTCTATCTCGACGATATCCTCATATTTTCCAAATCCCTAGAGAGCCATCACACAGATGTCCGCCGTGTGCTGCAGAGGTTGAGGGATAATGACATGTATTGCAAATTGGAGAAGTGCGAGTTTCATTGTGAACAGGTTAAATTCCTGGGTTATGTAATTTCCACTGCTGGTTTTTCGATGGACCCAGAGAAACTTTCGGCAGTACTTCAGTGGCCCTGACCCATGGGTTTTAGGACCATTGCAGCATTTTCTTGGCTTTGCCAATTATTATCGGAAATTTATCTTCTCGTCTCTGGTTAACGGAAACCCACAGAATTGGTCTCCAGATACCATTAATTGCCTTTGAGAGTCTCAAGGCTGCCTTTGCTTCTGCTCCTTTGTTGGTACATCCTGATCCTACAGTACCTTTCATCCTTGAGGTTGATAAACTCCTCTCCATGGCCCACCTCACTACATGTCCCCTGGACCCTGTCCCCTCTCAATTACTGCGACCACCTTCCCACTCTATCCTCAACTCCCTAACCCACATTTTCAACCTCTCCCTCTCCTCCGGCACCTTTCCTTCCCCGCTCAAACATGCACTGGTTACCCCCATACTCAAAAAACCCTCACTAGACCCCACCTGTTTGAATAACTTAAGACCTATCTCCCTTCTCCCATTCGCCTCCAAGCTCATCGAATGCCTTGTTCATGACCAAATGAGTCGCTACCTCACGGACAACAACTTTCTCGACCCCCTACAGTCTGGCTTCCGCCTACAACATTATACTGAAACTGCCCTACTAAAACTCACCAATGACCTAATAACTGCTAAAACCAATGGCCACTACTCCATACTCATACTTTTAGACCTCTCTGCTGCCTTTGACACAGTTGACCACCTGCTACTCCTCAGCAAATTACACTCCCTTGGCCTCCGTGATTCTGCATTATCCTGGTTCTCCTCTTACCTATCTCAGCACACTTTCAGTGTCACTTACAACTCCATCTCCTCCGCTCCCCTTCCTCTTTCTGTTAGGGTACCCCAAGGCTCCGTCCTTGGGCCTCTCCTTTTCTCACTCTATACCTCTTCCCTGGGCCAGTTGATAACCTCCCATGGCTTCCAATACCACCTCTATGCCGATGACACACAGATCTATCTCTCCACTCCTCAACTCACCCCCACTATCTCCTCACGGATCTCAAACTTGCTGAATGACATATCGGTATGGATGTCACACCACTTCCTCAAACTTAATCTTTCTAAAACTGAGCTTGTTATATTTCCTCCTTCACGGTCCCCCTCCTGTGACTTCACCATTAATATCAACAACACAACCATTGGTCCCTCCACACATGCCAGGGTCCTGGGTGTAATCCTTGACTGACCTTTCCTTCAGCCCCCATATCCAATCACTGGCTAAATCCTGCCGCCTTAACCTCAGCAACATCTCCAGAATTCGACCCTTCCTGACTAATGACACCACAAAGCAACTTATTCACTCCTTGATTATTTCCCGCCTCGACTACTGCAACTCTCTCCTTAATGGCCTACCCTTAAGGAGGCTATCCCCCCTTCAGTCTATTATGAATGCTGCTGCTAGACTAATACACCTCACTAATCGATCCGTGACTGCTGCTCCTCTCTGCCAATCCCTTCACTGGCTTCCCCTACCCCACCGTGTAAAATTCAAAATGCTAACCATAACATACAAGGCCATTCACAACATCGCCCCCATCTACATCACCAACCTCATCTGCAGATATCGCCCAAATCGCCCCCTCCGCTCCTCCCAGGACCTCCTGCTCTCTAGCTCCCTTGTTACCTCCTCCCATGCTCGCCTTGAGGACTTCTCCAGAGCCTCTCCCATCCTCTGGAATTCCCTGCCCCAGTATGTCCGATCAGCCCCTACCCTGTTCACCTTTAGGAGATCCCTGAAAACTCATTTATTCAGGGAAGCCTATCCCACACCCACATAACTGTCCCTGAGCCACCCCCATCAAATCATTCTTTGCAGCAATTACCTTTTGTATCACCACCCCCTCCCTTTAGAATGTAAGCTCTACGAGCAGGGCCCTCCTGTACCTTTTGTATTGAACTGTACTGCAATTGTGTTGTCCCCCTTATGTATTGTAAAGCGCTGCGTAAATTGTTGGCGCTATATAAATCTCGTATAATAATAATAATAATGCATCTGAGACTGGAGTTGGTGCCCTGCTGTCTCAACATCTTACCTCTGAGAGCACTATGCATCCTTGTGGCTACTTTTCCAAGAAATTATCTCCTGCGGAATGCAATTATGAGATTGTGGACAGAGAGTTGTTAGTGATCATTTTAACCCTTAAAGAATGGAGGTATCTCCTCGAAGGTACCACTGTGCCAGTTCTTATTCTGATTAACCATAAGAATCTCACATTCTTGTCTAGGCTAAACACCTCTCTCCCAGAAGGGGGCGATGGGATATTTTCTTGTCAAGTTTCAATTACATCGTCTCATTCTTACGCAGTACAAAGAATGTAAGGGCTGATGCTTTGTCACAACAGTTTTCCTCTACTTCCAAGATGGAGTCAGTTCCTGTTCCTGTGATTCCTCCCGATCGTTTTCTGGTTACGGTTCATATCAGTCTCACTTCTCCTTTGGTTGAAAAAATCCTTGCTGCTCAGATCCATTTTCCTCCAGAGAAACCTTGTGATCGCTGCTTTGTCCCTGAGAGTCTCCGTACTGCCATACTCCAGACTTGCCATTCTCCCAAGGCTACTGGCCACCCATGGAAGAATCATCTCTTTTGGGCCATTTCCCAACAATTCTGGTGGCCTAGTCTACATGCTGATGTATCCGCCTTCGTAGCTGCTTGTTCCGTGTGTGCTCAGCCTAAGACACCACGACAGCTTCCAGTGGGCCTCCTACAACCCATACCCAATGGAGAGAGGCCTTGGACCCACCTGTCAATGTATTTTATTGTGGAGTTACCCAACTCTTAGGGCAACACAGTTATCCTTATAATGGTTGACCGGTTCTCGAAAATCTCTCATTGTATTCCACTTAAGAAGTTGCCCACATTTAAAGAACTGGCTTCCATTTTTGCTCGGGGAATCTTTTGCTTACATGGGCTACCCAAGGTGATCATCTCGGACAGGGGTAGCCATTTTTGTGTCCAGGTTCTAGGGAGCTTTTTGTGCACAGTTGGGAAATCAGCTTTCTTTCTCCTCTGTGTATCACTCGCAGTCCAATAGGGCCCTCGAAAGAGCCAACCGGTCCTTGGAACAGTTTTTAGGTTGTTGCATTTCTGACCACCATAAAAACTGGTCAGACCTCTTACCTTGGGCGGAGTTTGCTCACAATAGTGCCATCAATACCACTTCCCGATTGTTTCCATTCATGGCAAATTATGGTTTCCAACCATCCATGTTGGTTGACTCATTTGTTCCTCAGAGCATTTCTGCATTGGAGGAGCATCTCCGTGGTCTTCGTTCCACTTGGGTACAGCTCCAAGAGTCTTGCAACATGCCAATGATAGGTACAGACTCCAATCGGACCGCAGACACGGTCTGGCTGTCATCTCGCAACCTCAGACTTTGTGTTCCCTCATTAAAACAGACACCATGGGGCGTGGCTTGGACATGGCCGAGTGAGGAAGCAGAACTCCAGAGCTCCTCACATACAGCAGCTAAATCAGCCTGATTCGGCGGACACCTTGCTCCTACTTGGCCCACACAGATATGTCCCAGCACCAAAGAGCCTCCTCCAGAAACAGGGGCACTTCTCAGCACAACACCAGCTCCATAGGAGCATATTTCGGCAGGTGAGGGCAGCCGCGTGGTGGGACATCTAAAATTGCGGCCGGGAAGGGCCATGGGACGGATGCTATGGCGGGGATCCGAACGCAGCAAAAACCAGCTATGTCCCCCATCCAGACTCCACAAATGGTAAGGGACACTGTACCCCCTGACTCCCCTGGCTCTTTAGCCTCATTAGACCAGGGCTCGGATCTCTCAGAGCTGGTGGGGGACAGAGACCTGAAACACATTCGGTCTCTCCCCACAAGAGAGGATCTGGATCGCTTTGCCACCAGGGTAGAAAAAGTCTTTAAACAAGATTTTGAACAGCTAAAAGAGATCACCACTCAGCTAGGCAACAGGCTGGAAACGCTAGAACAGACAGTGGAGGAAGCATTGCCTGCCATCACATAGCTAAGGGACAAATGCAGAGCTCAGGACCAACAAATAGAAGCTCTAATATCACAACTAGATGACTATGAGAACCGTAGTCGCAGGTCCAACATTCCCATAAGGGGGTTGTCAGAGGCAACAGGAGCTAAAGGACATTGTCCCCACACTGCAAGTCATTTTCAAAGAGCTCCTAGGCCTCCTCCCAAACGCAACAGTGGAGATTGACAGGGCACACAAAGCCCTAAGACCCCCCTCTCAAGATGCAGACAACCTACCTGATATAATCTGCAAACTGCATAAATACACAATAAAGGATCAAATTATGCAGCTCATGCGTAAATGTCCCTACTTTGATTTTGATGGAGCCCGCTTGTTCTTTTACCAGGACTTTGATGCAGTGCAGAGCATTACAACCTCTCCTGGAATCACTCTGCACAGCAGGCATCACTTATAGATGGGGGTTTCCTTTCTGCCTCCACGCGGAAAGAGATGGAAAGTCTGCCATCCTGCGCACTAAGGATGACCTACCACATTTCCTGTCGCAACTGAATTTGGAAATTGTGGACTTCCCTGACTGGAGACTCTCCACGGATATCCAGACGGTGCCAACACCCCAACCTTGGCAACAGGCCCGATCCAAACGAAACCCACGAGATCGTAAACGCTCTTCCTCTATAGCCGCGAGGCAGGAGCCCCTCGCAGGGAACTGAAAGTGACACATGCGCCACTATACTCTCAGAAATGCACCTTTGACAGCCTCTAGTTGTACTTAATGACTAACAATAGTCTCTCCAGCTGAACGCATATAAGGGATGTGGGACCCAGTTACTTAATTTGAAGCCCCCTTCCCCTCCTTTTTTCCCCCCATTTTTCCCATTTTTTCTTTGTCCCTGGTAGACCATTGCAAACAAAGTCAGCAGGCAAATAGCCATTGAGGTTGTTAAATTATAATGCCACCTTAGAGCATAACTAAACATTGTGTTTTATTTTTTGGATCCAGTTGGATGTTGATCCCCCGGACAATTGCCGCCTTTACCTCAGTGGGGAGCAGGAACTTCCTGTCTTCCCGTGTCTGATCACGACCTCCCCATAGGATTACCCGTATTGGGTATTAGCCCAGACATGGGCACTTTGCCACACTTATGTGGCTTCCCTATATTAGGAGAGCCACATGAGTCGGGCAAACAGGTTAGAGTTAATCCACGCAGAGCCTTTGAGGCATTAGTGGACCCGAACTGCAAAATGCTATGTGTATTTTATGTTATGCCAACTCTCTTTTCCTCTCTCTTTCCCACCCCATTTCTGTTTTCCCTCTCCCTATTTTGCCTCTGTGTGTATCAGATGGAAGAACCATACTTATCCTCAGCGGATTCTACAGATCCTGGAAGGTCGCCTGAACGAACCCCTCTGATGCAACATGGCTACAATTAAGGTAGTGTCATATAATGTGCCTGGTATGTGCTCTCCCAACAAACGAAATAGGCTGTGGTTAGAATTAAGAAGACTGGGGGCGCAGGTGTTGTTCTTGCAGGAGACCCATTTCACAGACACTTCCCTCCCCAAGTTACCCACCCACCTATTTTCACAATGGTACCTGAGTAACTCCCCCAAACCCAAATCCAGGGGTACAGCCATAGCCATACACAGAAATTGCAAATTCCAACCCACAGATCACAGAATAGACCCCCAATGCCGCTATGTGTTCCTGAAGGGTACTATAATGGGGCGATCATACACATTTGCCACATTGTATGCCCCTAATGCCCAACAACTCACATTCATAGACCAAGTCCTCTCTAAGCTGGCAGACTTTCGGGAGGGTAGATTAAGTCTAGGAGGACACTTCAATGTCAGCCCTGACCCTGTGTTAGATACCTCGGCAAAAAGATCGACACACTCTCATGCTTTTTTGCGACTCTTCCGGAGGTCCCTTCAGGATTATACCCTGGTGGACTGCTGGAGAGTACTACATGCGTCTGAAAGAGATTATAGCTACTACTCTAGTGTGCACAAGGTATACACTAGAATTGATCTACTACTGGTGGATCAAGGTTCCCTTGACTTGCTATTGGGAGCAACCATAGACCAGATAACGATTTCTGATCATGCCCCTGTGACACTCACACTTTCGCTGTCCCAGGCCCTGACTAAAGCGAGGACCTGGAAACTGAACGAGAACCTGTTAGATGACTTGGGGGTAGTGGCAGGGGTACAGGAGACTGACATATTACTTCGCAGAGAATGCCAACGGAGAGGTCAGTGACGGTGTTCTATGGGAAGGCCACAAAGCAGTGGTCCGTGGCACCTTCATTGTCCTCGGAACAAAACTTAACAAAGAGAGGCAGGTGGATTTCCAGAGGGTACTGCAGGCTTTACAGCGCGCTGAGCTCGGCCATAAACGAACGTCGGACCCTGAGGAATTCTGACGTCTGACTGAGCTACGACAGCTTTTCTCTAAATTGCTAGATCGTAAAGTAAATCGCAAACTACGCTACCTGGCTCATACCTATTATGAAAAGGTTAACAAATGTGGTAGGTTACTGGCGTGAGCCCTCTAAAAAAAAAGACTCCTAGCACATGTGCACAAGCTACACTCCCCTACGGGAGAACCTGCACAGCACACATCAAAAATAGTGTCTGTTTCGCGATTACTACGCTACCTTGTACAATCTGAACTCCGCCTCCTCTTCAGCAGAAATAGCCCATAAACAGTCTCGTATAAAAACTTACCTCTCGTCCATAGGGCTCCCCACCTTATCTTCGGAACAGGCGACTGACTTAGAATGCCCAATCACTACAGCTAAATTACTAGCCACTATTAAGTCTCTGCCTACTGGCAAAATCCCTGGGCCTGACGGCTTCACTAGGGCATACTACCTAAAGTTTGACAAACTACAGGCCCCTTTATGTACCCTCCTTAATTCCTTGGCGACCACTGGATTTCTACCACAGGAATCTTCGCTGGCACACATTACAGTGCTCCCAAAGGAAGGGAAAGACCCCACCCAACCACAAAGTTATCGCCCAATTTCCCTACTGAACACGGACCTCAAAATTTTTTCTAAAATCATAGCTAACCGCATGAAACATCTATTACCTGAATTGATACACGCAGATCAGACAGGCTTTATAGTTGGAAGAGAAGCTAGAGATAACTCCAGTAGGGCCCTCCAGCTTATTCACTGGGCACGTGCACGCGATCGGATGCCTCCATACTTGATTCTGTCAACGGACGCAGAGAAGGCATTCGATCGCGTGGACTGGGACTTCCTGAGCGCTGTGCTTGAGGGCACCAGTTTGTGCCCACACATGCTGCAATGGATTTTGGCACTTTACGTGTCTCCCACTGCTCAGGTCAAGGTGAATGGTGGCCTCTCCTCAACGTTCCCCATCCGAAACGGCACGAGACAGGAATGCCCGCTCTCGCCCCTTTTGTTTGCACTGGTCCTCGAGCCATTAGTGCAGAGGGTTAGGGCAAATCAGAGCATCAGGGGGGTGCAGGCAGGCTCCCTGGAGCACAAACTTTCTGCATATGCAGATGACCTACTGTTCCACGTAGTGGACACCCAGGTCTCGCTGCCAAATCTGATGGGTGAACTGACTGCTTATGGAGAGGTATCCAATTTTCGGATAAATTAAACCAAGTCAGAAATATTACAAATCACTATTCGACCAACCATGGCGGCCTCCCTGAAGGGATCTTTTCCTTTCACATGGGCTACCCCTTTTATGAAATATCTAGGCGTTCAGCTCACGGACAGACCGGATTCCTTGTATACACACATAACTATACACCACTACTCAAGAAGATTTCTCATGACTATCCTGGGACAAGGCAATTTTCACTTGGGTCGGACAGACAAATATCTTAAAAATGATCATACTGCCCCGTATCCTTTTCCTCCTACAAATGATACCAATACAAATACCAAAACGACTTCACGAACCTGCGTAGCCTCTTTATTAGGTTTGTGTGGGGTGGCAAGAAGCCGCGTTTCGCTATGGCACTACTACAAAGAACTAAGTTGAAGGGGGGACTAGGAATACCTAACATATCCCAATATTACCAGGCAATTACCCTGCAGCGCATATTGAACTGGAAGTTCCATACACCCTTTAAGCTATGGGTCCCCCTGGAGAAAACGATGGTGGGCATAGACCTATCCTATGCACCCTGGGTCCCTAAAGGAGACAGGGGGCTCTCCGAGTGGGTCTCCCCACTGACGGTTCACTCTCTGAAAACATGGGACAGAATGAATGCACATTTAGCTCTGGCACCACAGACGTCCCCACTGTCACCAGTGAGCGGATACCCGTGGCTTCCTCCGGGGGAACAGATAGCCTCGCTCGGAACGTGGATGAGCGATGGAATTGTTAGCCTGGCCAGATTCATAGAGGGAGGCTCGGTGACTCACTCTCCACCCTGCGGGAGAGATACGGCAGCCACCCCTTTGATTTTTGGCGACACCGCCAACTAGAGAGCTTTGTAGCCAAATGCCACAAACAGGCACAAATTAGTACCACGCTGACGGAATTTGAAAATATGTGGGCATCTATAGACCCACTACCCCATATGATCTCGAAACTATATGGGATATTAGAGACAGCTACACCTAGCCCCAAACCCCTCTATATTAAAGAATGGGAAAAAGACCTTCAACACAAATTCACAGAGGATCAGCTCCATCACTTGTACCGCCTGACTCACTCGAGCTCAATAGACTCTAAGACCCAAGAAAACAACTACAAAATCTTATCAAGATGGTACAGGGTGCCCACAACCCTGGCTATAATTTTCCCTACCACTTCTGATAGATGCTGGAGGGGGTGTGGTATGAAAGGCACATTCCTCCACATTTGGTGGGTGTGCCCTGTGTTAACACCTTTTTGGGCCATGGTAGGCAAACATATTGCAGACAGCATGGGAATGGAAATCCCAGTCCTACCGAAACATTTTCTGCTACACATCCCCTCGATGCCCCTATCTCGCTATAAACGAAGTGCTCTCCCCCACCTCCTCAATGCAGCAAAGCGCCTAATACCAATACATTGGAAGAGCTTGCATATTCCAAGCGAGCAGGACCGGTTGGGGAAGGTGAGGGAGATCATGGAGGCAGAGAGTTGGCTAGCCACTTGTAGAGACACTCGTGAACGCTGTGAACTTACATGGGCAGCCTGGAGAGCTCACGTACATGACACAACAATGGCCTCATCTAGCCTAGATGTTGCACTCTTTGCTTTGGCAGATCCATCCTTTGGGAGACTTGTCCAGGCGAACCTTCAATCAACAACTACAGGATCTACTTAAAGTGTAGACACCAGCAAATCCGGTGAGACTCATTACACATGCTTCTTCCTGCCCCTCTAGCTCTCCTTCCCCTCTACTCCTTTTTCTCCCCTCTTTCTTATTTGTTATACGTATATTGTTTTGTTACAGTCCCGGGATACCCAGTATCCATTTTTCCCCCTTTTTTTTTCTGTGTTACCTGGGGGGGTTACTAGGTTTTGGTCTGACCCAGATACTCCAAGTTCACCCTTAATGTTTATAATGTTTGTAAAGAGGGAGCCATGCATACAAGGACTGTAGATTTATAGCTTATGTACACCTTACCCCCTTCCAGTTTGGAGGGGAGGCCTGCCTATATAGCTGAATGTATGGGTCAGGACTCGGACCATGTTAAATGTACTCCCTCCCCTATGACTCCCCCTGCCCATACCTCCTTCCCTCTCCCTCTACCTCTACCTCTACCTCCCCTCCCCTCCCCCTTAAATGTTACCTTATTGTAATGTTAATCTGTCTTAAAATTGAAAACGAAAATAAAGATTATACAAAAAAACTGACACCATGGTTCACTTGGCCTTTCCATATTCTCCGTAGGATCAAACCAGTGGCTTACGCTTTAGACCTTCCTTCTATTATGTGTATTTCACATGTATTTCATGTCTCCTTATTAAAACCTTTGGTATGCAACAGTTTCACCACTTCGGTACCACGTCCTCACCCAGTTCAGGTTGAGAACCATGATGAATAGGGATGAGCCGAACACCCCCCGGTTCGGTTCGCACCAGAACCTGCGAACAGACCGAAAATTCGCACGAACGTTAGAACCCCATTGACGTCTATGGGACTCAAACGTTCGAAATCAAAAGTGCTAATTTTAAAGACTAATTTGCATGGTATTGTCCCAAAAAGGGTTTGGGGACCCGGGTCCTGCCCCAGGGGACATGTATCAATGCAAAAAAAACTTTTTAAAAAACGGCCGTTTTTTCGGGAGCAGTGATTAATGATGCTTAAAGTTAAAAAAAAAAAAAAAAAGAAATATTCCTTTAAATATCGTACCTGGGGGTGTCTATAGTATGCCTGTAAAGTGGCGTGTGTTTCCCGTGCTTAGAACAGTCCCTGCACAAAATGTCTGTTAAGTTGGCGTGGCATCAACCACCTCTGAACCGGCCCCTGCAGAGCTGACAGAACCTCTGCCCCAGTGTGGCTCCTGTGCCCCAAGCAAACCAGCTCAAGCACCGCATGGCATCTTTTGGCCTGCATACTTGCGTAGCCTCTTGAACGGTTACGGAGCACTGCTGGTTCCGAGGACAAAGCACAGGAAGAGGCCATAGAGGAAGAAGAAGAGGAGGGGGTGGAGGAGAGAGGTGTGTCACAATCATTAGTAGTGGCATTTTGGAGGCGTGGTGGCGGAACAACCTCCAACACTACTGCACCTTGTCCTGCATCCTTCCCAGCTGCCAGCAGAGTCACCCAATGCGCCGTGAAACTTAGGTAACGTCCCTGTCCATGCCAGCTGGACCATGAGTCAGCGGTAATATGCACCTTACCACTGACCGCCCTGTCCAGCGAGGCCAAGACATTGCCCTCCACATGCCGGTAGAGAGCCGGAATCACCTTCCGTGAGAAAAAGTGGCGTTTGGGTACCTGCCACTGAGGAACCGCACATTCCATAAACTCACAGAAGGGGGCAGAGTCTACGCACTGAAAAGGCAGCGGTTGAAGTGCTAGCAGTTTTGCCAAGCTAGCATTCAACCGCTGGGCATGTGGATGGCTGGGAGTGAACTTCTTTCGGCGGTGCAGCAGCTGGGGCAGGGAAATTTGCTTGGTACAATCTGACGTCGGTGTACCAAAAGTAGATTGCCCACAAGTACTTGGCTGTGACACACCTAATTCTACACCTTCATTCCTCTCAGTGCAGGTCTCAGAGAGGACTGAAGGTATAGTGGGGTTGGAGATCTCAGCTGATGAGGAGCAAGGAGATGTCCTCTTTGTTCTTTGGTGTGGGTCTTTTAGATACGCTTGCCAATGAACTGCATGGCAGGTCAACATATGTCTGGTGAAGCATGTGGTGCTCAAGCGGGAGATGTTTTGGCCACGCGAGATACGCTGGAGACATATGTTGCAAATGGCAGCGGTGCGATCTGATGCACTCGTCTCAAAAAAGGCCCACACCAAAGAACTTTTTGAATAACGCGCAGAGACTGCAGCGCTCTGCACATGCGGAGCTTTGCGGTGTGATGCAGTCAGTGTGCTGCCCTTAGGCTGGCCCCTGGAGGACATCCTACCTCGTTGGTGATGTGCCGCCTCCTCCTCCTCCCCTCTCCTATCAGGCACCCACGTTGAGTCAGTGACCTCATCATCCCCTCCCTCCTCATCACTGGAGCAAACCTGGCAGTATGCTGCAGCAGGGGGAGCATGACTGCCAGATTGCTGTCCTTGCTCACGTTACTGCCTTCATCTAGCTCAGTATCATCATCAGAGACTTCCAAATGCTGGGCATCCTCCTGGAGCATGTACCCAACACTATGGTCCAACAGTTCGAGGGACTCCTCAAAAGGACATGGTGGGGCTAGGGAAGGAGTTACTGATGACATTTAGCCGAGGGAAGAGGCCGCTGCTTTGCCAGACAAAGTACCCTGAGCATGAGTGAGAGAGGATGAGGATGATGAGGACGGCTTGGTCATCCACTCGACCAAGTCTTCCGCATGTTGCGGCTCAACATGGCCAGCTGCTGAAAAAAGGCCAAGCGTATCCCTTGGCCACGTGCTGATGAGGATGCACCGTCTCCATGACCAGCACTGTTGCCTCTAGACACAGAGCCTGCTTGCCCTCTTTTATTGGATTGTGACTGTCTGCCTTTCCTTGTTGGCCTTCCAGACATACTAATGGCCTGTAGCTGCACTAAGCTGGGATATATATAGATATATATATATATATATATATATATATATATATATATATATATATATATATATATATATATATATATTATATATATATATATATATCTATATATATATACACACACACACACACACACACACACACACACACTAGAGTTGCCACCTCATCCCTTTAAACCCAAACACATATTAATTACACAGGATCTGTGGCTGATTTAGGTGGTAATTAAACTCACTTGGTGCCTTATCTGCATTAAATTAGCCTCAGAACCTGTGTAATTCATATGTGTTCGGGTTTAAAGGGATGAGGTGGCAACCCTAACACACATATATACCGAAGCTAGCAAAATCAACTGCCTGCCTGTAGTATGAGAAAACCACCAACCTTCTACAGGTAGCTTTAGCTAAACACTGTGCAGAGCTCGCCAAAAAATAACTTGTAGGTTTAGCTGAACACTGTGAGGTGGACGCACTACCCTAACTTGTAGCTTTAGCTGAACACTGTGCAGAGGTCTCACTACACTAACTTATAGCTTTAGCTGAACACTGTGCAGAGGTCGCACTACACTAACTTGTAGCTTTAAGTGAACACTGTGAGGAGGGCGCACTACTCTAACTGTAAATAGTCTAGCTGCCTGACTGTGGTACTAATAGGATCAAAAGAACACCAGCAATTTTCTTCAGGTAGCTGTAAATACTTTAACAAGACAAGCCTGCCTGTCAGTAGGAAGTTAACAGGAACGGATCTAGCTAAACTGAATACAATATATATTATATATATATATATATATATATATATATATATATATATATATATATATATATATATATATATATACACACATATATACACACACACACACACACACACACACACAATACCCTCTAAGTGCAGCTAACTCACTGACTGTCCTGCCTAATCTAGCTAACTCAAATGAAATGACACTGTCTCTCTCTCTCTATCTCTCAGCACGCCGGAACACACTACACAGGGCCGCCGTGCAGGCGGCCTTATATAGTGTGGGGCGTGTTCTAAACCCCCTGAGCCATAATTGGCCAAAGCCACCTCTCTCTACCGACGGCGCTGTGGTTGGCCAAGCATGTGGATCATAGTGCATGCTTGGCCAATCATCAGCCAGCAATGCACTGCGATGCCGCAGTGAATTATGGGCCGTGACGCGCCACACGAATTTGGCGCGAACGGCCCATAACGTTCGCAATTCGACGACCGACTGAACAGCCGATGTTCGAGTTGAACATGGGTTCGACTCGAATGCGAAGCTCATCCCTAATGATGAATGAGATACAATCTATCATTCATAACCGTAGCTTCCGTGGACGCATACAGTACCTGGTTCATTGGTCTTATCCTCGGACCTACATGCTCCTGTCCTCCTCCGTGCCTTCCATAGACCTTTCCCCTCAAACCTGGTGGTCCTCCGAGGGGGAGGGGTTGTTGAGATGGGGATCCTGTCAGTGTTGTGCTCAGCCCTTCCTTCTCAGAACTCTGTGCTCAGCTGCTGGTTAATTGCCAAAGACTCTTCTTTCCACAATGATTCACCTGGTCTTCATTTCCTGTTCGTCAGCTAGAGCTACTGGTTATATAAACTCCTTGGAACAGATCTGTGCCTTTGTCATGGTCAACATATCCGGACCCTCTCTGCTGTGTTTTCATGTGAAAGACTTATGCTTGGCTGACTTTCCTTCTGGTTCCTGATCCTGTTTGCTGCACCCGACTTCGCTAATCCCTGGACTCCTGTTTCTCTGACTACATTTGCTCTGTTTATACCATTTTATTAAATAGTGTGATTTTTACAGCACTTATGTCCCAGTCTGATTCATGGTTCCTAATAGCTAGCTTCTAACAAAACAAAAAAAGACTTGCAATTGGTCCGTTTTAAAATGGCCTTAGGCTTACTGTTAAATCACTGGTACTCCTATTTCTGCTTTCACAGCAAGCTCCACACTATCTAAACCTAAACTTTGGGCAGATCAAAAGACTACCTTTGAAATTGGTCCCTCCTCCCGCATTGCAAGGGTTCCGGCCTGGGTTCACACTGGTGCAAAATGCACTTCGACAGCACAAGTCGTATGACATGTAAAAACCAATGTTTCCCTAAGAGAGCTGTCTTAACTGGTCCGAGTTTGGAAAAGGTTCCTGCACTACTTTAGTCCAACTTGTGTCCAATTTCAGCCCATAGAATTGACAGGAATATTGCACAGGCATTCACTGAAGTCGTGTCAAAGTCGCCTGGCAAAGTCAAGTCGGATTTTCATGTCGGAGGAGTGTGAACCTGGCCTAATGCTAATTTTTACCTGGGGTACCATACCATTAAAAAGCACTTTTTTATCTTTTTCCAGTGGCCATCACTCCCCTCTTCTCCCCTCCTACCTGCTGATCCTACAACGTACTATATGTGGCGATTAGGGATGAGCGCTATGTTCAAGTCGAATGTTAGTTCGATTCAAACACGGGGTGTTTGCCTAACAATATTGGGCGTTTGTGGGAAATTCAAATGTCGCAGAACGCCCCACTGCGAGATCACGGTGCATTAGTGTCTGATGATTGGCCAAAACATGCACCTGACCTGCATGCTTTGGCTAATCACAGTGCGCTCTGCGGAGAGAGACATAATTGACCAAAGGCAGGGTGTCTTTGGTCAATCATGGCTCAGGGGGACTAAATTCACGCCCCACACTATATAAGGCTTTTTACATAGCGGCCATGTATAGTTTGTGACTGTGGATGGAGATACTGTAGATTGAGCTAGATTAGGCAGGCTAGTTAGTTGCAGTGCATTTGAGATTTATATATATATATATATATATATATATATATATATATATATATATATACACACACATATATACACACACACACATATATATATATATATATATATGTGTGTGTGTGTGTGTGTGTGTATGTATATATGTATGTGTGTGTGTGTGTGTGTATATATATACATATATACACACATACACACACACAGTATGTCACAAAAGTGAGTACACCCCTCACATTTTAAATATTTTATTATATCTTTTCATGCGACAACACTGAAGAAATTACACTTTGCTACAGAAAAGTAGTGAGTGTACAGCTTGTGTATATATTTATTTATTTTTAATTTTATATTTATGTAACTATTCTTTAGATCCAACTGTCCCCCTGAAGAGACCGCATACAGGTCGAAACGTGTCTGGGCTTGTTATCCATGTAAAATTATGCAATGTAACAATGTGTACTAATATGTGTTTGTTACTGCACTGGGGAATATGATTTGTGTTACTGTACCAGATGTTTCTCTATATACCGTATTTCAATAAACCATGGTATTTGACAAAATATTTTTATACATCCATTAAGAACTTCTTTTTTGATTTTGTACATTGCTGTTTTAAAGCCCCATGGGGGAAAACAATTCTTCTATAATCCAATTTCGGGTGTCCAGCTCTTTCAATCTCTTCTATATGTGTCCTCCCTTTATTATAATTCAATTTTGGTTGGTTAAACACCCCTTCCCCATCTTGACACATTAGAGATAAGACATGAGCTGTGTGTTTCCTTTTTGTTTTCTTCACGATTCTTGCATTTTGCTAATTAATTTTTCACACTTGTTTAATTTTTAATGGTCCCGTGCATTAGGAGGAATCTTAACTAGACTCCTATATTGCATGATGCTCAATTGCCCTACATGGCATTTGCTGACAAACCCTATTTATATATTGACATTTGATGCACGAATGTGAGGACTTGGAATCAGCACACAGCCCATGTATAAAACATTAGATTATTAACATCTTTTGTTTGCCACGCTGGCGATCCAATTAAGTTAGTTACTCATTGTCCTATTGACACGACCCATAGTATCATGTTTTGTGTTTGAGGGCCGTTTTGAACTGGCGGGTTTGGCTGTGCCCCTCTCCCCCCTGGGGGTGAGTTTGGCCCCTCGCGGCTTCCTGGCAGGATGGGGGGTATGTAGACAATTTCTGCATGCCCCCTTTTTGCTCATCTCTGCCGCCGAGGTGAGCCTCACCCTGCCGGCGGAGTCCCGTGTTCATCTCCGGACTATTTGGCGGAGTGCCCATACTGGGTCCGACGTGTGCACGACGTCATGACGTCAAGCTTCTTGCGGCGGAGATGATGACAGCGGCCGGGGCCATACGGCCTTCCGGGACGCCGAGGGAGCCACACGTGGGCCGTCTTTTTAGCTGTCCCCGCGCTATGCCTTCAGGGGGAGGGCTTACGCCTGCATATGATTATCCCATTTGCCCGATTTTGGATATATTAGGAGACTGGATGCCTGAGAATCAGTTCATGATTTCATGCAGGCCAAGATGGATGCTACTGCAGCCACTTTCTTTCGATACTAGAGTCCCCACTTCTCCTGCATGATTGCAGTCAGGTTTATCACATGGAACCAACCTTACAAGTTAAATACAACCTTCAGCCTACATGATCTACAACATTGATAAGGTAAACTACTTGTTACTATCACATCACTCCACATAGCACCTCACATCATCTAACACACACACTTTTACACTTTGGTTGGTCTTTACCTATCTTTCTTAGAGATTATCACCTTTCAGTCTACACTTGTCTTTGTTCCTCACACCGCCGGCACTATGCAAGCACCATGTTATGCTTTTTATCACCTCATGCACTATCCAAGTCACATCATCCTCTTGCACACAGCGCACTTTTTTCGACTAAGGCAATTGTCGTTTGTTACACATACATCTGTCCCTTCTTATCTATTTTACATAATTTACCCATTTAGTATGAATTACAAAGACATACTACACCACTGCATTGTTGGACTATATGATCATTGAACCTTGTTGGTTATACTTATGGGACGAAAATAATACCGTAATATATTTTTTTTTTCCTTAATATTCTTTATTAACATTTCTTAAAATTTACATACCTTCCAACAGACATGTAATAACAACACAGGCTTCATGTAAACAAGGCTCTCTGGAGGGAAAAACAAGTTACCCCACATCAGTATAAAAAATGCTTCCATACCAACACCCCTGCCCCCTCCCCAAATTACCCTAAATTGACCATTAATTATACAATGTCCTTTTTACCCCAACGCTTCCTCCTAGCCCTACCCCCCTCCCTCCCTCCCTCCCACCCCATCTAGGCTCCCATATTCTTTCAATTATTCCTTACAACCTATACTTATCAACCAGGGGTTCCACATCTTTTTGAATTTTTTTAAGTTCCCTCTTCTAATGTATAGGGCTCTCTCCTTCCAAACTATCTCATTTATTGTTTTTGCCCACTCCATAACCGTCGGGGGTGAGACTGTTTGCCATCTCTGCATGATCAACTTTCGAGCTTGATACAGACACCTCAAGGCCGCTGTTTTTAGTACTGCCTCCTCCGTTCTCCATACTCTATATCCTAGAATGCATAATCTGACCTCTATTTCCAAAGGTACCCCCACCTGCCGCTAATGGCTTCAATTACCCCCGTCCAGTATCTGACTAGCTTGGGGCATCTCCAAACCATATGTATCAGGTCCCCCTCCTCACCACATCTTGGGCATTTAGCATCTTATCTTAGTCCAAAGCTAAATAGTTTTTTTGGGGTGTAGTATGCTCTATGTATCAGCATTAGGTGTGAGAATCTCTGTGCATGGCATAGGTGTGCGCAGCCTATTGCATTAGGGTGTGCACCACAAAGCTCCAACCCATATGCGTTTGACATATTTACAAGCCTCTTCCCCGCTCTCCATCCTTAAACAATGGGAGGAAGGAGGAGCAAGGGAGCACATGGGAGACCCGGGCAACAGAAGGAAGAGGAACAGGGAAATGAGGGGTGGCGGGGGTGGCATAGATTAGTACCAATCCCCTATATGTTCCTCCTGTGGCAGCTGAATGTTGACAAAAGGGAGAGGAGAAGCCTACTTTCAGCTGCTGCAGGAGGAAAATACAGATCGGTTCCACTAAATTCCACCCATGCCACCTCTCCTGTACAGGTTCTGAGGGTCGGCAAAAAAGGGTTGTGGTTTACCTGTCACCTACCCACCATTGGCAGGTTGCCAACCCCAGGATTAGGGTGTGCCCAGGCACACCTGGCACACCCCTTGCGCACGCCTATGGTGCATGGGATACTGAGACTATCTGCCCAGCCTCCAATATTTTTCTCCACTGATCATCTGTTAATTTCCCAACATCCGCCTCCCATCCTTCCCTGCAACCAAGATGTTCTGTTCTTATGGTGCTTTTACTACACAGTTGTGCATATATTCCAGATATAAAACCCTTCATATTCCCAGATTTAGCCACCTTTTGAAGCAGTACTGCTTCATTCCACACTAATGGGTGTATCCTGAACTGGGCGTTTAGAGCGGATCTCATTTGTAAGTATCTAAAAAAAGTTTGCCTCGGGATTCCATTTTCACTTTGGAGTTCCTCAAAGGATTTTAGTACATTCCCTTTATATAGCTGGGATAGTCTATTTATGCCCCATCTTTCCCATTCTCTAAATTCCCCCATGGCCACCACTTCCTGCAGATTCCTATTATGCCACAGAGGAGTATATTCTGTAAACCCAACATACCCCATTAACCTCTTTGTTGCCTTCCAGATCTTTATTAACATCCTTATTGTGGGGCCGCTAACAGGAAAAGAGTCTGCCTCTAATGCCTCTACCACTATCTTATGTGGCGCCTCCAGAGTCAACAGCCCACCATCTGCACTTCCGCCTCTTATATGCTGCAGCTGTGCCGCCAGAAAATAACATCTTGGATGCGGGAGTGCAATTCCTCCCTCCTCGACTGGCAGCTGTAGACTCTGGAGGCTAATCCTAGCCTTACCGCTCCTCCATACCAGCTCCCTAAATAGTGTGTCAATTTTCTTAAACCATTTTTTATTCACCCACACCGGTGCGTTATGTAACACATACAGTAACTGAGGGAGCCAGATCATCTTAATTAAGTTGCCTCTCCCTGCTACTGTTAAGGGCAGGCGGTTCCAAATATCTATTTTGCGCTTAAATTTAACCAATAATGGAGCTAGGTTGTCTTCTATGTACTGATTGGGATCCTTTGTCATATTTATACCCAGATACCGTATTGTTGCAGCCACTTTTAGTTGGGAGATTCCCAGTGTCGTCAAATTATTAGGAATATCTATTGGCAAGAGTGCCGATTTTCTCCAGTTCACCACTAATCCTGACAGGTTACCAAACCTCTCCATTGTAACCATTACTTGCTCAAGGGAGCCCTCGATGTCTCCAAGAAACAGCAGGACATCGTCGGCATACAGGGCAATCTTCTCCTCTCCTGTTCTTCTTCTAAACCCCCTCACCCCTGTACAGGTCCTGATATGAATTGCTAAGGGCTCCATGGCAAGGGCGAAAAGCAGGGGGGACAGAGGACACCCCTGCCTCGTCCCTCTTTCTAAACAAATTTTTTGTGAGATTTCATTATTAACCTTAATCCTCGCATTCGGGCCTTTATAGAGTATTTTTATCCATTTTATAAAAACGGGACCTAGGCCGAATTCTTCCAGAACCCTCCAGAGATAACTCCACTCCAAGCTGTCAAAGGCCTTTGTTATGTCTAAAGATACAATGGCTCTTGACCCCATATTCTCTGTCGGGGTCTGGAGATTCATGTATGCCCTCCTTATATTCATGCTAGTGGTCCTGTGGGGGATGAATCCCGTTTGGTCCGGGTGTATTGTTTGGAAATGATTTTGCTGAGTCTGGTCGCCAATACCCTTGCCAGGATCTTGGCGTCCGTACACAGCAAAGATATTGGCCTGTATGCCGACGGTTCTAGCGGGTCCCCTCCTTCTTTGTGAAGCAGGATAATAGTAGTCTCGGTCATAGAGTCAGGCAACCTCCCTGCCTTTAGTGCCCAATTCAGAGTTCTGAGCAGTTCTGGTAATAAGATTTTCCCATACTGCTTATAGATCTCAATCGGGAGACCATCAGGCCCCGGAGCTTTTTGGTTTGCCATTCCGTTCACTGCTTGCCTTAGTTCGGCCAATGTTATTGGCGCGTCTAGCCCCTCTTTGTCCTCCACTGTAACAGTGGGAACTGGCATATTCCTGAAAAATATATCCATGTCCTCCTCTCCGACCCTCCCTTGTGACTTATACAGATTTTCGTAGTATTTCCCAAAAGTATTCGTAATCTCTGAGCTATGAGAAGAGATTTGACCATTTGGGGCCCTAATTGCAGGAATTGTCGAGGAGGAGGAGTTGGTTTTCGCTAAATGGGCCAACATACGTCCCACGCTTTCTCCTTCCCCGAAGACTCGTTGACTCTGAAAGAGTTGCTTATTCTCTCCCCTCCTTAGAACTGCTATTCTGTAAGACTCTTGTTTATCCTCCCAGAATTTCTGCCTCTCTAATGTTGGATCCTCCAGAAATTGTTTCTCTGCCATCTCCAGGTCCCTTCTAATCCCGTCCTCCCACTCTCTCGCCTTCTTCTTAACCCCTGCCACCCCCTGAATCAGTATACCCCTGAGGAATGCCTTCAGGGTATCCCATTGTATACCCATTGTGGTTGAGCCTTCATTAGATCTTACAAAATCTTCTAACTTTGTTATTATCCTCTCCGGTTCCCCCAATAACTCCAACCAGTATGGGCTCAGTTTCCAGAATCCCCGAGCCTCCTTACCCCCTGTATTTACTGAGACTACCATCAGGGAATGGTCAGATACCCCTCTCGGAAAATATGCTACGTCCTTTATTATCGGCAACGCTTCTGCATTCCCCAGGGTCAAATCTATCCTAGAAAGAGTGGAGTGGGAGGCCGAGAAGCAGGAGTATTGCCTCACTCCAGGATTCCGAACCCTCCATACATCTGTTAATCCCGCCTCTACCAAAAACTGGCCTAAATGACCTTCTGCTAGATTATGAGTTTGAACTCTCGGTGGGAATCTATCCAAAGCTTTATTCAACACCTCGTTAAAATCTCCTACTACTATTACCTGAGTGTTAGTTTTGTCCAGCATGAATTCCATTAGTTTATACAACACTTCGAGTTTAAAAGGTGGGGGTATATAGATGTTAGCTAAAACATACATTCTGTTTTCTATTGAACAGTATAGGAAAACATAGCGGCCCAAATCGCCTATACTGGTCTGCCGGCAGGAAAACACCATGCCTCTTTTCACCAATATGCTCACCCCTCTAGAATACGATGAGTAAACCGAATGATATTGGGCCTGAAACCTCCTATTTTGTAGATATTTTGTCGTGTCCTTTATCAAATGGGTTTCCTGCAGGCAGACCAGCTCCACCCCCCTCATTTCTAAAAGCGAAAAGATGGCAGATCTTTTGTTTGGGTTCCCCAACCCCCGTATATTCCAGGAGCCTAACTTAAACACCCTCGACTGCATCGGAAGAGCAAAAAGCAGGAAGTGGCTCCCAAAGACCCAACAGTAAAGAAGATCCAAAAAAAAAAGGAGAGGAATAGAGAGTAACCCAACCTTAGGCATGGTACAATGTATTGTGCAAAAAACCTCCACACCCTCTGTGACTCCATACCCATAGGGCAACTAACAAAGGATCCTTCTACCAGTTTCGTGAAGTGCAAAGCAAAGAAAAAAAAACAAAAAACATAATTACACTCTGTGCTTTAATACCCTCAGGGCTTACCCTACTATCCCTATTGTTACTATTCATACTAGTGATTATTCCAGGTGTTCCCCCCTATCTTCCATCTTCCCTTTCCTTTCTTCTTCATTTACCACACTTGTGTTCAATCCTAGATCCCACTCCCCTGTCTCCCTACATGCCAACCCACATACTAAATGTGCCCTACTTTCACTCTGTCTTGATTTACTAACCCCCGTTCTCCCCTCCTCCCAGCAATCCCACCCCCCCGCCCCCCCAAAGCCAACCACCCCAACACTCTCCCACCCTCCCCCCTTCTCCCACCTTACGAGGTTCGCCCAAGGGGCTTTAATCGTGACCACCTCATACACTCCTTGTGTCATACCCATTCCTACCATGTTCCCCCCACCCAGTACTAATGGCGTACCCATGTACCAAATTTTAAGTATAATACCATCCCCTTCTCTCATTCCTGTTTAACATTCAAATTCCTTTTTCACCCTACATCAAGTCCTTAGTTCTTCCCAATGTCCCGAATCTACATGTCAGGTATCTCAACTCTCTTGGTTCCTCTCCCTGAGTTTCAGTCTCTGTTTATTCCCTTCAAATCAGTCTGTTGCTCCTGTCGGGGAATCAAAAAAAAGAACCTCCCCAATTGCCTCTACCCGTAACCTAGCTGGGTACAGTAGGGCATACTTAACTTCGAATTTTTGTAAGGAGCGTTTGATCACTATAAACCCCTCCCTGCATCTCTGCAGCTCCGGCGAGAAGTCCGAAAAAAAAGAAATTTTAGCTCCTTTGTAAAAAATAGACCCCATCTCTCTGGCTTTACGCAGTAGTATTATCTTGTCGTAGTGATTCAGGAACTTCATTAATAAAGGCCTGGGCCGACCTCCAGGGGGCAAAGCCCTGAAGGGGACCCGGTGTGCCCTTTCAATCGCAAACTGTAGAGAAAATGCATCTCTTCCAAACACTTCTGTGAGCCAACCTTCCAAAAAAACATTAGGATTATGTCCCTCGCTCCCTTCTGGGAGCCCCACTACCCTTACATTGTCCCTTCTTAAACGGTTTTCCATTTCATCCATTTTTTCAGTAATTCTACCCAGTTGAACCTTCATGATTTTAACGTCTTGCTGTATTGGAAGTACATCATCTTCCACTTGGCTCACTCTTTCCTCCAGGGCTGTTATCCTCTCTACTGCCTTTTGCAACTCTTGCTTTATTAGTACCAGATCTTCTTTAACCTCTTTTATTTGACAGCTTAGGCCCTCCAGTGATGTTTTACACGCGTTGACTGCTTGAAGTACTTCCCGCAAGCTGGGTTCTGGGTCTGTAGCAGAAGCATTGGTTGGTAGTGGTGTATTAACTTTTTCCACCATCCCTGTACCTTTGTTGTTGTTTACACTCTTAAGCCCCACTCCTGCTGCAGCTGATGATGCCTGTCCCTGACTTTTTCTATCCCCAGAAGCCTTGCCTTGCATTGCTTGCCCATTTTTTGTGGGAGTCTGCTCAGGGGTGTGTGCGAATTTCTCCAGCTTTAACGCTGCTGCTGCCGCCTGACTTCCCTTCTCTTTAGCCGATCGCAGTGACTGAGGCCCCAGATTCTCCATGTTACCTGGTTCCTCCCCTCTTTTCCTTGACATCGCTAATTTGAAGTGTATAAGACACCCAGAGAGAAATAGAGGGGGGCGCAATGTGTGGCGGGTCACAAATGGCAAATGTCACTAGCAAAGACAATCCAAGTGGCACTATGACAGGTAACTGTGACAAATGTCACTGTGACGTTCAATCAGGCAATATTTAGGACCAGCCACAGCTGTACATCATTACTCAATCCGTTCTTTGGGGATAGTACCACAGTTCCACCTGCCCACCTCAGCCCCCTTATCTTGTAGTGCAGGGACACCTGCACACCTTCCCTTAGCAACAAGAGCGACAAGCAGCAAACAGCGAACAGCAAAACTGTCAGGGACTGTGCCCTGTTTCAAAGTCCCACTCACCTGTCCTCTCTGGTCCCTGGGTTTCAGCGGTATACCGTCTGGATAACAGCCAACTTCTGCAGGGTTTTTGCAGCTGACTCCTGGCTGGGACCTTGCCGGATGTCCCCCACTCCAGGACTTTCACCCTCCACCGCTCCCAAATGCTTCCTCCTAGTACTTTCGTTTTTAGCTCCCTGGGCTCCGGTTGCGCAGGCGCAGTAGCGGCAGCAGCCCCAGCCTCAATACGGAACCGCTTTCAAGCTACGGACGCCGGTTCCTCCGCCGGGGGATTCCTCCACTCCCGTCCTCCGCAGCGCAAAACACAGAGGGCAGTCCCACAGGGCAACAAGCAGCCTGTAATGCTGGCCGAATACTCCGTTAGCAATGAGAAACCTCAGGAGACTCCACCGCACGCTCACACTCCACACTCCACACTGACGTCCGGTCACCATACCGTAATATATTTACACAGTAACAATCCAATCCAACGTCAGTCTCTACACATATATATTTAGAAATACTCATCACATTACAAGCTAACTATCAGACTTCCTTGGGTATCTGTTGCAGGTGTGTGCTCCTCCCCCCCCCCGAGGGCGTGCAAAGTGTGGCTCCTTGTAAGCTCCTTGGGGCTGGCTCTCCTGGGGAATTAATGGTGGCCTCCTGAGCCCTCCGATGTCTCCAATGGCCCCCAGTACTTACCCTGGATCATAGAACACTCATTCCACCGTTAAGCGTTAAAAACATATTATCGTGGTGTAATCAAAGTGATGCATAACAACATATATATTTATTTATTTTTAATTTTATATTTATGTAACTATTCTTTAGATCCAACTGTCCCCCTGAAGAGACCGCATACAGGTTGAAACGCGTCGGGGCTCGCTATCCATGTAACATTATGCAATGTAACAATGTGTACTAATATGTGTTTGTTACTGCACTGGGGAATATGATTTGTGTTACTGTACCAGATGTTTCCCTATATACCGTATTTCAATAAACCATGATATTTGACAAAATATTTTTATACATCCATTAAGAACTTCTTTTTTGATTTTGTACATTTTGCTGTTTTAAAGCCCCATGGGGGAAAACAATTCTTCTATAGAACAATATTGGGCGTTTGCGGGAAATTCGAACGTCGCAGAACACCCTATAATGCACTGTGAGATCACAGTACATTAGTGTCTGATGATTGGCCAAAACATGCACCTGACCTGCATGCTTTGGCTAATCACAGCGCGCTGTGCGGAGAGAGACATAATTGGCCAAAGGCAGGGTGCCTTTGGACAAAGGCAGGGTGTCTTTGGCCATTCATAGCTCAGGGGGACCAAGTCCACCCCCCACACTATATAAGGCATTTTACATAGCAGCCATGTATAGTTTGTGACTGTGGATGGAGATACTGTAGATTGAGCTAGATTAGGCAGGCAGGTTAGTTGCAGTGTATTTGATAGATTATATATATATATATATATATATATATATATATATATATATATATATATATATATATCTCAAATTACACACACTACACTGACTGTGTGTGTGTGTGTGTATATATATATATATATATATATATATATATATATATATATATATATATATTATATATATATATATATAATTTTTTTATTGTGACATTGGGGATTGTTCAGCTTAAGTGGATAGATGCGTTTTGGTGCAGTGAGCCCACATCAGATAGGCATTTATAGTCCATCCAGGAATCCCACGCAGGGGTCCAAGCTTCAATTAAACACACAAAATCCAAATGAAAATGCTAGCCCACCTGGCTACTTTTCAGCAGTAATGCTGCTATAGGGAACAGGCCCCTCAAACAAGCTGCTTGGATGCACACAGTCTTAGGCTCCTTGGTCACACACAGCTTCAAGAGCTTCAATGCACACAGCTTCTGGCTCCTTGGACTCACATAGCTTTGAAGCCCTTCAACGCACACAGCTTCTGGCTCCCTGGACTCACATGGCTTTGAAGCCCTTCAATGCACACAGCTTCTGGCTCCTTGGACCCACACAGCTTTTAAGCCCTTCAATGCACACAGCTTCTATTCTCACACAGAGACACTTACTAGCAGCCACTGCTCCAACTCCACCTTCCTCCACCCTCCCTGCTCTCACCAGCCCCTCGTTTAATGGGCTGTGTTCACCTGGGCACACACCCTGCTTGCTGTCCACAAGACCCGGACACAGGGTTGGAGATCCCGTCCCACCCAAGACTCTGAAGGATCTCCAAATTACAGAGCCCCATAAGGAACTAGCAAAACCTGGAGAAAACTGCCAGAGCAGTTTTCTCCATTTCAAATTTACACTCTGTAGCTCTGCACTCAGCCAATATGCAGACTCTGTGTCCACTTTAACTCCATTTTCATAGGGACAGAGCCTTGCTCTGCCACAATATATATATATATATATATATATATATATATATATATACAGGTAAAAGCCAGTAAATTAGAATATTTTGAAAAACTTGATTTATTTCAGTAATTGCATTCAAAAGGTGTAACTTGTACATTATATTTATTCATTGCACACAGACTGATGCATTCAAATGTTTATTTCATTTAATTTTGATGATTTGAAGTGGCAACAAATGAAAATCCAAAATTCCGTGTGTCACAAAATTAGAATATTGTGTAAGGGTTAAATTTTGAAGACACCTGGTGCCACAAACTAATCAGCTGATTAACTCAAAACACCTGCAAAGGGCTTTAAATGGTCTCTCAGTCCAGTTCTGAAGCCTACACAAACATGGGGAAGACTTCAGATTTGACAGCTGTCCAAAAGGCGACCATCGACACATTGCACAAGGAGGGAAAGACACAAAAGGTTATTGCTGAAGAGGCTGGCTGTTCTCAGAGCTCTGTGTCCAAACACATTAATAGAGAGGCAAAGGGAAGGAAAAACTGTGGTCAGAAAAAGTGTACAAGCGATAGGGATCACCGCGCCCTAGTCAAAATTGTATAAAAAAAACCCATTCAAAAATGTGGGGGAGATTCACAAGGAGTGGACAGCTGCTGGAGTCAGTGCTTCAAGATCCACCACCAAGAGACGCTTGAAAGACATGGGTTTCAACTGCCGCATACCTCGTGTCAAGCCACTGTTGACCAAGAAACAGCGCGAAAAGCGTCTCACCTGGGCTAAGGAAAAAAAGAGCTGGACTGCTGCTGAGTGGTCCAAAGTCATGTTTTCTGACGAAAGCAAATTTTGCATTTCCTTTGGAAATCGAGGTCCCAGAGTCTGGAGGAAGACAGGAGAGGCACAGGATCCACGTTGCCTGAAGTCTAGTGTAAAGTTTCCACCATCAGTGATGGTTTGGGGTGCCATGTCATCTGCTGGTGTCGGTCCACTCTGTTTCCTGAGATCCAGGGTCAACGCAGCCGTCTACCAGCAAGTTTTAGAGCACTTCATGCTTCCTGCTGCTGACCTGCTCTATGGAGATGGAGATTTCAGGTTCCAACAGGACTTGGCGCCTGCGCACAGCGCAAAATCTACCCGTGCCTGGTTTACGGACCATGGTATTTCTGTTCTAAATTGGCCAGCCAACTCCCCTGACCTTAGCCCCATAGAAAATCTGTGGGGTATTGAAGAGTTGAAGGCCACTATCAGAGCAACCTGGGCTCTCATAACACCTGAGCAGTGCCAGAAACTCATCGACTCCATGCCACGCCGCATTAATGCAGTAATTGAGGCAAAAGGAGCTCCAACCAAGTATTGAGTATTGTACATGCTCATATTTTTCATTTTCATACTTTTCAGTTGGCCAACATTTCTAAAAAATCCCTTTTTTGTATTAGCCTTAAGTAATATTCTAATTTTGTGACACACGGAATTTTGGATTTTCATTTGTTGCCACTTCAAATCATCAAAATTAAATGAAATAAACATTTGAATGCATCAGTCTGTGTGCAATGAATAAATATAATGTACAAGTTACACCTTTTGAATGCAATTACTGAAATAAATCAAGTTTTTCAAAATATTCTAATTTACTGGCTTTTACCTGTATATACAGTATGTCACAAAAGTGAGTACACCCCTCACATTTTTGTAAATATTTTATTATATCTTTTCATGTGACAACACTGAAGAAATTACACTTTGCTACAGTAAAGTAGTGAGTGTACAGCTTGTATAACAGTGTAAATTTGCTGTCCCCTCAAAATAACTCAACACACAGCTGTTAATGTCTAAACTGCTGGCAACAAAAGTAAGTACACCCCTAAGTGAAAATGTCCAAATTGGGCCCAATTAACCATTTTCCCTCCCCGGTTTCATGTCACTCGTTAGTGTTACAAGGTCTCAGGTGTGAATGGGGAGCAGGTGTGTTAAATTTGGTGTTATCGCTCCCACTCTCTCATACTCGTCCCTGGAAGTTCAACATGGCACCTCATGGCAAAGAACTCTCTGAGGATCTGAAAAAAAAATGTTGCTCTACATAAAGATGGCCTAGGCTATAAGAAGATTGCCAAGACCCTGAAACTGAGCTGCAGCACGGTGGCCAAGACCATACAGCCATTTAACAGGACAGGTTCCGCTCAGAACAGGCCTCGCCATGGTCGACCAAAGAAGTTGAGTGCACGTGCTCAGCGTCATATTCAGAGGTTGTCTTTGGGAAATAGACGTATGAGTGCTGCCAGCATTGCTGCAGAGGTTGAAGCGGTGGGGGGGTCAGCCTGTCAGTGCTCAGACCATATGCCACACACGGCATCAAACTGGTCTGCATTGCTGTCATCCCAGAAGGGGACATGATGCACAAGAAAGCCTGCAAACAATTTGCTGAAGACAAGCAGACTAAGGACATTACTGGAACCCTTTGGACAGCTGCCATAGTGACTCATGGCTGAAGTCGATACCAAAGAGTCAATTTGTCAGGATGAGACGAAATTGTACGGAAATGGAAGATAACAAATTTCAAGCTGGTATTCTGAAAAACAGATTACAAGAAAAGGGCTATGATTTGGGCCTCTTACAAGCCACCATAGAGGAGGTTGCTAAGCTAGATAGATCAATGTTGCTTGATGCAGGCCCTAGGAAGGTTAAGGAGAAACCTGTCATATCTTTCATCACAACATATTCAACCCAACTTTATCTGATCAAAAAAATCATACGCAAACATTGGCACTTGTTAGGGAATGATAGGATTATTATAACATTCCTACCAGCTAACCCACAGTTCCCTCCCTTAGAGATAGGATTGCTCCCAATGTTGTGGATCCGCCCACCAAAAAAGTGTCTTTCTTCCAGAATCTTTCTGGATATCCTCAGTGTCGCAGATGTCAAGTCTGCACATTGAACAAAAGTAAGATGAGAAAAACTGAATCCTTTGTTTCAACAAGTACTTCTAAGGAACACAAAATCAAACCATTTGTCACCTGCAGCTCTACGGGAATTGTTTATTTATTACAATGCTTGTGTGGGCTTCAATACATTGGCAGGACCAATCGATCAATGCAGGTTCGCTTGGGAGAACACATCGCCAATATTAAGATTGGTTTTAAATACCATTCCGTTTCCAAACATTATGTTAAGTTCCATAACCGTAACCCAGCTAACACACTCTTTCTGGTAATTGACAAAAATAGCGCCCATTGGAGGGGTGGTTCCCTAGTTAGGGAACTATCAAGGCTAGAGATGGCTTGGATCCATAGGGTACATTGCTATACTCCATACGGCCTCAACATAGATACAGATGTCAATGCTTTTATAGACAATGGATAAATGATTATGTAAACCAGATCTGAGCTCCTGGATGACCCCTATTCTAAGGGTGGATGCACCATTTTACTGCACGTAGGTGTAGCGAAATAAAATAGCGACACACGGGGGCTTATAAATGTCTATAACCTTTTGATTTTAACAATGGATGATATTGGTGGTACATCAGGACTTGTGGGTTTTAGACCCCTTTCACACCAAGGCGTTTTTGCAGTGTTCTAGCGCTAAAAATAATGCTATTAAAACGCTCGTAAAACGCTCATAAAACGCTCCCCATGCATCTCAATGGACCCTTTCACACTGAGGCGTTGCGCTGGCGGGGTGTTGAGAAAAGTCCTGCAAGCAGCATCTTTGGAGCAGCTTTTGGGCGTTGAAAAAAGCGCTTCAAAAACGCCCCTCTCCATTGAAATGAATTGAAAACGCTGTAAAAACGCCTGAATAGCGCTTATAATCCGCCCTGAGCTGTAGAAAATTCACATGATCTCACAAAAAGGTAAAAATGCAAGCAGAAAAGAGAGCATCTACAACAACAGGACTGAACTTGTGGGAAGATCAGAATGATTAAACAGACCATCAAAGTGCCAAAAAAACAAAATTAAAGTGCCAAAAAAAAGAATTAATCCCAGAAAAATGAAGATTTGAAGTAAAACAAGACACTCCTTGTTACTTTACAAGACACTGCTTGTTTTACATGATATCACAAAGGATAAACATGCAAGCAGAAAGATAGCATCAATAACACATGCTTCAATAAGGCTTGAAAAATGCTGTTAAAACGCCTGCAGCGTTGTGTTAATTTTAACGCTAACGCCCCTAAAATGCTGTAAAAACGTGGTAATAACGCTAAGGCGTTTTAGGGCGTTTTTGAAGCTCCTTGGTGTAAAAGGGGTTTTATTTTCCCATTTTGGGGGGTGCTCGGTAGGGCCCCATTCTGTTGGAGATGTTCTACAATCTTGCAGTTATTTACTATCAATTGCTTTCTTTGTCCTACATGGCAACATAAGGAAGATGTCATATAGAAGCACACAGGTATTTTTCTTGTTTCCATACCCCCCTTTCATTTTTTCCATTTTTTTTTTCATTTTTCACCTTTTTCTCTTTTAGTACGGACAATAGAACAAAGTTTTTTTCTATTTGCGTATTTTTCTCTTTTTCTCCATTTCTAATTTTAATTTTAAATCTAAATTTTATATTTAATTTTATATTTAATGAGTAACAACTACATTGCGGCTTAAAACTGCAATGTTTAATGCTGACAGACCGCTGGAGGTCACTGGATAGACAGACCAGGAACGATCCCAATGAGTTGCCATGAAACTGATGTTATTACTTCCTACGATGCGTGGCACATCTCTGGTTGTATTTGATGGGATGACATCACCACACTGTGCGATTTTAAATGGATAGACAGTTTTAAGTAGTTAATTTGGGCAGTGCGATAGTATCTAGTATTCCACATTGTAAGGGCAGTAGCCCCATACCAAGATGGTGGTTCCTGCAAGGTGGACACCCAGAGCTCAGAGCTGGGCGTTCCCTTCTCGATGTAAAGTATAATTGGCGGTGAGTCAGCACGCCGCCCGTGCCCCTGGACGATGTCATCTGTGACAAAACGGCGTAGGGAGGAGCGACGTACTGACGTCACCTCAAACAGGCTGTTATCGAGAGCCGGCCGGTGTTCTGCCGAGAAAGTTCCGCTCGGCGGATAAGGACCCCCCTCTACTGCGCAGGCGCTGCGCCTGCCCAGTAGGATCCGGCGGAAATAGCCGAAGGTGAATAGGTGAAAATCAGCTGTACACGGCGCCTGTAAGAGGGCCCCTCGCGGGCTCGCTCGCCACGCTTCGGGCACAGCCTCGCTTCGCTCGGCTCTTTTTTATTCCACCTCTAGGTCCACTTTAATGGTGGGGAAGGAACCTGGACCTAGGGCGCAGGCGCCATGTACAGCTGATTGAAGATTTTCAGCTTCGGCTATCTCCGGCGGCTGATAGACGTTCGTACTGCGCAGGCGCTGCGCCTGCACAGTACAGGTGGGGTCCTTTTCCGCCGAGGGAACTTTCTCGGCAAGACACCGGTTTGAACATTTTATGACACGCCAATTTATTCTTGATACATTGTAAGTGCAATCTTGTTTTTAATACTATTAAATGTTATGTTGAATTAAACTATGGAAACCTTCTTTTCTGACATGGGGAACTGCTGACCGTGGGCTATTTGATGATAACTCGAGCAGAGGAGAGGGGACATCTGGCTGGCAAGCATAGAGACCCGGGCTGGGGTATAAGCTACAGGCGAATGTGATCTCACTAGAGAGAGATCAATATAGCTGGTAAGTGGCAGTTGTTTTCTCAGGTGGAGGAATTTTTCTGTCTCAACTCATCACTACTTCTTGGGTGTTTTTCGTTTTAAGTCACCAATGATCAGTGAGCTGAGGATTTCCTATATTAATTCAAACTGTGAGTGCTACTTCATTGTGGAACCTTCTTTTTAAGAACTTTTGTGGTGTGGACTTTCCCACAGGACTTTTAGCCTCTAATAATATTTTGTGATTCATATTTTTTATCAAATTTATTATTTGAGTTTAACAACTGCACTTTTTATGTTCTCATCTTGGAGCAATGGTATTCAGTGTTCATCACCAGTAGATTGGGAGCTATTATATCCTCCGTTTGACACTGATATTTAGTATAAGTTGATATATGTCACCATACGTATATAGTTTCACACAGCGCAGCTTATTTTAAACTTATTTGGTTCAGATGATATCAAGCGTGTGTGGCGGCAACCAGATGAGGAGTACAAAGACAAGTGTGTCTTGCCTACAGTCAAGCATGGTGGTGGGAGTGTCTTGGTCTGGGGCTGCATGAATGCTGCCGGCACTGGGGAGCTACAGTTCATTGAAAGAACCATGAATGCCAACATGTACTGTGACATATTGACGTAGAGCATGATCCCCTCCCTTTGGAGACTGGGCCGCAGGGTAATATTCCAACATAATGACCCCAAACACACCAGAAGCTGAGGGTAAAGGTAATGGACTGGTCATTTTTGTCTCCAGACCTAAACGCTATTGAGCATCTGCAGGGCATCCTCAAACAGAAGGTGGAGGAGCGCAAGTTCTCTAACATCCACCATCTCTGTGATGTTGTCATGGAGGAGTGGAAGAGGACTCGAGTGGCAACCTGTGAAGCTCTTGTGAACTCCATGCCCAAGAGAGTAAAGGCAGTGCTGGAAAATAATGGTGGCCAGACAAAATATTGACACTTTGGGCCCAATTTGGACATTTTCACTTAGGGGTGTACTCACTTTTGTTGCCAGACATTAATGGCTATTTGTTGAGGTATTTTGAGGGGACAGCAAATTTACACTGTTATACAAGCTGTACACTCACTACTTTACATTGTAGCAAAGTGTAATTTCTTCAGTGTTGTCACATGAAAAGATATAATAAAATATTTACATATTTTATATATATATATATATATATATATATATATATATATATATATATATATATATATATATATATATATATATATATATATATATATATATATAAATATATATATATATAAACAGTGGGGACGGAAAGTATTCAGACCCCCTTAAATTTTTCACTCTTTGTTATATTGCAGCCATTTGCTAAAATCATTTAAGTTCATTTTTTTCCTCATTAATGTACACACAGCACCCCATATTGACAGAAAAACACAGAATTGTTGACATTAACATGTTGACATGCAGATTTATTAAAAAAGAAAAACTGAAATATCACATGGTTCTAAGTATTCAGACCCTTTGCTCAGTATTTAGTACAAGCAGACTTTTGCTCTAATACAGCCATGAGTCTTTTTGGGAAAGATGCAACAAGTTTTTTACACCTGGATTTGGGGGTCCTCTTCCATTCCTCCTTGCAGATCCTTTACAGTTCTGTCAGGTTGGATGATAAACTTTGGTGGACAGCCATTTTTAGGTCTCTCCAGAGATGCTCAATTGGGTTTAAGTTAGGGCTCTGGCTGGGCCATTCAAGAACAGTCACTGAGTTGTTGTGAAGCCACTCCTTCGTTATTTTAGCTGTGTGCTTAGGGTCATTGTCTTGTTGGAAGGTAAACCTTCGGCCCAGTCTGAGGTCCTGAGCACTCTGGAGAAGGTTGTTGTCCAGGATATCCTTTTACTTGGCCGCATTCATCTTTCTCTCTATTGCAACCAGTCATCCTGTCCCTGCAGCTAAAAAACCCCCACAGCATGATGCTGCCACCACCATGCTTCTTTGTTGGGACTGTATTGGACAGGTGATGAGCAGTGCCTGGTTTTCTCCACACATACTGCTTAGAATTAAGGCCAAAAAGTTCTATCTTGGTCTCATCAGACCAAAGAATCTTATTTCTTACCATCTTGGAGTCCTTCAGGTGTTTTTTAGCAAACTCCATGCGGGCTTTCATATGTCTTGCACTGAGGAGAGACTTCCGTCGGGCCACTATGCCATAAAGCCCCGACTGGTGGAGGGCTGCAGTGATGGTTGACTTTCTACAACTTTCTCCCATCTCCGGATTGCATCTCTGGAGCTCAGCCACAGTGATCTTTGGGTTCTTCTTTAACTCTCCCACCAAGGCTCTTCTCCCCCGATAGCTCAGTTTGGCCGGACGGCCAGCTCTAGGAAGGGTTCTGGTCGTCCCAAACATCTTCCATTTAAGGATTATGGAGGCCACTGTGCTCTTAGGAACCTAAAGTGCAGCAGAATTTTTTGAGAACCTTGGCCAGATCTGTGCCTTGCCACAATTCTTTCTCTGAGCTCTTCAGGCAGTTCCTTTGACCTCATGATTTTCATTTGCTTTTACATGCACTGTGAGCTGTAAGGTCTTATATAGACAGGTGTGTGGCTTTTCTTAATCAAGTCCAATCAGTATAATCAAACACAACTGGACTCAAATGAAGGTGTAGAACTATCTCAAGGATGATCAGAAGAAATGGACAGCACCTGAGTTAAATATATGAGTGCCACAGCAAAGGGTCTGAATACTTAGGACCATGTGATATTTTAGTTTTTTTTTTTTTATAAATCTGCAAAATGTCAACAATTCTGTTTTTTTGTCAATATGGGGTGCTGTGTGTACATTAATGAGGAAAAAAATGAACTTAAATGATTTTAGCAAATGGCTGCAATATAACAAAGAGTGAAAAAGGGGGTCTGAATACTTTCCATCCCCACTGTATATACAGTATCTCACAAAAGTGAGTACACCCCTCACATATTTGTATATTTATTTTATTATATCTTTTCATGTGACAACACTGAAGAAATGACACTTTGCTACAATGTACATTTGCCTCCGAACTTTGCAGTCCCACCCTTGCCTCCCTCACCTCCCATGCCTCCTGGTACTGAGTCAGTCTGTGAAGATAAACCCATGTACTTGGGCTTCACGCGTCTCTCTGCAGATGAGAGAACCCTTAGGAGGAGGGAGAGATTGTGCCTTTATTGTGGCCAGGCAGGTCACTTTATGAAGTCTTGTCTTACCCGTCCAGGGAACGCCCGAACCTTGAGGTCTTGTCACGGACAGACCTTAGGTGGCATTGTTTCATCCCCAGTTATCCAGAAGGATAAACCCCTGGTTTCGATTACCCTGTCTTGGGCTGATTCATCCGTCAAGATACAGGCTCTAATGGACTCTGGGGCTGCAGGCCTGTTCATTGATGCTGGCTTTGTATTGAAGCACTCGATTCCACTGCAGCTGCGTGACACTCCACTTGCCATTGAGGCTCTTGACGGGAGACCTCTACAGCCTGCCCATGTGACTCATGAGACGCTTCCGTTGTCCATGGCCGTAGGGGCTCTTCACCATGAGATAATCCAATTCCAAGTTATTTCCTCACCTAAGTTTCTGCTGGTTATTGGTTATCGGTGGTTACATAGGCACAACCCCTCTTTTGATTGGCTCCGTGCTGAGGTTCTCTCCTGGTCGCCACAATGCAGTAAGACATGCTTCCAGAAGGTAGCCAAGGTCCTGTGCACCTTTTCACTCTTTTCCCTGCCAGAGGAGTACCGCGATTTTAGCGATGTCTTTGACAAAGTTCAAGCCAATAGTTTGCCTCCACACTGGTCGTATGATTGCACAATTGACCTGCAACCTGGTGCCATACCCCCTCGTGGCCGGGTTTACCCTTTGTTGGTCTTGGAGGATAAGGCCATGGAGGAGCATGTTGCAGACGTGCTTTCTCGAGGTTTCATCTGCAAATCCTCGTCTCTTGCTGGTGCTGGTTTCTACTTTGTGAAGAAGAGTGGTGTACTGAGACCTTGTATTGATTATAGGGGTCTCAATCATTTCACGATTAAGAATGCCTATCCGATTCCATTGATTACAGAGTTATTTGACCATCTGAAGTGAGCAACGGTTTTCATGAATCAATCTTGTGAGGATTAAGGAGGGCAACGAGTGGAAAATTGCATTTAATACCAGAACAGGCCATTATATGTACCTCGTAATGCCTTTTGGCCTTTGTAACGCCCCGGCAGTTTTCCAGGAATTTATTAACGATGTCCTCTGAGATTTGTTGCAGTTATGTGTGGTGGTTTATCTCGACAATATCTTCATATTTTCCAAGTACCTGGAGAGCCTCCACACAGATATCTGTCGTTAGAAACAATCTCTATTGTAAATTGGTGAAGTGCGAATTCCATCGTGAACAAGTTAAATTTCTGGGTTATGTCATTTCCACTGCTGGTTTTTTGATGGACCCAGAGAAACTTTCAGCAGTACTACAGTGGCCCCGACCCATGGGTTTACATTCTCTGCAGCATTTTCTTGGTTTTGCCAACTATTATCGTAAGTTTATTCGTAACTTTTCATCTCTGATCAAGCCCCTGACTGATATGATCAGAAAGGACGGTAACCCACAGAGTTGGTCTCCGGAGTCCATTAAGACCTTTCAGAATCTCAAGGCTGCCTTTGTTTCTGCTCCTGTGTTGGCACATACTGATCCTACAATACCTTTTATCCTTGAGGTTAATGCTTCTGAGACTGGAGTTGGCGCCCTTCTGTCTCAACGTCCTACCTCTAAAAGTGCTATGCATCCTTGTGGCTACTTTTCCAAGAAATTATCTCCTGCGGAATGCAATTATGAGATTGGGGACAGAGAGTTGTTAGTGATCATTTTAACCCTTAAAGATGGAGGCATCTCCTTGAAGGCAACACTGTGCCAGTTCTTATTCTGACTCACCATAAGAATCTCACATTCTTGTCTAGACTAAACACCTCTCTCCCAGAAGGGCGAGATGGGATATTTTCTTGTCAAGTTTCAATTACATCGTCTCATTCTTACACAGTACAAAGAATGTAAGGGCTGATGCTTTGTCACAACAGTTTTCCTCTACTTCCAAGATGGAGTCAGTTCCTGTTCCTGTGATTCCTCCCGATCGTTTTCTGGTTACGGTTCATATCAGTCTCACTTCTCCTTTGACAACATTCTTGCTGCCCAGATCCATTTTCCTCCTGAAAAACCTTGTGACCGCTGCTTTGTCCCTGAGAGTCTCCATACTGCCGTACTCCAGACTTACCATTCTCCCAAGGCTACTGGCCACCCATGGAAGAATCATCTCTTTTGGGCCATTTCCCAACAATTCTGGTGGCCTAGTCTACATGCTGATGTACCTGCCTTCGTAGCTGCTTGTTCCGTGTGTGCTCAGAGTAAGACACCACGACTACTTCCAGTGGGCCTCCTACAACCCATACCCAATGGAGAGAGGCCTCGGACCCACCTGTCAATGTATTTTTTGTGGAGTTACCCAACTCTTAGGGCAACACAGTTATCCTTATGATGGTTGACCGGTTCTCGAAAATGTCTCATTGTATTCCACTTAAGAAGTTGCCCACATCGAAAGAACTGGCTTCCATTTTTGCTCGGGAGATCTTTTGATCTTTTGCTTACATGGGCTACCCAAGGTGATCATCTCGGACAGGGGTAGCCAGTTTGTGTCCAGGTTCTAGGGAGCCTTTTGTGCACAGTTGGGAATTCAGCTTTCTTTCTCCTCTGTGTATCACCCGTAGTCCAATAGGGCCGCCGAAAGAGCCAACCAGTCCTTGGAACAGTTTTTAGGTTACTGCATATCTGACCACCATAAAAACTGGTCAGACCTCTTACCTTGGGCGGAGTTTGCTCACAATAGTGCCATCAATACCACTTCCTGATTGTCTCCATTCATAGCAAATTATGGTTTCCAACCATCCATGTTGGTTGACTCATTTGTTCCTCAAAGCATTCCTGCATTGGAGGAGCATCTCTGTGGTCTTCATTCCACTTGGGTACAGCTCCAAGAGTCTTGCAACATGCCAATGATAGGTACAGACTCCATTCGGACCGCAGACACTTACCTGCACCTTCCTACCAAGTTGGGGACAGGGTCTTGCTGTCATCTCGCAACCTCAGACTTCTTGTTCCCTCATTAAAACTGACACCATGGTTCACTGGGCCTTTCCATATTCTCCGTAGGATCAAACCAGTGGCTTACGCTTTAGACCTTCCTTCTATTATGCGTATGTCACATGTATTTCATGTCTCCTTATTAAAACCTTTGGTATGCAACCATTTCACCACCTCGGTACCACGTCCTCATCCAGTTCAGGTTGAGAACCATGATGAATATGAGATACAATCTATCATTCATAACCATAGCTTCCGTGGGCACATACAGTACCTGCTTCATTGGTCTTATCCTCAGACGTACATGCTCCTGTCCTCCTCTGTGCCTTCCATAGACATTTCCCCTCAAACCTGGTGGTCCTCCGAGGGGGAGAGGTTGTTGAGATGGGGATCCTGTCAATGCTGTGCTTCCTTCTCAGAACTCTGTGCTCAGCTGCTGGTTAATTGCCAAAGACTCTTCTTTCCACAGTGACTCACCTGGTCTTCATTTCCTGTTCGTCAGCTAGAGCTACTGGTTATATAAACTCCTTGGATCAGATCTGTGCCTTTGTCATGGTCAACATATCCGGACCCTCTCTGCTGTGTTTTCATGTGAAAGACTTATGCTTGGCTGACTTCCCTTCTGGTTCCTGATCCTGTTTGCTGCACCCGACTTTGCTAATCTCTGGACTCCTGTTTCTCTGGCATGTTCTGACTACCCGTCCTGGTTACCAAACTTTGGCTATGTTTTGACTACGTTTGCTCTGTTTATACCATTTTATTAAATAGTGTGATTTTTACAGCACTTATGTCTCAGTCTGATTCATGGTTCCTAATAGCTAGCTTCTAACAAAAAAAAAAGACTTGCAATTGGTCCGTTCATCAAAAGACTACCTTTGAAATTGGGTCCCTCCTCCCGCATTGCAAGGGTTCCGGCCTGGGTTCACACTGGTGCAACATGCACTTCAACTTTGAGAGCACAAGTCGTATGACATGTTAAAACCAATGTTTCCCTATGAGAGCTGTCTTAACTTGTCCAAGTTTGGAAAAGGTTCCTGCACTACTTTAGTCCAACTTGTGTCCAATTTCAGCCCATAGAATTGACAGGAATATTGCACAGGCATTCACTGAAGTCGCGTCAAAGTCGCCTGGCAAAGTCACGTTGGACTTTCATGTCGGAGGAGTGTGAACCTGGCCTAATGCTAATTTTTACCTGGGGTACCATACCATTAACAAGCACTTTTTTTTATCTTTTTCCAGTGGCCATCACTCCCCTCTTCTTCCCTCCTACCTGCTGATCCTACAACGTGCTATATGTGGTGATTAGGGATGAGCTCTATGTTCGAGTCGAATGTAAGTTTGACTCAAACATGGGGTGTTCGCCGTTCACCAAACAATATTGGGCGTTTGCGGGAAATTCGAACATCGCAGAAAGCCCCATAATGCACTGCGAGATCACAGTGCATTAGTGTCTGATGATTGGCCAAAACATGCACCTGACCTGCATGCTTTGGCTATATAAGGCGTTTTACATAGAGGCCATGTATAGTTTGTGACTGTAGATGGAGATACTGTAGATTGAGCTAGATTAGGCAGGCAGGTTAGTTAGTTAGTTGCAGTGTATTTGATATATATATACAGCTAGTATAGTATATATATATATATATATATATATATATATATATATATATATATATATATATATATATATACAGTATGTCACAAAAGTGAGTACACCCCTCACATTTTTTAAAATATTTTATTATATCTTTTCATGCGACAACACTGAAGAAATTACACTTTGCTACAGTAAAGTAGTGAGTGTACAGCTTGTATAACAGTGTAAATTTACTGTCCCCTTAAAATAACTCAACACACAACTGTTAATGTCTAAACTGCTGGCAACAAAAGTAAGTACACCCCTAAGTGAAAATGTCCAAATTGGGCCCAATTAGCCATTTTCCCCCGGTGTCATGTGACTCGTTAGTGTTACAAGATCTCGGGTGTGAATGGGGAGCAGGTGTGTTAAATTTGGTGTTATCGCTCCCACTCTCTCATACTCGTCCCTGGAAGTTCAACATGGCATCTCATGGCAAAGAACTCTGAGGATCTAAAAAAAAAAATGTTGCTCTACATAAAGATGGCCTAGGCTGTAAGAAGATTGCCAACACCCTGAAACTGAGATGCAGCATGGTGGCCAAGACCATACAGCCATTTAACAGGACAGGTTCCGCTCAGAACAGGCCTGGCCATGGTCGACCAAAGAATTTGAGTGCACGTGTTCAGCGTCATATCCAGAGGTTGTCTTTGGGAAATAGATGTATGAGTGCTGCCAGCATTGCTGCAGAGGTTGAAGGGGTGAGGGGTCAGCCTGTCAGTGCTCAGACCATACACCACACACGGCATCAAACTGGTCTGCATGGCTGTTGTCCTAGAAGGAAGCCTCTTCTAAACATGATGCACAAGAAAGCCTGCAAACAATTTGCTGAAGACAAGCAGACTAAGGACATTACTGGAACCCTTTGGACAGCTGCCATAGTGACTCATGGCTGAAGTCGATACCAAAGAGTCAATTTGTCAGGATGAGACGAAATTGTACGGAAATGGAAGATTACACATTTCAAGCTGGTATTCTGAAAAACAGATTACAAGAAAAGGGCTATGATTTGGGCCTCTTAGAAGCCACCATAGAGGAGGTTGCTAAGCTAGATAGATCAGTGTTGCTCGATGCAGGCCCTAGGAAGGTTAAGGAGAAACCTGTCATACCTTTCATCACAACATATTCGACCCAACTTTATCTGATCAAAAAAATCATACGCAAACATTGGCACTTGTTAGGGAATGATAGGATTATTATAACATTCCTACCAGCTAACCCACAGTTCCCTCCCTTAGGGATAGGATTGCTCCCAATGTTGTGGATCCGCCCACCAAAAAAGTGTCTTTCTTCCAGAATCTTTCTGGATATCCTCAGTGTCGCAGATGTCAAGTCTGCACATTGAACAAAAGTAAGATGAGAAAAACTGAATCCTTTGTTTCAACAAGTACTTCTAAGGAACACAAAATCAAACCATTTGTCACCTGCAGCTCTACGGGAATTGTTTATTTATTACAATGCCCGTGTGGGCTTCAATACATTGGCAGGACCAATCGATCAATGCAGGTTCGCTTGGGAGAACACATTGCCAATATTAAGATTGGTTTTAAATACCATTCCGTTTCCAAACATTATGATAAGTTCCATAACCGTAAACCATGCTAACACACTCTTTCTGGTAATTGACAAATATAGCGCCCATTGGAGGGGTGGTTCCCTAGTTAGGGAACTATCAAGGCTAGAGATGGCTTGGATCCATAGGGTACATTGCTATACTCCATACGGCCTCAACATAGATACAGATGTCAATGATTTTATAGATAATGGATAAATGATTATGGATGTAAACCAGATCTGAGCTCCTGGATGACCCCTATTCTAAGGGTGGATGCACCATTTTACTGCACGTAGGTGTAGCGAAATAGAATAGCGACACACGGCGGCTTATATATGTCTATAATCTTTTGATTTTAACAATGGATGATATTGGTGGTACATCAGGACTTGTGGGTTTTATTTTCCCATTTTGGGGGGTGCTCGTTAAGGGCCCCCTTCTGTTGGAGATGTTCTACAATCTTGCAGTTATTTACTACCGATTGTTTTCTTTGTCCCACATGGAAACATAAGGAAGATGTCATATAGAAACGCACAGGTATTTTTCTTGTTTCCATACCCCCCTTTCATTTTTTCCATTTTTTTAATTTTTCACCTTTTTCTCTTTTAGTACGGACAATAGAACACAGTTTTTCTCTATTTGTCATATTTTTCTCTTTTTCTCCATTTCTAATTTTAATTTTAATTTTAAATCTAATTTCAAGGTTTATATTTTATATTTAATGAGCAACAACTACATTGCGGCTTAAAACTGAAATGTTATATGCTGACAGACCGCTGGAGGTCACTGGATAGACAGACCAGGAACGATCCCAGTGAGTTGCCATAGAAGCATAGTGAAACTGATGTTATTACTTCCTACGATGCGTGGCACATCTCTAGTTGTATTAGATGGGATGACTTTACCACACTGTGCGATTTTAAATGGATAGACAGTTTTAAGTAGTTAATTTTGGCAGTGCGATAGTATTTAGTATTCCGCATTGTAAGGGCAGTAGCCCCATTCCAAGATGGTGGTTCCTGCAAGGTGGACACCCAGAGCTCAGAGCTGGGCATTCCCTTCTCGATGTTAAGTATAATTGGCAGTAAGTCAGCACACCGCCCGTGCCCCTGGACGATGTCATCTATGACAAAACGGCGTAGGGAGGAGCGGCGTTCTGACGTCACCTCAAACAGGCTGTTATCGAGAGCCGGACGGCTTGAACATTTTATGACACACCAATTTATTCTTGATACATTGTAAGTGCAATCTTGCTTTTAATACATTTAAATGTTATGTTGAATTACACTATGGAAGCCTTCTTTTCTGACATGGGGAACTGCTGACCGTGGGCTATTTGATGATAACTCGAGCAGAGGAGAGGGGACATCTGGCTGGCAAGCATAGAGACCCAGGCTGGGGTATAAGCCACAGGCGAATGTGATCTCCCTAAAGTGAGATCAATGTAGCTGGTAAGCGGCAGTTGTTTTCTCAGGTGGAGGAATCTTTCTGTCTCAACTCATCACTACTTCTTGCTTTTTTTTCGTTTTAAGTCACCAATGAACAGTGAGCTGAGGATTTCCTATATTAATTCAAACTGTGAGTGCTACTTCATTGTGGAACCTTCTTTTTAATAACTTTTGTGGTGTGGACTTTCCCACAGGACTTTTAGCCTCTAATAATATTTTGTGATTCATATTTTTTATCAAATTTATTATTTGGGTTTAACAACTGCACTTTTTATGTTCTCATCTTGGAGCAATGGTATTCAGTGTTCATCACCAGTAGATTGGGAGCTATTATATCCTCCGTTTGACACTGATATTTAGTATAAGTTGATATATGTCACCATACATATATAGTTTCACACAGCGCAGCTTATTTTTTTAGATTACTGGAACCATGTCCTGTGGTCTGATGAGACCAAGATAAACTTTTTTGGTTCAGAAGGTATCAAGCGTGTGTGGTGGCAACCAGATGAGGAGTACAAAGACAAAGTGTGTCTTGCCTACAGTCAAGCATGGTGGTGGGAGTGTCTTGGTCTGGGGCTGCATGAGTGCTGCCAGCACTGGGGATCTCCAGTTCCTTGAAAGAACCATGAATGCCAACATGTACTGTGACATATTGACATAGAGCATAATCCCCTCCCTTTAGAGACTGGGCCGCAGGGTAATATTCCAACATAATAACCCCAAACACACCTCCAAGACGGCCACTACCTTGCTAAAGAAACTGAGGGTAAAGGTGATGGACTGGTCATTTTTGTCTCCAGACCTAAACGCTATTGAGCATCTGTAGGGCGTCCTCAAACAGAAGGTGTAGGAGCGCAAGGTCTCTAACATCCACCATCTCTGTGATGTTGTCATGGAGGAGTGGAAGAGGACTCGAGTGGCAACCTGTGAAGCTCTGGTGAACTCCATGCCCAAGAGAGTAGAGGCAGTGGTGGAAAATAATGGTGGCCAGACAAAATATTGACACTTTGGGCCCAATTTGGACATTTTCACTTAGGGTTGTACTCACTTTTGTTGCCAGACATTAATGGCTGTTTGTTGAGTTATTTTGAGGGGACAGCAAATTTACACTGTTATACAAGCTTTACACTCACTACTTTACATTGTAGCAAAGTGTAATTTCTTCAGTGTTATCACATGAAAAGAAAAAAGATATAATAAAATATTTACAAATATGTGAGGGGTGTACTCACTTTTGTGAGATACTGTATATATATATATATATATATATATATATATACAGTGGGGGATGGAAAGTATTCAGACCCCCTTAAATTTTTCACTCTTTGTTATATTGCAGCCATTTGCTAAAATCATTTCATTTCAGTTAATTTTTTTCCTCATTAATGTACACACAGCACCCCATATTGACAGAAAAACACAGAATTGTTGACATTTTTGCAGATTTATTAAAAAAGAAAAACTGAAATATCACATGGTCCTAAGTATTCAGACCCTTTGCTCAGTATTTAGTAGAAGCACACTTTTGATCTAATACAGCCATGAGTCTTTTTGGGAAAGATGCAACAAGTTTTCCACACCTGGATTTGGGGGTCCTCTGCCATTCCTCCTTGCAGATCCTCTCCAGTTCTGTCAGGTTGGATGATAAACTTGGATGGACAGCCATTTTTAGGTCTCTCCAGAGATGCTCAATTGGGTTTAAGTTAGGGCTCTGGCTGGGCCATTCAAGAACAGTCACTGAGTTGTTGTGAAGCCACTCCTTCGTTATTTTAGCTGTGTGCTTAGGGTCATTGTCTTGTTGGAAGGTAAACCTTCGGCCCGGTCTGAGGTCCTGAGCACTCTGGAGAAGGTTCTTGTCCAGGATATCCCTTTACTTGGCCGCATTCATCTTTCTCTCAATTGCAACCAGTCATCCTGTCCCTGCAGCTGAAAAACACCCCCACAACATGCGAAAAAGAAAAGAGAGGGACTTTGGACTTTCTAGGCACAGTAACATCACTGGAATTTAATATTTATAAAAAATATAAGTTTATTGAGAAGATATTAAGAAACATTGATATTAAAATACCACAATTTATTCATATGTAGATGAAGGTATAGGAAATACTTATTGACATTAACGCTGTCCAAACTCAGTTAAAGTAAAATAAACAGACAAGTCGGACCAGAGGATATCCATCCAAAGTGTGCAATAGTCCGGGGGCTGTGGCTGGACAGCAGATCAATGATGGTTAATTCATATTTCAGAATAGCTCAACATGTTGTGCATTCCTAAACGCTTCTTCAGGAGCAAATGAAAATGTGGCTATCAAAGGTAAATAGCAAAATACATACCATTAGTATATCATAGACTGACAGTGAACAAAAAAACGTGATATCAAATAGTTCAAAACAGCTCAAAAAACCTTGCACCGGCCAGACTACAGAGGCATAAGCTGGGCACACAAGGGGGGCGATGAAGAGTCATCACGGGGGCGTACCACACATTATAGTAAAGTGTATATAAGAGTATTAACCAGTCATTTGTTAGTTGCTGGCCCAAAACTCAGGTTAGGTTTAAGGGTAATGTTTATCAGGGATACTAACCACAAAATATATGTTTATATAGTACTTACTAAAGTAAATGTGGAAAGGCTGGATAGTGAACGCAGTAGTTGAACAAGTAAAAATAATTTTACAATCTATCGAATCCAAATTGGGCATAGGGAGCTGCCTATAAAAAAAATGCATATAAAAAATGTATATTGGTGTAAAGCAATAGAATGATAGGGACCACGATAATAGCATGAATATCTACAAGGGATTTGTGCTTACCTTATAGATATTAATGCTATTATCGTGGTCCCTATCATTCTATTGCTTTACACCAATATACATTTTTCATATGCATTTTTTTATAGGCAGCCCACTATGCCCAATTTGGATTCGATAGATTGTAAAATTATTTCTACTTGTTCAACTACTGCATGCACTATCCAGCCTTTCCACATTTACTTTAGTAAGTACTATATAAACATATATATATTTTGTGGTTAGTATCCCTGATAAACATTACCCTTAAACCTAACCTGAGTTTTGGGCCAGCAACTAACAAACTAATGACTGGTTAATACTCTTATATACACTTTACTACGGGTACGCCCCTGTGATGACTCTTCATCGCCCCCCTTGTGTGCCCAGCTTATGCCTCTGTAGTCTGGCCGGTGCAAGGTTTTTTGAGCTGTTTTGAACTATTTGATATCACGCTTTTTTGTTCACTGTCAGTCTTCAATATACTAATGGTATGTATTTTGCTATTTATCTGTGATAGCCACATTTCCATTTGCTCCTGAAGAACCGTTTAGGAACGCGCAACATGTTGAGCTATTCTGAAATATGAATTAACCATCATTGATCTGCTGTCCAGCCCCCGAACTATTGCACACTTTGGATGGATATCCTCTGGTCCGAGTTGTCTGTTTATTTTACTTTAACTGAGTTTGGACAGCATTAATGTCAATAAGTATTTTCTATACCTTTATCTACATTTAAATGAATTGTGGTATTGTAATATCAATGTTTTTTAATAATTTTTCAATAAACTTATATTTTTTATAACTATTACATTCCAGTGATGTTACTGTGCCTAGAAAGTCCAAAGTCCCTCTCTTTTCTTTTTCGCAAATAGTTATAGGACGTGGCACTTTTGCACTTTATATGCATCCGCAATACCACTCTGTGTTTATGATGCATTGACACTGAAATTCACCCCCACAGCATGATGCTGCCACCACCATGCTTCACCGTTGGGACTGTATTGGATAGGTGATAAGCAGTGCCTGGTTTTCTCCACACATACCGCTTAGAATTAAGGCCAAAAAGTTCTATCTTGGTCTCATCAGACCAAAGAATCTTATTTCTTACCATCTTGGAGTCTTTCAGGTGTTTTTTAGCAAACTCCATGCGGGCTTTCATATGTCTTGCACTGAGGAGAGACTCTGCCATAAAGCCCCAACTGGTGGAGGGCTGCAGTGATGGTTGACTTTCTACAACTCTCTCCCATCTCTGGACTGCATCTCTGGAGCTCAGCCACAGTGATCTTTGGGTTCTTCTTTACCTCTCTCACCAAGGCTCTCCTCCCCCGATAGCTCAGTTTGGCCTACGGCCAGCTCTAGGAAGGGTTCTGGTCGTCCCAAACGTCTTCCATTTAAGGATTATGGAGGCCACTGTGCTCTTAGGAACCTAAAGTGCAGCAGAAGTTTTTTTGTAACCTTGGCCAGATCTGTGCCTTGCCACAATTCTGTCTCTGAACTCTTCAGGCAGTTCCTTTGACCTCATGATTTTCATTTGCTCTGACATGCACTGTGAGCTGTAAGGCCTTATATAGACAGGTATGTGGCTTTTCTTAATCAAATCCAATCAGTATAATCAAACACAGCTAGACTCAAATGAAGGTGTAGAACTATCTCAAGGATGATCAGAAGAAATGGACAGCACCTGAGTTAAATATATGAGTGTCACAGCAAAGGGTCTGAATACTTAGGACCATGTGATATTTCTGTTTTTCTTTTTTAATAAATCTGCAAAAATGTCAACAATTCTGTGTTTTTCTGTCAATATGGGGTGCTGTGTGTACATTAATGAGGAAAAAAAAATTAACTTAAATGATTTTAGCAAATGGCTGCAATATAACAAAGAGTGAAAAATTTAAGGGGGTCTGAATACTTTCCATCCCCCACTGTATATATATATATATATATATATATATATATACAGTATCTCACAAAAGTGAGTACACCCCTCACATATTTGTAAATATTTTATTATATCTTTTTTCTTTTCATGTGATAACACTGAAGAAATTACACTTTGCTACAATGTAAAGTAGTGAGTGTAAAGCTTGTATAACAGTGTAAATTTGCTGTCCCCTCAAAATAACTCAACAAACAGCCATTAATGTCTGGCAACAAAAGTGAGTACAACCCTAAGTGAAAATGTCCAAATTGGGCCCAAAGTGTCACTGTATATACAGTATCTCAGTATATACAGTATATACAGTCCCCACTGTATATACAGTATCTCACAAAAGTGAGTACACCCCTCACATATTTGTAAATATTTTATTATATCTTTTCATGTGACAACACTGAAGAAATGACACTTTGCTACAATGTACATTTGCCTCCGAACTTTGCAGTCCCACCCTTGCCTCCCTCACCTCCCATGCCTCCTGGTACCGAGTCATTCTGTGAAGATGAACCCATGCACTTGGGCTTCACATGTCTCTCTGCGGATGAGAGAACCCTTAGGAGGAGGGAGAGATTGTGTCTTTAATGTGGCCAGGCAGGTCACTTTTTGAAGTCTTGTCTTACCCGTCCAGGACAGACCTTAGGTGGCGTTGTTTCATCCCCAGTTATCCAGACGGATAAACCCCTGGTTTTGATTATCCTGTCTTGGGCTGAGTCGTCCGTCAAGATACAGGCTCTAATGGATTTTGGGGCTGCAGGCCTGTTCATTGATGCTGGCTTTGTATTGAAGCACTCGATTCCAGTGCAGCTGCGTGACACTCCACTTGCCATTAAGGCTCTTGACGGGAGACCTCTACAGCCTGCCCATGTGACTCATGAGACGCTTCGGTTGTCCATGGCCATAGGGGCTCTTCCCCATGAGATAATCCAATTCCAAGTTATTTCCTCACCTAAGTTTATGCTGGTTATTGGTTATCGGTGGTTACACAGGCACAACCCCTCTTTTTATTGGCTCCATGCTGAGATTCTCTCCTGGTCGCCACAATGCAGTAAGACATGCTTCCAGAAGGTAGCCAAGGTCCTGTGCACCTTTTAACTCTCTTTCCTGCCGGAGCAGTACCGCGATTTTAGCGATGTCTTTGACAAAGTTCAGGCTGATAGTTTGCCTCCACACTGGTCGTATGATTGCGCAATTGACCGGCAACCTGGTGCCATACCCCCTCGTGGCCGGGTTTACCCTTTGTTGGTCTTGGAGGATAAGACCATGGAGGAGCATGTTGCAGAAGCACTTTCTCGAGGTTTCATCCGCAAATCCTCGTCTCTTGCTGGTGCTGGTTTCTACTTTAAGAAGAAGAGTGGTGTACTGAGACCTTGTATTGATTATAGGGGTCTCAATCATTTCACGATTAAGAATGCCTATCCGATTCCATTGATTACAGAGTTATTTGACTGTCTCAAGTGAGCAACGGTTTTCGCGAAGCTTGATTTGAGAGGGGCAATCAATCTTGTGAGGATTAAGGAGGGCGACGAGTGGAAAACTGCGTTTAATACCAGAACAGGCCATTATGAGTACCTCGTAATGCCTTTTGGCCTTTGTAACGCCCTGGCAGTTTTCCAGGAATTTATTAACGATGTCCTCCGAGATTTGTTGCAGTTATGTGTGGTGGCTTATCTTGACAATATCTTCATATTTTCCAAGTACTTGGAGAGCCACCACACAGATGTCTGTCTTTAGAAACAATCTCTATTGTAAATTGGTGAAGTGCGAATTCCATTGTGAACAGGTTAAATTCCTGGGTTATGTCATTTCCACTGCTGTTTTTTTGATGGACACAGAGAAACTTTCAGCAGTAGTACAGTGGCCTCGACCCATGGGTTTACATCCTCCAGGGGCGGAAGTATAGGGGTCGCAAAAGTCGCCATTGCGACTGGGCCCCATGCTGCAGGGGGCCCATGGGGGCCCGTGTGCCCCCCTCTCCCCGAGCGGTGGCTGCATATGGGACCGAGCTCCCTGATCCTCAGCCGATGCGTAAATCATTCGGCAGTGCAGGAGCTCGGTCACAAAGTGAAAGTAAGTGAGACGTGTCTAGCACACTGTGTGCTGTGCTCTCTGCCTCCCCCTACAGTGTAGTACCCGGCATGAAGAGTTTAAGGTACAGAGCTGCAGCTGCAATTTTTAAAAAGGCGATCTATATATGTTTGTATGCATGTGTGTGTGCTTATATGTGTGTGTCTGCATGTTTGGGTGTGTGCATGTGTGTGACTGCATGTGTGTGTGTGTTTTATATGTGTGTGTGCGTTTATTTGTGTGCATGTGTATGTTTACATGTGTGTGCGCATGTGTATAGAGTTATATGTGTGTGCGCATGTGTGTGTGTGTGCATGTGTATAGAGTTATATGTGTGTGCGCTAGGGTTGCCACCTCATCCCTTTAAACCCGAACACATATGAATTACACGGGTTCTGAGGCTAATTAAATGCAGATAAGGCACCAAGTGAGTTTAATTACTACCTTAATCAGCCACATAACCTGTGTAATTAATATGTGTTCGGGTTTAAAGGGATGAGGTGGCAACTCTAGTGTGTGTGTGTATAGAGTTATATGTGTGTGCGCATATGTGTGTGCATGTGTATAGAGTTATATGTGTGTGCGCATGTGTGTGTGTGTGCATGTGTATAGAGTAATATGTGTGTGCGCATGTGTGTGTGTGCATGTGTATAGAGTTATATGTGTGTGCGCATGTGTATAGAGTTATATGTGTGTGCGCATGTGTGTGTGCATGTGTATAGAGTTATATGTGTGTGCGCATGTGTGTGCATGTGTATAGAGTTATATGTGTGTGTGCATGTGTATAGAGTTATATGTGTGTGTGTGTGCATGTGTATAGAGTTATATGTGTGTGGGCATGTGTGTGCATGTGTATAGAGTTATATGTGTGTGTGCATGTGTGTGCGCATGTGTGTGCATGTGTATAGAGTTATATGTGTATGTGCATGTTTGTGTGTTTGCTCATGTGTGTGCGTTTATGTGTGTGCATGTATTTATATGTATATGTGTGTATTTGTGTACGTGTGTGTTTACATGCGTGTATGTATACACATTACTTGTAATTCTGACCCCCTTTTTCTTTACGATCAGAACAGATTTTTTTAGGATGGGTTCATAATACCAACAAGAAAATACCATTCCTCTGAAAAGCGATGCAGATCACTTTTCAGAGGCATTTGACAGGCAGTGAAGAGGCAATATGTTGCACCTTGACTAAAATGTCGAAGAAATGTTGAGAAACACTGATACAGAGAAACTGATCTCTCCAGTCTCCTCCTGCAGCTGCTGAAAGGAGATGAGAAGTGGGGGAAATGGAAAGATCAGTTCCTCTATATGCAGTCGCACCCACCACGCCTCCTATGCAGCTTCTTTCTGCTGCCCCCCGTGTGCTCTCCAGACCCCCTGTACTTTTTCCTGCCCCCCCTGCTCTCTCCTGGCCCCTCCCCTTGTCCCCACAGCTCAGCAGAGTTCCCCCCTCCCCTCTCCTGCCAGCTGCTGTAGGGTATCTGCATGGAGAATCAGTGATCCATACCGATCACGGACTCAATCCATTCATAACTGAAACATAGTAAACTGTATTTACTATGCTTCAGTTTGCGAATAAAGGGGCAGCTCTATACAGAGCTATTCCTGTCCATTCATTCTGTGCAGCTGAGGCTGTGCTCTCAATCTCCTTTCTCGTTCTCAAAGGTGAAACATCAGAGGTCTGCTTAGACCCCTGATATCTCACCAAAGCCCCCCAACTCTTAAAAAAAAAATTAAAATATTTTTTATAAAATAATATTGTAAAACAATAAATAAATGGTAGAAAAATACAATAAAAATTAAAAAAAACAGACGCCAGTGGCAGAACTACCAGGGTCACAAACATCACACTTGCGACCGGGCCTTGGCATTTACGCCATCGGCTCGGAGGGAAGGGCCCCAGCTGGGGGTCAGGGTGGCCCTTCATGATTTCTTGCACCGGGGCCCTGAAGGTTCTAGTTATGCCACTGACATCCTCTGCAGCATTTTCTTGGCTTTGCCAACTATTATTGGAAGTTTATTCGTAACTTCTCGTCTCTGATCAAGCCCCTGACTGATATGATCAGAAAGGACGGTAACCCACAGAGTTGGTCTCCGGAGTCCATTAAGGCCTTTCAGAATCTCAAGGCTGCTTTTGTTTCTGCTCCTGTGTTATCACATCCTGATCCTACAATACCTTTTACCCTTGAGGTTAATGCTTCTGAGACTGGAGTTGGCTCCCTTTTGTCTCAACGTCTTACCTCTGAGAGTGCTATGCATCCTTGTGGCTACTTTTCCAAGAAATTATCACCTACTGAGTGCAATTAGGAGATTGGTGACAGAGAGCTGTTAGCCATCAATTTAGCCCTGAAAGAATGGAGACATCTCCTTGAAGATACCACTGTGCCGGTTCTCATTCTTACAGACCATAAGAATCTCACATTCTTGTCTGAGGCTAAACGCCTTTCTCCCAGAAGGGCGCGATGGGATATTTTCTTGTCAAGTTTCAATTACATCATTCTTACCCGGTACAAAGAATGTATGGGCTGATGCTTTGTCACAACAGTTTTCCTCTACTTCCAAGATGGAGTCAGTTCCTGTTCTTGTGATTCCTCCTGATCATATTCTGGCTACGGTTCATACCAGTCTCACTTCTCCTTTGGGTGACAAAATTCTTGCTGCTCAGGTCCATGCTCCTCCTGAGAAACCCTGTGACCGCTGCTTTATCCCAGAGAGTCTCCGTACTGCCATGCTCCAGACTTACCATTCTCCCGATGCTGCTGGCCACCCTGGGAAGAATCAACCCTTTTGGGCCATTTTCCAACAATTCTAGTGGCCTAGTCTACGTTCTGATGTAACCGCCTTCGTAGCTGCCTGTTCCATGTGTGCTGAGTAAGACTTCACGACACCTTCCAGTGGGCCTCCTACAACCCATACCCAATGGAGAGAGGCCCTGGACCCACCTGTTTATGGATTTCATTGTGTTGAGTTACCCAACTCCCAGGGCAACACAGTTATCCTTATGGTGGTTGACCATTTCTTGAAAATGTGCCATTGTATTCCACTTAAGAAGTTGCCCACTTATAAGGAACTGGCTTCCATTTTTGCTCTGGAGATTTTTCGCTTACATGGGCTAACCAAGGTGATTGTCTTGGACAGGGGTAGTCAGTTTGTGTCCCGGCTCTGGCGAGCCTTTTGTGCACAGTTGGGAATTCAGCTTTCTCCTCTGTGTATCACCCGCAGTCTAATGGGGCCACAGAACAAGCCAATCCATCCTTGGAGCAATTTCTATGTTGCTATATTTCTGACCATCATAACAACTGGTCAGACCTATTACTGTGGGCAGAGTTTGCTCACAACAGTGCCTTGAATTCTGCTTCCCGATTGTCCCCGTTTATGGCGAATTATGGTTTCCAACCTTCCATGTTGCCTGACTTGTTTGTTTCGCAGAGTATTCCTGCGTTAGAGGAGCATCTCCATGGTCTTCATACCATTTGGGCACAGGTCCAGGAGGCTTTGCAACATGTTAATGATGGGTACAGACTCCATGCTGACCGCAGACGCCTGCCTGCGCCTTCCTACCAGGTCGGGGACAGGGTCTGACTGTCATTTCGCAGCCTCCGACTTCGTGTTCCCTCACTGAAGTTCGCACCTTGGTTTATTAGGCCTTTCCGTATTCTTTTGCAGTATTAACCCAGTGGCTTACGCATTCGATCTTCCTTCTAATATGCGTATTTCGAATGTATTTCTTTTCAATCTTAGTTTATTTCAGAAAAGGAGAAAAACATAATACAAAAGGATATATAACAGAGAGAGAAAGTTTGCTTCATTGTACTCTTACATCTCGTGGTTACATGTATTATGTAAAAAAAAAAAAAAAAAGAAAGCAAACACTGTTCTAAAACTATACCATATATGAACAGCTGTATATAGTTTGACATAAAGTCTCTGATTAAGCAACGAAGTATCACAATGTAAACAAAGGTCTTTATACATATGGGAAGTATGTTGTATGAGTGGGATCCATCATATGTTTACTCTTATGGTTTAGTGTATTAGTGTTATCGGAGGGATCTCCCCCTACATGATAAGCTGTCGGGGCCTTTTTTGATCACTTATACAAAGTATTGATGTTGTTAGCCTAATCTGGGTATATGGCCTTTGTTCATAAGCTGAGAAAACTAGTTCAAAACATAGAGGGGAATGAGTGGATAGAGGGACGAGAAGAACTCTGGGAGAACATGTAAAGAATGATGAAGAAAGTGAGGAGCATCCCAGCATGGCTAGCCAGTAGATGGTAGTGGGGCATCCCTGACCCATACAGGAAAGTTGTCGGAATAACGAAACATTGCCCACGCGGTCCAGGTGATGGAAAATTGTTCCTCCTTCCCCATTTCCTGCGCCAACAGACGCTCCAGGTCTCTAATCTGGTCCACCTCCACAGCCCAGTCACCCAAAGAAGGTACCTCTGTTGTTCTCCAGTGGCGGGGAATCAGTGTCCTGACTGCGGCTAAAAAGTGGCGCAATATATCTTTTTTAATCGTTTTGAGGGGGCCTGGAAGCATAGATAGTAGGGCTATCTCTGGAGTAGGTTTAATTGCGGTCGCCATCAGCCTGCTGTATAAATCAAAGACCTTTTGCCAAAGTTTCCTGATTGGAGGACATTCCCACCAGATGTGGAGCATTGTCCCTTTAGAGGACATGCACCGCCAGCAGGTATCTGACAAGGATGGATTATACCGTTGGATTGTTGCTGGGCATCTGTACCACCTCGTTAGTAGCTTAAATCCCTTTTCTTGGGACTTAGTCGCTAAGGAGATCCTATGCGTCAGGATAAAGCTTTTTTGCCAGTCAGCAGGGGAGATGGAGTGTTGTAGATCTATTTCCCATTTATGCGTGTATGTTGGAAGGTCTGGGGCAGAGATGTTTAGTAGTATGGAATAAAGCAATGATACTACGTGGGCGGGCGGGTCTGATTGTAAAAGTAGCTTGTCAAAGTCTGATGGGTCAGCTAAGATCTCAGAGATGGAGGAGAAAGTACGTACATATGACATTAATTGACCCCTCTGTATCCACATTGTTGGGGGCCCTCTGCTCGTCTGGGGGGGTATGTCTGTTCTCAGGGATGGGTCAGCTCGTAAAACCTGCGCTAAGCGTCTATGACTATCCCTATTCCATGGTCCAAATCTGTTACTGTGTACTGCCGGGGGGAAGGCTGGGGTTCCAAAGAGAGGGGTCATTGGGCCCTGAGGTTTAGATAGTTTACCAGTTAAAGTCAGGTAGTCCCAGACCCGAAGGGTTTGCCGAGTAAGAGCAGTAGAGAATGAATTATCCTTACGCTGCGCCGTAGTAGTCCACGGCAGGGCGCAAAGGTCACCCTCATTGAGATGTCCCTCTAATTGGACCCATAGCTTGGAGGAGGAGTGGTGAAACCAGTCTACTATACGTGTGAGTACCGCCGCTTTATGATACGTAGAAGCATCCGGAACCCCCGCTCCCCCCCGGGCCTTCGGGAGGGTCATCGTGTCGTATTTTATCCTGGGGCGGTTTCCCTTCCATATGAATTTGGAAAAAATCTGTCGAAGCTTTTGTAAGAACGAAATGGGAATATATATGGGGATGGTTTGAAAGAGATATAGGAATCTAGGGAGAACATCCATCTTCAAAACATTTCTCCTCCCCAACCAAGAGAGCTGTTTAGACGCGTATGAAGCCAGATCTGTTTGTGTTCTGAGAAGTAGAGGGGTAAAGTTACTGGAAAATAGTTGGGATGCGTCTGTTGGAATATGGATTCCCAGATACCGAATAGTAGTAGAGCTTGTCTTAAAAGGGAAGGAGGATGAGAGCTGTTGGAGAGCCGCTTTTGAAAGTGAAATGTTGAGAATTTCTGACTTACTATGATTAACTTTAAAGTTACTAACATCTCCATATCTCCTAAATTCTTGCATAATAGCAGGCAGGGAGACCTGCGGTTGGGTGACAAACATGAGCAGGTCATCTGCAAATAAGGCCATTTTGGTATGAATAGGGCCTACATTAACACCATGAATAGCCGTATTGTTTCTAATGGCAATGGCCAAGTGTTCCATAACCAGAACATAGAGAATGGGGGACAAGGGGCACCCCTGTCTCGTTCCATTGTGGATAGTGAATTTTGGAGAGAGGGAACCGTTTAGTCTAATCCTAGCGGAGGGCATTGTATATAGGGACATTATTCTGGAAATCATGTTTCGGCCTAGGCCTATCTGCTGTAGTGAGAGGCGAAGGAATTGCCAATCAACACGGTCAAACGCCTTCTCTGCGTCTACCGTGAGGAGGCACAATGGGACATTATGTGTCCGAGCATAATCTGTAATGAGAAGTGTTTTCAGGGTGTTATCCCTCGCCTCTCTTCCACTCACAAAGCCCACCTGATCTAGGTGTATTAAATGGGGTAATAATGGTTGTAGTCTATTAGCTAGCACCCTTGCGTACATCTTTAGATCTACTCCTATCAGCGATATGGGTCGGTAATTAGCACAAATAGTTAGGTCTTTGTCTGGTTTTGGAATAAGGGTGATATGAGCCTCTAGTGTTTGCGGCGGGAATACTGAGCTCTCAGATATGGAGTTAAACACTTTCGTTAAGAAGGGGGTAAGGAGGAGAGCAAATTGTTTGTAAAATTTTGGGGTGAAGCCATCAGGGCCCGGGCTTTTTCCAGATGGGGTAGATTTAATGGCACGGGTGACCTCATCTTCCGATATCGGATCCTCAAGGTCTTCTATCGTTGCACCATCTAAGGTAGGAAGTGCAGTTTGCGCAATATATGCGGCCTGTGTTTCCGCTGTGATGGAGGTAGATTCATTGGGGCTCACTGAAGGTATGTTATATAGGGATTGGTAGAAGTCTCGGAATACCTGTCCCATCTCGGCTGGCGCTGAGACAGTTTTCCCGGTCCTGTCTTGAATGTGAGGTATAAAAGTGTTGGGTTGTTTGGAATGTAAGGTGCGGGCTAGCGATCTACCACATTTATCCTTGAATTTGTATTGGTGAAAGGCTAGTTTGTTCGCAAATGTACGTGCTGATGCTTCGTATAGTTCCTTAAGCTGAGTGCGAGCGGTAGAAACCTCCGCAAGCACCTCCGCCGTGGGGGTACGCTTATGAGTAGTCTCAAGCGTTTTAAGTTTGTGAACCGCCGTAGTTATTGCAGCTGAGCGTTCTTTTTTCAAGCGAGTGCCCAATTGGATAAATTTACCCCGCAAGACCGCCTTTAATGCCTCCCATTGAATCGATGGTGAAGTGTCGTCAGAAGCGTGGTCCGCAAAAAAGTTTTTTATAGTCTCTGCTATCTGTGTACCGGAGCCTGAATCAGTTAGTATTGAGTCATTTAACCTCCATGTCCATTCTTTTATTGGGGTAGAAGGGACCTCAAGCGTCAGGGTTATTGGTGAGTGGTCAGACCAAACCATAGGATCTATGTCACATTTTGGGGACCAGTCTAAACAGCCGTGGTCTATTAAGAAGTAATCTATACGGCTGTAAGAGTGATGCACGCTGGAGAAATGAGTGTAGTTTCGGTAGTCAGGATATAGTATCCGCCATACATCAACAATATGCATGTTATACATGGCACGTTTTAGAGCCCGCAATTTTGGAAAGGAAACAGAGGAACGGGGTGTTGAAGAATCCAATAATGGATCCAGGGGAGTATTAAAGTCCCCTCCATGTATGAGTTTGCCCTCAGCAAAACCTGTCAGAGTCTTTAGATACTGCAAGGCTGATGGAACTTGATGCGTGTTCGGTAAATAAATATTGGCTATTGTAAATTTAGTCCCCCAAAGGGATACCTTTACAAAGACGTATCTGCCCTGTGGGTCTGTCATATGGTCAAGCAGTTCAATAGGGAGTGTTTTGTGGAATGCAATAGATACTCCCCTAGATTTTTGTGTCGGGTTGGTACTGTGGATCCATCTATTGAAGTATCTGCTGTAGCAGGAAGGGGTGGAGCCAGACTGGAAGTGGGTCTCCTGCAGCAGAAGCACGTTAACCTGTCTTTTGTGCATCTGATATAGAATTTGTCCACGTTTTGAAGCGATGTTGAGCCCATTTACATTATATGAACAAAATTTCACCTGTGGGTGTGAGGTCACCATGTGAGCCATGCTGGGATGCTATAGGCTATATAAAAGAAAGAGAGAGAGAAAAAAAAAAAAGGGTTGGGGGGGGAAAGTAAAATGTAAAAGAAAAGACACCTAAAAATATGTGTCTGAGAGACTAGTGTGTCTGCTAACGCAAAACACTGCGTGAACTATCACGCGCTAGGCACAAACAGTGCCCGTCCTATCGTGGGGGAGAGGTCGAGACGAAAGGACCTGAGCCGTGGTCCCAACAGCGAATCAGGCGACCCAACAGCGAATCAGGCGTATAAAAATTATGTGTTGCACATTTAACGTTTGAGTCGCTTGTGAAGCAAGCGACTACTTTTTCCTATAGCAACAATGACAGTACCTTCTGGGTGGGATTGAAATAACTCCCACTGCAGCACGGAAGAACATGGGTGGGGTGAGGGTCAGTAGACTAAGCCTTGCTATGTTTGTTATTCCCTTTCTGATACATAGCCTCTATTCCTAAATCTCATCAGATATATAAGGCCAGTGTGTCAAGACTTGTGGATGCGTTTGTCTTTACCTATTCACCAAAATAATAGAAACCCATTCCTATGAACTACTTTTAATGATAACAGTTGGGAACAGCCCACTAAATTTGTGAATAAGATTCAGCTAGTTAACCCGGGGGTACATAACTAGAACACTTATATTAGTTCCTGTGTTTAGAGAGATTATGTAGCCAAACCCACCATTTACATATACAGAGGGCAGGGGGGAGCGGAGGATCCGCTCACGGACGCCACCAACCATCCCGTGGGTGGCAACTTTAGTCCTGTAGCACACAAAGCAGAGATTAAATAAAGCCTGTGGTCAAGGCTCCCCTGAGCGGCATCCCCCACTCCCACCACAAGCCCCCAGCACACACAACATAAGGGAGGCTGAGATAAAACAATTTGTAATGGGACAAGAACACAGAGAAAGAAAAAACATTTATATATACGTTGGCATTACCTGGCGCCCGTCACATTGAGGGTCACATAGTGGCTATTACCTATGCTCTCTCCCAAACCCCAGCCAGCTATTAAATCGGCAAAGAGCAGGGAAAGAGCTGGTATTTCCAAGTCCTTTACTCACAGACCCACTTTCCAAGATTACTAGAGAGCTCTGGCTTTAAAGAAGAGGAAAGGCACATATGGCGATACCACCAGGACCTCTCTGTAGTATGGGAGACAGGTTAAGGCGACACAAGACATCAGTCCCCAGTAAGCTGTTGTATCAATCTTCTGAGGAGGTAGGTCCCCTCATCCCGGGGCCGGATGAGGCTGATCTAGACCTAGGACATCTACGGCGCTGTGGTAGTGAGCCAAGTCCCATCTGTCGTACTCGATCTTCTAGAGGATCCAGCCAGTTTAAGACATCTACCGGTTCTTGCTCGAGAAAGAGGAAAAAGTCCGGCAGTTGATCTGGGTCTGATAGCGTGAACCTGCTTGCTCCTCTGGTCACCTTGATGCTGAAGGGGTGACCCCATGTGTATGAACCTCCGGCTTGTCGTATAAGGTCGAGGAGAGGACGTACCACTCGACGCATGTACAGCGTATTGCGAGACAGGTCCGGGTATAGGTGTATAGGGGCTCCAAAAAAGTCTACTGAGCCCAAGGTCCATGCCTTTCGCATGACCTCTTCCTTCAAGGTGAAATAGTGGACCCGACAAAGAACATCTCGGGGGCGACCATCTCGTGTCCCCTCCGGACCTCCCACTCTGTGAACACGGTCTATTTCAATTGGTGATTTTGCCTCTCTCCCCAGTACTTTATTGAGGATAGCTATGACAGTGGGTCTCAACGCTGCTCCAGATGTTGCCTCCGGTATGCCTTGCAGTCTAATGTTATTTCGGCGATTGCGATTTTCGCTGTCTTCTATGCGGAGTTGCTGTTGGCGTAGGCAACGGAGGTGTGTCACGTTTGAGGTTTCAAATGCTGTTATACGTACTTCATGGTCATCTTTAGCCGTGGTTAAGACTGACACTGCTTCCTCATTTGCTGTGACTTGTTGTCTAAGAGCATTTAGCTCCACGTGAAGGGAATCTTCCATTTTGCTTGCCCATGATTCAAAATCCATTCTGAAGGCAGAAAGGAGAGCTGTAGCTTCCGTTCTGATGGGCTCTCCTGACAGGGGATGTGTGGCTGACTGAGATTCCCTAGCGCCTGTGTCTAGCGGTGCGATTAAGCTCACCGATGAGGCTGAGGGTTCTCCTCCGGATTCTTTGAGTCTCGTATTGTTGTCTTCCACCGTGCCGGCTGAAGTGGTGAGTGGAGGTTTGGTCTTTCCTGTGGTACGGCCAGGCGCCATCTTGTCTTTGGGTGTCCGAGGATCGACGGGCGCTGTTCTAAGGAGATATCTCTGTATGGTGCCTTGGTGAGGGTCAGAGAGCTCTGAGGAGTGTGAGCCAGCTGTCGCCATGTAGGTCTTGGGTGCGTTATGCTGTATACATAGCCTGCGCTGTCGGGGTGGCACGGTACTCAGGGAAGGGTGTCCTCAGCCATCCATGCTTAGGTTCTCTCTAACTGGGCCCAATCTCCAGATGGGTGAGGGGGGGTCTGGAGGGGAGAAGCAGAAGCCCAGGTAATGCCTCCAGGAAGGCAGTGAGAGACCCTCAGGGCCCAGATTGTGGTGCAGGGAGAGCGGTGCTGCTGTAGGGGATTACAGTACCTGAGTCTGGAGGCTCTGCCCAGGCTATTAGGCCTCAAGATGGCGGCGGCCGCGGTCCTCCAGGAACAGCCTCTGCGCACTGTCTGATGTCCGTTCGGGCCCCCTCACCCTGCAGTACCCTCTCAGTGATGCCTGGTCTCTTCGTGTAACGGTCCGCTGTCTCTCCATCCGCGGATCGTGGAACCAGAGGTCGGGGATGCAAGAGGCACAGTAGGCCTCAATATGGCGGCGGCCGCGGCCCTCCGGGAGCGGCCTCCGTGATCCCCGCTCCGACCGTTTAGTCCCCCTCACCTTCCCAGGGACGGCCGGCCTTTTTGTGTGTCGATCCGCTTCCTCTCCGCCCGCGGATCACGGCACTGTAGGCCGGGAGTGAAGGAGGCACAGTAGGCCTCAAGATGGCGGCGGTCCTTCACAGTTGCAGGCCCGGCCTCAGGCCCGAGGACTCCAATGCTGCCTTAATCCGCAGTAATTCCCTCCGGGAACCAAGCATGTGCCTATTGGGGATGGCTGTGGAGAGTTTCTATGCTCTCCTGTCTCCAGAAACCTCCGGATGGCCGTGGATAGCAGTAGGCCAAGCGGAGCTGCTCCGGAGCACGTCTTTCCCGTTCATTTCGAATGTATTTCAAGTCTCCTTTTTAAAACCTTTGGTCTGCAACCGTTTTACCACCTCGGTGCCACGTCCTCACCCTGTACAGGTTGAGAACCATATGGAGTATAAAGTAGAGTCCATTGTTGACTCCTGTAGGTTCCGTGGGAGCATACAGTATCTGGTGCATTGGAAAGGGTACGGTCCGGAGGAACACTCTTGGGTCTCATCCCCGGATGTACATGCCCCTGTCCTCCTCCGTGATTTCCATAGACATTTTCCCCAAGCCTGGTGGTCCTCCAGGGGGGAAGGGTTGTTGAGGAGGGGGTACTGTCAGGGCTGGGCTCAGCCCTTCCTTCTCTGAGCTGGCCGCCCAGCTGTTGGCTAATTGCCAGCTCCTATCTCTCCACAACTCAGCTGTTGATGATATCCTGCTCGTCAGTCCTGCCTACTTAAGCCATTCAGCCCAGTGGATCTCTGCCTTCACCTTGGTCAACATAACAGAAACTATCTCCTGCGATCCTGTTCAAGACTTGCTTTGCTGACATCCCTTCTGGCTCCAGATCCTGCTTGCTGTTCCACTACATTGATGCCTGACTTCTGGCTTGGCTGACTATCGGTTTCGATTACTGAACTTTGTTTTGACTACGTTTGTTCTTTTTACTTTTATTATTAAACAAGTGTGATTTAAATGTACTTCTGTCTCGGCCTGATTTCATGGTTTCTGACAGAATGGAAGCATGTCAAGTGGGCCGTAGGTGGCTAGATAGGTGCAACATTTGATAGGTTGAGATTATGTGGATAAGTGCAGCACTAGAAAATTATTTACAATAATGTGTAAAATTATTTAAAATATTACAAGCTTAGATAATTGCAAATCTAGGAAGCCACGTGAAAATACCGTATGAAAAATAATTATAATAAAATAATAATGTAAATTGCATGAACCCAGTCCATATATAAGTGACACATGTATTTAGTCCATAAAAAGTGATGTAGAAAATGTGACATATATAGAAGTAGAAAGTGTGTTGATAGAAGATCCACCACCGCTCAGAAGGGAGGCTTACCAGAAAAAATGGACCCAGATGGGCATATACCCACTGGTTCAATCAGGTTTGTAAAGTGGGGATCCTTGATGGCGGCTACCACAGAAGGCACGATTCAAGGTGGCCCGGGTGCTTGTAAAGATGTATTGGATGTGGATAGGTCCAGTCAGGGTTTTATGTAGAGAAAATATGAGAGCACATAGCGTAATACTGTATTATGAAAACTCATAACATTTATTGAAGGTAAAAAACACTCACATTTTAGGAGATAAAAAAGAGCTTTGTAAAATGAAGAATGTGGCAGAACCAGTGGTATCGTCCGTTCCGACGCGTTTCGTCATATAGGACATCATCTGGGGTTGAACTGGTGGGGTATACAGAAAATTGAATTCAAGTGTAAACCTGGTTGAACCAGGAATTGGTGGTGGCTAGTGGAAACGGGTTTAACCTCCCATCGTTGAGTGAGGACCCCTTAGGTAGAACACACAGCAGGTGACCTGAGCCCCCATGTCATATGAGCCCCAAATGCACAGTGAGATCATCAAAGCCATAGCCTGCACCCAAACACGGATCAAGACCTTGTAAAGGTGTAACCTCACCATTAAAGAGGCTGGTGCTACATTGCGCCAGGGGGATGGTGTTATGGGGCCTTCTGCCTGCCATCCATAGACATGACAAGCAGTTAGGTGTATCTGCATGGGCTCAGGCAGTTGCATTGCTAGGAAACAGCCCAGGAGAGCCCTGTACATCTGCAGCCCCCTCTAGAGCAGTGATAGTGTGGTGTCAGGGCCGTCTTTAACGTAGGGTGAATAGGGCAGCTGCCCCGAGCCCAGTCACTGTTTTGGGGCCTGAAACAGCTGCCCCTGGAGCCCACGCTGCCTGTACATTGAGGGCCTCCCACAATGCCACTGTCATTGAGGCATCGCCACAGCAGTAGTTCACAGAGAGCAGGGGAGGGGGCAGGATGGAGCCGGGAGCACCACTGACTCTCAGATCCCACCCCGATGCTATCTTGGTGGTCAGGAAAAGGCAGAGGCTGCAGGTGCAGCTAAGTATCGGGTTGGGTTTGGAGTAGGAGCGCCAGCACTGAGATCCCCAGAGCACGGATTGGATGTGAGCTGGCTGGCAGGTACAGTAGGGCCTTCTCCCCAATGCTATCATGTACAATTAAACTGGCTGCCTGTAGATTGTCTGATGAGGCTGCTCTGGTGGACACTGCTGAGGTGGCACTGAAGGACACTGATGGGCTGCACTGGTGGGCACTGATGAAGTGGCACTGATAGGCTGAACTAGTGGGCACTGATAGGCTGCACTGGTGGGCACTGATGAGGTGGCATTGATGAACACTGATGGGCTGCACTGGTGAGCACTGATGAGGTGGCACTAATGGACACTGATAGGCTGCACTGGTGGGCACTGATGAGGTGGCACCGATGGGCTGCACTGGTGGACACTGATGAGGTGACACTGATGGACACTGATAGGTTGCACTGATGGACACTGTTAGGCTGCGCTGGTGGCACAGATGGACACTGATGGGCTGCAGTGATGGACACTGATAGGCTGCACTGATGGGCACTAATAGGCTGGACTGGTGGGCACTGATGAGGTGGCGCTGAAGAACACTGATGGGCTGCACTGATGGACACTGATGGGTTGGCATGGATGGACACTGATGGGCAATGATAGGCTACACAGGTGTGCACTGATGAGGTGGCACTTATGGACACTGATGGGCTGCACTGGTAGGCACTGATGAGGTGGCACTGATGGGCACTGATAGGCTGTACTGATGGACATTAATGGACTGCGCTGGTAGGGACTGATTAGGTGGCACGGATGGGCACTGATAGGCTGCACTGATGGACACTGATAGGCTGCACTGATGTGCACTGATGAGGTGGCACTGATTGACACTGATAGGCTGCACTCGTGGACACTGATGAGGTGGGACTGATGGACACTGATGGGCTGCACTGGTGGGTACTGATGAGGTGGCACCAATGGACACTGATAGGCTGCACTGGTGGGCACTGATAGGCTGCGCTAGTGGGCATGGATAGGCTGCATTGACAAGGCTGCACTAATGGGCACTGATGAGGCTGTGCTGACTAAACTGCACTTATGGGCACTGATGAGACTGTACTGATTAGACTGCACTGGTGGGGACTGATGGGCTGCACTGATGAGGCTGCACTGATGGGCACGTATATGCTGCACTGATGAGCACTGATAAGGCTGCACTGATGAGTACACTGCACTGATGGACAGCGATGATGCTGCACTGATAAGACTTCACTGATGAAACTGCACTGATGGGTACTAATGAGGCTGCACTGATTAAATTGCACTGATGAGGCTGCACTGATGGATATTGATGAGGCTGCACTGATGAGGCTGCACTAATGAGGCTGCACTGATAGGCTACACAGATAGGTGGCACTGGTGAGGCTGCACTAATAAGGTGGCTTATTGGCTTCCTTTTCCTCAGACAGTGACAGCGCTGAGGAAAGGAAATGCCAATAGCCGACATATGTTTACATGTGATCAACTGTGATTGGACACAGCTGATCACATGGTAAAGAGAATACGTCATTGGCTATTTACCGTGATCGTTTATGTGCTGTGTCCAAGGGACACAGCTCACCACCGGTTGCTGTGCTGTGCATTAAGAATGGGAGGAGGTCATATGATGTCCTCCCAGAACAAGAGCAGTCCCGCCCGCCTCTCATTGTACCATAGGCTGAGTGGGAACCAATTAAATGTTCCTGATGTATACAATAGGTCTAAATGTGGCAGCATGCAAATGGCAGGCAAAATATTTCAATGCAGAGCAGTGTTCCTATATATTGTCATCTCTTAGATGTGGATGTCCAAGCCTTATTTTATCCTAAGGCTTAATGTGGCTGTAAAAGGTGAAGATTTTTTACCTTCATGCATTATATACATGAAGGTAAAAAACCTTTCAGTGTACTTACCTGAGCCCGGTCGCGATCCATCAATGTGCACAAGAAGCTCTGCTCTCCCACGTCTCTCCCTTTTTATTTGCTCAGACACAGCAGTGGCAGCCATTGGCTGTCACTGTTGTCAGTCACAGCCAGTGAGGAGGGAGTGGGGGGCGGGACTGAGCCATACTCTGTATGTCCCGGAGTATGGGGGGGGGGCAAGAAAATATTTGCCTAGGGACCATTCAATATTAAAGATGGCCCTGTGTGGGGCTGCTGAGATCTGCTTACGATACATATTATAGTAGAAACCTAGGTTTTCCTCTAAGCATGTTCATGAACTGTATTAAACTTTTTTTTAGGAAAAGTTATACCTTAAATAAAACATGAACAATTTGCTTATGGGAAAAACATAGCCTGTAAATTTTAACTCTTAATTTCTCTTTTCATACAGATTGTGTCTACAAACCATAATATTCCAGTTGCTGGCATTGTGAACCTCCACAACCCTGTTGCCCACAGAAACCATGAAGAAACACTACTACTGTACCTCATGCTTCAGACGGAACATCAAGTGCTTCGTTTTCCCTGCATTAATATTAGGATCTATGGCTTTGGTTTTCCTGCTTTTCGTGTCATTAAACCTAAAAGGTTACACCTTGATTGCAAGGAAATTAGTTATTACAGATAACTATTTCCAGGGTTTCAGAATTCAAAAAAATACATTTCAGACAGTGGAAAACTCTGACACATCCCAAACTGTAGTAGAGTCTCAGCAAGCTGGAAAAGAAGATCACATATCTCAGGACACGTCTCAATACAAATATATAATTACTGAACCTAATAAATGTCAGAAAACCAAGCCCTTTCTTATTCTCCTTATAGCAGTACAGGCATGGCAAATGGAGACTCGTCAAGCCATCAGGCAAACTTGGGGAAAAGAAGACTTTTTACCTGGAGTAAATATATTGAGATTGTTTTTAATAGGCAAAGAAGCTAAGAATTATAATGATGTAGAAAAGAAAATAGTAGTTGAAAGTCAGCAGTATCATGATATCATCCAGCAGGACTATTTGGATACCTATAATAACCTAACTCTAAAAACACTGATGGGCCTGCATTGGGTTGCAAAGTACTGTCCACAGGCATCTTACATCATGAAGACAGACAGTGACATGTTTGTTAATACTGAATATTTAGTGCATACATTACTGAAACCAGACCAGCCACCCAGGAAGAACTACTTTACAGGTTATTTAATGAGAGGTTATGCACCCAATCGCAATAAGGAGAGCAAATGGTACATGTCTCCAGATCTGTATCCAGGTGAAGAATACCCTTTGTTTTGCTCAGGAACTGGTTATGTTTTCTCTGGAGACCTTGCGGAAAAGATACTTAACATTTCTGCAAGTATTAGGCTACTTCATTTAGAAGATGTGTTTGTTGGCATATGTCTGGACAAACTTGAGATTCCACCTGTACCCCCACCTAAGGATTCTGATTTCAACCACTGGAAAGTTTCTTATTCTCACTGTGTGTACAACCAGTTAGTCACCTCCCACCAGTTTGAGCCCCAGGAACTGATCAGCTACTGGAATAATTTACAACAAAATAAACATACCTGCATCTAACTTATCAACTAAAACATGTTGCTGCTGTTGACAAATGTCAAAAGACTAATCAGAATTCATGAATGTTTTAAGTAAATATTTTCAAGGTACCACTACTACTATAATATTACAATATGAATTTACAAACATGCTATAATGGATGGGCATTATGTACAAGGGTGAATTTACAAACTAGAAAATATGATAGCAGGAAGGCTTACAAATATGAAACTTAAAAAACTCCATTGTAATTAATGGTAATAGGGCATTTATTCATTTAAAAAAGAAAACAAAGGAACTACTAAAGGATTTACTAAAATCTTTTGTGATCAATTGTGGAGTATTGTGATTACACATCAAATATGAGCTGTAGGATGTAGAAAAGATGATCCGCACACCGGTTGTTCTTATTTTTTTTTAAATGTACAAACACAAATAAATTTAGTTGACGCGTTTCAACCTGAAAGCCCTTGGTCATAACCACCTGCATGATCTGTAGGATACCTTCCATAAGGAAGGTGAGCCAACAGTCCCAAGTGGAGAATTCCAGTAGACAGCAAAGAAGTGTATTAACCACTTGACCTCTGGAAGATTTACCCCCCCCCCCCTTCATGACCAGGCCTTTTTTTGTTTTTTTGGCATTGTGTTACTTTACCTGACAATTGTGCAGTCATGCAATGCTGTAAACAAAATACATTTATATCATTTTTTCCCCACAAATAGAGCTTTCTTTTGGAGGTATTTGGTCCCCACTGAGTTTTTATAACTGAAAATTATGAAAAAAAAACAATATTTTTTACTTTCTGCTATAAAACATATCCAATAAAAATGTAAAAAAATCAAATTTCTTCATAAATTTAGGTAGTATTTTGCTACATATTTTTGGTAAACAAAATCTCAGAAAGTGTATATTGATTGATTTGCACTAAAGTTATAGCATCTACAAACTATGGTATATATTTTGGAACTTTTATTTAGTTACTATTTTTATATTAGCATGATCAGCGACTTATAGCGGGACTGTGAAGTATGGCTAAAATCTGACATTAACTGACACTTTTGACACTTTGTGGGAGCTGGTGGTCAATCATTGGCAGGGACCCGCTGATTGGCTTGTGCTGTGACTAATTAAATCACAGCCGGTACAGCAGCCACATGCCCACGCGCCCCCTACCCAGTAGTGCTGGATCTCATACTAGATACGTGATCCAGTGCAGGAGTGCTCTGCCACCATACTCCTACATGAGGTGGTTGGCACTATAATGCCCCGTACACACGGTCGGATTTTCCGATGGAAAATGTCCGATCGGAGCGTGTTGTCGGAAATTCCGACCGTGTGTGGGCTCCATCGGACATTTTCCATCGGATTTTCCGACACACAAAGTTGGAGAGCAGGAGATAAAATTTTCCGACAACAAAATCCGTTGTCGGAAATTCCGATCGTGTGTACACAAATCCGACGGACAAAGTGCCACGCATGCTCAGAATAAATAAAGAGATGAAAGCTATTGGCCACTGCCCCGTTTATAGTCCCGACATACATGTTTTACGTCACCGCGTTCAGAATGATCGGATTTTCCGACAACTTTGTGTGACTGTGTGTATGCAAGACAAGTTTGAGCTAACATCCGTCAGAAAAAATCCTAGGATTTTGTTGTCGGAATGTCCGAACAAAGTCCGACCGTGTGTACGCCCTATAACATTGCTAGTTTAACAACCTAAAGACTGGACACTTTCTCCCCCTTCATGCACCAAACATTTTTCAGCTTTTAGCGCTGTTACACTTTGAATGACAATTACTCAGTCATGCAATACTGTACCCAAATTAAGTTTTTTGAAGTTGCAATTGTTTGTCACAATTTTTTGGAAAATAAAGAAATTTAAAAAAAAAAATTTTTTTTTTACAAAGTTGTCATTTAAAAAAATTATTTCTCACACACAGCATAGGCATACTTAAAAAAACACCCCAAAACACATTCTGATATGTCTCCTGAGTATGGGGATATCACATGTGTCTGACATTTTCACAGCCCATATGTGGGCTATTAACCACTTCAGCTCCGGAAGGATTTGCCCCCTTAATGACCAGGCCATATTTTGAGATATGGCACTGCCTTGCTTTAACTGAAAATTGCGCAGTCGTGCGATGCCCAAACAAAATTGTTGTCCTTTTTTCCCACAATTATAGCTTTCTTTTGGTGGTATTTGATCACCTCTGTGGTTTTTAATTTTTGCGCTATAAACAAAACAAAAGCACCAATTTAAAAAAAAAAAACAATATTTTTTATTTTTTGCTATAATAAATATCCAAAAAAAGTTTTTCAAAAAACAAAATGTATTCATCAGTTTAGGCTAATATGTATTCTTCTACATATTTATGGTAAAAAAAATCACAAGTGTATATTGATTGGGTTTGCACAAAAGTTATAGCGCCTACAAAATAGGGGATAGATTTATAGCATTTTTATTATTATTATATTTTTTACTAGTAATGGTGATGATCTTGCGGCAGACAGATCTGCTATGGTGGTATGGTTCTTAAAGGAGCCAACGTACAGGTACAGCGATTCACGCAGGGGAGACAACCTGCCACCGTAAGTGTACGTGAGCCGGTCGGAAAGTGGTTAAGGAGCATATAGTATACATAAAATATTCATCTAATTTCCTGTCTGCCTATAACATACAGTATTTGGAGGCCCTGGAGCCCCAGGACAGGAGAACCACCATCAAAATGACCCCATTTTGAAAAGCAAACACTCCAACGTATTTTCTGAAAGGCATAGTGAGTCTTTTAAAAAGGAAGTGCAATTTTTTTACATAAGTTTTTGGACAATGCGGGAAAGAAAATGAAAATGATTTTTTTTTTTTTTACACAACTTGTCAATTAACCACTTCAGCCCCGGAGGATTTGGCTGCTCATTGACCGGGGCACTTTTTACAATTTGGCACTGCGCTGCTTTAACTGGTAATTGTGCAGTCATGCAATGCTGTACCCAAACGAAGAAGGCGTCCTTTTTTTCCCATAAATATAGCTTTCTTTTGATGTTATTTGATTGCCTCTGTAATTTTTATTTTTTGTGATATAAATGGAAAAATACCGAAAATTTGGGGGAAAAAATGATATTTTCTACTTTTTCTTATAAAAAAAATTCAATAAACTCAATTTTAGTCATACATTTGGGCCAAAATTTATTCAGCCACATGTCTTTGGTAAAAAAAGGTTAATAAGCGTATATTTATTGGTTTGCGCAAAAGTTATAGCATCTACAAACTAGGGTACATTTTCTGGAATTAACACAGCTTATATTACTGACTACCTATCTCATTTCTTGAGACGCTAAAATGGCAGGGCAGTATTTTTTGTCACAAGTGATTGAAAAATAAATAAAAAAATAAATAAAAATTACACAAAGTTGTCACTAAATTATATATTGCTCACACGTGCCATGGTTATATGTGGAATTGCACCCCAAAATACATTCTGCTGCTTCTCCTCAGTATGGGGATACATCATGTGTGAGACTTTTTGGGAGCCTAGCCACGTATAGGACCCCAAAAACCAAGCACCGCCTTCAGGCTTTCTAAAAGCGTAAAATGGTGATTTCACTTCCTCACTACCTATCACAGTTTCGGAGGCCCTGAAATGTCAAAATAGAAAAAAACTCCACAAATTACCCCATTTTGGAAAGAAGACACTTCAAGCTTTTTGCTGAGAGGCATGTTGTGTTCATAGAAAAATTACATTTAAAAATGTAATTTTTAAATATACAGTGGGGATGAAAAGTATTCAGACCCCTTAAATTTTCACTCTTTGTTATATTGCAGCCATTTGCTAAAATCATTTAAGTTCATTTTTTTCCCTCATTAATGTACACACAGCACCCCATATTGACAGAAAAACACAGAATTGTTGACATTTTTGCAGATTTATTAAAAAAGAAAAACTGAAATATCACATGGTCCTAAGTATTCAGACCCTTTGCTGTGACACTCATATATTTAGCTCAGGTGCTGTCCATTTCTTCTGATCATCCTTGAGATGGTTCTACACCTTCAATTGAGTCCTTGGACTTGATTAGGAAAGCCACACACCTGTCTATATAAGACCTTACAGCTCACAGTGCATGTCAGAGCAAATGAGAATCATGAGGTCAAAGGAACTGCCTGGAGAGCTCAGAGACAGAATTGTGGCAAGGCACAGATCTGGCCAAGGTTACAAAAAAATTTCTGCTGCACTTAAGGTTCCTAAGAGCACAGTGGCCGCCATAATCCTTAAATAGAAGACGTTTGGGACGACCAGAACCCTTCCTAGAGCTGGCCGTCCGGCCAAACTGAGCTATCTGGGGAGAAGAGCCTTGGTGAGAGAGGTAAAAAAGAACTAAAAGATCACTGTGGCTGAGCTCCAGAGATGCAGTCGGGAGATGATAGAAATTTATAGAAAGTCAACCATCACTGCAGCCCTCCACCAGTCAGGGCTTTATGGCAGAGTGGCCCGACGGAAGCCTCTTCTCAGTGCAAGACACATGAAAGCCCGCATGGAGTTTGCTAAAAAAACACCTGAAGGACTCCAAGATGGTGAGAAATAAGATTCTCTGGTCTGATGAGACCAAGATAGAACTTTTTGGCCTTAATTCTAAGAGGTATGTGTGGAGAAAACCAGGCACTGCTCATCACCTGTACAATACAGTCCCAACAGTGAAGCATGGTGGTGGCAGCATCATGCTGTGGGGGTGTTTTTCAGCTGCAAGGACAGGATGACTGGTTGCAATTGAGGGAAAGATGAATGGGGCCAAGTACAAGGATATCCTGGATGAAAACCTTCTCCAGAGTGCTCAGGACCTTAGACTGGGCCAAAGGTTTAACTCCCAACAAAACAATGACCCGAAGCACACAGCTAAAATAACGAAGGAGTGGCTTCACAATATCTCCGTGACTGTTCTTGAATGGCCCAGCCAGAGCCCTGACTTAAACCCAATTATGCATCTCTGGAGAGACCTAAAAAATGGCTGTCCACCAACGTTTACCATCCAACATGACAGAACTGGAGAGGATCTGCAAAGAGGAATGGCAGAGGATCCCCAAATCCAGGTGTGAAAAACTTGTTGCATCTTTCCCAAAAAGACTCCTGGCTGTATTAGATCAAAAGGGTGCTTCTACTAAATACTGAGCAAAGGGTCTGAATACTTAGGACCATGTGATATTTCAGTTTTTCTTTTTTAATAAATCTGCAAAAATGTCAACAATTCTGTGTTTTTCTGTCAATATGGGGTGCTGTGTGTACATTAATGAGGAAAAAAATTAACCTAAATGATTTTAGCAAATGGCTGCAATATAACAAAGAGTGAAAAATGTAAGGGGGTCTGAATACTTTACGTCCCCACTGTAATTTAAAAAATTTAATTTAAAAATTACATTTAAAAAAATGTAATTTTTCCAAAACTTGTGGCAAAATATAAAATATTCTATGAACACAACATGCCTCTCAGCAAAAGCTTGAAGTGTCTTCTTTCCAAAATGTGGTAATTTGTGGGCGTTTTGTACTATTTTGACATTTCAGGGCCTCCGAAACTGTGATAGGTAGTGAGGAAGTGAAATCACCATTTTACACTCTTAGAAAGCCTGAAGGCGGTGATTGGTTTTTGGGGTCCTGTACATGGCTAGGCTCCCAAAATTTCTCACACATGTGGTATCCCCATACTCAGGAGAAGCAGCAGAATGTATTTTGGGGTGTAATTCCACATATAACCATGCCGAAACTTGTGGCAAAATATAAAATATTCCACTCAACATGCCTATCAGCAAATAACTTGGGGTGTCTACTTCCCAAAAAGGGGTAATTTGGGGGGGGGGTTTGAACTGTCCTGCCATTTTATGCATAACATTTAGAAGCTTTTGTCACACATCACCCACTCTTCTAACCACTTGCAGACAAAGCCCTTTCCGACACTTTTTGTTTACATGAAAAAATATTATTTTTTTGCAAGAAAATGACTTTGAACCCCAAATATTATATATTTTTTTAAAGCAAAGGTCCTACAGATTAATATGGTGGGTGTTGCAAATTTTGTTTTCACACAGTATTTGCACAGCGATTTTTCAAACTAATTTTTTTTGGAAAAAACACACTTTTTTTCATTTTAATGCACTAAAACACACTATATTGCCCAAATGTTTGATGAAATAAAAAAGATGATCTTATCCCGAGTACATGGATACCAAACACGACATGCTTTAAAATTGCGCACAAACGTGCAGCGGCAACAAACTACATACATATTTAAAAGCCTTTACAGGTTACCATTTTAGATTCACAGAGGAGGTCCACTGCTAAAATTACTGCACTCGATCTGACCTTCGCGGTGATACCTCACATGCATGGTGCAATTGCTGTTTACATATGACACCAGACTAGGGATGAGCCGAACACCCCCCTGTTCGGTTCGCACCAGAACTTGCGAACAGGCAAAAAATTTGTTCGAACATGCGAACACGGTTAAATTCTATAGGACACGAACATGAATAATCAAAAGTGCTAATTTTAAAGGCTTATATACAAGTTATTGTCATTAAAAGTGTTTGGGGACCCAGGTCCTGCCCCAGGGGACAAGGATCAATGCAAAAAAAGTTTTAAAAACGGCCGTTTTTTCGGGAGCAGTGATTTTAATAATGCTTAAAATGAAACAATAAAATTGTAATATCCCTTTAAATTTCATACCTGGGGGGTGTCTATAGTATGCCTGTAAAGGAGCGCATGTTTCCCGTGTTTAGAACAGTCTGACAGCAAAATGACATTTCAAAGGAAAAAAAGTCATTCAAAACTACTCTCGGCTATTAATGAATTGCCGGTCCGACAATACACATAAAAGTTCATTGATAAAAACGGCATGGGAATTCCCCACAGGGGAACCCCGAACCAAAATTTTTTTTAAAAATGACGTGGGGGGTCCCCCTAAATTCCATACCAGGCCCTTCAGGTCTGGTATGGATATTAAGTAGAACCCCGGCCAAAATTTTTAAAAAAATGGCGTGGGATTCCTCCTTAAAATCGATACCAGACCCTTCAGGTCTGGTATTGATTTTAAGGGGAACCCCGCGCCAAAATTAAAAAAGAAAACGGCGTGGGGTCCCCCCAAGGATTCATACCAGAACCTTATCCGAGCACGCAACTTGGCAGGCCGCAGGAAAAGAGGGGGGACGAGAGAGCGCCCCCCCTCCCAAACCATACCAGGCCACATGCCCTCAACATTGGGAGGGTGCTTTGGGGTAGCCCCCAAAACACCTTGTCCCCATGTTGATGAGGACAAGGGCCTCATCCCCACAACCCTTGCCCGGTGGTTGTGGGGGTCTGTGGGTGGGGGGGCTTATCGGAATCTGGAAGCCCCCTTTAACAAGGGGACACCCAGATCCCGGCCTTCCCCCCTGTGTAAAATGGTAAGGGGGTACAAAAGTACCCCTACCATTTCACAAAAAAAACTGTCAAAAATGTTAAAAATGACAAGAGACAGTTTTTGACAATTCCTTTATTTAAATGCTTCTTCTTTCTTCTATCTTCTATCTTCTTTCTTTTATCTTCTATCTTCCTTCGGTTTCTTCCTCCATCTTCTTCTGGTTCTTCTGGTTCTTCCTCCGGTGTTCTCGTCCGACATCTCCTTCGCGGCGTCTTCTTATCTTCTTCTCCTCTGGCCGCTTCGCATCCGTGATGGCATGGAGGGAGGCTCCCGCTGTGTGACGCTTCTCTCTTCATCTTTTTCTTCATCTTATTTAAATGCTTCTTCTTTCTTCTATCTTCTATCATCTTTCTTCTATCTTCTATCTTCCTTCGATTTCTTCATCCATCTTCTTCTGGTTCTTCTGGTTCTTCCTCCGGTGTTCTCGTCCGGCATCTCCTTCGCAGCGTCTTCTTATCTTCTTCTCCTCGGCCGCTCCGCATCCATGATGGCATGGAGGGAGGCTCCCGCTGTGTGACGCTTCTCTCTTCATCTTTTTCTATATCTTTTTCTCTTCATCTTCTTCTCTTCATCTTCTTGTCTTCATCTTCTTTTCGGGCCGCTCCGCATCCATGATGGCATGGAGGGAGGCTCCCGCTGTGTGACGCTTCTCCTCTTCTGATGGTTCTTAAATAACGGAGGGGCGGGCATTCCCCATGATGTCAGAGGGGGGCGGGGTCACCCGGTACGTAACCCTGCCCCCTTCTGACGTCATGGGGAAGTCCTTGTGCGTCAGAGGGGGGCGGGGTCACCGGGCGGCCCCGCCCCCCGTTATTTACGAACCGGCAGAAGTGGAGAAGCGTCACACAGCGGGAGCCTCCCTCCATGCCATCATGGATGCGGAGCGGCCCGAAAAAAGAAGATGAAGACAAGACTGCCTATTTCTTACACCCATACATATGGCGGAGTATAAACTCAATCATATCATCCTGGCGTGCTGTGTCCTCCACAACTTTTTAAGGAGAAATTCTGTGAACTATGCTGGCTCAGTTGGGCCTGAATCTGGAGTTCATGTAAATGAACCAACGCTGACGGAGCTTGAAGCTGGCCGTCCTGGCTTGCCCCCCCTGAGTGCCCGCGAGGTCCGTATAAGATACATGGAATACTTTGTGGGTAGGGGGGCCATCGATATGCCAGACAATGTCTGAGACATTTTTTAAATAAAAAATAATTAACTACTAAAATATTTGCTGAAATGTACTGCTTGTCTTTCTTTTAGATGACCCTGACATAAATTTGGGGAGTCCTGAAAATGGCGTGATTGTGTAACATTAGAAAGCACTGTTGGGTGTTATTTACTAAAGGCAAAGACACTCTGCACTACAAGTGCACTTGAGACTGCACTGAAACTGCACTTGTAGTGCAAAGTGGATTTGCCATTAGGAACTAACCCCTATTCACAGAAACCAACAATTTTACAACCGAAAAATTTTTGGAGCATTGAAAGAAGAATCCACACATTCTTGATTAACAATCTTTTTAATACAAGCACAATCACATGTGCATTCATCAAAGGTTTTTAAAACAAACCAACATGTTTGTTGTATAACAATTTTTTGGGTCACATTAATAAAAGTAGAAATGTCCATTTAAGGTAAAACAGGCATGTTTAAAACCAACAAGAACTACACAAATCTGGAACTTACTTGTGATCCCCACGGCAGACATCACCTATTTGAAGATCCTAATTGGTGGCATGAGGCGCACTTATCTAAGGAAGCACAAGAAGGTCCAGGATTCCCAGAGATCAGCAGCAGCAGATGACATATATGTCCCCGAATGTGGTACTATGACAGACTGCATTTTCTGGCAGGTGAGACTGAACCCAGGCCAGCACTCTCCAGTCTTCCTTCCACGCTTCCTTCCCCCTCAGCTGAGGCTTCTGATGCCCAACCTGGGCCTTCCAGGCAGCAACATGTGGAGGAGCCCAGCTTGAGCCAGGTATAGCATTCTTCTAAATATTTCTGGTTGTCAAATTAATGATGTTCAATATATGTTAGTTTGGAGTACTAATTTCTGATTGTGATTGATGAACCACAAACTAAAACGATGTCCCTTTTTCATACACATTTAATTCTCAGCCAAGAGGTGGCCGGGCCAAGTAGGCTGCCCGATACCCAGGTCCCTCCCCTCCGGCTTCAACCAAAAAGAGTCAGGAAGAGGAGTAACCCGGAGGAGGCTGCAATAGGCCTATTTTGGAAGGCTACTGAGGCCCAAAGAACACCCCACAGTGTGGAAGAGGATTTTGCTGCCATAAACAGCCTGCAAAATGCTGCAAATGGAGGAGGGCCAATGCCTCTTATGTGAGTGTGTCATATTAGAAGCTCTACAGAAGCGGTTGAGGGGCCAACTCACATGCGAACGCCACATTTTTGAGCTCACCCAGGGTCCTCCTCCACCAGGTCCTCTTCCTCCAGGTCCTACTCCTCCTCCTGCCACACCTCCAACACCAAAGCCACAGCCGGGAAGGAAGCGTGTAAAGAAGACCAGAGAGTGATGACCTGGGTTCAGTCTGGTCTGGCAAAAAATGCAGGCTCTTGTATGACCACAGCCTGGGAACATATATGTCATCTGCTGCTATGCATGATCTCTTGGACTTCTGGACCAGACTGCACTCCCTTAGATATGGACTCCTCAGGCCACCAATTTTGCTGTAAAATAATTCATGTCTGCCCTGGGGGTCAAAGGCTTCGCCAATTTCTGATGTTTCTCCAGCGTTGCATTTCATGCAGCGTAATGCCTAGTCCTATAGGGGCTGCACTTCGCCGCTGAAGACGTCTATGACGAAACACGTACAACATCACTACGCACAGCAGGTGACTTCCAGGAAGCTGCGCAAGTAGGTGGAACGCAACCAGAGTGCATGCTGTCCACCTACAGCTCGGTTGCCTATGCTTTATACCGGCAAGTGCAGCCCCTATGGGACTAGGCATTACGCTGCATGAACTGCATTTTTTTGTCTGTTTGTTTTTATACATTTTTTAAAATAACCTTTTAATAAACGGAAGTTTTGGTTTTACTGCACTATGGGAGCCAATTTCTCTTTTTTATGAGGATTATGAAAACTACATCTATCACAACCCGGATATCCCAAGGCTGCTCAAGGAACTGCAAAGGCTGACACCAGTGGTTACCTGCCACCCTAAGGAGCTACATGCGCATTACCCCTTTAGGGGTAGTAGGATCTGGTGAGTGGGGACCCTTGAGGGGGAGCACGCAAGTCACCTGTCAAGATTCTGTGATCACTAAAGTCACCTGCTACAATTCCTCTAAACATGAACAGTAACCTTCATTGGGAAAAATGCACCTATGTGTCTTTTGTACACAGTGCAATAAACTGCATCTTGGTGTAATTTTTAATTTTGGTGCGATTTTTGCATTTTTTCTGTTTTTTGGTGCGATTTTTTTTTGCATTTTTTTGGGTTTTTCTTTTGCATCTTGGGTTTATATACACCTTGATTTTATGATTGGGACACTATATGCATACATTTATATGTTTTTGTATATGGTGCAATAATTACATATTGGTGCGATTTTGGTGCAATTTTTTTTATAACTTTTTTGTTTTTTGGTGCGATTCTTTGCATTTTTATTTGGATTTGGTTCACTCACATCCTATATTTTGGGCTTGGACCCTATACACACAGAGGATCACTATACTATCATGATATTCATGTCTGGATGTTTTATACACTAATTTGTAAGCCATTACATTTTTGGTGATAACTTTTCCTGTGTAGGATTGGTGTCCACACCTAGAGGGTTTTAGTACTCACCTACTGGGGTAGGTGAGGTGTGATAGATATTACACTATCACCTTTATGGAAACTGTTTTGTTATAATTTATTCCACAATAGCACTGTGTCTTTTAATACTTAGCCACTATAGAGTGATTTGGTAGAGCACTATTTGACATATAGGTAGCGCCACTCGCCCCTTCACATCTTCTTTCTTTTTACTAGTTGTGCTAGCCACCTCACCAGCTTGAACTGCACTTATGGGATTCGCCACGTCACAACGTGATACTGCAGTGCTGGTTTGACTACGACCAGGGTGTACTAGGCCGCTGGTGCTTGCCAGAAGGGTGAGCAGCACTAGTACTGGCTCTCTGCTCCATACGAGAGCCCTGTGGTTCTTGCACCTCAACAACAGCAGAAGAACGGGGTCGGGTACGCCTGACCTTGCCAGGGACCACAACTCTGTCATCAGAGCTATCTGTCAGGGTGTCGCTGCTGTCTACAGGATTGTATTTTGAACCTGAATCTGACAGATGAGTGACTTCCTCTTCACTATCTGTCATGCTCAGAAACGTGTAGGCCTCTTCACTAGTGTACCCATCGATTTGACATTTTGGTCTCTAAATTTACTGGTACACTAGTGAGACTCACAGAAAAAAGAGCTCCTGACTTGTCAGTGACTGATTTAAATGCTACCAAAAAAACTGTTAACGTTCGCAGGGATCAGACCTGACTAAACGCAGGTGCTAGCAGGTATCTGGGCTGATTCTGCTAGCCCTGCATTTTTGGGAACCCTAAACTATTGGGGATGCTAATTTAGTTCTGATCAGATCAAATATATCGATCCGTTCAGACACTATACTACTAAGGGAGGTGTATGGTGCGTGGGTGTTAGCGCTACTGGCACTAATCTGACGCTGCCTGGGGCAACGCAGACCCTGCCTGATGCTAAAACCTAACTGATATCACCTGTCGGGCGATCAGGGGGTTAAACCTTTATTATGTAATAAGGATGAGCTTCGAGTTCGAGTCAAACTCATGTTCGACTCGAACATTGGCTGTTCGCAAGTTCGCTGAACAGCGAACAATTTGGGGTGTTCGCGGCAAATTCGAATGCCACAGAACACCCTTTAAAAGTCTATGGGAGAAATCAAAAGTGCTAATTTTAAAGGCTAATATGCAAGTTATTGTCATAAAAAGTGTTTGGGGACCTGGGTCCTGCCCCAGGGGACATGGATCAATGCAAAAAAAAGTTTTAAAAACGGCCGTTTTTTCAGGAGCAGTGATTTTAATAATGCTTAAAGTCAAACAATAAAAGTGTAATATCCCTTTAAATTTCGTACCTGGGGGGTGTCTATAGTATGCCTGTAAAGGGGCGCATGTTTCCTGTGTTTAGAACAGTCTGACAGAAAAATGACGTTTTGAAGGAAAAAACTCATTTAAAACTACCCGCGGCTATTGCATTGCCGACAATACACATAGAAGTTCATTGATAAAAATGGAATGGGAATTCCCCAAAGGGGAACCCCGAACCAAAATTTTCAAAAAAAAATGACGTGGGAGTCCCCCTAAATTCCATACCAGGCCCTTCAGGTCTGATATGGATATTAAGGGGAACCCCGGCCAAAATTTAAAAAAAAAATGACGTGGGGTTCCCCCTAAATTCCATACCAGACCCTTCAGGTCTGGTATGGATTTTGAGGGGAACCCCGCGCCAAAAAAAAAAAAACTGCGTGGGGTCCCCCCAAAAATCCATACCAGACCCTTATCCGAGCAACCTGGCAGGCCGCAGGAAAAGAGGGGGGGACGAGAGTGCGGCCCCCCCCTCCTGAACCGTATCAGGCCACATGCCCTCAACATTGGGAGGGTGCTTTGGGGTAGCCCCCCAAAACACCTTGTCCCCATGTTGATGAGGACAAGGGCCTCATCCCCACAACCCTGGCCGGTGGTTGTGGGGGTCTGCGGGCGGGGGGCTTATCGGAATCTGGAAGCCCCCTTTAACAAGGGGACCCCCAGATCCCGGCCCCCCCTGTGTGAAATGGTAAGGGGGTACTTACCCCTACCATTTCACTAAAAAACTGTCAAAAATGTTAAAAATGACAAGAGACAGTTTTTGACAATTCCTTTATTTAAATGCTTCTTCTTTCTTCTATCTTCCTTCATCTTCTGGTTCTTCTGGTTCTTCTGGCTCTTCTGGTTCTTCCTCCGGCATTCTCGTTCAGCATCTCCTCCGCATCGTCTTCTATCTTCTTCTCCTCGGGCCGCTCAGCACCCATGGCATAGGGGGGAGGCTCCCGCTCTTCTCTTCTTCTTTTCTTCTCTTCTTCATTTTCTTCTCCGGGCCGCTCCGCAACCCATGCTGGCACCCGGTGACACCGCCCCCCTCTGACGCACGGGACATGACGGGACTTCCCTGTGGCATTCCCCGTGACGTCACAGGGAAGTCCCGTCAAGTCACCGTGCGTCAGAGGGGGGCGGGGTCACCGGGTGGCCCCGCCCCCCGTTATTTAAGAACTGTCAGACGAGGAGCGCCGTCACACAGCGGGAGCCTCCCTCCATGCCAGCATGGGTTGCGGAGCGGCCCGGAGAAGAAAATGAAGAAGAGAAGAAAAGAAGAAGAGAAGAGCGGGAGCCTCCCCCCTATGCCATGGGTGCGGAGCGGCCCGAGGAGAAGAAGATAGAAGACGCCGCGGAGGAGATGCTGGACGAGAACGCCGGAGGAAGAACCAGAAGAGCCAGAAGAACCAGAAGATGAAGGAAGATAGAAGAAAGAAGAAGCATTTAAATAAAGGAATTGTCAAAAACTGTCTCTTGTCATTTTTAACATTTTTGACAGTTTTTTAGTGAAATGGTAGGGGTAAGTGCCCCCTTACCATTTCACACAGGGGGGGGGCCGGGATCTGGGGGTCCCCTTGTTAAAGGGGGCTTCCAGATTCCAATAAGCCCCCCGCCCGCAGACCCCCACAACCACCGGCCAGGGTTGTGGGGATGAGGCCCTTGTCCTCATCAACATGGGGACAAGGTGTTTTGGGGGGCTACCCCAAAGCACCCTCCCAATGTTGAGGGCATGTGGCCTGGTACGGTTCAGGAGGGGGGGCCGCACTCTCGTCCCCCCCTCTTTTCCTGCGGCCTGCCAGGTTGTGTGCTCGGATAAGGGTCTGGTATGGATTTTTGAGGGGACCCCACGCCGTTTTTTTTTTTGGCGCGGGGTTCCCCTTAAAATCCATACCAGACCTGAAGGGTCTGGTATGGAATTTAGGGGGGACTCCACGTCGTTTTTTTTTTTAATTTTGGCCGGGGTTCCCCTTAATATCCATACCAGACCTGAAGGGCCTGGTATGGAATTTAGGAGGACTCCCACGTCATTTTTTTTTTCAATTTTGGTTCAGGGTTCCCCTTTGGGGAATTCCCATGCCTTTTTTATCAATGAACTTCTATGTGTATTGTCGGCAATGCAATAGCTGCGGGTAGTTTTAAATGAGTTTTTTCCTTCAAAATGTAATTTTGCTGTCAGACTGTTCTAAACACAGGAAACATGCGCCACTTTACAGGCATACTATAGACACCCCCCAGGTACAAAATTTAAAGGGATATTACACTTTTATTGTTTGACTTTAAGCATTATTAAAATCACTGCTCCTGAAAAAACGGCCGTTTTTAAAACTTTTTTTTGTATTGATCCATGTCCCCTGGGGCAGGACCCGGGTCCTCAAACACTTTTTATGACAATAACTTGCATATTAGCCTTTAAAATTAGCACTTTTGATTATTCATGTTCGTGTCCCATAGACTTTAACGGTGTTCGCGTGTTTGAACAAACTTTTTTCCTGTTCGCATGTTCTGATGCGAACCGAACAGGGGGGTGTTCGGCTCATCCCTATTGGGTAATATATGGCGGGTGCCCTGATGCTATAAAACACAAACGAACTAACCAGTGTCACCCGTAACTAATACGGTGATCACTGGTGACAGGGGTGAAAGGGTTAACTAGGGGGCAATTAGGGGGTTGAAACCTTTATTAGGTAACATATGGGGGTACCTGACGCTATAAAAACCTGACGGTGAAACTAATCAACTAACTGGCTAACTAGCGTCACCCGTGACACAAATACAGCAATCAGAAAAAAGATTGATTAGTGACACTGGCAACGGGGGGTGAAAGGAATAACTGGGGGTTGATCAAGGGGTTAAAACTTTATTAGAGCGGTTTAGGGGGGTACACTAGACCTAACGGGGCCTACTACTAACTGCCCCAACAATTTCAGTCACAAATTACACCAATGCAGTGATCAGTGAAAAATATGAAAACTGCAATTGGTGACACAATGACAGCGAGTGACGGGGTTAACTGGGGGGGGCATTGGGGGGTGGCAAGTGTACCTGTGTGTACTGGTGTTAGTGTAGTGTTGTGCAACTCACTGTCTCTTCTGTCATTGGAATCGAAAAGACTCCACGAAGAGAGATGATATCACTTCCTCCTGTCTGTGTTTACACTTACACAAACAGGGGAAGGATTCGATCCGTTAGGACCAATCAGCAGGTTCAGGCCAGAAAACATTGGCCAGGACCTGAGGAATGATCAGTCCTCTAACGAATCCGACTCCCGCCCACGGGGAGGGAGGGACGTACAGGTACGCTCAGTTGCCCACCTGTGCCATTCTGCCGATGTAAATTGGTGTGCGGCAGTCGGCAACTGGTTAATAGGATATTTCTAACACACATCGTAGGTATACTAAAAATTACACCCCAAAACATATTCTTGTACAACTCACAAGTATGCTGATACCACATGTGTGAGACTTTTTTTCCAGTTAAGCCACACAGAGGGGCCCAAAATTCAAGGAGCACCTTCAGGCATTCTAGGGGCATTCCTGACTACCTATCACATCTTTGGAGGCCCTGAAGCACCAGGATAGTAGAAGCACACACAGAATGACCGGATTTTAGAAAGCAAACACCTCAAGGTATTTGTCAAAAGTGACAAGTCTTTTAAAGACTTAATTTTATTGCCACAAGTTCCTCCAAGGGGTCTCTAAATAAGTAAAAGCGCAGTAAAGTAGAGACTCCTAATGATTGTGAGGCTTTCATAGTTAACTAGTTAGTCTGGCTGAAAAAAGACACAAATCCATTTAGTTCAACCAATAAAATGTAAACTGCTTAAAAACATTGCAGCTATACAAAAGGCACTTCCTCTCCTGTAGTGAAAACTACACAAAAAAAAAGAAAAAAAAGAGTAGAGACACAAACTACTGTGAATGAGAGTGAAAATAAAATTATATTTTAGAATTTAGTTAGTCCTGTTTGCAATTATTCCAATTTAGAGGCTTCTCCTTAAAAAAACAAAACAAAAAAAACACTATGTTTTACCCCCTTCCTGACCAGAGCACCTTTTACAATTTGGCACTGCGTCACTTTAACTTGTAATTGCGTAGTCATGCAAAGCTGTACCCAAACAAAATTTGCGTTTTTTTCCCACAAATAGAGCTTTCTTTTGGTGGTATTTGATCACCTCTGTGGTTTTTATTTTTGGCGATATAAACGAAAAAAGACTGAAAATTTTGAAAATTATATATATTTTCTACTTTTTACACAATAAACTCAATTTTAGTCATATATTTAGGCCAAAATGTCTCCGGTAAATAAAAATTCAATAAGCGTATATTTATTGGTACAAACCCCCCCCCCAAATGACACCATTTTGGAAAGTATACACCCCAAGGAATTTGCTGAGAGGCATGTTGAGCACATTGAATATATTTTTTTTTCATAAGTGATTGAAAAATTAAAAAAAAAAAAATTACACAAAGTTGTCATTGAAATTATATATTGTTTAAACATGCCATGGGCATATGTGAAATGACACCCCAAAACACATTCTTCTACTTCTCCTGAGTACAGGGATACCACATGTGTGGGACTTTTTTGGGAGCCTAGCCACGTACAGGACCCCGAAAACCAAGCACCAGGCTTTCAGGCTTTCTAAGGGTGTACATTTTTGATTAGACTCTTCACTACCTTATACAGTTTCGGAGGCCATGAAATGCCCAGATAGCACAACCCCCCCCCCCCCCCCGCCCAAATGACCGCATTTTGGAAAGTAGACACCCCAAGGTATTTGCTGAGAGGCATGTTGAGTCCATGAAATATTTTATATTCTGCCACAAATTTCGAGAGAATGACAATCATTTTTTATTTTATTTTTTTCGCAGAATTGTCACAAAATGATATATTGCTCAAACATGCCATGGGCATATGTGGAATTACACCCCAAAACACATTCCGCTGCTTCTGCTGAGTATGGGGATACCACATGTGTGGGACTTTTTGGCAGTCTAGCTGCGTACAGGACCCCGAAAACCAGGCACCGCCTTCAGGCTTTCTAAGGATGTAAATTTTTTATTTCACTCCTCGCTACCTATCACAGTTTCCGAGGCCATGAAATGCCCAGACAGCTAAAAAAAAAACAAATGACCCCATTTTGGAAAGTAGACACCCCAAGCTATTTGCTGAGAGGCATGTTGAGTATTTTGCCGATCTCACTTTTTGTCACAAACTTTTGAAAATTAAAAAAAAAAAAAGTTTTCCGTTTCTTTCTTTATTTTCAAAAACAAGTGAGAGCTGCAAAATACTCACCATGCCTCTTAGAAAATACCTTGGGGTGTCTAATTTCCAAAATGGGGTCATTTGGGGGGGGGGTTGTGCTATCTGGACATTTCAGGGCCTCCGTAACTGTGATAGGTAGTAAGAAGGGAAATCACCATTTTACACCCTTAGAAATCCTAAAGGCGGTGATTGGTTTTCGGGGTCCTGTACGCAGCTAGGCTCCCAAAAAGTCCCACACATGTGGTATCCCCGTACTCAGGAGGAGCAGCAGAATGTATTTTGGGGTGTAATTTCACATATGCCCATGACATGTTTGAGCAATATATCATTTAGCAACAACTTTGTAAAAAAAATGTATTGTCATTTTCCCAAAACTTGTGGCAATAATATAATATAAAATATTCCATGGACTCAACATGCCTCTCAGCAAATAGCTTGGGGTATCTACTTTCCAAAATGGGGTCATGGGGGGGGGGGGTTGTGCTATTTGGGCATTTCATGGCTTTTCGAAACTGTGTAAGGTAGTGAAGAGTGAAATCAAGAATTTACGCCCTTAGAAAGCCTGAAGGCGGTGATTGATTTTCGGGGTCCTGTACTTGGCTAGGCTCCCAAAAAGTCTCACACATGTGGTATCCCCATACTCAGAAGAAGCAGTAGAATGTATTTTGGGGTGTAATTCCACATACACCCATGACATGTGTGAGCAATATATCATTTAGTGACAACTTTGTGAAAAAAAAAAAACCATATTGTTATTTTCCTGGGCTCACAAAAAAGTCCCACACATGTGGTGTCCTCGTACTCAGGAGGAGCAGCAGAATGTATTTTGGGGTGTCATATCACATATGCCCATGACATGTTTGAGCAATATATCATTTAGCAACAACTTTGTGAAAAAAAATGTATTGTCATTTTCCTGAAACTCGTGACAAAATATAAAATATTCCATGGACTCAACATGCCTCTCAGCAAATAGCTTGGGGTGTCTATTTTTCAAAATGGGGTCATTTGGGGGGGGGATTTTGTGCTATATGGACATTTCATGGCCTCCAAAACTGGGATAGGTAGTAAGGAGTGAAATCAAAAATTTACGCCATTTTAGTCTAGTTTAGAAGGTATGGAATAAATCCAAGTATCTCCAGAATGCTGATAGCTATACGGAGTACAGCCCTATATGGCACAATGACACGTACACTGAACTGGAAAAACTGCTGTCTGGAGCTAGGTGGAAGGCATTTTGAGTTACTCATCTCAAGCAAATATTCAATGGTGGGGTGCTGCGTTTCTTTGCGGATTTGAAGAAAACATATTGTTTACCCTCCTCGATGCACTTCTACTATATCCAACTTAGTCATGTGGTCGCAGTACAGGGCCGGTCCTCAGAGTGGCACCTGTTCCTGACTCCAGTGTTTAGCCTTCTCGGGGATGCTGCTTCATCTAAAGGATTTATCTCCCAATGCTATGCCATCCTGTTACAGTCCGTGATGAGGCAGCATCCCCTAAGGATGAGGGAGAAATGGGAGGTAGATGTAGGACAGTTGGAAGGGGAACAATGGGAAGAGATCTTTCAGGCGGTGGGCATGTGCTCCTTAAATGTGTCCCAACGACTTACCCAGATACACATACTGTTAGGAATGTACTACACCCCTCACAGACTCCATCTGATGAACTTGCAACCTGATTCCACATGCACAAGAAAACGAGATCATGGTAGTGTTGCCAACCTCCTGAAGTGAAATTTACTGGCAGGATGCTAAAATTTACAAATGGCACCACTTTTTTATTGGCAAAATTCATGAAAATTACTGGCAGATCCACATTTTTACTGGCGCTGCAAAAAAATACTTAAAATTACTATTTTCAGTGCTAAACAGTGCAAGGATAAATATTTGAACTCTAAACATATAGCTAGTGCTATTAGCAATGTGTTTAAGTTAAACAAAAGTCAAAAACATATTTCTCCATTGACATGAAGATCAGGTTATTATAATCCAGCTAGCACTGGGTTCCCTCCTTACATCAGAGTCTGCAGGGATCTCACTTACAGTGAAAGGAAACGATCATGATCTAAGGGGGAACTCTGATGTAAGGGGAGGCTTTGGTGACCAGAGACCACCTTATATCAGAGTCCACTGTGTTCCCTTTACATCAGAGTTCCCAATTACATCAGGATCCGCAGATTGAGTTCCCCTTTGCACTGTAAGGGGCAATCCTGCAGACTTTGATGTAAAGGGGGAATGCCAGGAACTCTGATGTGGGGGGCACTCTGGTGACCAGAGACCACCTTCCGCAGAGTGAATACACTAAGGTAAGGGGAGTTACTAATTTAGGGGGAAATCTTTATATCAGTGCCCCTTACATTATTGTATTCACTCCCCCTTACATCAGCAACCCCCCCAGACTGGCCTGGCGGTGCTGTCACTGAACTCCTCTCAGGTGCATGTGCAGGGCTCAGTCAGATGGCTCCAGCTTGGCAGCTCTGGTTTTCCTATGGTCTCCTCTCCACAGTCCACACACGTATGACTTCTCCCGTGAACCCATGATCCCGGTGGCGCTCCCACTCTTGACTTCTTTCCTGACTCCCCCTCAGAGACTGAAGACATGATGTAGGAAATGGTCAGAGGCTGCGGACAGGAGATGGTCAGAGGCTGTGGACAGGAGATAGTCAGAGGCTGCGGACAGGAGATGGTCAGAGGCTGCAGACAGGAGATGTCAGAGGCTGCGGGCAGGAGATGGTCAGAGGCTGCGGGCAGGAGATGGTCAGAGGCTGCGGGCAGGAGATGGTCAGAGGCTGCGGGCAGGAGATGGTCAGAGGTTGCGGGCAGGAGATGGTCAGAGGCTGTGGGCAGGGGATGGTCAGAGGCTGTGGGCAGGAGATGGTCAGAGGCTGTGGGCAGGGGATGGTCAGAGGCTGTGGGCAGGGGATGGTAAGAGGCTGTGGGCAGGGGATGGTCAGAGGCTGTGGGCAGGAGATGGTCAGAGGCTGTGAGCAGGAGATGGTCAGAGGCTGTGGGCAGGGGATGGTCAGAGGCTGTGGGCAGGCAGTGGCGTAACTAGGGTTGGTGTCAGACCCCCCAATTAGTATAAAATCCCCCTCAGTGCAGACTCTCCCATCAGTATAGAATCCCCCCTCAGTGCAGACCCCCATCAGTATAAAATCCCCCCTCAGTGCCAACCCCTATTAGTATAGAATCCCCCCTCAGTGCAGACCCCCCATTAGTATAGAATCCCCCCTCAGTGCAGACCCCCCATTAGTATAGAACACCCTCAGTGCAGACCCCCATTAGTATAGAATCCCCCCTCAGTGCAGACCCCCATCAGTATAAAATCCCCCCTCAGTGCAGAACCCCATCAGTATAAAATCCCCCCTCAGTGCAGACCCCCATTAGTATAAAATCCCCCCCTCAGTGTCAACCCCCATTAGTATAGAACCTCCCTCAGTGCAGACTCCCCATTAGTATAGAATCCCACTCAGTGCACATCCCCCATTAGTATAGAATCCACCCTCAGTGCAGACCCCATTAGTATAAAATCCCCCCTCAGTGCAGACCCCCCATTAGTATAGAATCCCCCCTCAGTGCACACCCCCCATTAGTATAGAATCCCACCTCAGTGCAGACCTCCCATTAGTATAGAATCCCCCCTCACTGCACAACCCCCATTAGTATAGAATCTCCCCTCAGTGCAGACCCCCCATTAGTATAGAATCCCCCCTCAGTGCACAACCCCCATTAGTATAGAATCCCCCTCAGTGCAGACCCCCATTAGTATAGAATTCCCCTCAGTGCAGACCCCCATTAGTATAGAATCACCCCTCAGTGCAGAGCTCCCATTAGTATAGAATCCCCCCTCAGTGCACACCCCCCATTAGTATAGAACCCCCTCAGTGCAGACCCCCATTAGTATAGAATCCCCCCTCAGTGCAGACCCCATCAGTAAAAAATCCCCCCTCAGTGCAGACCCCCATTAGTATAAAATCCCCCCTCAGTGCAGACCCCACATTAGTATAGAATCCCCCCTCAGTGCACACCCCCCATTAGTATAGAATCCCTCCTCAGTGCAGACCCCCATTAGTATAGAATCCCCCCAGTGCAGACCCCTATTAGTATAGAATCCCACCTCAGTACAGACCCCCCATTAGTATAGAATCCCCCCTCAGTGCAGACCCCCCATTAGTATAGAATCCCCCTTCAGTGAAGATCCCCTATTAGTATAGAACCCCCCTCAGTGCAGACCCCTCATTAGTATAGAATCCCCCCTCAGTGCAGACCCCCCATTAGTATAGAATCTCCCCTCAGTGCAGACCCCCCATTAGTATAGAATCCCCCCTCAGTGCAGACCTCCCATTAGTATAGAATCCCCCTCAGTGCAGACCCCCATTAGTATAGACACCCCCTCAGTGCACACCCCCCATTAGTATAGAATCCCCCCTCAGTACAGAACCAACATTAGTATAGAATCCCCCCTCAATGCACAACCCCCATTAATATAGAATATCCCCTCAGTGCAGACCTCCCATTTGTATAGAATCCCACTTCAGTGCACACCCCCCATTAGTATAGAATCCCCCCTCAGTGCAGACCCCCATTAGTATAGAATCCCCCCTCAGTGCACAACTCCCATTAGTATAGAATCTCCCCTCAGTGCAGACCCCCCATTAGTATAGAATCCCCCCTCAGTGCAGACCCCATTTAGTATAGAATCCCCCCTCAGTGCAGACCCCCATTAGTATAGAATCCCCCCTCAGTGCAGAGCCCCCATTAGTATAGAATCCCCCCTCAGTGCACACGCCCCATTAGTATAGAATCCCTCCTCAGTGCAGACCCCCATTAGTATAGAATCCCCCCTCAGTGCACAACCCCCATTAGTATAGAATCCCCCCTCAGTGCAGACCCTCATTAGTATAGAATCACCCTCAGTGCAGACCCCCCATTAGTCTAGACACCCCCCTCAGTGCAGACCCCCCATTAGAATAGAATCCCCCCTCAGTGCAGACCCCCATCATTATAAAATCCCCCCTCAGTGCCAACCCCCATTAGTATAGAATCCCCCCTCAGTTCAAACCCCCCATTAGTATAGAATCCCCCCACATGCAGACCCCCCATTAGTATAGAACCCCCTCAGTGCAGACCCCCATTAGTATAGAATCCCCCCTCAGTGCAGACCCCATCAGTAAAAAATCCCCCCTCAGTGCAGACCCCCATTAGTATAAAATCCCCCCTCAGTGCAGACCCCACATTAGTATAGAATCCCCCCTCAGTGCACACCCCCCATTAGTATAGAATCCCTCCTCAGTGCAGACCCCCATTAGTATAGAATCCCCCCAGTGCAGACCCCTATTAGTATAGAATCCCACCTCAGTACAGACCCCCCATTAGTATAGAATCCCCCCTCAGTGCAGACCCCCCATTAGTATAGAATCCCCCTTCAGTGAAGATCCCCTATTAGTATAGAACCCCCCTCAGTGCAGACCCCTCATTAGTATAGAATCCCCCCTCAGTGCAGACCCCCCATTAGTATAGAATCTCCCCTCAGTGCAGACCCCCCATTAGTATAGAATCCCCCCTCAGTGCAGACCTCCCATTAGTATAGAATCCCCCTCAGTGCAGACCCCCATTAGTATAGACACCCCCTCAGTGCACACCCCCCATTAGTATAGAATCCCCCCTCAGTACAGAACCAACATTAGTATAGAATCCCCCCTCAATGCACAACCCCCATTAATATAGAATATCCCCTCAGTGCAGACCTCCCATTTGTATAGAATCCCACTTCAGTGCACACCCCCCATTAGTATAGAATCCCCCCTCAGTGCAGACCCCCATTAGTATAGAATCCCCCCTCAGTGCACAACTCCCATTAGTATAGAATCTCCCCTCAGTGCAGACCCCCCATTAGTATAGAATCCCCCCTCAGTGCAGACCCCATTTAGTATAGAATCCCCCCTCAGTGCAGACCCCCATTAGTATAGAATCCCCCCTCAGTGCAGAGCCCCCATTAGTATAGAATCCCCCCTCAGTGCACACGCCCCATTAGTATAGAATCCCTCCTCAGTGCAGACCCCCATTAGTATAGAATCCCCCCTCAGTGCACAACCCCCATTAGTATAGAATCCCCCCTCAGTGCAGACCCTCATTAGTATAGAATCACCCTCAGTGCAGACCCCCCATTAGTCTAGACACCCCCCTCAGTGCAGACCCCCCATTAGAATAGAATCCCCCCTCAGTGCAGACCCCCATCATTATAAAATCCCCCCTCAGTGCCAACCCCCATTAGTATAGAATCCCCCCTCAGTTCAAACCCCCCATTAGTATAGAATCCCCCCACATGCAGACCCCCCATTAGTATAGAACCCCCTCAGTGCAGACCCCCATTAGTATAGAATCCCCCCTCAGTGCAGACCCCATCAGTAAAAAATCCCCCCTCAGTGCAGACCCCCATCAGTATAAAATCCCTCCTCAGTGCCAACCCTCATTAGTATAGAATCCCCCCTCAGTGCAGACCCCCCATTAGTATAGAATCCCCCTCAGTGCACATCCCCCATTAGCATAGAATCCACCCTCAGTGCAGACCCCCCATTAGTATAAAATCCCCCCTCAGTGCAGACCCCACATTAGTATAGAATCCGCCCTCAGTGCACTCCCCCCATTAGTATAGAATCCCTCCTCAGTGCAGACCCCCCATTAGTATAGAATCCCCCCCAGTGCAGACCCCCTATTAGTATAGAATCCCCCCTCAGTGAAGATCCCCAATTAGTATAGAACCCCCCTCAGTGCACAACCCCCAATAGTATAGAATCCCCCTCAGTGCACAACCCCCATTAGTATAGAATCCCCCCTCAGTACAGATCCCCCATTAGTATAGAATCCCCCCTCAGTACAGACCCCCCATTAGTATAGAATCCCACCTCAGTACAGACCCCCCATTAGTATAGAATTCCCCCTCAGTGCAGACCCCCCATTAGTATAGAATACCCCCTCAGTGCAGACCCCCCATTAGTATAGAACCCCCTCAGTGCAGACCCCCATTAGTATAGAATCCCCCCTCAGTGCAGACCCCCCATTAGCATAAAATCCAACCTCAGTGCAGACCCCCATTAGTATAGACACCCCCTCAGTGCACACCCCCATTAGTATAGAATCCCCCCTCAGTGTAGAGCCCCCATTAGTATAGAATCTCCCTCAGTGCACACCCCATTAGTATAGAATCCTCCCTCAGTGCAGACCCCCCTTTAGTATAGAATCCCCCCTCAGTGCAGACCCCCCATTAGTATAGAATCCCCCCTCAGTGCACAACCCCCATTAGAATAGAATCTCCCCTCAGTGCAGACCCCCCATTTGTATAGAATCCCCCCTCAGTGCACAACCCCCATTAGTATAGAATCTCCCCTCAGTGCAGACCTCCATTAGTATAGAATCCCCCGTCAGTGCAGACCCCATTAGTATAGAATCCCCCTCAGTGCAGACCCCCCATTAGTATAGAATCCCCCCTCAATGCACAACCCCCATTATTATAGACACCCCCCTCAGTGCACACCCCCATTAGTATAGAATCCCCCTCAGTGCAGAGCCCCCATTAGTAAAGAATCCCCCTCAGTGCACACCCCCATTAGTATAGAATCCTCCCTCAGTGCAGACCCCCCATTAGTATAGAATCTCCGCTCAGTGCAGACCCCCATTTGTAAAGAATCCCCCCTCACTGCACAACCCCCATTAGTATAGAATCTCCCCTCAGTGCAGACCCCCCATTAGTATAGATTCCCCCTCAGTGCACAACCCCCATTAGTATAGAATCCCCCTCAGTGCAGACCCCCATTAGTATAGAATTCCCCTCAGTGCAGACCCCCATTAGTATAGAATCACCCCTCAGTGCAGAGCTCCCATTAGTATAGAATCCCCCCTCAGTGCACACCCCCCATTAGTATAGAACCCCCTCAGTGCAGACCCCCATTAGTATAGAATCCCCCCTCAGTGCAGACCCCATCAGTAAAAAATCCCCCCTCAGTGCAGACCCCCATTAGTATAAAATCCCCCCTCAGTGCAGACCCCACATTAGTATAGAATCCCCCCTCAGTGCACACCCCCCATTAGTATAGAATCCCCCTCAGTGCACAACCCCCATTAGTATAGAATCCCCCCAGTGCAGACCCCTATTAGTATAGAATCCCCCCTCAGTGAAGATCCCCAATTAGTATAGAACCCCCCTCAGTGCACAACCCCCAATAGTATAGAATCCCCCTCAGTGCACAACCCCCATTAGTATAGAATCCCCCCTCAGTACAGACCCCCCATTAGTATAGAATCCCCTCTCAGTACAGACCCCCCATTAGTATAGAATCCCACCTCAGTACAGACCCCCCATTAGTATAGAATCCCCCCTCAGTGCAGACCCCCCATTAGTATAGAATCCCCCTTCAGTGAAGATCCCCTATTAGTATAGAACCCCCCTCAGTGCAGACCCCCATTAGTATAGAATCCCCCCTCAGTGCAGACCCCCCATTAGCATAAAATCCCCCCTCAGTGCAGACCCCCCATTAGTATAGACACCCCCTCAGTGCACACCCCCATTAGTATAGAATCCCCCCTCAGTGCAGAGCCCCCAATTAGTATAGAATCCCCCTCAGTGCACACCCCCATTAGTATAGGATCCTCCCTCAGTGCAGACCCCCCATTAGTATAGAATCCCCCTTCAGTGCAGACCCCCCATTAGTATAGAATCCCCCCTCAGTGCACAACCCCCATTAGAATAGAATCTCCCCTCAGTGAAGACCCCCCATTTGTATAGAATCCCCCCTCAGTGCACAACCCCCATTAGTATAGAATCTCCACTCAGTGCAGACCCCCCATTAGTATAGAATCCCCCGTCAGTGCAGACCCCCATTAGTATAGAATCCCCCTCAGTGCAGACGCCCCATTAGTATAGAATCCCCCCTCAATGCACAACCCCCATTATTATAGACACCCCCCCTCAGTGCACACCCCCATTAGTATAGAATCCCCCCTCAGTGCAGAGCCCGCATTAGTATAGAATCCCCCTCAGTGCACACCCCCATTAGTATAGAATCCTCCCTCAGTGCAGACCCCCCATTAGTATAGAATCTCCGCTCAGTGCAGACCCCCCATTTGTAAAGAATCCCCCCTCACTGCACAACCCCCATTAGTATAGAATCTCCCCTCAGTGCAGACCCCCCATTAGTATAGAATCCCCCCTCAGTGCAGACCCCCATTAGTATAGAATCCCCCTCAGTGCAGACCCCCCATTAGTACAGAATCCCCCCTCAGTGCACAACCCCCATTAGTATAGAATCCCCCCTCAGTGCAGACCCCCATTAGTATAGAATTCCCCTCAGTGCAGACCCCCATTAGTATAGAATCACCCCTTAGTGCAGAGCTCCCATAAGTATAGAATCCCCCCTCAGTGCACACGCCCCATTAGTATATAATCCCTGCTCAGTGCAGACCCCCCATTAGTATAGAATCCCCCCTCAGTGCACAACCCCCATTAGTATAGAATCCCCCCTAAGTGCAGACCCCCCATTAGTATAGAATCCCCCCTCAGTGCAGACCCCCCATTAGTATAGACACCCCCCTCAGTGCAGACCCCCCATTAGTATAGAATCCCCCCTCAGTGCAGACCCCCCATTAGTAAAGAATCCCCCCTCAGTGCAGACCCCCCATTAGTATAGAATCCGCCCTCAGTGCAGACCTCCCATTAGTATAAAATCCGCAATCAGTGCAGACCCCCCATTAGTATAGCATCCCCCTCAGTGCAAACCCCCCATTAGTATAGAATCCCCCTCAGTGCAGACCCCCATTAGTATAAAATCCCCCTCAGTGAAGACCCCCCATTAGTATAGAATCCCCCCTCAGTGCACACCCCCCATTAGAATAGAATCCCTCCTTAGTGCAGACCCCCCATTAGTATAGCATCCCCCTCAGTGCAGACCCCCCAATAGTATAGAATCCCCCCTCAGTGCAGACCCCCCATTAGCATAGAATCCACCCTCAGTGCAGACCCCCATCAGTATAAAATCACCCCCTCAGTGCCAACCCCCATTAGTATAGAATCCCCCCTCAGTGCAGACCCCCCATTAGTATAGAATCCCCCTCAGTGCACATCCCTCATTAGCATAGAATCCACCCTCAGTGCAGACCCCCCATTAGTATAAAATCCCCCCTCAGTGCATACCCCACATTAGTATGGAATCCCCCCTCAGTGCAGACCCCCCCTTAGTATAGAATCCCTCCTCAGTGCAGACCCCACATTATTATAGAATCGCCCCAGTGCAGACCCCCTATTAGTATAGAATCCCCCCTAAGTGAAGATCCCCCATTAGTATAGAACCCCCCTCAGTGCAAAACCCCCAATAGTATAGAATCCCCCTCAGTGCACAACCACCATTAGTATAGAATCCCCCTCAGTGCAGACCCCCCGTTAGTATAGAATCCCCCTCAGTGCACAACCCCCATTAGTATAGAATCTCCCCTCAGTGCAGACCCCCCATTAGTATAGAATCCCCCCTCAGTGCACAACCCCTATTAGTATAGAATCCCCCCTCAGTGCACAACCCCAATTAGTATAGAATCTCCCCTCAGTGCAGACCCCCCATTAGTGTAGAATCCCCCCTCAGTGCACAACCCCCATTAGAATAGAATCTCCCCTCAGTGCAGACCCCCCATTTGTATAGAATCCCTCCTCAGTGCACAACCCCCATTAGTATAGAATCTCTCCTCAGTGCAGACCCCCATTAGTATAGAATCCCCCCTCAGTGCAGACCCCCATTAGTATAGAATCCCCCTCAGTGCAGACCCCCATTAGTATAGAATCTATCCTCAGTGCACAACCCCCATTAGTATAGACACCCCCTCACTGCACACCCCCATTAGTATAGAATCCCCCCTCAGTGCAGAGCCCCCATTAGTATAGAATCCCGCTCAGTGCACACCCCCATTAGTATAGAATCCTCCCTCAGTGCAGACCCACCATTAGTATAGAATCCTCCTTTAGTGCACAACCCCCATTAGTATAGAATCCCCCATCAGTACAGACCCCCATTAGTATAGAATCTCCCCTCAGTGCAGACCCCCCATTAGTATAGAAGCCCCCCTCAGTGCAGACCCCCATTAGTATAAAATCCCCCTCAGTGCAGACCCCCCATCAGTATAGAATCCCCCCTCAGTGCACAACCCCCATTAGTATAGAATCCCCCCTCAGTGCAGACCCCCATTAGTATAGAATTCCCCTCAGTGCAGACCCCCATTAGTATAGAATCCCCCCTCAGTGCAGAATTCCCATTAGTATAGAATCCCCCCTCAGTGAACACGCCCCATTATTATAGAATCCCTCCTTAGTGCAGACCCCCCATTAGTATAGACACCCCCCTCAGTGCAGACCCCCCATTAGTATAGAATCCCCCCTCAGTGCAGGCCCCCATCAGTATAAAATCCCCCCTCAGTGCCAACCCCCATTAGTATAGAATCCCCCCTCAGTGCAGACCCCCCATTAGTATAGATTCTCCCCTCAGTGCAGACCCCCCATTAGTATAGAGCCCCCTCAGTGCAGACCCCCATTAGTATAGAATCCCCCCTCAGTGCAGACCCCATCAGTAAAAAATAACCCCTCAGTGCAGACCACCATCAGTATAAAATCCCCCCCTCAGTGCCAACCCCCATTAGTATAGAATCCCCCCTCAGTGCAGACCCCCCATTAGTATAGAATCCCCCTCAGTGCACATCCCCCATTAGTATAGAATCCACCCTCAGTGCAGACCCCCCATTAGTATAAAATCCCCCCTCAGTGCAGACACCCCATTAGTATAGAATCCCCCCCAGTGCAGACCCCCTATTAGTATAGAATCCCCCCTCAGTGCAGACCCCCCATTAGTATAGAATCCCGCTCAGTGCACAACCTCCAATACTATAGAATCCCCCTCAGTGCACAACCCCCATTTGTATAGAATCCCCCCTCAGTACAGATCCCCCATTAGTATAGAATCCCCCCTCAGTACAGACCCTCATTAGTATAGAATTCCACCTCAGTACAGACCCCCCATTAGTATAGAATCCCCCCTCAGTGCAGACCCCCATTAGTATAGAATCCCCTCTCAGTGCAGACCCCCCATTAGTATAGAATCCCCCCTCAGTGCAGACCCCCATTAGTATAGAATCTCCCCTCAGTGCAGACCCCCCATTAGTATAAAATCCCCCCTCAGTGCAGACCCCCCATTAGTATAGACACCCCCCTCAGTGCACCCCCCCATTAGTATAGAATCCCCCCTCAGTGCAGAGCCCCCATTAGTATAGAATCCCCCTCAGTGCACACCCCCATTAGTATAGAATCCTCCCTCAGTGCAGACCCCCCATTAGTATAGAATCCCCCCTCAGTGCACAACCCCCATTAGAATAGAATCTCCCCTCAGTGCAGACCCCCCATTTGTATAGAATCCCCCCTCAGTGCACAACCCCCATTAGTATAGAATCTCCCCTCAGTGCAGACCCCCATTAGTATAGAAACCCCCTTCAGTGCAGACCCCCATTAGTATAGAATCCCCCTCAGTACAGACCCCCATTAGTATGGAATCCATCCTCAGTGCACAACCCCCATTAGTATAGACACCCCCCTCAGTGCACACCCCCATTAGTATAGAATCCCCCCTCAGTGCAGAGCCCCCATTAGTATAGAATCCCCCTCAGTGCACACCCCCATTAGTATAGAATCCTCCCTCAGTACAGACCCCCCATTAGTATAGAATCTCCCCTCAGTGCAGACCCCCCATTTGTATAGAATCCCCCCTCAGTGCATAACTTGGTGTTGAGTTATTCTCTTTACGGTCAACCCAGTGGACATGGGGGCACTCTTTACGTCTAGAGGAAAAGAGATTTCATCTCCAAATACTCAAAGGTTTCTTCACAGTAAGAGCTGTGAAAATGTGGAATAGACTCCCGCCAGAGGTGGTTCTGGCCAGCTCAGTAAATTGCTTTAAGAAAGGCCTGGATACTTTCCTAAATGTACATAATATAACTGGGTACTAACATCTATAGGTAAAGTTGACCCAGGCAAAATCCGATTGCCTCCTGGGGGATCAGTAAGGAATTTTTACCCCTGCTGTAGCAAATTGGAGCATGCTCTGCTGGGGTTTAAATTGCCTTGCTCTGGATCAACTGAGGGTATAAAATTGGGTATATTGGATTGTACGATATTTTTTATTTTATTTATTTATTGTTTTTAAGGTTGAACTGGATGGACTTGTGTCTTTTTTCAGCCTGACTAACTATGTAACTATCTCCAGTACAATTTAGTCGACTAAAATGTCCTATGTTTTAGTCGACTAAAATCTTCAGTACATTTCAGTAATTGCAATTTAGTTTTAGTCATAGTCTTTTGACTAAAATGGCATTTTAGTTTTAGTCTCATTTTAGTCTTTTGACTAAAATGGCTTTTAGTTTTAGTCGTATTTTAGTCATCTCAATTGTTTTAGTTTTAGCCGTATTTTGGTCAACTAAAAAAGTATTCATTTTATTTTTATTCATTGTTTTTGTTTTAGTCGTTTTAGTCGACTAAATTAACACTGATGTGCCCAGGTCAGATTTCATGAAAGGGGTTTACAACCACTTTAATTCTGTCAGAGAAAAGCAAACATATCCTTAGATATAATATACATTGCCTTGAAAAAGTTTTCATACCCTTGACATTTTCCACATTCTGTCATGTTACAACCAAAAACGTAAATGTATTTTATTGGGATTTTATGTGATAGACCAACACAAAGTGGCACATAATTATGAAGTGGAAGGAAAATGATAAATGGTTTCCAAAATTTTTTATAAATAAATATCTGAAAAGTGTGACATACATTTTTATACAGCCCCCCTGAGTCAATACTTTGTAGAACCACCTTTCACTGCAATTACAGCTGCAAGTCTTTTTGGGTATTGTTAAGTTGGTCTTTCAAGAAAGGAGAGGGTTTGCTGGAGGTGGCAGAACGGCGGTCCAGCACATTCCGGAAGAAAAAAAAAATCCTGGCCATAACCAATAGAGTGAGGACTATGCCTAAGACAACATCTATACCACATAACCTCACTATCATATACATGGAAGATACCTGTATCCACAAATCTAGAGGTGCTAGGCTTGTGTCCACAAACAGGGTATGATCAGGAAAAATACCTGCCTCTATTTCTCTCTTAATTCCCCTGGGCCTCCCAAGGACATCCCAGAAAGAGCCTGCTCTCCCAGGAACTCCAGCCAATAGGAGCTAAAGAATATGTAGGGCCTGCCAAAGAGGTCGTTTTCCACCACCCTAACAGAAAAACACTGTTGGGATCCACAGCATCTCCCAAATAAGGAAAAAGTCTGGGCGGCCACTATGTACAGCCAGCGGCCATACAACCGGAAATTACGCCCCTTCGGACAGGACGTGTGTCACCGAAAGACAGGTGGCAGCCATCTTGCCCGTTTTTTTTTTCCTTGCAGCCAGCCTTTCATTTTCTTTTAAAGTATACAGAATAAATGTATTTGTATAAGAGAATGGAAAGTGGACAAATGTGTACTGACTGAATTTGGATTATGAAGAATTTTGATAATGTAATATTTTTTCATTATTGTTACTTTTGTTTACCTTTTATAGATATAATTTGCTATCTTTGTAGTCCTGCGGAAAGCTGTGAAACACGTTGCCTGCTGCTTGAAGCTGTTATTTGTAGTGTATTACATCTACAGAGGATAAGTGTTTTTAAATGCAGTTTTAACAAATTGTAATAAAGCTTGTTTTTCTTTTAATTATTGGATGACAACTGTTTGCGGTAGTCAATTAAAATCCTATTTCTACAGTATCTCACAAATGTGAGTACACCCCTTACATTTTTGTAAATGTTTTATTATATCTTTTCATGTGACAACACTGAAGAAATGACACTTTGCTACAAGTGTCATTTGTGACACTTGTAGTGAGTGTACAGCTTGTATAACAGTGTAAATTTGCTGTCCCCTCAAAATAACTTAACACACAGCCATTAATGTCTAAACCACTGGCAACAAAAGTGAGTACACCCCTAAGTGAAAATGTCCAAATGTCAATATGTTGTGGGTCCACCATTATTTTCCAGCACTGCCTTAACCCTCTTGGGAATGGAGTTCACCAGAGCTTCACAGGTTGCCACTGGAGTCCTCTTCCACTCCTCTATGACGACATCACGGAGCTGGTGGATGTTAGAGACCTTGCACTCCTTCATCTTCCGTTTGAGGATGCCCCACAGATGGTTAATAAGGTTTAGGTCTAAAGACATGCTTGGCCAGTATATCACCTTTACCTTCAGCTTCTTTAGCAAGGCAGTGGTCATCTTGGAGGTGTGTTTGGGGTCGTTATCATGTTGGAATACTGCCCTGTGGCCCAGTCTCTGAAGGGAGGGGATAATACTCTGCTTCAGTGTCACAGTACATGTTGTCATTCATGGTTCCCTCAATGAACTGTAGCTCCCCAGTGTCGGCAGCACTCATGCAGCCCCAGACCATGACACTCCCACCACCATGCTTGACTGTAGGCAAGACACACTTGTCTTTGTACTCCTCACCTGGTTGCCGCCACACACGCTTGACACTATCTGAACTAAATACTTTTATCTTGGTCTCATCAGACCACAGGACATGGTTCCAGTAATCCATGTCTTAAGTCTGCTTGTCTTCAGCAAACTGTTTGTGGGCTTTCTTGTGCATCATCTTTAGAAGAGGCTTCCTTCTGGGGCAACAGCCATGCAGACCAATTTGATGCAGTGTGCGGCGTATGGTCTGAGCACTGACAGGCTGACCCCCTTCGCCCTTCAACCTCTGCAGCAATGCTGGCAGCACTCATACGTCTATTTCCCAAAGACAACCTCTGCATATGATGCTGAGCATGTGCACTCAACTTCTTTGGTTGACCATGGCGAGGCCTGTTCTGAGTGGAACCTGTCCTGTTAAACCGCTATATGGTCTTGCTAATCTTCTTATAGCCTAGGCCATCTCTATGTAAAGCAACAATTCTTTTTTCAGATCCTCAAAGAGTTATTTGCCATGAGGTGCCATGTTGAACTTCCAGTGACCAGTATGAGAGAGTGAGAATTTAACACACCTGCTCCCCATTCATACCTGAGACCTTGTAACACTAACAAGTCACATGACACCGGTGGAGGGAAAATGGCTAATTGGGCTCAATTTGGACATTTTCACTTAGGGGTGTACTCACTTTTGTTGCCAGCGGTTTAGACATTAATGGCTGTGTGTTGAGTTATTTTGAGGGGGATAGCAAATTTACACTGTTATGCAAGCTATACACTCACTACTTTACATTGTAGCAAAGTGTCATTTCTTCAGTGTTGTCACATGAAAAGATAGAATAAAATATTTACAAAAATATGAGGGGTGTACTCACTTTTGTGAGATACTGTATATATTTTTAAAATTGGTTTATTTTCAAATGCAACCCACTGCATTTACTTCAGAGAAAAGAAGGTATTGTTTGTTATCAACCTCCTGACTGAGGAAGCCCTAGCTTGGGCCTCACCTTATGATCCCAACCACTGTGCTATTTCCAAAGCAAAGTTGCATAGCTTGCAGTTGGGTACACGTTCTGTTGCTGAGTACACAGATGAATTCTGAGGTTGGATTGCAGATACCACTTAGAACCCAGCAGTGCAAAACAATCAGTTCTGCCAAGGGCTCTCTGAACAAATAAAAGATGAGCTCACTCACCAGAGTAGATACACCTGATTTTAAGGCTTTCATCCAATTACAGAGTGTCCCAAATGTATTCACAGTGCTTCGCTTTTTCCACATTTTGTTATGTTACAGCCTTATTCCAAAATGGATTAAATTCATTATTTTCCTCAAAATTCTACAAACAATATCTCATAATGACAACGTGAAAGAAATTTGTTTAAAATCTTTGCAAATTAATTAAAATAAAAAATGAAACATATCACATGTACATATGTATTCACAGCCTTTGCTCAATACTTTTGTTGAATCACCTTTGGCACCAATTACAGCCTCAATTCTTTTTGAGTACGATGCTACAAGCTTGGTACACCTATTTGTGAGCAGTTTCTCCCATTCTTCTTTGCAGGACCTCTCAAGCTCCATCATGTTAGATGGGGAGCGTCAGAGCACAGCCATTTTCAGGTCTCTCCAGAAATGTTGAATCAGGTTCAACTCTGGACCACTCAAGGACATTCACAGAGTTGTAGCAACTCCTTTGTTATCTTGGTTGTGTGCTTAAGGTCGTTGTCCTGTTGGAAGATGAACCTTCCCCACAGTCTGAGGTCCAGAGAGCTCTGGAGCAGGTTTTCATCAAGGATGTCTCTGTACATTGCTGCATTCATCTTTCCTGCTTAGTCTCCCAATTCCTGAAAATATCCCCACAGCTGATGCTGCCACCACCATGCTTCACTGTAGGATGGTATTGGCCAGGTGATGAGCAGTGCCTGTTTTACTTGCCATCTATTCATGGTTGGATACCTTGCGGATTGCACCTGAAAAAGGGCAGAAAATTTGGAAAAAATGATATTTTCTACTTTAAAAAAAAAAAAAAAAATCCAATAAACTCAATTTTATGCATACATTTAAGGCCAAAATGTATTCAGCCACATGTCAAAAAAATGTCAATAAGCGTATCTAATTTCTTGAGGTGCTAAAATGGCAGAGCAGTTCATAACTTCCCCAAATGACCCCATTTGGGAAAGTAGACACCCCAAGGAAATTGCTGAGAGGCATGTTGAGCCCATTAAATATTAAATTTTTTTGTGATTGAAAAATGACAAAAAATATATATATTCTTTACCCAAAGTTGTCACTAAATGATATATTGCTCACACATGCCATGGGTTTATGTGGAATTACACCCCAAAATGTATTCTGCTGCTTCTCCTGAGTATGGGGATACCACATGTGTGAGACTTTTTGGGAGCCTAGCCGCATACAGGACCCCGAAAACCAATCGCCGCCTTCAGGGCGTAAATTTTTGATTTCACGCCTCACTACCTATCACAGTTTTGGAGGCCATAAAATGCCAAGATAGCACAAAAATAATAATAATTTTACCGAAACTTGCGGCAAAATATAAAAAATACTCCATAGACTCAATATGCCTATCAGAAAATAGCTTGGGGTATCTACTTTCCAAAAAGGGGTAATTTGGGGGGGGGGGTTGAACTGTTCTGGCATTTTATGCACAACATTACAAGCTTATGCCACACATCACCCACACTTCTAACCACTTGAAGACAAAGCCCTTTTTGACACTTTTTGTTTACATTAAAAATGTTTTTTTTTTTTGCTAGAAAATTACTTTAAACCCCCAAACATTATATATTTTTTTAAAGCAAAGGCTGTACAGATTAAAATGGTGGGTGTTGCAATTTTTTTTTCACATGGTATTTGCTCAGCGATTTTTCGAACGTAATTTTTTGAGAAAAAAAAACACTTTTTTGAATTTTAATGCACTAAACACACTATATTGCCCAAATGTTTGGTGGAATAAAAAAGATGATCTTATGCCAAGTACATAGATACTAAAAACGACATGCTTTAAAATTGCGCACAGACATACATCGGTGACAAACTACATACATTTTTAAAAGCCTTTAAAAGCCTTTACAGGTTACCACTTTAGATTTACAGAGGAGGTCTACTGCTAGAATTACTTCCCTCGATCTGACGTTCGTGGTGATACCTCACATGCATGGTGCAATTCCTGTTTACATACGACACGAGACCTACGATTGCGTTCGCCTTTACTCGCAACCACGGGGGACAGGGGGAATGTAAATATCCCCTATGATAGCAATTGCTAGTGACAAAAAATTGGGGCCTATTAGACTCTAGATCTCTCCTCTGCCCTCAAAGCATCTGACCACACCAAGATTGGTGTGATGAGATGCTTTCCAAATTTCCCAATAGTACTGTTTATATCCGGCGAAACCAAAGTCATGAAATGCTCGTAGCTTCCCGGTTTCTGGTCTCTGATCAGCTCTATGGTCAGCTGGCGGAACCACTGGCTGCATTCTCAGGTTCCCTGGTGGGACAGGAGATCCCAAGAAAAGCATGGAAAACTGCGGGGGGAACGTTCCCTCTCACTGCTTGTAAAAGCAATCTAGCGGATAACTAGCCGCTAGGATTGCTTTTACATGAAAGTTGACCACTGGCTGGAAAGAACGATACCAAGATAATACCTAAACCTGCAGGCATCATTCTGGTATAACCACTCAAAGTCCAGCAACATACCAGTACGTTGCTGGTCCTTGTTGGGTATATATTGTAATGTTTTTTTTTCTCACGCAACCTGTGGGCTGAACGAAAAAAGAGATTGACTGGTGGGTATACCCACCATTAGAATACCGCCCTGCATCCACCCACTTTTGATGGGCGTACATGCATCCTTTTTTTTTTTAACTGTGGTGGTAAAATCACCTCCTACAGCACTGGAGTCGCTGATTTACATATCGTGAGAGCAAACCCTGTTGCTGTCAAAATAAATAAATCTGTGCTGCAGCTGAATGGCGTACCTGAAAAGCAAACAATGGTAACAATAAAACATTAACTCAATAAAACAACTTTTTTTATTGCAATCTTTGCCAAAAAAAGAGTAAAAAATATATGCTGAAGCATGGGGGCAATCCGCCCCTAATATTAGGGGCAAATTGCCCCTCCACCCCTGCTTTGGCATATATGCTCTTTTTTTTTTTAACTGTGGTGGTGAAATCACCTCCTACAGCGCTGGAGTCACGGCTTTATGTATCGTGGGAGCAAATGCTGTTGCTGTCAAGATAAATAAATCTGTGCTGCAGCTGAATGGTGTACCTGCAAAGCAAATAATGGTTAGTAACATTACAGTATAATGCCGCATACACGCGATCGGACTTTCCGCCAACAAAACCTTGGATTTTTGTTCAAAGGTTAACAAGAAAAACAAAAAATCACTACGTCAACATAAAAAAACCCTTCAAAAAGCAGCAGTTCAACTGTGAGATATTCACAACATACAAGAACAACAGGGAAAAAAACTGCGCTATACCATAAATGAGAAAATGTATAGAAATCAATCAGTGCAAAGAATAGATACAATTTGATGCTAATTTGTATCAACTTATAAATGTGCAAAATAATAGTAAAGTCCGTAAACTCAGAAATCTAGAAAGTCTATTATGGAGATGGGAAGAGTCCCCCGATACTTCTTAATAGAAACCAGTGCAAAAAGGTCGGAAATAAAAACACCCCTCACAGTGATCCTCCACCGCCTAGAATATGCGCTTACCAGATTGCAAGCACAACAAGCATGTATATGAACCCAACTCAGGGTGAGCGTTTAGCACTGGAGCAATCCTCTGGACGGCGTAATGGAGGGTAACCAAGCACTTTTTCCACAAGATGGCGTAATGCCGCTTTTTTACACATTTCAGGCTCTTTCTCCCCATAAGATGGAGTAATGCCGTTTTACAATACACTTTAGGCTGATATGGGTTTGCGTCAGTGTGTATTATCATCTAATGACTGATTATCCACGTGGCCAATTTTATATTTATTTTTATTCCTATGAACATTCTAGGGGTTTAATACGCATATCTTGGTATTATTTTATTATTTTATTTTTATTTGATTTCAGTAAGGTTTTTTTTTGCTTTCAGGGAGGCTTCCTGTTACGTGGATGTTTCCTGATTCAATCTTTTCAAACGATTGGTTGTTTACATCTGACGCTTCTGAGATGGGGCGTGGTTTTACCTGTCCATTTAATGCGATGAGTCAGAGCGTCGCCCATTCCCCAGATGACGTCAGTTATAGACTAAACGTACGTCGGGAGGTTGACGCTCTGACATCATCGCACCTTGCCCGAATGGGCGCTCGCTTGCCGGCCGGCGAATTGCTCTGTTTATGCTACGATCCTGTAAGTTTTCTACTTTATTCTTAATAAATTGTTTTATCGGAATCACACTATGGCCACTTTTTCTTCATCCCCATGTCCTTGAATTCGGGTGCTGCATTGTCCCTTTACATGCTTGGAGCCACGCTTTATAGAGGGACGTTCTACCACTAGCGGGACATCCAGATACAGTCCACTACGTGCTTGGTTACCCTCCATTACGCTGTCCAGAGGATTGCTCCAGCCCTAGCCGCATACCCTGAGTTGGGTTCATATACATGCTTGTTGTGCTTGCAATATGGTAAGCGCATATTCTAGGCGGTGGAGGATCACTGTGAGGAGTGTTTTTATTTCCTACCTTTTCACACTGTTTTCTATTAAGAAGTATCGGGGGACTCTTCCCATCTCCATAATAGACTTTCTAGATTTCTGAGTTTACGTACTTTACTATTATTTTGCACATTTATAAGTTGATACAATTTGATGCTAATTTGTATCTATTCTTTGCACTGATTGATTTCTATGCATTTTCTCATTTATGCTATAGCGCAGTTTTTTCCTTGTTGTTTTTGTTCAAAGGTTGTTGGATCAAACTTGTCTTGCAAACACATGGTCACACAAATGTTTGCCAACAATTACGAACGTGGGAAGGCAGTGACGTACAACACATACGACGAGCCGAGAAAAAGGAAGTTCAATAGCCAGTGCAGCTCCTTCTGCTTGATTCCGAGCATGCGTGAACTTTTGTGCAACGGACTTGTATACACACGATTGGACTTTCTGACAACAAAGTTTTGTTGGTGGAAAATTTGAGAACCTGCTATCAAACATTTGTTGGCGGGAAGTCCAACAGCAAATGTTCGATGGAGCATACACACGGTCAGACTTTCCGACAACAAGCTCACATCCAACATTTCCCATTGGAAAATCCGACTGTGTGTACATAACAGTATACCATACCTGCAAAGCAAATACAATAAAATACAGTAAAAATAAAACATTACGGTTATAAAATACAGTAACGATAGAGAGAGAAGAAAAATAAAAACAATTTTTTGCTTTTTTTGTTTTGCACTTTTATGTCAACTGTAACTGTAAACGTTCCTGATTAGGGTCTCTCAAAATGTGATGGCCATCTCATCTTTCAAGACCCTGTGTTAGTGTGCCCTAGGACGGTGCAGTGCTGTACCCTATGCTAATACTTCACTAGTGCGTGGTAGCTTTGGAAACATTCACCAATACAGAGACCAGGGTGGTCAGGACAGGAGGGACAATAAAAGCGGATGTCATGCCTATATCCGCGTTTTCTTCAGACACATCTTTTTTGGGGTGTTCTTTGGGCAGGGGTGCCAGGGAGGACATACGGAAAATGCCTCTCATGCAGCCGGCTCACTGCATTTGCATTAGAAAGGTGGGGCAACCACCTGGAAACAGAAGGGCTGTGAGGATCTCTTCCTGAAATTTTAGGAAGGATCCAGTTTGTCCTGACGCTTTGTATAGCACATAAGCGTTCAGCAGAGCCAATTGTAATAAATATACAGACACTTTTTTATACCAGCGTCTGGCCTTACGGGCAATTAAATACAGTGCAACATATGGTGGTTGAGGTCCACCCCTTCCATGTTAAGGTTGTATTCACGGACACAGAGGGGCTTCACAACACCTGTCACTGTTGGAATTTCGACTGTCATATCTGTGTGAAAGGAGGACAGAACTAAAACATTCCGATTATCCCTCCGCTTCATTGCAAGCAAATTATTACATTTCAAGCAGGCTCTCTCCCCCCATCTAAGTCGGAATTCTACAAGCCGTTGGGGGAAGCCCTGGCAATTAGGCCAATTCCACAATCAAAAAGGTGACTAAAAAGTGTCACGCTTGTGTAATAATTGTCCATGTACAAGTGGTACCCTTTTTCGAATAAGGGTGACACCAATTCCCAAACAATCTTGCCAGCACTCTCTATGTAGACTGGGCAGTTGTGGGCCTTCATGTGACTATCCATTGCCTCATAAACCATAAAACTATATGTATAGCCTGTTGCCCTGTCAGAGCTTATACAACTTGACCCTATATCTGGCACGCTTGCTGGGGAGACACTGTTTGAAAGACAAGCCGCCAGAAAATGTAATCAGGAAATCATCAGTGCAGACAACTTAATCGGGAAGAAACAAGGCTGCAAACTGTTGGATGAAGTGGTTTACGAGGGGCTGAATTTTGTGGAGCCGATTGTATCCAGGGTGACCCCGAGGAGGACAGAGTTCATTATCATTGAAATGCATGAACCGCAAGATCTGCTCGTATCGCGTCCTGGTCATAGAAGCAGAGAACACGGGCATATGGTGTATTGTTTCAGTGGACCAATATGACAACAAATTACACTTTTTAGTAATGCCCATGAGGAGGGATAGGCCCAGAAAGGTCCTAAAGTGGATGTACACCCAATTCATGAAATTTGACCTGGGCACATATATCTGTGGTGTTTACTTATTTCTCTCCAAAGCACTAAGTCCCATGTCTTTCTTCTGCTCCGTTCCTCTGTTATCAGCATGAGAACTTCTGACAAGTTCTCCGTTAACCGAGATAAAAGCAGCCTAAAAATGTATGTCATGGGAGGTTGATATAAATAGATTAGCAGAGAGTTTGTCTTTCTTTCCTTCCTTCCTCTGCCTATGTGGAGGGGGGGGGGGTGTGCCTTTCCTCCAATCATCTGTCACACAGTGTATGTCAAGACTCCACTCCCAGTCCTAAATGAGGAAGTAAAAATTCTAACACCTGCTTAGAATTCTAAAGAGTGTAGAAAGCTGAAGAAAGAAGATATACATGTAAAACTTATGTAGGGAGATTTGTTTCATCTCTGTTTATCATCTGAGGCTATTCACTTCACTGGGTTTAGGAGAGGGTTTACATCCACTTTAAATTCAGAAGCCATAATATGTTTTCAATCTCTGGCAAGGGTCAACTGAGGATTAGCTGCAATGAATTGACCAACATACAAATTGCTTTGGTCCACAATAGATCTATAGAGAGCTTCCGTGAAAAACAGTGAATATAAAATAAAGTGACGTAAAATCAATTGTTTCCACCCGAATTCTGGGTTGGCCAGTGAATGGGGGAAGTGCGGGCGCTGTAGAAGTGGTGGGCTCTACGGGCCTGTGTTTGTCTTCTTGGTGGCTGCGGGGCACAACTTGTGCTAGCCACTGCACCAGATGGAACTGCACTTATAGGACTCGCCACATCACCACGTGTTACTGCAGTGCTGGTTTGACTATGACCAGGATGTACTAGGCTGCTGGTGCTTGCCAGTTCACCAGAAGAATGAGTGGCACTAGTACTGGCTCTCCGCTCCATACGAGAACCCTGCGGTTCTTGCACCTCAACAACAGAAGAACGGGGTCGGGTATGCCTGATCTTAGCAGGGACCACTACTCCGTCATCAGAGCTATCTGTCAGGGTGCCGCTGCGCTCTGCCGGTTCATATACTGAGCCTGAATCTGCCAGTGAGGCAGCTTCCCCTTCGCTCCCATCTGTCATGCTCAGCAACGTGTAGGCTTCTTCACTAGTGTACCTCTGTCTGGACATTTTGGCCTCTAAATTTACTGGTACAACTAGTGCGACTCACGGGCAAAAAAACCCACCTGATTGTCAGAGCCTGCTTCAATCGCTACCAAAAAACTGTTAGCATTCGCAGGGATCAGGCCTGACACTGCGAGCGCTGCAGTTATGTGTTTTGTAAATGACAGTGATTGATTGATACTGCACTTGGGTAGGCTGGGCGGAGGGGCTAAACGCAGGTGCTAGCAGGTGTCTGGGTTGCTCCCGCTAATGCTGTGTTTTTGGGAACATTAAACTATTGGGGACGCTAATATAGTTCTGAACCGATCAAAGATATTGATCCATACAAACACTATATTAGTAAGGGAGGTGTATGGTGCGTGCGTGGGTGTTGGCGCTACTGGCACTAATCAGACGCTGCCTGGTATTGATGCTGACCCTAATTAACACTAAAACCTGTACCGGGGGGCGATCAGGGGGTTAAACCTTTATTCAGCAATTAAATGGTGGGTACCCTAATGCTTTAAAAATCTTTCGGTGACAGTAACTAGCGTCAACCGTGACACTAATAGGGCGACCAGAAAAGAGATCTGTACACTATATTAGTGACACTGGTGACAGGAGTAAAAGGGTTAACTGGGGGTGATCAAGAGGTTAAACCTTTATTAGGGGGGGTTTAGGGGGGTACCCTAAACCTACCTGGGCCTACTAGTAACTGCCCTAACGCTGATTAGTGTCACAAATGACACCAGTACAGTGATTAGTGAAAAATATGAAAACTGCACTTGGTGACACTGTGACAGGGAGTGAGGGGGCTGATCGGGGGGAAAAAAAGTGTGCTTATGTGTACTGTGCCAGTATAGTGTTGGTGCAACTCACATTTTGATGTCCTCTCTCTGGAACAGAAAAGGATTCCACAAGGGGAGAAGACATCACTTCCCCTGCCTGTGTTTACGTTTACAGTCAGGGGACAGTCTCTCATTTGTCAGAACCGATCACCAGGTCCAGGCCAGAAATCATTGGCTTGGCCATTGAGACTGATCGGTTCTGAAACGAATTCGATCACCGCGGGTGCGAGAGCGCCCCCCTAGGGGACCGCGCGCCTGAAGTACAGCGTACAGCTATGACGGTTCGCCCAGGGGAGCCAACCTGCCGCAGTATAACTGCGGCGGCTGGTCCTCATGTGGTTAAAGTTATAAGTGTCAGATTTATTTCTCCCACTAGGATTCACTGCTGTGAACTTTTACACATCTTTTTTATATTTTTTCACTTTTCCTGCTAATAACAGTTGGTGTCTAGCAGCAACCTTAAATATTTAATCACACAGTTATTCATTATTAGTAGCACAGAAGTATTTTCGATTTAAATATAAAGAATAGTGCTGAAATTCTCAAAGCATTTCGCAAGATAAAAAAACTGCTTTCTTATCGTACATCACGGGACAAAGAGCCATAGTAGTTACTATGTGGGTTATAGGCCACCTTCAGGTGATGGACACTTGCACGCCCTAAGACAAAAAGTGCCCTCCCTATATAACCCCTCCCACTACTGGGAGTACCTCCGTTTTTTCGCCAGTGTCTAAGGTGTTGGTCACGAGTAAAGATGTGCTATGCTGAGCTCCACTGGAGCAATCCTTGCTGGGGCTAGCCATGCTGACCGGATCCATTCAAAGTGTTTCTTCTGAATGGTACCCGGGCCTCATTTTCGAAGAAACAAGGTTTTGCCTGTGAATGCTTCTCTTTTTAGAGAGCTGGACCCCAGGATCCAGTACTTTTTGGTATTAAGGCCATACAGTTTTACTGGCGGGGTGCTGTTGCAGGTCCAGGATTGTAGGTTTCCTCAAGGATCCCCAGCTTAGAAGGTTTAACAAAACCCACCGTGAAGGGTGAAGATTGGGTCTGTTGGTTTACCACAGAAAACCCTGCGGCGGGAAAGGTAAGTGGAGTTTTCTAAGAATTTTTTTGAATTTTCTTATGAATGTCTCCTTTAAAATCAGTAAAATGTTGTCATGCCTATGTGTAATCACTGGGGGCTGTGTTGAGCTCTCACCGCCTCATGCTGGAAACAGCGCTGTGTCAGAGAGCTGAAATGCTTCATCCTCCTCCAGCCGGACAGCGGGACCTCCGCTAAGCTTGAGGGGGGGTGTTTTCTCCTTGCTTATCACCCCCCTGTGCTGACAGTCTCTCCCTAGTGGGAAAGGAGCGCTCAGAGTCATTTTCGAAAAAAAAAAAGACAGGAAGTAGCGTCACTCGGCTTGCAACCCCCCCACCACGCCATGCTGTCTCTCGGTAGGTCCAAGAGGACCTGTAGTCCGCCGCTCGTGCGGGAAAACTCTTACTTTTAAAAAAGTGGGAGGAGCCGTAGGCAACAGGGGGGCGGGGTTTAGCAGAGTCAGCGTTCTCCGACGCCCGAACACGAGGAGGCAAGGAAGCACACTGTGTGTTAATGCAGGCTTTGGAGGGACACAAGAGCAAAGAGGTGGCATTAACAGGTTTGGTGACACAAGCATTTCCTTTGACACATTTTTTACTGCTGCATTAGGATGGCCATTAATAGCAGCAATTGTGCTGGACTATAGACCCAGCAGTGTATGCATTCCTTCTGGTAGTGCCTCTGCTTTGTGCATCAGGCTATGAGCGGAAGGGGGACAAGGAACACCTGAAAGGGTTCTAGAGGATCTATTGTTTCATAACAACCTAAATCCATGTCTAAAAAGATTGCATCCTCCTCGGAGAGTGATGTGGCTGGTCAGAGTGAGCCGTCAGGGGGGACTGGTGTTGCAGCAGCTTTGGACACTTCAGCCCCTATATATATCACTCAGAAGGTTTTTTCTTCTACCATTTTAAATTTGGAACAGAAGATTGATGCTTTATTCGCTTCCCACAGTGGGCCCAAGCGTAGCAGATCCCCGTCCATTGCTCAGGACCCTCACACTGAGGAACGAGAGATCATGAAGTTCTCTCAAAGGATCAGGAAGAGGCTGATGACTCCTCTTCCGAAGATCCTAATATGGAGGGACCAGCCTCACAGGAGAGACTGTTGGTGCATTCCCTTACTAAGTTGGTCCGTTCAACTTTTTTACTGCCTGTAACGCAGTCTATTGATGAGCCCACCTCTGGTTTGGGATCACTAAAGCTTCCCCAATCTGTTGATACCTTTACTATCCATTCATGGCTAAAAAAGCTGATGTATTCTGAGTGGGAGCACCCAGATAAACAGTTTTTTCCTCCAAAAAAGTTCTCTATACTTTATCCTATGGAGGTGGAATGCTATAAGAAATGGGGGATTTCAGCAATTGATACTGCTATATCCTCGGTAAACAAAAACCTGACTCGTCCTGTAGACTGCGCAAATGTTGAAGGATCCAACAGATAAAAAGTGGGAATTTCTTTTTACGAACAACATTCCTCTTGCAGGTTCAGTCCTTCAGCCGGCTCTTGCGGCGATTGGAGTATTTCAGTCTTTAAAGGGCCACTTTGTAGAAGTACTCAAAATTATTCCTGATCAGCAGGCCCAGAAGTTGGCTGGCATATCAGATGCACTGTGTTTCACAGTGGATGCTATGAAAGATTCTATTATTCAAGCCTCAGGGCTTATGCTAGGGCTGGTACATATGCGCAGAGTCCTATGGTTGAAAAATTGGTCAGCCGAAGCGCCATGTAAAAATCTCTTGGCCAGTTTCCCATTTCATGGTGAACGGTTGTTTGGAGACGATATGGATAAGTATATGCAAAGAATTTCTAATGGAAAAAGTTCTCTTTTACCAGTAAAGAAGAAGTTTAAACGTTTTTCCTTTAAACGTGCATCTTCTCCAGGCCGACGGCCTCCACCATTGGGGCAGAAAACCTGCGAAGAAAAATACTAAAGCCTTCTTATGAAGGGGCGCCCCCGCTTGCTTGGGTGGTGGGAAGGCTTCTACACTTTTCAAAGATCTGGCAGGAGCATTGTAAAGACAGATGGGTGGCTTCCTCAATTTCTCTAGGTTACAAACTAGAATTCCGAGAATTCCCGTCTCCCCGTTTTTTTAGATCAAACATTCCCAGAGATCCAGGGAAAAGGAAGTCTCTCTTTCTGGCTCTGGGTTATCTCTTGTCTCAGAAAGTGATAGAGGTTCCCACAGAAGAGCATGAATCAGGGTTTTATTCAAACCTTTTCACGGTACCAAAACCAAACTGGGAGGTAAGACCCATTTTAGATCTTAGGGATCTAAACCGGCACTTGAATATCCGTTCCTTTCGCATGGAGTCACTCTGATCGGTTGTCTCCATTCTACAGGGAGGAGAATTTTTGGCATCGATCGACATCAAAGATGCCTATCTCCGTGTGCCAATTTTTCCCGCTCATCAGAAATTTCTATGCCTCGAGGTAGAAAATCATCATTTTCTTTTTTTTTTTTTGCCACATCAGTTAACTTTTATCCAGAGACTGCTTTCAGAATGATACTCATATATGTCTCTAATCCAGTCACATCATTGTGGTCTTTCAAGTTTTTTTTTTTTTTTTTTTTTAGTAATGTATTACAATTTGCGTTTCAATGTGAAAATAGTAACAATAGTCCTGAACTACAAATCACATACCATACAACTTGTATCACAAAGCCGGTTGACCACATACCCTATTATTACTATTATGCATATTTATGTATTATTACTTTCCTTTTGGTTAAACCCACCCCCCCGCCCCCCTGTGACCCTCCCTTATTGGACCCCCCTAATTCCATGGCACACCCAATAGACAGCGTCGGTTCTGTACATTGTTCTCTCTTGTCTCTAAGCTGCTCCTAGCTCAGCCGCACCTCATTAATAGGGAAGCAAGTACTCTCGGCGCTAGAGTAGCACTGATTGCGGGCATAGCATTGCTTGGACCCACAGGTTCCACAATCTCACAAACTTATTGTAGTTGCCTGACCTAATGTAGAATGTCCTTTCGCTCCACACTGTGGAGTTGACAGTTCCAATCCAATCTTCCGGAGTTGGGGGGGTTCTTGATTGCCAAGACTGTGCTATTAGTTTCCTGGCTTGAAACAGGCACCTTGCTACTGCTACCGCTGTGCTCCTGTCACTCAGCCCATTGCTAACATGTCCCAGCACACAGGTCTTGGGATCAAGCTCTAGATTAATTTTAAACGTGGTATTTATTTTCTTTAAGATCTCGGACCAATACCTGACTAGTTTTGGGCACCTCCATACCATATGAATTAAGTTGCCTGTTCTTCTGCATCTAGGGCACTCGTCGTTAATTCTGCGGCCAAACATAAAAAGCTTTTTTGGTGTGTAATAAGATCTGTGCAGCAGCATCAGATGGGAGGCTTTTTGTGAGGGCGTGACCGACACCTCTGGACCAAGTTCCAGGATCCTTTTCCACTGTGTGTCCGTTATCTCCCCCACATCGACCGCCCATCTGTCCCTGCCCCCAGGGAAGCCTACCTGCGTGTTTATTCGCTTTATTAATTGGGTATATATCTCTGAAATTAACCCCTTAGAGGTCTCTGATTTAATTATTTTTTGTAGTAGTGGAATCCTACACCATGTGGGGGGTTGCCTGCCGAGCTGCTTACTCAAGGCATGCCTAATCTGTAGATAGCTATAGAATATGCGATTTGGCAACCCATACTCATGCCTCAGTGCCTCAAAGGATTTCAGGGTATCCCCCACATATAGCTGTGTCAGTCGGCTTATCCCACACCTTTCCCACAACTTGTTCCTGTCGACAGATAGCAATTCCTGCAAGTTCTTATTATTCCAGATTGGTGAGTATTCTGAGATTACTTTATACCCCATTATTCGCTTAGTTGTCTGCCAAACCCTAGTAATCATTTTAAGTGTCGGGATCTCTCCTTGGAGTGAATCAGCCTCCAGTGCTTCCACTAGTGAACTATGTGGGCTTCCCTGTAGGATAATTTGAGCGCTCTTACTTCCCCCTCCATCGATGGCGCATCCGCCAAGTTGTTGTAACTGGGCTGCCAGGAAATAGGTAGACGGATGGGGAACCCCCAGTCCCCCCTCCGTGATGGGGCACTGCAGTTTTTGTAAACCTATCCTGGCCTGCCCTTTTTTCCATATTAATTCCTTGAAAAGGGATTGAATTTTTTGGAACCACTTCTCCCCAATCCAAACTGGGGAGTTGTGGAGCAGGTACAACAACTGAGGCAACCAGACCATTTTGATCAGGTTGGCCCGACCCGCCACAGACAAGGGGAGTCTACTCCAGATATCACATTTTTTTTTAAATTTTGATAGAAGGGGGACCAAATTGTCCCCAATGAACGCGCTGGGGTCCTTGGATAACACAACGCCGAGATACTTCATTTTCTCCATAACTTTCAGTTGGGGCAAGCTCATCGAGGTAGGATTGGCCAATGGATCAACCGGCAGAAGCGAAGATTTCTCCCAGTTGATGGTCAATCCTGAGAACTTTCCAAAGTCCTCCACTAGATGCATCACTTTCTCCAGTGAGGAAGTCGTGTCCCCCAAGAAGAATAGGACATCGTCCGCAAAGAGCGCTATTCGCTCTTCCTCCCCTTTTCTACGGAATCCCTGCAGTTCGGATGATGATCTCACCGCTTCCGCCAGTGGCTCCATGGCCAAAACATATAGCAAAGGGGACAGGGGGCACCCCTGTCTCGTCCCTCTTTCGAGGGGGAAGCTTTCCGAGTAATCATTATTTATCTTGAGTCTTGCCTTTGGATTTTTATATAGGATTTTTAGCCAGCTGATAAATACGGGGCCAAATCCAAACCTCTCCAGCACCCACCAGAGATATTCCCATTCCAGGCTATCGAAGGCCTTAGCGGTATCCAAAGACAATATAGCTCTAGACCCTACATTTTCTGTTGGTACCTGGAGGTTCAAGTAAGCCCTTCTGATATTAGTACTGGTAGCCCGACCGGGGATAAACCCCGATTGGTCTAGGTGCACAAGTTTTGCAATACATTTGTTTAATCTGGACGCCAGCACCCTTGCAACAATCTTGGCATCTGAACACAGTAATGATATCGGTCTATAAGAGGTGACTTCCAGTTGGTCTTTCCCCTCTTTTGGTATTACTATTATATCAGCCTCTGACATTGATGAGGGCAGCCTCCCATCCTTGATCGACTGCTCCAGTACTTTTAAAAGCTCCGGAAGCAGCACCTCCCCGTACCTTCTATAAATCTCCAGTGGCAATCCATCCGGACCGGGAGATTTCTGGCCTGACAGCTCTGCGACAGCCTTTTGCAACTCCTCCAGGGTCAGAGGGGACTCCATCTCACTCCTGTCCCTTTCCGAGAGTACGGGCAGATCCACCCCTTCTAGAAACCCGTACATATCGCGCCGGTCCGACCCCCGGCGCGACCTGTACAGGTCCCTATAGAACGCAGAGAAAGACTCCAAGACCTCGGCGGGATCAGAAGTAATCACTCCAGCCGGTGTCCTAATTGAGAAAATGGCCGATGGAGATAGATTAGACTTAGTTATGCGTGCAAGCATCCGGCCTACTCTCTCCCCTTCACCGAAATAATTTTGTTTCTGGAAAAGTCTTTTGTTCGCTACTCTTCTATTAATTACTTCTCTATACTCTTGTTGTCTGTTAATCCAAATCTCCTGTTTTTCAGGGGTTGGGTCCGCCACGTATTGCGCTTCTGATTCCATGGCTTCCCTACTAGCCCTCACCTCCCATTCCCTTGACGTTTTCTTTATTATGGCAACCTGCTGGATTAATAGCCCCCAAGGAATGCTTTTAGGGTATCCCACACTACCCCCGCTGATGCTGTACCTGAGTTAAGTGTTACAAACTCTTTTAATTTGGAGGTTACTTCTACTGGGCTGCTTATTAAATCCAACCAAAGTGGCTTTATTGTCCACCTTTTCTGGCCAGGTCTAGTATTTAGGTTCAGGGTCAAGGTCAAGGGAGAGTGATCAGAGATTCCCCTCGGCTTATACTCTATGTTCCCTATTAATTGCAGAGCTTCGCTATTACCTAATGCCATATCTATGCGCGAGAGAGTAAAATATGACCCTGAATAACAGGAGTACTGCCGGGTGTTTGGATTGTGAGATCTCCATAGGTCGCACCACCCAAGTTCTTCCAGAAGTTGGCCTAGGCGCCCTTCTGATAATCTCTCCGCCCGGTTCACGGGCGGAAACCGATCCATTTTATTATCCAAAACTGCATTAAAATCCCCCACCAATATTATCGGTACGTCTGCCGTACTGTCCACAAACTCCAACAGATCCAGAATGGTCTCTGTTTTAAACGGAGGCGGGATATAAATGTTTGCTAACACCAGAGGCCTATTTTCCACAACACAACTCAAAAAGACATAGCGCCCCAGTGCGTCTATTCTGGCTTCCCTGCAGGAAAATGAGATACCTCTTCCCACCAATATGCTCACCCCTCTTGAATACGAGGTGTAGACTGAGTGATACTGTTCTTGAAATTTATGGTTCCGAACGTGTAATTTGGTATCGTTGGTGAGATGAGTTTCCTGCAGACAAGCCAGTTCAATGCCGTAAGCTTCCATCGCCAAGAACACTGCTGCTCTTTTGGCCGGATCGCCCATACCCCTAATGTTCCAGGAACCTATTTTTAGCGTTTTCAAAGGCATCTAACGGAAATGGAGAATAAAAGAAAAAAGGAAGCAACAAAAAAAAAAAGGGAAAAAAAGAAAAATGCCCAAAAAGGAGAGGCAATGCATTCGTGAGTTAGTGAATACAAAACATGCCAACTCTGTGATTGTGTTAACCAGAAAAGAGAAAGAGAAAGAGTGGGGGAGGGCAAAAGGCCCCCACATCCAGGGATCACTCCCTCTCCCCTCTGCATTTCCCGGCTGCAAATACAAATCGCATGTGTCAATATACTTTACTTTTATAAATCCCCCCCTCCTAACTGTGTGTGCCTTGCGTGCACCCCATTGCCCAACCCTATATCTCACTATAAACCCCCCCCCCCCTTCAACTTTATTCACCCCCCCCTCACCACCCTTATTCGTGACCCCCCTCCTGCCTAATAAGGCTAGCCCTAGGGGCTGCACTTGTGACCTTTTTTCTCCCTCCCAACCATTCTAGAAATAACTCCCCGCTCATATACTGAAAAAATACATTGCGACTTACTACCACACTCTTTCCCCCCTCCCCCCTCCCACAGCCCTCTTCCAGGCCCTCAAAACAACCCTTAAAGCATTCATAACTAGTGAAGTCACATCATTTGTCCGTGCTTCCATCTATCACGCCCCCCCCTTCCCCCCTCCCCCGTGTCATCTGCCAAATGCTGTGAGGAAAACAACAGATAATAATAAAAAAATAAATAAATAAATAAATAACTAAATAAAATAAAAGATGAAAAAGATACATTTTCCTCCTTTCCTTTCCAAGTTTAACTAGCCTTACTCAACCCCTAGCTCTGCAGGTCCATTTTGTTATCTTCCAGCCATTTTGTTGCCCCTGTTGTTGTGTCGAAGAAATGGGTGGTCCCTAGGGCAGTGATACGTAGCCGTGCAGGAAACAGCAGGGCATATTCTATTTTGTAGTTCCGTAGGTTACGCTTAATGTCCCTAAATTCAGCCCTTCGTTTCTGGAGGTCTGGAGAGTAGTCGGGGAAAAATAAAATCTTAGCTCCATTGTGCAGAATATCTCCCAGCTCTCTGGCCCTACGCATCAAGGTTACCTTATCTCTATAGTTAAAAAACTTCATAATTATTGGCCTGGGATATCCCCCTGATGGTGGGGCCCTAGTTGGCACTCTGTGGGCTCTTTCAATAGCAAAAAGGTGAGAGAAGGTTTCCGTCCCGAATATTCCCCTTAGCCACTTCTCCAAAAACTCCTCGGGGTGGGGACCCTCACACCGTTCCGGTAGGCCTACCACCTCACGTTGTTCCTGCGGGACCTGTTTTCCATTTCCTCCATTTTAGATTTATGTAGACCCATCTGCATTTTTAATGCCTTAAGCTCTTGCTTTAATGGGGTTAGATCGTCCTCAACCTGACTAACTCTCTCCTCCAGTGTAGTTGTTCTGGCAATAGTCCTTTGCAGTTCTTGGCTTACTATAATTAATTCTTCCTTTAGCCCTGTCATCTGGTCACACAGGTCGCTTAGGGAGGCCTTACAGGAATTGACAGCACATAGAACATCTTTCAGTGTGGGTTCAGCATCTACTGGTGCGTTTTGCACAGTGGCATTATTAGTCGCTAATACTGCGGGCTCACCCGCAGAGCTTTTGCTGCTCGCCGTTTTTATTGTGTGCATTGCCGCTGGTCCTTTTCCTAGACTCTTCCTGTCCCCTGAACCTCCCGCTTGTGATCTATCCTGCTGCTGCTGCTGAGTGCTTTTTGATGGAGATGAGGTAGAGGGGTGCGCAAATTCTTCCAGTTTGGCCGCTGCTGCGGCTGCTGCCTGGTTCCCCTTCTCTTTTGAGGTGCGGCTCATTTGGGAGCTAGTATTCTCCTGTTGTTGCAGCTCCTCTCCCTTTTTCCTAGTCATGACTTATTGTGTGAGCCAGAGGGATATATAAGAGGGTATAACCGCGCGTGGAGTTGATGCTATACCACTTTTTTTTTCCCCTTTCCCCCCTTTCTCTCCCTCTCCCCCTCCTTCTCCTTTCTTCTTCCCTTCCTTTCTTCCCCTCCCACCCTCCTCCTCTCTCTTATTATGGCGATAGGTTAGGGTCTTGTCTTATTGTTACAGCCCTCCACCAGCTGTCAGGAGTATATTCTCCCTAATAAAGACAGGATCACTGTGTATCGGTGGGCCATATACCTTAGTGCAAAGTCCTTTTCCCCTCTTGAGAGCAAAGCAATAATGTCCTCTTAGCTTAGCTTTTTATGGAGTATAGTGTGGAACATATAAATCAGTGCCGCTAGCATTCACTTCCGGGTTTCCCCCATTAGCCTAAAAGTTACCTGCCATGCAGCATACAGCATGTATTCATGTATTCAGTCCACTTACTGTACCCCTCCACCTGCGATTCACTGGTTATTGAGCTGGTATGATGTAATGATCAGCTGGTGTGGCTTGCATGGCTCCGCAGCTCGGGTAGTCCGGGTGATCCAGAGCTCCCCACTTGCGTCCGGAGGATAAGCGTCCCCCCCCCACACCGCCCGTCGGCAGAGCGGAGAGTTAGGGAGAGTTAAGGAGAGAGAAGGAGACAGCCAGGTGCCCGAGGTCTCCGCTGGTCTTCATCCAATCCAGGGCGCACTGACACGGCTAGCACAAGGCCATGCAGCTACACGGAGAAGCGAGGCGGGGGGTGGAGAGAGCGACACAGCGTCCCTGCTCACTCCATCACACAGCGCCGCACCCGCTTATCCATCCGGTCACGCCCCCCGAGTTCCCAGAAAATCATCATTTTCAGTTTGTGGCTCTGCCTTTCGGTCTAGCCACCGCACCTCGAGTGTTCACAAAGATCCTGGCCCCTCCTTTAGCCAGGTTAAGGGCTCAGGGTTTAACAATTCTAGCCTACCTAGATGATCTGCTCTTAGTAGATCAGTCAGTCACCTGTCTAAACCATTTTGCAGCTCTCATTTGCTTTTGAAAATGAAGAAAGAAAAGAAATTTTTTTTTTTCTTTTTTCAATTTTCAAAACTTTGTGACAAAAAGCAAGGGCTGCAAAATACTCACCATACCTCTCAGTAAACAGCTTGGGGTGTCTACTTTCCAAAAGGGGGTCATTGGGGGGGGGTTGTGCCATCTAGACATTCCATGGCCTCCGAAACTGTGATAGGCATTGAGGAGTGAAATCAAAAATTTACGCCCTTAGACACCCTGAAAGTGGTGCTTGGTTTTCGGGGTCCTGTACGTGGCTAGGCTCCCAAAACACCTCACACATGTGGTATCCCTGTACTCAGGAGAAGCAACAGAATGTATTTTGGGGTGTAATTTCACATACTCCCATGGCATGTTTGAATAATATATCATTTAGTGACAACTTTGTGCAAAAAAAAAATTGTCTTTTTCCCGCAACTTGTGTCACAATATAAAATATTCCATGGACTCGACATGCCTCTCAGCAAATAGCTTGGGGTGTCTACTTTCCAAAATGGGCTCATTTGGGGGGGTTTTAAACTGTCCTGGCATTTTATGCACAACATTTAGAAGCTAATATCACACATCACCCACTCTTCTAACCACTTGAAGACAAAGCCCTTTCTGACACTTTTTGTTTACATGAAATTTTTTTTCTTTGCAAGAAAATTACTTTGAACCCCCAAACATATATTTTTTTTTAAAGCAAAGGCCCTACAGATTAAAATGGTGGGTGTTTCATTTTTTATTTTCACACAGTATTTGTGCAGCAATTTTTCAAAACGCATTTTTTGGGAAAAAAACACACTTTTTTTTTCATTTTAATGCATCAAACCACACTATATTGCCCAAATGTTTGATGCAATAAAAAAGATAATCTTAGGCCGAGTACATGGATACCAAACACGACATGCTTTAAAATTGCGCACAAACGTGCAGTGGCGACAAACTACATACATTTTTAAAAGCCTTTAAAAGCCTTTACTTTTGCGGTGATACCTCACATGTATGGTGCAATTGCTGTTTACATTTGACGCCAGACCGACGCTTGCGTTCGCCTTTGCGCGAGAGCAGGAGGGGACAGGGGTGCTTTTTTTTTTTTCTCTTTCTTTATTATTTTTTTTTGCTTTTTTCTCTTATTTTTAAACTGTTCCTTTCATATTTTTTTCATCATTTTTATTGTTATCTCAGGGAATGTAAATATCTCCTATGATAGCAATAGGTAGTGACAGGTACTCTTTTTTGAAAAAGGTGGGGTTTATTAGACCCTAGATCTCTCCTCTGCCCTCAAAGCATCTGACCACACCAAGATCAGTGTGATAAAATGCTTTCCCAATTTCCCAATGGCGCTGTTTACATCCGGCGAAATCTAAGTCATGAAATGCTCCTAGCTTCCAGTTTCTTAGGCCATAGAGATGATTGGAGCCATTCTGGTCTCTGATCAGCTCTATGGTCAGCTGGCCGAATCACCGGCTGCATTCTCAGGTTCCCTGTTGGGACAGGAGAGCCAAAGAAACCATGGAAGAAGGTGGGGGGCGGGGCATTCCCTCCCACTGCTTGTAAAAGCAGACTAGAGGCTAATTAGCTGCTAGGATTGCGTTTACATGAAAGCCGACCGCTGGCTGAAAAGAATGATACCAAGATGATGATACCTAAACCTGCAGGCATCATTCTGGTATAACCACTCAAAGTCCAGCAACATACCAGTACATTGCTGGTCCTTGTTGGGCATATATTGTAATCTTTTTTTTCATGCAACCTGTGGGCTGAACGAAAAAAAGAGATTGATCAGTGGGTATGCCCACCATTAGAATACCTCCCTTCATCCGCCCACTTCTAATGATGGCCATACATGCACCATTTATATATGCCGAAGCATGGGGGCATCCGCCCCAAAAGTTAGGAGCCAATCGCTCCTCCGTCCCTGCTGCCCCCATGCTTCGGCATATACCGTGTGCTCTTTTTTTAAACTGTGGTGGTGAAATCACCCCCTACAGCGCTGGAGTCACGGCTTTATGTATCGTGGGAGCAAATGCTGTTGCTGTCAAGATAAATAAATCTGCGCTGCAACTGAATGGCATACCTGCTAAGCAAATGATGGTTAACAATAATACAAAGTAACATTACAGTATAACAGTAAGACTTACCATACCTGCAAAGCAAATACAAAAAAAAATAGTAAAAAATAAAACATTTTTTAACGCAACCTGTGCCTAAAATATATATATGCCGAAGCATAGGGGCATCCACCCGCAAAAGGTAGGAGCAAATCGCTCCTCCGCCCCTGCTGCCCCCATGCTTCGGCATATATGCTCTTTTTGTTTAACTGTGGTGGTGAAATCACCTCCGACAGCGCTGGAGTCACGGCTTTATGTATCGTGGGAGCATATGCTGTTGCTGTCAAGATAAATAAATCCACGCTGCAGCTGAATGGCGTACCTGAAAACAAAAAAATGGTTAACAATAAAACACAGTAAACAGTAAAGTATAAAAAAATTACATACCTGAAAAGCAAACATGATAAAACATAATAATAATAATACATTGCAGAATAGATTACAGGAAAAAAAGAGAAGAAAATAGAGAGAGGATAGAGAGAGAGAGAACAAAACGACAACTTAACTGTAACTTTTGTAACTGTAACCGGTTCCAGGTTCGGGTCTTAAAATGCGATGGCATCTTGGGAGACCCTGTGAAAGTGTGCCTAGTCTGTGCAATGCTGTACCCTACACTAAAACTCAACTAGTGTATGGTAGCGCTCAAAACATTCACCAATGCATAGACCAGGATTGTCAGGACAGGAGGGACAATAATACCGGGTGTCACGCCTATATCCGCGCTTTCTACAGACACAACATTTTCTGTGGGGGGCTCGTTGGGTAGAGGTACTCGGGAGGACATAAGGAAAATGCCTCTCGTGCAGCCGGCTTACTGCATTTGGTTGGGGAAGGTGAGGTGGAGCACCGTCTGGAACCAGAAGGGCTTTGACGATCTCTTCCTGGAATTTAAGGAAGGATCCAGTTCGTCCTGAAGCTCTGTATAGCACATGAGCGTTCAGCAAAGCCAATTGAAATAAGTATACAGACACTTTTTTATACCAGCGTCTGGCATTACGGGCAACTAGGTATGGCGCCAACAACTGGTCGTTGAGGTCCACCCCTCCCATATTTTGGTTATATTCGTGGACACAGAGGGGTCTCTCCACAACACCAGTCGCCGTAGTAATTTGGACAGTCGTGTCTGCATGAAGGGAGGTAAGAACGAAAACATTCTTATTATCCCTCCACTTCATAGCGAGCAAGTTATTACACTTCAAGCAGGCTCTCTCCCCCGGCCTAAGACGGGAATCTACAAACCGCTGAGGAAAGCCCCAGCGATTAGATCGCACGAGGCCACATGCTCCAATCTGATGATCAAACAAGTGACTAAAAAGTGGCACGCTTGTGTAATAATTGTCCATGTACAAGTGGTACCCCTTTCCGAATAAGGGTGACACCAAGTCCCACACAATCTTGCCAGCGCTTCCTATATAGTCAGGGCAGTTTGTCGGCTCTACATGACTATCTCTTCCCTCGTAAACCATAAAACTACATGTATAGCCTGTGGCCCTGTCACAGAGCTTATACATCTTGACCCTGTATCTGGCACGCTTGTTGGGAAGGTACTGTTTGAATGGCAAGCGGCCAGAAAACTTAATTAGGGACTTATTAATGCAGACAACTTGATGGGGAGTAAACAATTCTGCAAAACGTTGGTTGAAGTGGTTTACGAGGGACCGAATTTTGTAGAGCCGATCGTATCCAGAGTCTTTACGAGGACGACAGAGTTAATTGTTGTTGAAGTGCATGAACCGCAAAATCTGCTCGTATTGTGCCTTGGCCATGGAAGCAGAGAACACGGGCATATAATGAATTGGGTCAGTGGACCAAGATGACCGCAACTCACTCTTTTTGGTTATGCCCATGAGGAGGGATAGGCTCAGAAAGATCTTAAATTTGGAAACTGTAATTGGTTTCCAATTTCTGGCAAGGGAGGACTGGGGAATAGTGGCGATGTGCTGACCAGCATACAAATTGCTTTGGTCCACAATAGATCTATAGAGATCTTCGGTGAAAAACAGCGAATAAAAATCAAGTGACCTAAAATCAACTGTTTCCACCTGAATGCCGGGTTGGCCAGTGAATGGGGGAAGTACGGGTGCTGTAGAAGTGGTGGGTTCCTAATTAGGATTGGCGAATGCAGCAGGAAGGGCACTATGGGCACGACGGGCCTGTGTTTGTCTTCTTGGTGGCAGCGGGACACTACTTGTGCTTGACACCTTGAACTGCACTTATGGGACTCGCCACGTCACCAAGTGTTACTGCAGTGCTGGATGTACAACCAGGGTGTACTAGGTCGCTGGTGCTTGCCAGTTCACCAGAAGGAATAGCGGCGCTAGTACTTCTCTGCTCCATATGAGAGCCCTGCGGTTCTTGCACCTCAACAGCAGAAGAAGATTGGGGTCTGGTACGCCTGGCCTTGGCAGGGACCACAACTCCGTCCTCAGATCTATCTGTCATGGAGCCGCGGCTGTCTACAGGTTCGTATTCTGAGCCTGAATCTGACAGATGAGTGACTTCCTCTTCACTATCTGTCATGCTCAGAAACGTGTAGGCCTCTTCACTACTGTACCTTCGATTTGCCATTTTGGGCTCTAAATTTAGTGGTACAGTAGTGAGACTCACAGGTAAAAAAGCTCCTAACTGTTAGCAACTGTATCAAAACGCTACCAAAAAACAGCGATCGCAGGGATCAGGCCTGACTCTGCGAAAGCTGCAGTTATGTGTTTAGCGTCACCCGTACCAGTTATACGGAGATCACTGGTGAAAAGTGTTAACTAGGGGGCAGGGGGTTAAAACCTTTACTAGGTAGTATATGGGGGTACCTGACGCTATAAACACCTGGCGGCGAACTTGAATACTTACCTGCCTAACTAGCGTCACCTGTGACACTAATACAGTGATCAGATAAACGATAGCTTAGTGACACTGGCGACGAGGGGTGATCAAGGGGTTAAAACTTTATTAGGGGGGGTTAGGGGGGTACCCTAGACCTAAAAGGGCCTACCACTAACTGCCCTACCACTTATAACTGTCACAAATGACACCAATGCAATAATCAGAAAAAAAAACTGCTATTGGTGTCACTGTAACAGGGGGTACAGGGGGGTGAAAAGTGTGCCTGCGTGTTCTACTGTACGTGTAGTGTTGGTGCAAACTTACTTGATGTCTTCTCTCCTTGGAAGCCGGAACGAAAAGGCTTCACGAGGAGTGATGACATCACTTCCTCCGCTTCTGTTTACAGTTCAGAAGCCGAGGAAGCTTGTCATTCACCAGGGGCAATCGTGAGGGGTTGGCCATGAATCAGTGGCCTCCCGCTCAGCTCGAATCGCTTCTGACGTTAATCCGACTGGACCCCCCGCCCGCGGGCAGGCAGGGACATAAAGGTAAGGCCTTATGCCTGCTCATGTCATTGTGCCGATGTACATCGGCGTGTGGCAGTCGGCAACTGGTTAAACCAGGATATTGTTCTGCTTTATTTTTTCCAGAACCTCGGTTTGTGGAAGAGAGGTCACTACATTCTCTTGATATAGTGAGAGCGGTCAAGGTCTATTTAAAGGTGACCGCTCAGATTCGCAAAACAGATGTTTTGTTTGTATTGCCAAAAGGTCCTAAAAGAGGACAGGCAGCATCAAAATCTACTATTCCTAAATGGATTCGTCAAGTGATTGTTCAAGCTTATGGTCTAAAGAGGAAAATGCCTCCTTTTCATGTTAAAGCGCACTCCACCAGGGCTGTTAGTGCTTCTTGCGTAGTGCATCACCAGGCCTCCATGGCTCAGATCTGCAAGGCTGTAACTTGGTCTTCAGTCCATGCATTTACCAGATTCTATCAAATCGATGTAAAAGGTCATTAGGATATCGCCTTTGGGTGCAGTGTACTACAGGCTGCAGTATGAGTCCTCTAGTCTCTTAATTCCCTACTTGTTTGTTGTGTCTCCCTCCCTTCAGTTGCCATTGCTATGGGACATCCCACATAGTAACTACTATGGCTCTGTGTCTCATGATGTATAAGAAAATAGGATTTTTATAACAGCTTACCTGTAAAATCCTTTTCTTTGAAGTACATTACGGGACACAGAGGTCCCTCCCTTCTTTGGTATACAGATGTATTGCTTGGCTACAAAACTGAGGTACTCCCAGTAGTGTCAAAAGTGTCAATATTTTGTATGGCCACCATTATTTTCCAGCACTGCCTTAACCCTCTTGGCCATGGAGTTCACCAGAGCTTCACAGGTTGCCACTGAAGTCCTCTTCCACTCCTCCATGACAACATCCTGGGGCTGGTGAATGTTAGAGACCTTGCGCTCCTCCTCCTTCCGTTTGAGGATGCCCCACAGATGCTCAATCTGAACCAAATAAGTTTATCTTGGTCTTATCAGACCACAGGACATGGTTCCAGTAATCCATGTCCTTAGTCTGCTTGTCTTCCGCAAACTGGTTGCGGGCTTTCTTGTGCATCATCTTTAGAAAAGGCTTCCTTCTGGGACGACAGCCATGCAGACAAATTTGATGCAGTGTGCGGTGTACGGTCGGAGCACTGACAGGCTGACCCCCCACCCCTTTAACCTCTGCAGTAATACTGGCTGCACTCATACATTTATTTTCCAAAGACAACCTCTGGATATGACACTGAGCACGTGCACTCAACTTCTTTGGTCGACCATGGCGAGGCCTGTTCTGAGTGGAACCTGTCCTTTTAAACTGCTGAATGGTCTTGGCCACCGTGCTGCAGCACAGTTTCAGGGCCTTGGCAATCTTCTTATAGCCTAGGCCATCTTTATGTAGAGCAACAATTTATTTTTCAGATACTCAAAGAGTTCTTTGCCATGAGGTACTTCCAGTGACCAATATGAGAGAGTGAGAGCGTTAGCACACCTGCTCCCCATTCCCACCAGAGACCTTGTAACACTAACGAGTCACATGACACTGGGGAGGGAAAATGGCAGATTGGGTCCCAATTTGGACATTTTCACTTGGGGTGTACTCACTTTTGTTGCCAGCGATTTAGACATTAATGGCTGTGTGTTGAGTTATTTTGAGGGGGACAGCAAATTTACACTGTTATACAAGCTGTACACTTTACATTGTAGCAAAGTATCATTTCTTCAGTGTTGTCACATGAAAAGAACTAATAATATATTTACAAAAATGTGAGGGGTGTACTCCCTTTTGTGAGATACTGTATATATTAGTCCTCGAGTGTCCAAATGTGTACTATGAAATATGACATCCTAAAAATATGTAGATATAAATGTAAAAAATGTAAGAAATATATGTGGATATGTGTGGATTACCTTCAGGCCGGGTTCACACTGGTGCGACATGACAGCCGTCCTACTTTGGATTCGACTTTGTCCTGTGACTAGAAGCCGACATTTGTCCGTATTTCTATGAACGGGGATCCGACTTGGATCCCTGCCAATACCAGGCACTGTGTTTGATATGAATCTTGAGGGGGAACTCCACGCCAAATTTTAAATAAAAAAACCGGCATGGGTTCCCCCTCCAAGAGCATACCAGGCCCATGGTCTGGTATGGATCTTAAGGGGAACCCCCTACGCCGAAAAAACAGCGTGGGGGTCTTCCCCAAAATCCATACCAGACCCTTATCCGAGCACGCAGCCCGGCCGGTCAGTAAAGACGAGCGAGCGCCCCCCCTCCTGAACCGTACCAGGCCGCATGCCCTCAACATGGGGGGATGGGTGCTTTGGGGCAGGGGGGCGCCCTGCGCCCCCCACCCCAAAGCACCTTGTCCCCATGTTGATGAGGACAAGGGCCTCTTCCCGACAACCCTGGCTGTTGGTTGTCGGGGTCTGCGGGCGGAGCGCTTATCGGAATCCGGGAGCCCCCTTTAATAAGGGGGCCCCCAGATCCTGGCCCCCCACCCTATGTGACCCCGCCCCTTATGACTTCACAGTCCCGGGGCATGATGGGACTGTGACATCATAAGGGGCGGGGTCACCGGGGGACATCACCCGGTGACCACGCCCCATCCCTATATAAGTCGTTGCAGACCGCGCACACGGCATTACAGTGGGAGAGAGCGTTGTGTCAACATCGGAAGAAGACGGTGGAGAAGACCGGGCCACCGCTAGCAAAAGAGCCGGCAAAAGAGCAGTAGATAGCGGAGGAGCCCGGCAAAAGATACCGGAGAGCGGGAGAAGAACCGGAGAGCGCGGAGAAGAAGGAAGAGACCCCCGAAGTCGGAAGAAGACCCCTGGAGCTGCCTAATAAATTACTTTAAAAACCTGTTGTGTGTTTTTTTATTGACACTTTTTATTCCTAGGTGAATGGGTAGGGGTACGATATACCCCATACTCATTCACATAGGGGGGGGGCTGGGATCTGGGGGCCCCCTTATTAAAGAGGGCTCCCGGATTCCAATAAGCCCCTCGCCCGCAGACCCCGACAGCCAACGGCCAGGGTTGTCAGGAAGAGGCCCTTGTCCTCATCAACATGGGGACAAGGTGCTTTGGGATGGGGGCGCAGGCCATGTTGAGGGCATGCGGCCTGGTACGGTTCAGGGGGGGGGGGGGCGCTCGCTTGTCCCCACCCCTTTAACTGACCGGCCGGGCTGCGTGCTCGGATAAGGGTCTGGTATGGATTTGGGGGAGACCCCCACACCGTTTTTTCCCCTTATAATCCATACTAGACCAAGGGCTTGGTATGCTCTTGGAGGGGGGACCCATGCCATTTTTTTATTTAAAATTTGGCGTGGAGTTCCCCCTCAAGATCATCTGAGCACAAGTCGCATGCCAAAGTCGAATAATATGAGACGGCGATCTGACTTCAATGATAGTCAAAGGGCTGAAGTAGGATCAAAGTCGAAACAAAGTAGTACAGGGAGCATTTTCAAAGTCGGACCAACTTGTGTCGGACCAGTTAGGACGACTCCCATAGGGAAACATTGATTTTCACACCTTATGCGACGTGAGCTCCCAATATCGGAGCGTTTGTCGCGCTAGTGTGAACCCAGCCTTAGATAACAACACGTGTAACTGGAACCAATGTCCAAATGCAGATATCCGTGAAGCAAGGGCATATCAAACGGGTGTTGCTCATGTGATTAATGCTGAAAGCATTGATATATTATGATATATGTCTCTGAAGGGTGCCACATCCAAATATCTAAATTGAAAAAGGAATATTCCCTTAACTGGTCTTTAAAGGCACTAAAATTCCATAAGAAAAATTGGTAAAAGGACATATTTATTGAACATGGAAAGATGTAGAGAATGCATATCAGTAACAGAAGACACATAAAAAAAAAAAAAAAATAATAATTTCATATATATTCACACACACATATGTGTGCATGTAACATGGGCATCAAGGATACATAGATATGTATCAACTTGGCAACACATGGAGGTCTGGAAAAATTGGGAAAGGCAAATTCTTTTTACACTATATTCTATGTTAATTTGGTTGTGGTTATCCTATGTGCACAGATTCTGATTATCCACACTACCTTAATTGGGTACTTATTAATCTCCATTGTATCTTATTAACTACCATTATGTAACTCACTGATATTGCATCCATTTATCTTAGACTCTTTGGCAGTCACCACCTGTCCATCATTGTTTTTCACTATGAACATTGGCAATCTGTGTTCTGGGGGAGTCTGCGTATGCACTCTGCTGACACGCGGCTCCAGATTACCTCAGCTCCTGGGACAGACAACCCTTCTGGCCCTGGCCCCATAGTTACTACATATCATCGCATTGGCTCTATATAAGTATTCAGGGCACGCTAATTTGCCTTTCCCTGTTATGACCAGTTACAACTAGACCAATTATATTTTATTATTCTTTATAGATCTTCTTGAGCCCCTGATGAGCGTTCATACACGAAACATGTCGGGCATTTAGGATGCAGACATATGCCTGTACTAGACAATCAATCCAGATCATCATCTACAAATTAATCATGTTTTTACTGCTTTTATATCATTCTTATTTCTTTCGCAATGGGCTGCCTAGATGACATATGTATATATATAAATTTATAGAATGTACCAATCAATTATTCCAGACCACCATGTGGTGCCAATTTGATATATATCTATGTATCCTTGATGTCCATGTTACATGCACACATATGTGTGTGTGAATATATATGAAATGATATATATTATTATTATTTTTTTACGTGTCTTCTATTACTGGTATGCATTCTCTACATCTTTCCATGTTCAATAAATATGTCCTTTTATCAATTTACCTCCACAATGTCAATAGCCTCATTCAAAGTCCCAATTTTCCTTCGTTATCCACTTGAACCAGGGATGGAGGCACACCACATATGTGCTTCATCTAAAGTTCCAAAATCCACCCCCCCCTCCCCTTTCTTGGTCAGGATAACAGAACCACTTTGCTGACGTCATATTGCTATATGGTGGCCGTTAAGTGGATAACCGCTTCCGGACCAGCCGCTGCAGCACCCTAGCTCCCCTGCGCGATATCACGTTACTGTACATGATCTCGCGAGGTCCGGATAGCAGGCGTGGGCGTGCCCCTGCACAGCGGGGGTGCCCATGCTCGTGGCCGGCGGTCGCAATGACTTTGATTTTTTTATTGCGATTTTTTTTACCAAAAATATGTAGAATACATATCGGCCAAAACTGAGGAAAATTTTTTTTTTTTTTTTTTTTTTTAAATTGGGATATTTATTATAGCAAAAAGTAAAAGATATTGTGTTTTTTTTTTCAAAATTGTTGCTCATCTTTTTTTTATAGCGCAAAAAATAAAAACCGCAGAGGTGATCAAATACCACCAAAAGAAAGCTTTATTTGTGGGAAAAGAAGGACATCAATTTTGTTTGGGTACAGCGTCACACGACCACGCAATTATCAGTTAAAATGATGCAGTGCCGTATCGCAAAAAAATCATTGAGCAACCAAATTTTCCGGGGCTGAAGTGGTTAAACTGAGTTCAATTATTGCCTGGAACTCTGCTTTAAAACAAAGGCTTTTTAGGTTTTTTAGCGCCGAATGTCTGAGCTGCTTCCATCTTGCTTCCAGGTTCACGGACTCTGTGACTGGCCAGAGCCACGATGACATCATTCCCGCACATGTCTGTGGGAGCAGCTGTTTACAGAGCAGGGCTCTGAAGGAATGGCCGTTCCTTCAGAACGCATGCACCAGTGATATCACTGGCTGCTTGTACAGTAAAAATCTCCATGGGGCACATTTAGAAGATATTTACACTACCTTCAGGTTAGCCTTATTATAGGCTTACCTATAGTTAAAAGTTAGTGATGGAAGTTTACCTTCACTCTAAGGCCATGTTCACGCTGAAGCGCTTTTCAGGCGTTTTAGTGCTAAAAATAGCGCCTCCCCAGTGAAAGCTTTCACACTGGGGCGGTGTGCTTCCAGGATGGGAAAAAAAAGTCCTGCAAGCAGCATCTTTAGGGCGGTGCGGGAGCGGTGTATACACCGCTCCTGCCATCGAAATCAATGGGTAGCGCCTGCAAACCCCTTGTTAACCCATTCTTTGGGGTTTAAAGCACCCCGCTCCCGCCCATACAGTGCCAGCATAGCTCCCAACTGTCCCTGATTTCGAGCAATGTCCCTCTTTCCTCCTCATTTTGGTCTGATCTATATAATTGTATATAAAATGCACTTCAAAAAGTGTTTCTCAGTGCTAAACCTTTCATCCAATTTCTAAATTGCTGCATTTGGAAATTTTAAAAGCCAATATAAAAGGAAAAGTAGTGGTAAAAAAAAAAAAAAAAACAACCCTTGTGGATTTAATGAACTTATTTTTGGTTAATTCTCCATTAAAGGGGTGTGACAGGGGCGTGTCCTATGCCTACATACGTTTGCTGGTAGGTGTCCCTCATTCCCATCTAAAAATGTTGGGAGGTATGGTGCCAGGAAAGCGCCAATAAAACAAGCAGCACTTCAGTGTGAAAGGGTCTTATACATTGAGTTTGTGGTGGGATTTCACCAGTAGTTCTTCTTTCCTATGGAGTTCGGCCAGCCCCTGTGTCTGTGAGCCGCCAGCAGGAACACCATGACGCAATCACACACGAGACCAGTCATGACAAACACAGACACTCCTCCAATCTTTCTCTGCCTACGGAACGCACACACTGGAGCGAGCTGGCGGCTAAATAGGAATAGGAACCCGGCTCCGCCATATTTCCAGCGGCCAAGACACTTCAAACTCCAACATTCGGCTTCTAGAAAATGACAGAGCTGTGGAGACACAAAGGCTCCCATAGTTGATTGGCTTCTTCCGGCTGCTCTCCTATCACTGCCTCTCATTATTGGGCGAACCAGTGACGCCAATCGTTGCTGGGCAGCCGTGGTGTCAGTCAGTGTGCGAGGTCGTTGGCGCCATTATTTCCTGAATCCTTCTAGGCCGCCTGACCATGAAGTGGCGTGCTCAGGGCTCTCTTGTCGCCTAGCATCAGCTGAAAGCGGACAAGGTCGGTGGAGAGGAGTGTGGGGGGAACTATGTGACGGGATAAGAGAAGGGCGGGTGGCTGGGTGAGAGGCTATAGCGGCTGCCTTGGGGTGGGCTTCCCTCTCAGGGCTCCATGTGTTCTTCCAGCCAGCGGGGAGCCGTGTCTGGTTGGATGTGAGCACTTAGCACTGTATTAGTACTGTAGGTGTGAATGGCAGAACATTGTGTGGTCTCACGGAGAGTTGTGGCGTACTTCCTCCATGAGGGGCTGGAAATATGAGGTACCACATTCCCCACACGTGACCAGGAGCCTGTGCACAACACGGCGTGGATTTAATGACGACACCTGTTGGCTGCTTGTTTTGTGCTCGCTACACGTTTTAGCAGCTCTGCTCGCTACACGTATACTATTCTATTAGCATCACCAGTCAGTCCTATCCCCCCTCTCAGTGTCAGTCCAGTACCACTATAAAGTTGCTGATCACCGCAATTGCTAGTAAAAAAAAATAAATAAATAATTCTAGTATCCTTTACCATAGCTTGTATGTAGATACTTTAACTTTCACACAAACCAATCAATATACACCTATTGGATTTTTTTTTTTCTTTTTACCAAAGACGTAGCAGAATACGTCTTAGTCCAAATTTATAACAAAATTAGATTTTTTTTTCTTTTTTTATGTTTTATAGCAGAAAGTAAAACATAATTTTTTTTTTTTTTTTTGTTCAAAAATTTTCAGTCTTTTTTTTTCTTTGTTTTTTTTGTTGTTTATATGATAGAAAACCCAGTGGTGATCAAATACCTTGTTTTGTGCACTGGTGTGCAGTTATGTTGGAACAGGAAGGGGCCATCCCCAAACTGTTCCCACAAAGTTGGGAGCATGAAATTGTCCAAAATGTCTTGGTATGCTGAAGCCTTAAGATTTCCCTTCACTGGAACTAAAGGGCCAAGCCCAACCCGTGAAAAACAACCCCACACCATAATCCCCCCTCCAACAAATGATTTGGACCAGTGCTCAAAGCCGGGTCCATGAAGACATGGATGAGCTCGTTTGGGGTGGAGGAACTTGACTTGCCTGCACACAGTCCTGACCTCAACCCGATAGAACACCTTTAGGATGAATTAGAGTGGAGACTACGAGCCAGGCCTTCTAGTCCACATCAGTGCCTTACCCCACAAATGTGCTTCTGAAAGAATGGTCAAACATTCCCATAGACACGCTCCTAAACCTTGTGGACATCCTTCCTAGAAGAGTTTAAGCTGTTAAAGCTGCAAAGGGTGGACCAACTCAAAGGAGTTGTAAAGGCAGATTTTTATCTTGATGCAACCTTCTGTGCATAGCAGCCTCCCCAGCACACCCTAATTACTTACCTGAGCCCCTTCTCTATCCAGTGATGTCCACTAATGTCTAAGCTGCCTGGGACACTCCTGATTGGCTGAGACAGAGCAGCGGTGCCACTGGCTCCCATGGCAGTCAGCCAGCCTGCCAATCGGGGGAGGGAGGGGGCGCGGGGTCAGGTTGGGGCTCCATGTCTGAATAGATACACGGAGCTCTGACACGGCTTGGGTGCCCCCATATAAAGCTGCTGGCTGTGGTCGCACTCGATGTGAGGGAGGGGCTAGGAGCAGCAAAGAGGAGTCCGAGAAAAGGAGGATTCAGGCTGCTCTGTGCAAAACCAACTGCACAGAGGAGGTAATTATAACATGTTTGTTATTAAAAAAACGGGCCTTTACAATCACTTCAATATGGAACCCTACGGACTAAGACTGGGATGCCATTAAAGTTCATGTGCGTGTAAAGGCAGGAGTCCCAATACTTCTGGTAATATAGTTTCACAGGTTAATAGTTTGAATCATTCGACCCATGCATGGTCAGCCTAGTTTTATGCTGCTAAATTCTAGGCAGTGAGACCACATATAAAGCTTTGCAGGTAAATCAAGAAATCAGACCTTCATTTCTGCTCCACTGGGGGCATTGGTCTCAGTGGCAGGGTGATGTTACATGTACAAGCTCCGCCCATGGAGCTGTAATGCACTGGTGTGTTTTTGATGCATTTTGCTGCATTCCAGTGCAATTATTTGCAAAAAAAACCATGCAGCATGCTCTAAATTTTGTTGACTATACTAGAACGTGGTTCAGTGGTGTGAACTTTGCCATTGAAATCTATCTTGCTTACTGTCTGTGTTTTTGATGCCAAAAAAAAAAAGTACTAGGCTACAATCCCATATACACCATCCTATACCCACAGTTGATCCAGAGTAAGGTGAAAAACCCCAGCCAAGCATTATCCAATTTGCTACAGCAGGGGAAAAAAATCCTTCCTGATCCCCCAAGAGGCAATCGGATATTCTCTGGATAAACTTTACATGTAAATGTTAGTACCCAGTTATATTCTGTATGAATCAGCCCTTAGTGTATCTAAATCTGCTATTATATTTTAACACCCCCCCCCCCCCAGATTGGACAAAGCTACTGTTTGCCATGCCTCCCGTGTTCAATCACCCAGAGTTGTGTGCCACTAATACAGGAGGTGTGTTACTGGCCTCCAGGTGAAAAAAACGGAGGAAAAAAGCCAAAGAAAACTAATGCAGCTCCACATCTGATTGGTAAGCTGCAATATAATACATTTTTGGCTTTGGGTTTAAACTGCCTTAATTAGTTCTTTGTCAAATTGGCCCCAGTATGTGTATTCATGAATGTGATTTAGGGAGCTTAGATTGTAAGCTCCTTGAGGGTAGGGACTGATATTAATGTACACAGTGGCTATAAAACGTCTACGCATCCCTGTTAAATTGTCAGGTTTCTGTGATGTAAAAAAACTGAGACGCAGATAAATAAATTCAGAACTTTTTCCACATTTAATGTGACCTATAAACTATACAACTCAATTGAAAAACAAACAAATCTTTTGGGGGGGAGGGGGGGATTAAAAAACTAAAATAATGTGATTGCATAAGTCTGCACACCCTCTTATATAACTGGGGATGTAGCTGTGTTCAGAATTAAGCAATCACATTCAAACTCATGTTAAAGGTAAAAAATTTTTCACCTTAATGCATTATATGCATTAAGGTGAAAAAACTTTTGACAATACCGCCGCCCCCAGCCCCCCCGTTTTACTTACCTGACACCTCGAATCTCCGCTGCTCGTTCCCGTCATCTCTATGCAGCTCAGCCTGGTCGCTGATTGGCTACAGTGGATGGATTGAAAGCAGCGCAGCCATTGGCTCGCGCTGCTGTCAATCACATCCGATGATGCCGGGGGGCGGGGCCGAGTGATACAGTGAGCGGCTATAGCCGCCGGCTGTATCACGGGAGCGCGCCCGCAATAACTAACCACCATGCGAGGGAGCTCGCATTAAGGTGGTTAGTTCTTGCGGGGAGGAGCTGAAACAGCCGCCGAGGGACCCCAGAAGAGCAGGTTCGGGGCCACTCTGTGCAGAACGAGCTGCACAGTGAAGGTAAGAATGACATGTTAGTTATTTAAAAAAAAAAAATAAAATTACCTTTACAACCCCTTTAAATAAAAGTTAGTACACACCTGCCATCATTTAACGTGCCTATAAATAACCCCAAATAAAGTTTAGCTGTTCTAGTAGGTCTTTCTTGGCATTTTCTTAGTTGCATCCTACAGCAAAAGCCATGGTCCGCAGAGAGCTTCCAAAGCATCAGAGATCTCATTGTGAAAAAGGTATCAGTCAGGAGAGGGGTACAAAATAGTTTCCAAGGCATTAGATATACCATGGAACACAGTGACGACAGTAACCAAGTGGAGAAAATCTGGCACAACAGTGACATTTCCAAGAACTTCCAAAATTTATGAAAAGACAAGAAGAAAACTGGTCAGGGAGGCTGCCAAGAAGTGTACAGCATCATTAAAGCAGCTGCCAGGAATATCTGGCAAGTACTGCCTCTTTGGTACATGTGACCACAATCTCCCGTATTCTTCACACGTCTGGGCTATGGGGTAGAGTGGCAAGATGGAGGCCTTTTCTTATGGCCCGTACAAACGATCCGAATATCGTACGACCATTCTCGCTTAATAGTCGCAAATAGAAATTGAATAGCTAAATAAAGTCACGAAAATTCTCGTGCGACAGACAGAAAAAAATCGGAAGTGATGTCATGTGTTATGTATTTGTATTGTATTTTCAGGCGACAACTATACTGACTAAACTAAATTCGTATGATCTGGAATCGTACGAGGAAAATTTTCGGGTATGTCCGATCAAATAATATCGGATGAACGGTCGTGATCGGCTGTCGAAAGTAGTGTACACACGATCCGAATATCGTACGATCCTTCCTTGGACAACCGTTTTCGTACGATATTCGGATCGTGTGTACGGGCCATTACAAAGAAAAACATCCAAGCCCGGCTTGAAGTCTCCCAAAAGCATGTGGGGAAAATGTGTTATGGTCTGATGAAACCATGGTTGAACTTTTTTGGCTATAATTACAAAAGATATGTTTGGTGCAAAAACACTGCACATCACCAAAGGAATACCATACCCACCGTGAAGCATGGTGGTAGCAGCATCATGCGTTGGGGCTGTTTTTATTTAGCTGGAACAGGAGCCTTAGTCAAGGTAGAGGGAATTATGAATAGTTTTGAATACCAGTCAATATTGGCACAAAACATTCATTTAGGCTTCTGCTAAAAAAATGAAATATGAAGAGGAACTTCATCTTTCTGCATGACAACGACCCAAAGCATACATCCAAATCAACAAAGGAATGGCTTCACCAGAAGAAGATTAACATTTTGGAATGGCCCAGTGAGGATTTAATTTAAATCAAGTTGATTTAAATCGCTAGTAAAAAGGCTTGATTTAAATTCACTCTATTTAAATCATTTTTAAAGCGCAACTGTTCTCTGTTCTGCAGCGGCTCCTCTGACCCGCTGATGACTCACTGACAGTCCCATTCGCTTTAATGGGATGGCTGGTGATGCGGCAGTGACACAACAAGGTGAGGGACGTGGCGGCAGCAGGTGAGTGGATACCCGCTAACAGGCGCTGCCATGATGGAACCTGAAATGACAGGTGTCCTTTAAATGTAAGGACTTATTCTTGCTGGTAGTTAGAATCTCTAATATTTGCAAACAAAAGGAAGTTTTCCTATTTAGAATAATAAGCTGTCAGGTTAGTAAAACGGCAATATCAGAACCGATTCAATCATACAGTTTGTAGTGTACTTAGATTTGCAAAACAATGGGAGAAAGGAATATTCCTGAACTTTAGGATTTTTATAGTTAATGTGAAATTGTGTGGTTGCATCAATGCAGTGCATGTTCTCTCAGCTTGCATAGCTTGGATTCATTGAATAAGTTTACCAAAAATGTAAATATTGCAGAACTCATGTTGCATAACTAAGCTCCATTTCATGCTGAATAAACGCAATTAATAATGTATCCTAAATAGAAAACTATCTTTAGATAGATTTTTACTCCAAAAGCATTTTATGAAAATCAAAAAATCAATTTTTTAAAATAAAGATCAGATTTTGTGTGGGGTTTTTTTTATCATTGATTTATACCCCCCCCCCCCCCGAATGGCTCAGCCAGAGCCCAGACCTGAATCTGATCACCCCACAGATTTTCAGTCGGAAGAGGGCTGTGCACAGGAGATTCCCTCGCAATCTGACAGATTTGGAGTGTTTTTGCAAAGAAGAGTGGGCAAATATTGCCAAGTCAAAATGTGCCATGCTGAGACTCATACCAAAAAAGACTGAGTGCTGTAATAAAATCAAAAGGTGCTTCAACAAAGTATTTAAGGGTGTGCACACTTATGCAACCATATTATTATTTTTTTTTTTTTTACTTCTCTCCACCTAAAATAATTCAGTTTGTTTAACCACTTGACGACCGCCTCACGCCGATGTACGTCGGCAAAGTGGCACGGACAGGCAAAATCACGTACAGGGTACGTGATTTGCCTTCCGCGGGTGGGGGGTCCGATCGGACCCCCCCCCGGTGCCCGAGGCGGTCGTCGTTTGTCCAGCGGCGATCGGTGATGAGGGGGAGACCATCCGTTCGTGGCCCCCCCCTCGCGATCGCCGCCGGCCAATGAGAACACTCCTTTGCTGCTGTATGCTAAACAGCAGCAAAGGAAGTGATGTCATCTCCCCTCGGGTCGGTATTTTCCGTTCCGGCCCGAGGAGAGACGACAAGTATGTGAGTGCACAAACACTACACACACAGTAGAACATGCCAGGCACACAAATCACCCCGATCCCCCCCCCGATCGCCCCCCGATCCCCCCCCCAATCACCCCCCCCCCCCCCCCCTGTCACAAACTGACACCAGCAGTTTTTTTTTTTTTTTTTTGTTTTTTTTTCTGATTACTGCATAGTGTCAGTTTGTGACAGTTACTGTGTTGGGACAGTGTATATTACCCCCCTTTAGGTCTAGGGTACCCCCCTAACCCCCCCTAATAAAGTTTTAACCCCTTGATCACCCCCTGTCACCAGTGTCGCTAAGCGATCATTTTTCTGATCGCTGTATTAGTGTCGCTGGTGACGCTAGTTAGTGAGGTAAATATTTAGGTTCGCCGTCAGCGTTTTATAGCGTCAGGGACCCCCATATACTACCTAATAAATGTTTTAACCCCTTGATTGCCCCCTAGTTAACCCTTTCACCACTGATCACCGTATAACCGTTACGGTTGACGCTGGTTAGTTCGTTTATTTTTTATAGTGTCAGGGCACCCGCCGTTTATTACCGAATAAAGGTTTAGCCCCCCGATCGCCCGGCGGTGATATGCGTCGCCCCAGGCAGCGTCAAATTAGCGCCAGTACCGCTAACACCCACGCACGCAGCATGCGCCTCCCTTAGTGGTATAGTATCTGAACGGATCAATATCTGATCCGATCAGATCTATACTAGCGTCCCCAGCAGTTTAGGGTTCCCAAAAACGCAGTGTTAGCGGGATCAGCCCAGATACCCGCTAGCACCTGCGTTTTGTCCCTCCGCCCGGCCCGGCCCAGCCCACCCAAGTGCAGTATCGATCGATCACTGTCACTTACAAGGCACTAAACGCATAACTGCAGCGTTCGCAGAGTCAGGCCTGATCCCTGCGATCGCTAACAGTTTTTTTTGTAGCATTTTGGTGAACTGGCAAGCACCAGCCCCAGGCAGCGTCAGGTTAGCGCCAGTACCGCTAACACCCACGCACGCACTGTACACCTCCCTTAGTGGTATAGTATCTGAACGGATCAATATCTGATCCGATCAGATCTATACTAGCGTCCCCAGCAGTTTAGGGTTCCCAAAAACGCAGTGTTAGCGGAATCAGCCCAGATACCTGCTAGCACCTGCGTTTTGCCCCTCCGCCCGGCCCAGCCCAGCCCACCCAAGTGCAGTATCGATCGATCACTGACACTTACAAAACACTAAACGCATAACTGCAGCGTTCGCAGAGTCAGGCCTGATCCCTGCGATCGCTAACAGTTTTTTTTGTAGCGTTTTGGTGAACTGGCAAGCACCAGCCCCAGGCAGCGTCAGATTAGCGCCAGTACCGCTAACACCCACGCACGCACTGTACACCTCCCTTAGTGGTATAGTATCTGATCGCATCAATATCTGATCCGATTAGATCTATACTAGCGTCACCAGCAGTTTAGGGTTCCCAAAAACGCAGTGTTAGCGGGATCAGCCCAGATACCTGCTAGCACCTGCGTTTTGCCCCTCCGCCCGGCCCAGCCCAGCCCACCCAAGTGCGGTATCGATCGATCACTGTCACTTACAAAACACTAAACGCATAACTGCAGCGTTCGCAGAGTCAGGCCTGATCCCTGCGATCGCTAACAGTTTTTTGGTAGTGTTTTGGTGAACTGGCAAGCGCCAGCGGCCTAGTACACCCCGGTCGTAGTCAAACCAGCACTGCAGTAACACTTGGTGACGTGGCGAGTCCCATAAGTGCAGTTCAAGCTGGTGAGGTGGCAAGCACAAGTAGTGTCCCGCTGCCACCAAAAAGACAAACACAGGCCCGTCGTGCCCATAGTGCCCTTCCTGCTGCATTCGCCAATCCTAATTGGGAACCCACCGCTTCTGCAGCGCCCGTACTTCCCCCATTCACATCCCCAACCAAATGCAGGCGGCTGCATGAGAGGCATTTTTATGTCCTCCCGAGTACCCCTACCCAACGAACCCCCCAAAAAAGATGTCGTGTCTGCAGCAAGCGAGGATATAGGTGTGACACCCGCTATTATTGTCCCTCCTGTCCTGACAATCCTGGTCTTTGCATTGGTGAATGTTTTGAACGCTACCATTCACTATTACGGGTTTGGCTGAGCGACCCTTGATGTAATACGACACCTCATCCCGGTAGTTTGAAAATTATTTGGGGGGGGGCAAAGAAATAGGGATTATGACGGTGCCAAGAGAAACAGGATGCAATACTATAGAGTAAAAAAATTTTCTATTTATTTATTTAACATTATACAATAAAATTTAGACATAAACAGTCACATAAATGAGGTGTGCAAGAAAGTTTTCTAAAATCAATTCTGTAGCAAGAATAATTTCACGTCCCTTGGCCTGAAGTTGGTAGCGGCCAGTTCAGTGAATAGGTATTCAGATGTCCGACATGTTTCGCCGGTTTTGGCTTCTTCAAGGACAGTTGTTTAATACCTAAAAAGGCTACAGTGTTTTCTATAAAGAAGAATACAGCAGTCAATAGAAGTTTTATTGATACATTTGGAATATAAATTAGTATGAATATACAGATATCACCATATGTTTGCGAACCGTCTAGGAGAGATATGTCCCATCACCCAAATATGGCCTCTAGAAGCCCCTCCACACACCATAGGTGCCATGAATGCCCCAAAACCGACTATCTAAGGATGGTATTACCTGCAATCGCCAGGGATGGAAACTACGTGCCTCCGAATCAAAAAGCCCCAAAAACTAGAGATCAAGTAGGTAGCTGCAGGGGACAATAAGAGAGACCTGACGGAAAGTGTGCCTAAAAATATATATATACAGGCAAAGTTAATGCAAATGAGGCCCACGGGGCACATCTCAGTTGAAGTAGACAGTTTAGAAATGGACTAACATAGTCTCTAATTTTACTTACATGTAAGATAATCAGTTTAGGAAACAGGACATCGGAAGAGCAACCAATATTGAGAATAGTTCCACAGAAAAGAGGGGGGGTTTTTTCGTCACTGAAGTGATAAAAAAAAAAAAAAAAAAAAAAAAAAAAAAAGAAAAATGTGAGAGATATTTAGTATACCAGATATTACTATATAAGTAGTAAGCAACAATGGTTGCAGTACAAGTGGGTGATAAGTCAGAGTATGAATAGATCACACTCACCAATAGTGCTGTCTAGAGTGGAAAACTATGGCTAAGAAGGCCAAAATGAGACCAATGGGGACGCCAATGAGAACACACTGAAGAATAGAGATATATATGTACCATCAGTTCAATAAAGTACAAAATGGAGAAGAGTGAGAGAAAACGATCATCAAAGCAATGGAGTACTTACTCAATAGAGCTGCGTAACGTATGACCGAGTCCTGTGGTTCCCTGGCGTGTCTAATGGCCTGGGATGCCGGCGCTCTTATGTCCCCCTCACACGAGCGGCGTCTGACGTCACCGCGCGCGTGAGCGGACGAAAACAGCCAATGCGCATGCGCCGCTCGCTGTCGATCCGGTCCTACAAGGTCCAGAAAGCACAGCGGTGGTGTCCAAGGTGATGTGTAAATACACATCATCACGGGCACCGCGCAGTATACAGTGCCACAACAGGCAGCAAGGATACCTGGAGGAGGAAAATAAACCAGTGCGCAGTGGCGGAAACGGGCACAGGAAAAAACCGGTGCCCTTGGGTGTCCATACAGCTGGGATGTATCTCAAATAGAGGGGCTAATGATAACAGGGGCAACGACAATGTCCTCCTGGGATACAGGAACCCGAGGATAGGCCACATCGGGTGACAGTCTGGAAAGGGACAGAGAGGCGACCACAGGGGCGGGGAGTGGCTGGGACACAGTGGGATAGAGGTTATTAGGGACGGACCGGGGACCAAGGGACGATTAGGAAGGCGCCCGCACACAAGGCTAAGGGAAATGAAGAAGTAGGAAAAACACCGTAGTCCCCGGCAAGTACCCACATAGATCGCCCAGACAGCTCGCAAATTAACAAATCTGTAAATAACACAGAAATATGAACAGCATTGAGAACAGCTTATAGTATGACAGCATGGATCAAATATGTACGCAGTTACAATTATTATTAAGGGTATTCAAATAGTAGATAAATTTGTTTGTTTGAGTACAAACGAGTAACATCAAGGAAAACAATGTAGATGGATAGGGGAATAAGGGATGCCATAACTTGATCCATCAGGACCCATCTGTAAAAGGGAAGGAACTAGTGGGGAGGAACCTATAGTATACCATAACAGATAATGTAAATAGATAAAGGTAAAGGTAAATAGTAAAGGAAGGGAGTGGTCATAATTTAAAGGTGGGCTAGGAGAAAAGGGGGGGGGGGAGAAAGGAGGGGGGGGGGGAAGAGGGTTGGGGAAACAAAGGGGGGGGGGAGGAGGGGGGGGAGGGGGGAAAAAGGGGAGGGGGAAGGGGAGGGGGGTGATGGAGTAGGGAAAGAGGGGAAAATGGTGAATAATGGAAGGAGACAGCCACCTACAAAAATGGCTTAAAGCTAATGCCTTCGTTAAGTCCTGGGTGTCTGGTGGCATCCAGGGTATGTATCCACTTCGTTTCTAATTGTAATAATTTTTGATCGATGTCTCCACCCCTAACATGTGTAGGGATGTGTTCCAATGCTGTAAATCCCACGACATGGGGATTAAAATCATGGTGTACTGCTATATGTCGGTTGAGGGATGTAGAAATTTTGCCTTTATATAGAGGTTTGATGTGATCACGAATCCTGACACAGAACTGACGTTTTGTTTTACCCACATAGTAACTACCACAAGTACAGGTGGCCAAATAGACTATACCCGTAGTTTGGCAAGTAACCTTGTGTTTGATTTTGTATCTTTGACCATTCGGAAGCGATTTTTCACGTACGTCGTAAATGAACTCGCATATATCACAATGGCCGCACGGAAAAGTGCCAGTCACGAGTGAAGAGAATTCTGGTTTGGGTGCGTGGTGGCTCGTTATAACTTTGTCACGTAGCGAGGGGGAACGACGATACGTAATTTGGGGTTGGGGTTGAATATATTTTTTGATGGTGTGATCTGCTGTAAGGAGAGGCCAGTATTGTTGGAGAATATTCCTCACCTCATTATGATGTTGGGAAAATTGAGTAATAAGTCGGACCGGCTGAAAGGTATCCTTCTTTTTGGTGTTATACAACAATTTTTTCCGATCTAATTTTTTTACTTTGTTGAAAGATTGTTTCAACAATTTCTGGCTATAACCTCTTCTTTTTAATCTTTCGTACAGGTCCTGTGAGGCCGCGAAAAAGTCTTCCTCATCCGTACAGTTCCGTTTGATCCGTAAATATTGACTATAGGGGATGCTATTTAGCAAGGGTTTGGGATGAGCACTGTTAGCATGCAAGATAGTATTCCCTGACGTTTTTTTACGGTATAGGGACGAGGAGATGTTTCCCTGGGAATCGATTCGTATTTCCAGATCAAGGAAGGTGATTCTTGTCTGGCTACATTCCATAGTAAACTTAAGATTATATGAATTTACCGCCATTGTCTCTACGAATCTCGCAAGATCTTCGCGAGTACCAGACCAGAAGAAGATGATATCGTCGATATACCTGTGCCACGAAATCACGTGGCACAGGAAATCGGCCAGGTGATGATTGGAAAATAGGTCTTTTTCCCACCCCCCCAGGTACAAATTGGCGTAGGATGGCGCACATTTCGTGCCCATGGCCACGCCTTGCACCTGGAGGAAGTGGGAATTGCCAAATAAAAAGTGATTTCGTGTTAGGATAAAGCGTAGAAGGTCAATCACAAAGTCATTGTATGCCTTGAATTTGGAGCCTCTGTCCTCCAACAATTTGGAAACAACCTCAATGCCAAGATTATGGGGTATTGTATTGTAAAGGCTCTCCACATCCAGTGCAACCAGCCACGTATCCTGCGGAACTTGCAAGTCCCCGAGAATACGCAGGAGGTGCACCGTGTCCTGAACATAAGAAGGAAGGGCATGTACATGTGGATTTAAATACTTGTCCACAAGGGCGCTAGCATTTTCTGTCAGACTTTGGCACCCTGACACAATCGGACGTCCAGGGGGGTTTTTTAGCGACTTATGCAACTTAGGCAAAGCGTAGAAAGTAGGTATTCTAGGATTGTGAACATTAAGAAACTTCCAGGTGTTAATGTCTATGGTTCCCTTTTGATAGGCAGAGAAAATAAGCTCGTAATATTCAGAAGTGTAATTTTCAACAAGTGTACGTGAGATAGGTCTATACCAGTCATGGTTGTCAAGGATGTTGCGGCACATGATCTCATATGCCGCAACATCCATGACAACCACATTGCCGCCTTTATCAGCGGGTTTTATAACCAAGCCGCTATGATCTTGCAAGGATTTCAGGGCCCGTTTTTCGGCACCAGATAAGTTGGAGGAATGTAAGGCAGGAAAATCCATATCCTTTATGGTTCTGCTAATCTGTTCCACAAAGGCCAAATGTTGGGGTTTGCAGAGAGATTAGGAAAATTGGTAGATTTAGGTTTAAAGGTTAACGGAGGGGGAAAAGACACTCCAGAGGCCACAATGCCCTGGTTGTCAGATTCCCATAGGCAATCATCTTCTGTGTCACCCTCTTCAAGGAGAGTGAGTAGGTCTTCAATAGCCTGAATTTCTGCTAATGTGGGGGCAGTATTTTCAGATGCTGAATCTGCTATCTGTTTAGTATTGGATTTATCAAAAATTACCTTAAACATTAGCTTTCTAGCAAATAGTTGTATATCCTTGATAAATTGAAATTTGTCAAAGACCGCTGAGGGACAGAACGTAAGGCCTAATTGTAGGACTTTTATCTGGTGTTTACTCAAAGGAAAGGAAGAAAGATTCACCACATCCAAATCCAAATTCCCCTGTGATTTGGAAGCAGTAGGTGCTAAATTGTTGGACTCTGTGTTGAGTCCAAAGCTTGGGATAAAAAAATAGGGGCCAGCTTAGGGTCAATAGCCTGGGAGGCTGTAGGAAACATAGTGGTCAAACTGGGTTCACTTACCCGTCTTCCGATAGGAGCAGGGAGCGCAAGTGTTGCAGAAGTAGTAGTGGGGAGTGCCGGCTGTGCAGTGCGGGAGGAGGTGAGAGGTGGCCGTGGTAGTGCTCGTGCAAGTGGGGTAGAAGTGCTCGTGGTTTTAGGGCGAGCCCCAAGGGGCTTAGCCGAGTTAGTGGTTCCAAAGGTGCGTCGAGTAGAGTCTGTAGAGGAAGTGGGTAATTCACTCTTTCTTTTTTTAGGAATTCCATCTTGTGAAAATTCACGATAGGTGGTAGATGAACTGGAGGAAGAAGAAGTGGAAAAAACATTAGGAATTTCAGTGTTATTTTTAGGTACATTGTCAGAATTTGGTTTAGTGAAGGCTTTTTTAGGAATATTGCCATCCCATCTATAAGCGTAACCATTTGTATGGGCCAGCTTGTCCCGTAGGAATTTGTTCTCTTTCGCATTGATTATATCTATTGTGTAGTCCTCAAGGTGAGCGCGGAGATCCTTCTCCCTCTGGGCAAACCTTGGGGAGGACACATCAGCAGCTCGGTCCGTAAGCCATTCATTGATGGAGATGTCAAGCAACTCCAGTTCCTTGTCATACTCTTCACAAAGCATGCGAATCATATTGAAGGAGCACATTTGTAAATTTTCTTCCCAAGCTTTTTTTAAGGGGTCATTAATTTTCTTAATATTGGGGAATGTTTGAATTCTTAGGCCCCAAGGGACAATCTTATTGTCAACATATTTTTCGAAATAGGCCTTATGCCAATAGACACGAACCTTTTTCTCTAATAACCGTTGAAACCTTATAAAATATTTGTCTAATTCAGTGTCTGAGACATTCGAGGTAGTATGAGTCGTTTGGATTCTAGTCATAAGGTCCTCCCAACCTTCCCCACAGAAGTCAGCCATGATTTCAAAAGAAACAGCAAAAAGAGGATTTTTTTCTAAGAAACAATTGATATTAGCCTAAATTGCACTGGAATATAATATATCTATTACAATATTCAAAAACAAATGATCAAGATAAACACAAATTAAAAAACGGGAAAAATGCTTGTCTTGGCACAGACATATATGTAATAGAAAGGGGCTCAGCCTAGGATAAGTGTATTAAAACACTAAGATTTCAAGATAGAAATCAAGAAAGCCTTCAAAATTACGGGTTTGGCTGAGCGACCCTTGATGTAATACGACACCTCATCCCGGTAGTTTGAAAATTATTTGGGGGGGGGCAAAGAAATAGGGATTATGACGGTGCCAAGAGAAACAGGATGCAATACTATAGAGTAAAAAAATTTTCTATTTATTTATTTAACATTATACAATAAAATTTAGACATAAACAGTCACATAAATGAGGTGTGCAAGAAAGTTTTCTAAAATCAATTCTGTAGCAAGAATAATTTCACGTCCCTTGGCCTGAAGTTGGTAGCGGCCAGTTCAGTGAATAGGTATTCAGATGTCCGACATGTTTCGCCGGTTTTGGCTTCTTCAAGGACAGTTGTTTAATACCTAAAAAGGCTACAGTGTTTTCTATAAAGAAGAATACAGCAGTCAATAGAAGTTTTATTGATACATTTGGAATATAAATTAGTATGAATATACAGATATCACCATATGTTTGCGAACCGTCTAGGAGAGATATGTCCCATCACCCAAATATGGCCTCTAGAAGCCCCTCCACACACCATAGGTGCCATGAATGCCCCAAAACCGACTATCTAAGGATGGTATTACCTGCAATCGCCAGGGATGGAAACTACGTGCCTCCGAATCAAAAAGCCCCAAAAACTAGAGATCAAGTAGGTAGCTGCAGGGGACAATAAGAGAGACCTGACGGAAAGTGTGCCTAAAAATATATATATACAGGCAAAGTTAATGCAAATGAGGCCCACGGGGCACATCTCAGTTGAAGTAGACAGTTTAGAAATGGACTAACATAGTCTCTAATTTTACTTACATGTAAGATAATCAGTTTAGGAAACAGGACATCGGAAGAGCAACCAATATTGAGAATAGTTCCACAGAAAAGAGGGGGGGTTTTTTCGTCACTGAAGTGATAAAAAAAAAAAAAAAAAAAAAAAAAAAAAAAGAAAAATGTGAGAGATATTTAGTATACCAGATATTACTATATAAGTAGTAAGCAACAATGGTTGCAGTACAAGTGGGTGATAAGTCAGAGTATGAATAGATCACACTCACCAATAGTGCTGTCTAGAGTGGAAAACTATGGCTAAGAAGGCCAAAATGAGACCAATGGGGACGCCAATGAGAACACACTGAAGAATAGAGATATATATGTACCATCAGTTCAATAAAGTACAAAATGGAGAAGAGTGAGAGAAAACGATCATCAAAGCAATGGAGTACTTACTCAATAGAGCTGCGTAACGTATGACCGAGTCCTGTGGTTCCCTGGCGTGTCTAATGGCCTGGGATGCCGGCGCTCTTATGTCCCCCTCACACGAGCGGCGTCTGACGTCACCGCGCGCGTGAGCGGACGAAAACAGCCAATGCGCATGCGCCGCTCGCTGTCGATCCGGTCCTACAAGGTCCAGAAAGCACAGCGGTGGTGTCCAAGGTGATGTGTAAATACACATCATCACGGGCACCG